>OX463233.1:152577379-153777379 GCA_949820135.1 Sylvilagus floridanus
ACCGGAATGCTGTCGATTGAATACACATGAAAATCCATTCACACTCGATTTGGAGGGAATTCAGAGCTGTCCCCTTGGCAAAAGTGTTGTATTTCATTTTCCAAAACACAAAACCTCATCTTGGTCTTGTTGCCTGTAGATTTCTAAGCTTGAAATGCCAATTTACTGTGTTTTGTATTTTATTATGAAGACTCTGCCTAACCTCATTTTTGTATGGTGTCAGAATACAAAATTCAGAAAGGAAGAAGGCAAAACAAACACAAACCCAGAACAAACTGAGGCCATTGCCAGTCATGAGACCGGAATGCTGTCGATTGAATACACATGAAAATCCCCTTCACACTCGATTTGGAGGGTATTCAGGGCTGTCCCCTTGGCAAAAGTGTTGTATTTCATTTTCTAAATCACATAACATTATCTTGGTCGTTTGCCTGTAGATTTCTAATTGTGAAATGACAATTTACTGTGTTTTTTATTTTATTATGAATACTCTGCCTAAACTCATTTTTGTATGGTGTCAGAATACAAAATTCAGAAAGGGAGAAGGCAAAACAAACACAAACCCAGAACAAATTGAGGCAGTTGCCTAGCAGGAGACCTGAATGCTGCCGATTGAATACACCTGAAAATCCCATTCACACTTGATTTGGAGGGAATTCAGAGCTGTCCCCTCAGCAAAGAGTTATATTTCATTTTCCAAAACACAAAAACTCATCTTGGTCTTGTTGCCTGTAGATTTCTAAGCATGGAACCCCAATTTGCTTGGTTTTTTATTGCAATATGGATACTCTGCTTAACCTCATTTTTCTATGGTGTCAGGATCCAAAATTTGGAAAGTAAGAATGTACAATGAAGAGAAACCCAGAACAAATTGAGGCAATTGCCAGTCAAGAGACCTGAATGCTGATGATTGAATACCCCTGAAAATCCAATTCACACTCGATTTGGAGGGAATTCAGAGCTTTCCCCTTTGCAAAAGGGTTACATTATATTTTGCACAACACAAAACCTCATCTTGCTTGTGTTGGCTGTACATATAAAAGCGTGAAACGCCAATTTACTGTGTTTTATTGCATTATGGATACGCTGCCTAACCTCATTTTTCTATGCTGCCAGGATACAAAATTTGGAAAGGAAGAAGGCAAAACAAACACATACCCAGAACAAATTTAGGCAATTGCCAATCAAGAGACCTGAATGCTGCCAATTGAATAGACCTGAAACTCCCATTCACACTCGATTGGGAGGGAATTCAGAGCTGTCCTCTCTGGAAAAGGATTACATTTCATTTTCTAAAAAACACATAACCTTATCTTGGTCGTGTTGCCTGTAGATTTCTAATCGTGAAATGCCAATTTCCTGTGTTTTGTATTTTATTATGAAAACTCTGCCTAAACTCATTTTTGTATGGTGTCAGAATACAAAATTCAAAAAGGAGAATGCAAAACAAACACAAACCCAGAACAAACTGAGGCAATTGCCAGGCATGAGACCTGAATGCTGTCGATTGAATACACATGAAAATCCATTCACACTCGATTTGGAGGGAATTCAGGGCTGTCCCCTTGGCAAAAGGGTTGTATTTCATTTTCCAAAACACAAAACCTCATCTTGGTCTTGTTGCCTGTAGATTTCTAAGCATGAAACCCGATTTGCTTTTTTTATTATTGCAATATGGATACTCTGCCTAAACACATTTTCGTATGGTGTCAGAATACAAATTTGGAAAGGAAGAAGGTAAAACAAACAGAAACTCAAAACAAATTTAGGCAATTGCCTAGCAGGAGTCCTGAATGCTGACAATTGAATACACCTTAAAATTCCATTCACACTCAATTTGGAGGGAATTCAGAGCTGTCCCATCTGGAAAAGTGTTACATTTCATTTTCCAAAACAGAAAACCTTATCTTGGTCGTGTTGCCTGTAGATTTCTAAGCATGAAATGCCAATTCACTGAGTTTTGTATATTATTATGAATACTCTGCCTAAACTCATTTTTGTATGGTGTCAGAATGCAAAATTCAGAAAGGAAGAAGGCAAAACAACCACAAACCCAGAACAAATTGAGGCAATTGCCTAGCAGGAGACATGAATGCTGCCGATTGAATACACCTGAAAATGCCATTCACACTCGATTGGGAGGGAATTCAGAGCTGTCCCATCTGGAAAAGTGTTACATTTCATTTTCCAAAACACATAACCTTATCTTGGTGGTGTTGCCTGTAGATTTCTAAGCATGAAATGCCAATTTACTGTGTTTTGTATTTTTTTATGAATATTCTTTCTAAACTCATTTTTGTATGTTGTCAAAATACAAAATTCAGAAAGGAAGAAGGCAAAACAAACACAAACCCAGAACTAATTCAGACCATTGCCAATCAAGAGACCTGAATGCTGCCAATTTAATACACAAGAAAATCCCTTGAGCCCACGATTTGGAGGGAATACTTAGCTGTACCCTCAGCAACGAGTTATATTTCATTTTCCGAAACAAAAACCTCATCTTATTCGTGTTGCCTGTAGATTTCTAAGCATGGAACCCCAATTTGCTTTCTTTTTTATTGCATTATGGATACTCTGCCTAACCTCATTTTTGTATGGTGTCAGGATCCAAAATTTGGAAAGTAAGAAGGTACAATGAAGAGAAACCCAGAACAAATTTAGGCAATTGCCTAGCAGGAGACCTGAATGCTGCCGATTGAATACACCTGAAAATCTCATTCACACTCGATTTGGAGGGAATTCAGAGCTGTCCCCTTGGCAAAGAGTTATATTTCATTTTCCAAAACACAAAAACTCATCTTGGTCTTGTTGCCTGTAGATTTCTAAGCATGGAACCCCAATTTGCTTGGTTTTTTATTGCAATATGGATACTCTGCTTAACCTCATTTTTCTATGGTGTCAGGATCCAAAATTTGGAAAGTAAGAATGTACAATGAAGAGAAACCCAGAACAAATTGAGGCAATTGCCAGTCAAGAGACCTGAATGCTGATGATTGAATACCCCTGAAAATCCAATTCACACTCGATTTGGAGGGAATTCAGAGCTTTCCCCTCTGCAAAAGGGTTACATTATATTTTGCAAAACACAAAACCTCATTTTGCTTGTGTTGCCTGTACATATAAAAGCGTGAAACGCCAATTTACTGTGTTTTATTGCATTATGGATACGCTGCCTAACCTCATTTTTCTATGCTGCCAGGATACAAAATTTGGAAAGGAAGAAGGCAAAACAAACACATACCCAGAACAAATTTAGGCAATTGCCAATCAAGAGACCTGAATGCTGCCAATTGAATAGACCTGAAACTCCCATTCACACTCGATTGGGAGGGAATTCAGAGCTGTCCCCTATGGAAAAGGGTTACATTTCATTTTCTAAAAAACACATAACCTTATCTTGGTCGTGTTGCCTGTAGATTTCTAATCGTGAAGTGCCAATTTCCTGTGTTTTGTATTTTATTATGAATACTCTGCCTAAACTCATTTTTGTATGGTGTCAGAATACAAAATTCAGAAAGGAAGAAGGCAAAACAAACACAAACCCAGAACAAACTGAGGCAATTGCCAGGCATGAGACCTGAATGCTGTCGATTGAATACACATGAAAATCCATTCACACTCGATTTGGAGGGAATTCAGGGCTGTCCCCTTGGCAAAAGTGTTGTACTTCATTTTCCAAAACATAAAACCTCATCTTGGTCTTGTTGCCTGTAGATTTCTAAGCATGAAACCCCGATTTGCTTTTTTTATTATTGCAATATGGATACTCTGCCTAAACACATTTTCGTATGGTGTCAGATTACAAATTTGGAAAGGAAGAAGGTAAAACAAACAGAAACTCAAAACAAATTGAGGCAATTGCCTAGCAGGAGACCTGAATGCTGCCAATTGATTACACCTTAAAATCCCATTCACACTCAATTTGGAGGGAATTCAGAGCTGTCCCCTCTGGAAAAGAGTTACATTTCATTTTCCAAAACAGAAAAAATCATCTTGTTCATGTTTCCTGTAGATTTCTAAGAAGGAAACGCTATTTCCTGTGTTATTTATTGCTTTAAGGACACTCTGCCTAACCTCATTTTTGTATGATGTCAGAATACAAAATTTGGAAAGGAAGAAGGTAAAACAAACACAAACCCAAAACAAATTTAGGCAATTGCCTAGCAGGAGACCTAATGCTGCAGATTGAATACACCTGAAAATCACATTCACACTCATTTTGGAGGGAATTCAGAGCTGGCCCATGTGGAAAAGGGTTACATTTAATTTTCCAAAACATATAAACTTATCTTGGACGTGTTGCCTGTAGATTTCTAAGCATGAAATGCAAGTTTACTGTGTTTTGTATTTTATTATGAATACTCTGCCTAAACTCATTTTTGTATGGTGTCAGAATACAAAATTCAGAAAGGAAGAAGGCAAAACAAACACAAACTCAAAACAAATTTAGGCAATTGCCTAGCAGGTGACCTGAATGCTGTCGATTGAATACACATGAAAATCCCCTTCACACTCGATTTGGAGGGAATTCAGGGCTGTCCCCTCGGCAAAAGAGTTATATTTCATTTTCCAAAACACAAAGCCTCATCTTGGTCTAGTTGACTGTAGATTTCTATGCGTGAAACATGAATTTGCAGTGTTTTTCATTGCAACATGGATACTCTGCCTAACCTCATTTTTGTATGGTGTCAGAATACAAATTTGGAAATGAAGAAGGTAAAACAAACAGAAACCCAGAACAAATTGAGGCAATTGCCTGGCAGGAGACCTGAATGCTGACAATTGAATACACCTTAAAATTCCATTCACACTCGATTTGGAGGGAATTCAGAGCTGTCCCATCTGGAAAAGTGTTACATTTCATTTTCCAAAACAGAAAACCTTATCTTGGTCGTGTTGCCTGTAGATTTCTAAGCATGAAATGCCAATTCACTGAGTTTTGTATATTATTATGAATACTCCGCCTAAACTCATTTTTGTATGGTGTCAGAATGCAAAATTCAGAAAGGAAGAAGGCAAAACAACCACAAACCCAGAACAAATTGAGGCAATTGCCTAGCAGGAGACATGAATGCTGCCGATTGAATACACCTGAAAATGCCATTCACACTCGATTGGGAGGGAATTCAGAGCTGTCCCATCTGGAAAAGTGTTACATTTCATTTTCCAAAACACATAACCTTATCTTGGTGGTGTTGCCTATAGATTTCTAAGCATGAAATGCCAATTTACTGTGTTTTGTATTTTTTTATGAATATTCTTTCTAAACTCGTTTTTGTATGTTGTCAAAATACAAAATTCAGAAAGGAAGAAGGCAAAACAAACACAAACCCAGAACTAATTCAGACCATTGCCAATCAAGAGACCTGAATGCTGCCAATTTAATACACAAGAAAATCCCTTGAGCCCACGATTTGGAGGGAATACTTAGCTGTACCCTCAGCAACGAGTTATATTTCATTTTCCGAAACAAAAACCTCATCTTGTTCGTGTTGCCTGTAGATTTCTAAGCATGGAACCCCAATTTGCTTTCTTTTTTATTGCATTATGGATACTCTGCCTAACCTCATTTTTGTATGGTGTCAGGATCCAAAATTTGGAAAGTAAGAAGGTACAATGAAGAGAAACCCAGAACAAACTGAGGCAATTGCCTAGCAGGCGACCTGAATGCTGCCGATTGAATACACCTGAAAATCTCATTCACACTCGATTTGGAGGGAATTCAGGGCTGTCCCCTTGGCAAAAGTGTTGTATTTCATTTTCTAAATCACATAACATTATCTTGGTCATTTGCCTGTAGATTTCTAATTGTGAAATGACAATTTACTGTTTTTTTTATTTTATTATGAATACTCTGCCTAAACTCATTTTTGTATGGTGTCAGAATACAAAATTCAGAAAGGGAGAAGGCAAAACAAACACAAACCCAGAACAAATTGAGGCAGTTGCCAAGCAGGAGACCTGAATGCTGCCGATTGAATACACCTGAAAATCCCATTCACACTTGATTTGGAGGGAATTCAGAGCTGTCCCCTCGGCAAAGAGTTATATTTCATTTTCCAAAACACAAAAACTCATCTTGGTCTTGTTGCCTGTAGATTTCTAAGCATGGAACCCCAATTTGCTTGGTTTTTTATTGCAATATGGATACTCTGCTTAACCTCATTTTTCTATGGTGTCAGGATCCAAAATTTGGAAAGTAAGAATGTACAATGAAGAGAAACCCAGAACAAATTGAGGCAATTGCCAGTCAAGAGACCTGAATGCTGATGATTGAATACCCCTGAAAATCCAATTCACACTCGATTTGGAGGGAATTCAGAGCTTTCCCCTTTGCAAAGGGTTACATTATATTTTGCACAACACAAAACCTCATCTTGCTTGTGTTGCCTGTACATATAAAAGCGTGAAACGCCAATTTACTGTGTTTTATTGCATTATGGATACGCTGCCTAACCTCATTTTTCTATGCTGCCAGGATACAAAATTTGGAAAGGAAGAAGGCAAAACAAACACATACCCAGAACAAATTTAGGCAATTGCCAATCAAGAGACCTGAATGCTGCCGATTGAATAGACCTGAAACTCCCATTCACACTCGATTGGGAGGGAATTCAGAGCTGTCCCCTATGGAAAAGGGTTACATTTCATTTTCTAAAAAACACATAACCTTATCTTGGTCGTGTTGTCTGTAGATTTCTAATCGTGAAGTGCCAATTTCCTGTGTTTTGTATTTTATTATGAATACTCTGCCTAAACTCATTTTTGTATGGTGTCAGAATACAAAATTCAGAAAGGAAGAAGGCAAAACAAACACAAACCCAGAACAAACTGAGGCAATTGCCAGGCATGAGACCTGAATGCTGTCGATTGAATACACATGAAAATCCATTCACACTTGCTTTGGAGGGAATTCAGGGCTGTCCCCTTGGCAAAAGGGTTGTATTTCATTTTCCAAAACATAAAACCTCATCTTGGTCTTGTTGCCTGTAGATTTCTGAGCATGAAACCCCGATTTGCTTTTTTTATTATTGCAATATGGATACTCTGCCTAAACACATTTTCGTATGGTGTCAGAATACAAATTTGGAAAGGAAGAAGGTAAAACAAACAGAAACTCAAAACAAATTGAGGCAATTGCCTAGGAGGAGACCTGAATGCTGCCAATTGATTACACCTTAAAATCCCATTCACACTCAATTTGGAGGGAATTCAGAGCTGTCCCCTCTGGAAAAGAGTTACATTTTATTTTCCAAAACAGAAAAAATCATCTTGTTCATGTTTCCTGTAGATTTCTAAGAAGGAAACGCTATTTCCTGTGTTATTTATTGCTTTAAGGACACTCTGCCTAACCTCATTTTTGTATGATGTCAGAATACAAAATTTGGAAAGGAAGAAGGTAAAACAAACACAAACCCAAAACAAATTTAGGCAATTGCCTAGCAGGAGACCTAATGCTGCAGATTGAATACATCTGAAAATCACATTCACACTCATTTTGGAGGGAATTCAGAGCTGGCCCATGTGGAAAAGGATCACATTTAATTTTCCAAAACATATAAACTTATCTTGGTCGTGTTGCCTGTAAATTTCTAAGCATGAAATGCAAGTTTACTGTGTTATGTATATTATTATGAATACTCTGCCTAAACTCATTTTTGTATGGTGTCAGAATGCAAAATTCAGAAAGGAAGAAGGCAAAACAAACACAAACTCAAGACAAATTTAGGCAATTGCCTGGCAGGAGACCTGAAGTCTGTCGATTGAATACACATGAAAATCCCCTTCACACTCGATTTGGAGGGAATTCAGAGCTGTCCCCTCGGCAAAAGAGTTATATTTCATTTTCCAAACCACAAAACCTCATCTTCGTCTTGTTGACTGTAGATTTCTATGTGTGAAACATGAATTTGCAGTGTTTTTCATTGCAACATGGATACTCTGCCTAACCTCATTTTTGTATGGTGTCAGAATACAAATTTGGAAATGAAGATGGTAAAACAGACATAAATCCAGTACAAATTTGGCAATTGCCTAGCAGGAGACCTGAATGCTGACAATTGAATACACATGAAAATCCATTCACACTCGATTTGGAGGGAATTCAGGGCTGTCCCCTTGGCAAAAGGGTTGTATTTCATTTTCCAAAACATAAAACCTCATCTTGGTCTTGTTGCCTGTAGATTTCTAAGCATGAAACCCCGATTTGCTTTTTTTATTATTGCAATATGGATACTCTGCCTAAACACATTTTCGTATGGTGTCAGAATACAAATTTGGAAAGGAAGAAGGTAAAACAAACAGAAACTCAAAACAAATTGAGGCAATTGCCTAGGAGGAGACCTGAATGCTGCCAATTGATTACACCTTAAAATCCCATTCACACTCGATTGGGAGGGAATTCAGAGCTGTCCCCTCTGGAAAAGAGTTACATTTTATTTTCAAAAAACAGAAAAAATCATCTTGTTCATGTTTCCTGTAGATTTCTAAGAAGGAAACGCTATTTCCTGTGTTATTTATTGCTTTAAGGACACTCTGCCTAACCTCATTTTTGTATGATGTCAGAATACAAAATTTGGAAAGGAAGAAGGTAAAACAAACACAAACCCAAAACAAATTTAGGCAATTGCCTAGCAGGAGACCTAATGCTGCAGATTGAATACATCTGAAAATCACATTCACACTCATTTTGGAGGGAATTCAGAGCTGGCCCATGTGGAAAAGGGTTACATTTAATTTTCCAAAACATATAAACTTATCTTGGACGTGTTGCCTGTAGATTTCTAAGCATGAAATGCAAGTTTACTGTGTTTTGTATTTTATTATGAATACTCTGCCTAAACTCATTTTTGTATGGTGTCAGAATACAAAATTCAGAAAGGAAGAAGGCAAAACAAACACAAACTCAAAACAAATTTAGGCAATTGCCTAGCAGGTGACCTGAAGTCTGTCGATTGAATACACATGAAAATCCCCTTCACACTCGATTTGGAGGGAATTCAGGGCTGTCCCCTCGGCAAAAGAGTTATATTTCATTTTCCAAAACACAAAGCCTCATCTTGGTCTAGCTGACTGTAGATTTCTATGCGTGAAACATGAATTTGCAGTGTTTTTCATTGCAACATGGATACTCTGCCTAACCTCATTTTTGTATGGTGTCAGAATACAAATTTGGAAATGAAGAAGGTAAAACAAACAGAAACCCAGAACAAATTGAGGCAATTGCCTGGCAGGAGACCTGAATGCTGACAATTGAATACACCTTAAAATTCCATTCACACTCAATTTGGAGGGAATTCAGAGCTGTCCCTTCTGGAAAAGTGTTACATTTCATTTTCCAAAACAGAAAACCTTATCTTGGTCGTGTTGCCTGTAGATTTCTAAGCATGAAATGCCAATTCACTGAGTTTTGTATATTATTATGAATACTCTGCCTAAACTCATTTTTGTATGGTGTCAGAATGCAAAATTAGAAAGGAAGAAGGCAAAACAAACACAAACCCAGAACAAATTGAGGCAATTGCCTAGCAGGAGACATGAATGCTGCCAATTGAATACACCTGAAAATGCCATTCACACTCGATTTGGAGGGAATTCAGAGCTGTCCCCTCTCGAAAAGTGTTACATTTCATTTTCCAAAACACATAACCTTATCCTGGTCGTATTGTCTGTAGATTTCTAAGCATGAAATGCCAATTTACTGTGTTTTGTATTTTTTTATGAATACTATTTCTAAACTCATTTTTGTATGTTGTCAAAATACAAAATTCAGAAAGGAAGAAGGCAAAACAAACACAAACCCAGAACAAACTGAGGCAATTGCCAGGCATGAGACCTGAATGCTGTCGATTGAATACACATGAAAATCCATTCACACTCGATTTGGAGGGAATTCAGGGCTGTCCCTTGGCAAAAGTGTTGTATTTCATTTTCCAAAACACAAAACCTCATCTTGGTCTTGTTGCCTGTAGATTTCTAAGCTTGAAATGCCAATTTACTGTGTTTTGTATTTTATTATGAAGACTCTGCCTAACCTCATTTTTGTATGGTGTCAGAATACAAAATTCAGAAAGGAAGAAGGCAAAACAAACAAAAACCCAGAACAAACTGAGGCAATTGCCAGTCATGAGACCGGAATGCTGTCGATTATATACAGATGAAAATCCATTCACACTCGAGTTGGAGGGAATTCAGGCCTGTCCCCTTGGCAAAAGTGTTGTATTTCATTTTCTAAATCACATAACATTATCTTGGTCGTTTGCCTGTAGATTTCTAATTGTGAAATGACAATTTACTGTGTTTTTTATTTTATTATGAATACTCTGCCTAAACTCATTTTTGTATGGTGTCAGAATACAAAATTCAGAAAGGAAGAAGGCAAAACAAACACAAACCCAGAACAAATTGAGGCAGTTGCCAAGCAGGAGACCTGAATGCTGCCGATTGAATACACCTGAAAATCCCATTCACACTTGATTTGGAGGGAATTCAGAGCTGTCCCCTCGGCAAAGAGTTACATTTCATTTTCCAAAACACAAAAACTCATCTTGGTCTTGTTGCCTGTAGATTTCTAAGCATGGAACCCCAATTTGCTTGGTTTTTTATTGCAATATGGATACTCTGCTTAACCTCATTTCTCTATGGTGTCAGGATCCAAAATTTGGAAAGTAAGAATGTACAATGAAGAGAAACCCAGAACAAATTGAGGCAATTGCCAGTCAAGAGACCTGAATGCTGATGATTGAATACCCCTGAAAATCCAATTCACACTCGATTTGGAGGGAATTCAGAGCTTTCCCCTTTGCAAAAGGGTTACATTATATTTTGCACAACACAAAACCTCATCTTGCTTGTGTTGCCTGTACATATAAAAGCGTGAAACGCCAATTTACTGTGTTTTATTGCATTATGGATACGCTGCCTAACCTCATTTTTCTATGCTGCCAGGATACAAAATTTGGAAAGGAAGAAGGCAAAACAAACACATACCCAGAACAAATTTAGGCAATTGCCAATCAAGAGACCTGAATGCTGCCGATTGAATAGACCTGAAAATCCCATTCACACTCGATTGGGAGGGAATTCAGAGCTGTCCTCTCTGGAAAAGGGTTACATTTCATTTTCTAAAAAACACATAATCTTATCTTGGTCGTGTTGCCTGTAGATTTCTAATCGTGAAATACCAATTTTCTGTGTTTTGTATTTTATTATGAAAACTCTGCCTAAACTCATTTTTGTATGGTGTCAGAATACAAAATTCAAAAAGGAGAAGGCAAAACAAACACAAACCCAGAACAAACTGAGGCAATTGCCAGGCATGAGACCTGAATGCTGTCGATTGAATACACATGAAAATCCATTCACACTCGATTTGGAGGGAATTCAGGGCTGTCCCCTTGGCAAAAGTGTTGTATTTCATTTTCCAAAACATAAAACCTCATCTTGGTCTTGTTGCCTGTAGATTTCTAAGCATGAAACCCCGATTTGCTTTTTTTATTATTGCAATATGGATACTCTGCCTAAACACATTTTCGTATGGTGTCAGAATACAAATTTGGAAAGGAAGAAGGTAAAACAAACAGAAACTCAAAACAAATTGAGGCAATTGCCTAGGAGGAGACCTGAATGCTGCCAATTGATTACACCTTAAAATCCCATTCACACTCAATTTGGAGGGAATTCAGAGCTGTCCCCTCTGGAAAAGAGTTACATTTTATTTTCCAAAACAGAAAAAATCATCTTGTTCATGTTTCCTGTAGATTTCTAAGAAGGAAACGCTATTTCCTGTGTTATTTATTGCTTTAAGGACACTCTGCCTAACCTCATTTTTGTATGATGTCAGAATACAAAATTTGGAAAGGAAGAAGGTAAAACAAACACAAACCCAAAACAAATTTAGGCAATTGCCTAGCAGGAGACCTAATGCTGCAGATTGAATACACCTGAAAATCACATTCACACTCATTTTGGAGGGAATTCAGAGCTGGCCCATGTGGAAAAGGGTTACATTTAATTTTCCAAAACATATAAACTTATCTTGGACGTGTTGCCTGTAGATTTCTAAGCATGAAATGCAAGTTTACTGTGTTTTGTATTTTATTATGAATACTCTGCCTAACATCATTTTTGTATGGTGTCAGAATACAAAATTCAGAAAGGAAGAAGGCAAAACAAACACAAACCCAGAACAAATTGAGGCAGTTGCCAAGCAGGAGACCTGAATGCTGCCGATTGAATACACCTGAAAATCCCATTCACACTTGATTTGGAGGGAATTCAGAGCTGTCCCCTTGGCAAAGAGTTACATTTCATTTTCCAAAACACAAAAACTCATCTTGGTCTTGTTGCCTGTAGATTTCTAAGCATGGAACCCCAATTTGCTTGGTTTTTTATTGCAATATGGATACTCTGCTTAACCTCATTTCTCTATGGTGTCAGGATCCAAAATTTGGAAAGTAAGAATGTACAATGAAGAGAAACCCAGAACAAATTGAGGCAATTGCCAGTCAAGAGACCTGAATGCTGATGATTGAATACCCCTGAAAATCCAATTCACACTCGATTTGGAGGGAATTCAGAGCTTTCCCCTTTGCAAAAGGGTTACATTATATTTTGCACAACACAAAACCTCATCTTGCTTGTGTTGCCTGTACATATAAAAGCGTGAAACGCCAATTTACTGTGTTTTATTGCATTATGGATACGCTGCCTAACCTCATTTTTCTATGCTGCCAGGATACAAAATTTGGAAAGGAAGAAGGCAAAACAAACACATACCCAGAACAAATTTAGGCAATTGCCAATCAAGAGACCTGAATGCTGACAATTGAATACACATGAAAATCCATTCACACTCGATTTGGAGGGAATTCAGGGCTGTCCCCTTGGCAAAAGGGTTGTATTTCATTTTCCAAAACATAAAACCTCATCTTGGTCTTGTTGCCTGTAGATTTCTAAGCATGAAACCCCGATTTGCTTTTTTTATTATTGCAATATGGATACTCTGCCTAAACACATTTTCGTATGGTGTCAGAATACAAATTTGGAAAGGAAGAAGGTAAAACAAACAGAAACTCAAAACAAATTGAGGCAATTGCCTAGGAGGAGACCTGAATGCTGCCAATTGATTACACCTTAAAATCCCATTCACACTCGATTGGGAGGGAATTCAGAGCTGTCCCCTCTGGAAAAGAGTTACATTTTATTTTCAAAAAACAGAAAAAATCATCTTGTTCATGTTTCCTGTAGATTTCTAAGAAGGAAACGCTATTTCCTGTGTTATTTATTGCTTTAAGGACACTCTGCCTAACCTCATTTTTGTATGATGTCAGAATACAAAATTTGGAAAGGAAGAAGGTAAAACAAACACAAACCCAAAACAAATTTAGGCAATTGCCTAGCAGGAGACCTAATGCTGCAGATTGAATACATCTGAAAATCACATTCACACTCATTTTGGAGGGAATTCAGAGCTGGCCCATGTGGAAAAGGATCACATTTAATTTTCCAAAACATATAAACTTATCTTGGTCGTGTTGCCTGTAAATTTCTAAGCATGAAATGCAAGTTTACTGTGTTATGTATATTATTATGAATACTCTGCCTAAACTCATTTTTGTATGGTGTCAGAATGCAAAATTCAGAAAGGAAGAAGGCAAAACAAACACAAACTCAAGACAAATTTAGGCAATTGCCTGGCAGGAGACCTGAAGTCTGTCGATTGAATACACATGAAAATCCCCTTCACACTCGATTTGGAGGGAATTCAGAGCTGTCCCCTCGGCAAAAGAGTTATATTTCATTTTCCAAACCACAAAACCTCATCTTCGTCTTGTTGACTGTAGATTTCTATGTGTGAAACATGAATTTGCAGTGTTTTTCATAGCAACATGGATACTCTGCCTAACCTCATTTTTGTATGGTGTCAGAATACAAATTTGGAAATGAAGATGGTAAAACAGACATAAATCCAGTACAAATTTGGCAATTGCCTAGCAGGAGACCTGAATGCTGACAATTGAATACACATGAAAATCCATTCACACTCGATTTGGAGGGAATTCAGGGCTGTCCCCTTGGCAAAAGGGTTGTATTTCATTTTCCAAAACATAAAACCTCATCTTGGTCTTGTTGCCTGTAGATTTCTAAGCATGAAACCCCGATTTGCTTTTTTTATTATTGCAATATGGATACTCTGCCTAAACACATTTTCGTATGGTGTCAGAATACAAATTTGGAAAGGAAGAAGGTAAAACAAACAGAAACTCAAAACAAATTGAGGCAATTGCCTAGGAGGAGACCTGAATGCTGCCGATTGAATACACCTGAAAATCCCATTCACACTTGATTTGGAGGGAATTCAGAGCTGTCCCCTTGGCAAAGAGTTACATTTCATTTTCCAAAACACAAAAACTCATCTTGGTCTTGTTGCCTGTAGATTTCTAAGCATGGAACCCCAATTTGCTTGGTTTTTTATTGCAATATGGATACTCTGCTTAACCTCATTTCTCTATGGTGTCAGGATCCAAAATTTGGAAAGTAAGAATGTACAATGAAGAGAAACCCAGAACAAATTGAGGCAATTGCCAGTCAAGAGACCTGAATGCTGATGATTGAATACCCCTGAAAATCCAATTCACACTCGATTTGGAGGGAATTCAGAGCTTTCCCCTTTGCAAAAGGGTTACATTATATTTTGCACAACACAAAACCTCATCTTGCTTGTGTTGCCTGTACATATAAAAGCGTGAAACGCCAATTTACTGTGTTTTATTGCATTATGGATACGCTGCCTAACCTCATTTTTCTATGCTGCCAGGATACAAAATTTGGAAAGGAAGAAGGCAAAACAAACACATACCCAGAACAAATTTAGGCAATTGCCAATCAAGAGACCTGAATGCTGACAATTGAATACACATGAAAATCCATTCACACTCGATTTGGAGGGAATTCAGGGCTGTCCCCTTGGCAAAAGGGTTGTATTTCATTTTCCAAAACATAAAACCTCATCTTGGTCTTGTTGCCTGTAGATTTCTAAGCATGAAACCCCGATTTGCTTTTTTTATTATTGCAATATGGATACTCTGCCTAAACACATTTTCGTATGGTGTCAGAATACAAATTTGGAAAGGAAGAAGGTAAAACAAACAGAAACTCAAAACAAATTGAGGCAATTGCCTAGGAGGAGACCTGAATGCTGCCAATTGATTACACCTTAAAATCCCATTCACACTCGATTGGGAGGGAATTCAGAGCTGTCCCCTCTGGAAAAGAGTTACATTTTATTTTCAAAAAACAGAAAAAATCATCTTGTTCATGTTTCCTGTAGATTTCTAAGAAGGAAACGCTATTTCCTGTGTTATTTATTGCTTTAAGGACACTCTGCCTAACCTCATTTTTGTATGATGTCAGAATACAAAATTTGGAAAGGAAGAAGGTAAAACAAACACAAACCCAAAACAAATTTAGGCAATTGCCTAGCAGGAGACCTAATGCTGCAGATTGAATACATCTGAAAATCACATTCACACTCATTTTGGAGGGAATTCAGAGCTGGCCCATGTGGAAAAGGATCACATTTAATTTTCCAAAACATATAAACTTATCTTGGTCGTGTTGCCTGTAAATTTCTAAGCATGAAATGCAAGTTTACTGTGTTATGTATATTATTATGAATACTCTGCCTAAACTCATTTTTGTATGGTGTCAGAATGCAAAATTCAGAAAGGAAGAAGGCAAAACAAACACAAACTCAAGACAAATTTAGGCAATTGCCTGGCAGGAGACCTGAAGTCTGTCGATTGAATACACATGAAAATCCCCTTCACACTCGATTTGGAGGGAATTCAGAGCTGTCCCCTCGGCAAAAGAGTTATATTTCATTTTCCAAACCACAAAACCTCATCTTCGTCTTGTTGACTGTAGATTTCTATGTGTGAAACATGAATTTGCAGTGTTTTTCATAGCAACATGGATACTCTGCCTAACCTCATTTTTGTATGGTGTCAGAATACAAATTTGGAAATGAAGATGGTAAAACAGACATAAATCCAGTACAAATTTGGCAATTGCCTAGCAGGAGACCTGAATGCTGACAATTGAATACACATGAAAATCCATTCACACTCGATTTGGAGGGAATTCAGGGCTGTCCCCTTGGCAAAAGGGTTGTATTTCATTTTCCAAAACATAAAACCTCATCTTGGTCTTGTTGCCTGTAGATTTCTAAGCATGAAACCCCGATTTGCTTTTTTTATTATTGCAATATGGATACTCTGCCTAAACACATTTTCGTATGGTGTCAGAATACAAATTTGGAAAGGAAGAAGGTAAAACAAACAGAAACTCAAAACAAATTGAGGCAATTGCCTAGGAGGAGACCTGAATGCTGCCAATTGATTACACCTTAAAATCCCATTCACACTCGATTGGGAGGGAATTCAGAGCTGTCCCCTCTGGAAAAGAGTTACATTTTATTTTCAAAAAACAGAAAAAATCATCTTGTTCATGTTTCCTGTAGATTTCTAAGAAGGAAACGCTATTTCCTGTGTTATTTATTGCTTTAAGGACACTCTGCCTAACCTCATTTTTGTATGATGTCAGAATACAAAATTTGGAAAGGAAGAAGGTAAAACAAACACAAACCCAAAACAAATTTAGGCAATTGCCTAGCAGGAGACCTAATGCTGCAGATTGAATACACCTGAAAATCACATTCACACTCATTTTGGAGGGAATTCAGAGCTGGCCCATGTGGAAAAGGGTTACATTTAATTTTCCAAAACATATAAACTTATCTTGGACGTGTTGCCTGTAGATTTCTAAGCATGAAATGCAAGTTTACTGTGTTTTGTATTTTATTATGAATACTCTGCCTAAACTCATTTTTGTATGGTGTCAGAATACAAAATTCAGAAAGGAAGAAGGCAAAACAAACACAAACCCAGAACAAATTGAGGCAGTTGCCAAGCAGGAGACCTGAATGCTGCCGATTGAATACACCTGAAAATCCCATTCACACTTGATTTGGAGGGAATTCAGAGCTGTCCCCTTGGCAAAGAGTTACATTTCATTTTCCAAAACACAAAAACTCATCTTGGTCTTGTTGCCTGTAGATTTCTAAGCATGGAACCCCAATTTGCTTGGTTTTTTATTGCAATATGGATACTCTGCTTAACCTCATTTCTCTATGGTGTCAGGATCCAAAATTTGGAAAGTAAGAATGTACAATGAAGAGAAACCCAGAACAAATTGAGGCAATTGCCAGTCAAGAGACCTGAATGCTGATGATTGAATACCCCTGAAAATCCAATTCACACTCGATTTGGAGGGAATTCAGAGCTTTCCCCTTTGCAAAAGGGTTACATTATATTTTGCACAACACAAAACCTCATCTTGCTTGTGTTGCCTGTACATATAAAAGCGTGAAACGCCAATTTACTGTGTTTTATTGCATTATGGATACGCTGCCTAACCTCATTTTTCTATGCTGCCAGGATACAAAATTTGGAAAGGAAGAAGGCAAAACAAACACATACCCAGAACAAATTTAGGCAATTGCCAATCAAGAGACCTGAATGCTGCCGATTGAATAGACCTGAAAATCCCATTCACACTCGATTGGGAGGGAATTCAGAGCTGTCCTCTCTGGAAAAGGGTTACATTTCATTTTCTAAAAAACACATAATCTTATCTTGGTCGTGTTGCCTGTAGATTTCTAATCGTGAAATACCAATTTTCTGTGTTTTGTATTTTATTATGAAAACTCTGCCTAAACTCATTTTTGTATGGTGTCAGAATACAAAATTCAAAAAGGAGAAGGCAAAACAAACACAAACCCAGAACAAACTGAGGCAATTGCCAGGCATGAGACCTGAATGCTGTCGATTGAATACACATGAAAATCCATTCACACTCGATTTGGAGGGAATTCAGGGCTGTCCCCTTGGCAAAAGTGTTGTATTTCATTTTCCAAAACATAAAACCTCATCTTGGTCTTGTTGCCTGTAGATTTCTAAGCATGAAACCCCAATTTGCTTTTTTTATTATTGCAATATGGATACTCTGCCTAAACACATTTTCGTATGGTGTCAGAATACAGATTTGGAAAGGAAGAAGGTAAAACAAACAGAAACTCAAAACAAATTGAGGCAATTGCCTAGGAGGAGACCTGAATGCTGCCAATTGATTACACCTTAAAATCCCATTCACACTCAATTTGGAGGGAATTCAGAGCTGTCCCCTCTGGAAAAGAGTTACATTTTATTTTCCAAAACAGAAAAAATCATCTTGTTCATGTTTCCTGTAGATTTCTAAGAAGGAAACGCTATTTCCTGTGTTATTTATTGCTTTAAGGACACTCTGCCTAACCTCATTTTTGTATGATGTCAGAATACAAAATTTGGAAAGGAAGAAGGTAAAACAAACACAAACCCAAAACAAATTTAGGCAATTGCCTAGCAGGAGACCTAATGCTGCAGATTGAATACATCTGAAAATCACATTCACACTCATTTTGGAGGGAATTCAGAGCTGGCCCATGTGGAAAAGGATCACATTTAATTTTCCAAAACATATAAACTTATCTTGGTCGTGTTGCCTGTAAATTTCTAAGCATGAAATGCAAGTTTACTGTGTTATGTATATTATTATGAATACTCTGCCTAAACTCATTTTTGTATGGTGTCAGAATGCAAAATTCAGAAAGGAAGAAGGCAAAACAAACACAAACTCAAGACAAATTTAGGCAATTGCCTGGCAGGAGACCTGAAGTCTGTCGATTGAATACACATGAAAATCCCCTTCACACTCGATTTGGAGGGAATTCAGAGCTGTCCCCTCGGCAAAAGAGTTATATTTCATTTTCCAAACCACAAAACCTCATCTTCGTCTTGTTGACTGTAGATTTCTATGTGTGAAACATGAATTTGCAGTGTTTTTCATAGCAACATGGATACTCTGCCTAACCTCATTTTTGTATGGTGTCAGAATACAAATTTGGAAATGAAGATGGTAAAACAGACATAAATCCAGTACAAATTTGGCAATTGCCTAGCAGGAGACCTGAATGCTGACAATTGAATACACATGAAAATCCATTCACACTCGATTTGGAGGGAATTCAGGGCTGTCCCCTTGGCAAAAGGGTTGTATTTCATTTTCCAAAACATAAAACCTCATCTTGGTCTTGTTGCCTGTAGATTTCTAAGCATGAAACCCCGATTTGCTTTTTTTATTATTGCAATATGGATACTCTGCCTAAACACATTTTCGTATGGTGTCAGAATACAAATTTGGAAAGGAAGAAGGTAAAACAAACAGAAACTCAAAACAAATTGAGGCAATTGCCTAGGAGGAGACCTGAATGCTGCCAATTGATTACACCTTAAAATCCCATTCACACTCGATTGGGAGGGAATTCAGAGCTGTCCCCTCTGGAAAAGAGTTACATTTTATTTTCAAAAAACAGAAAAAATCATCTTGTTCATGTTTCCTGTAGATTTCTAAGAAGGAAACGCTATTTCCTGTGTTATTTATTGCTTTAAGGACACTCTGCCTAACCTCATTTTTGTATGATGTCAGAATACAAAATTTGGAAAGGAAGAAGGTAAAACAAACACAAACCCAAAACAAATTTAGGCAATTGCCTAGCAGGAGACCTAATGCTGCAGATTGAATACACCTGAAAATCACATTCACACTCATTTTGGAGGGAATTCAGAGCTGGCCCATGTGAAAAGGATCACATTTAATTTTCCAAAACATATAAACTTATCTTGGTCGTGTTGCCTGTAAATTTCTAAGCATGAAATGCAAGTTTACTGTGTTATGTATATTATTATGAATACTCTGCCTAAACTCATTTTTGTATGGTGTCAGAATGCAAAATTCAGAAAGGAAGAAGGCAAAACAAACACAAACTCAAGACAAATTTAGGCAATTGCCTGGCAGGAGACCTGAAGTCTGTCGATTGAATACACATGAAAATCCCCTTCACACTCGATTTGGAGGGAATTCAGAGCTGTCCCCTCGGCAAAAGAGTTATATTTCATTTTCCAAACCACAAAACCTCATCTTCGTCTTGTTGACTGTAGATTTCTATGTGTGAAACATGAATTTGCAGTGTTTTTCATTGCAACATGGATACTCTGCCTAACCTCATTTTTGTATGGTGTCAGAATACAAATTTGGAAATGAAGATGGTAAAACAGACATAAATCCAGTACAAATTTGGCAATTGCCTAGCAGGAGACCTGAATGCTGACAATTGAATACACATGAAAATCCATTCACACTCGATTTGGAGGGAATTCAGGGCTGTCCCCTTGGCAAAAGGGTTGTATTTCATTTTCCAAAACATAAAACCTCATCTTGGTCTTGTTGCCTGTAGATTTCTAAGCATGAAACCCCGATTTGCTTTTTTTATTATTGCAATATGGATACTCTGCCTAAACACATTTTCGTATGGTGTCAGAATACAAATTTGGAAAGGAAGAAGGTAAAACAAACAGAAACTCAAAACAAATTGAGGCAATTGCCTAGGAGGAGACCTGAATGCTGCCAATTGATTACACCTTAAAATCCCATTCACACTCGATTGGGAGGGAATTCAGAGCTGTCCCCTCTGGAAAAGAGTTACATTTTATTTTCAAAAAACAGAAAAAATCATCTTGTTCATGTTTCCTGTAGATTTCTAAGAAGGAAACGCTATTTCCTGTGTTATTTATTGCTTTAAGGACACTCTGCCTAACCTCATTTTTGTATGATGTCAGAATACAAAACTTGGAAAGGAAGAAGGTAAAACAAACACAAACCCAAAACAAATTTAGGCAATTGCCTAGCAGGAGACCTAATGCTGCAGATTGAATACATCTGAAAATCACATTCACACTCATTTTGGAGGGAATTCAGAGCTGGCCCATGTGGAAAAGGATCACATTTAATTTTCCAAAACATATAAACTTATCTTGGTCATGTTGCCTGTAAATTTCTAAGCATGAAATGCAAGTTTACTGTGTTATGTATATTATTATGAATACTCTGCCTAAACTCATTTTTGTATGGTGTCAGAATGCAAAATTCAGAAAGGAAGAAGGCAAAACAAACACAAACTCAAGACAAATTTAGGCAATTGCCTGGCAGGAGACCTGAAGTCTGTCGATTGAATACACATGAAAATCCCCTTCACACTCGATTTGGAGGGAATTCAGAGCTGTCCCCTCGGCAAAAGAGTTATATTTCATTTTCCAAACCACAAAACCTCATCTTCGTCTTGTTGACTGTAGATTTCTATGTGTGAAACATGAATTTGCAGTGTTTTTCATTGCAACATGGATACTCTGCCTAACCTCATTTTTGTATGGTGTCAGAATACAAATTTGGAAATGAAGATGGTAAAACAGACATAAATCCAGTACAAATTTGGCAATTGCCTAGCAGGAGACCTGAATGCTGACAATTGAATACACATGAAAATCCATTCACACTCGATTTGGAGGGAATTCAGGGCTGTCCCCTTGGCAAAAGGGTTGTATTTCATTTTCCAAAACATAAAACCTCATCTTGGTCTTGTTGCCTGTAGATTTCTAAGCATGAAACCCCGATTTGCTTTTTTTATTATTGCAATATGGATACTCTGCCTAAACACATTTTCGTATGGTGTCAGAATACAAATTTGGAAAGGAAGAAGGTAAAACAAACAGAAACTCAAAACAAATTGAGGCAATTGCCTAGGAGGAGACCTGAATGCTGCCAATTGATTACACCTTAAAATCCCATTCACACTCGATTGGGAGGGAATTCAGAGCTGTCCCCTCTGGAAAAGAGTTACATTTTATTTTCAAAAAACAGAAAAAATCATCTTGTTCATGTTTCCTGTAGATTTCTAAGAAGGAAACGCTATTTCCTGTGTTATTTATTGCTTTAAGGACACTCTGCCTAACCTCATTTTTGTATGATGTCAGAATACAAAATTTGGAAAGGAAGAAGGTAAAACAAACACAAACCCAAAACAAATTTAGGCAATTGCCTAGCAGGAGACCTAATGCTGCAGATTGAATACATCTGAAAATCACATTCACACTCATTTTGGAGGGAATTCAGAGCTGGCCATTGTGGAAAAGGATCACATTTAATTTTCCAAAACATATAAACTTATCTTGGTCGTGTTGCCTGTAAATTTCTAAGCATGAAATGCAAGTTTACTGTGTTATGTATATTATTATGAATACTCTGCCTAAACTCATTTTTGTATGGTGTCAGAATGCAAAATTCAGAAAGGAAGAAGGCAAAACAAACACAAACTCAAGACAAATTTAGGCAATTGCCTGGCAGTAGACCTGAATGCTGTCGATTGAATACACATGAAAATCCCCTTCACACTCGATTTGGAGGGAATTCAGAGCTGTCCCCTCGGCAAAAGAGTTATATTTCATTTTCCAAACCACAAAACCTCATCTTCGTCTTGTTGACTGTAGATTTCTATGCGTGAAACATGAATTTGCAGTGTTTTTCATTGCAACATGGATACTCTGCCTAACCTCATTTTTGTATGGTGTCAGAATACAAATTTGGAAATGAAGATGGTAAAACAGACTTAAATACAGAACAAATTTGGCAATTGCCTAGCAGGAGACCTGAATGCTGACAATTGAATACACCTTAAAATTCCATTCACATTCGATTGGAGGGAATTCAGAGCTGTCCCATCTGGAAAAGTGTTACATTTCATTTTCCAAAACAGAAAACCTTATCTTGGTCGTGTTGCCTGTAGATTTCTAAGCATGAAATGCCAATTCACTGAGTTTTGTATATTATTATGAATACTCTGCCTAAACTCATTTTTGTATGGTGTCAGAATACACAATTCTTAAAGGAAGAAGGCAAAACAACCACAAACCCAGAACAAATTGAGGCAATTGCCTAGCAGGAGACCTGAATGCTGCCGATTGAATACACCTGAAAATCCCATACACACTCGTTTTGGAGGGAATTCAGAGCTGTCCCCTCTTCAAAAGTGTTGAATTTCATTTTCCCAATCACATAACATTATCTTGGTCTTTTGCCTGTAGATTTCTAATCGTGAAATGCCAATTTCCTGTGTTTTGTATTTTATTATGAATACTCTGCCTAAACTCATTTTTGTATGGTGTCAGAATACAAAATTCAGAAATGAAGAAGGCAAAACAAACACAAACCCAGAACAAACTGAGGCAATTACCAGGCATGAGACCTGAATGCTGCCGATTGAATACACATGAAAATCCATTCACACTCGATTTGGAGGGAATTCAGGGCTGTCCCCTTGGCAAAAGGGTTGTATTTCATTTTCCAAAACATAAAACCTCATCTTGGTCTTGTTGCCTGTAGATTTCTAAGCATGAAACCCCGATTTGCTTTTTTTATTATTGCAATATGGATACTCTGCCTAAACACATTTTCGTATGGTGTCAGAATACAAATTTGGAAAGGAAGAAGGTAAAACAAACAGAAACCCAGAACAAATTGAGGCAATTGCCTGGCAGGAGACCTGAATGCTGCCAATTGATTGCACCTTAAAATTCCATTCACACTCGATTGGGAGGGAATTCAGAGCTGTCCCCTCTGGAAAAGTATTACATTTCATTTTCCAAAACAGAAAAACTTATCTTGGTCGTGTTGCCTGTAGAAATCTAAGCTTGAAATGCCAATTTACTCTGTTTTGTATTTTATTATGAATACTCTGCCTAACCTCATTTTTGTATGGTGTTACAATACATATTAAAAAAAAATGGCAAAACAACCACAAACCCAGAACAAATTGAGGCAATTGCAAATCAAGAGACATGAATGCTTCCGATTCAATACACCGGAAAATCGAATTCACACTCGATTTGGAAGGAATTCAGTGCTGTCCCCTCGGCAAAAGAGTTACATTTCATTTTCCAAAACAGAAAAAATCATCTTGTTCATGTTTCCTGTAGATTTCTAAGAAGGAAACTCTATTTCCTGTGTTATTTATTGCTTTAAGGACACTCTGCCTAACCTCATTTTTGTATGATGTCAGAATACAAAATTTGGAAAGGAAGAAGGTAAAACAAACACAAACCCAAAACAAATTTAGGCAATTGCCTAGCAGGAGACCTAATGCTGCAGATTGAATACACCTGAAAATCACATTCACACTCATTTTGGAGGGAATTCAGAGCTGGCCCATGTGGAAAAGGGTTACATTTAATTTTCCAAAACATATAAACTTATCTTGGTCGTGTTGCCTGTAAATTTCTAAGCATGAAATGCAAGTTTACTGTGTTTTGTATTTTATTATGAATACTCTGCCTAAACTCATTTTTGTATGGTGTCAGAATACAAAATTCAGAAAGGAAGAAGGCAAAACAAACACAAACTCAAAACATATTTAGGCATTTGCCTAGCAGGTGACCTGAATTCTGTCGATTGAATACACATGAAAATCCCCTTCACACTCGATTTGGAGGGAATTCAGAGCTGTCCCCTCGGCAAAAGAGTTATATTTCATTTTCCAAAACACAAAGCCTCATCTTGGTCTAGCTGACTGTAGATTTCTATGCGTGAAACATGAATTTGCAGTGTTTTTCATTGCAACATGGATACTCTGCCTAACCTCATTTTTGTATGGTGTCAGAATACAAATTTGGAAATGAAGAAGGTAAAACAAACAGAAACCCAGAACAAATTGAGGCAATTGCCTGGCAGGAGACCTGAATGCTGACAATTGAATACACCTTAAAATTCCATTCACACTCAATTTGGAGGGAATTCAGAGCTGTCCCATCTGGAAAAGTGTTACATTTCATTTTCCAAAACAGAAAACCTTATCTTGGTCGTGTTGCCTGTAGATTTCTAAGCATGAAATGCCAATTCACTGAGTTTTGTATATTATTATGAATACTCTGCCTAAACACATTTTTGTATGGTGTCAGAATACACAATTCTTAAAGGAAGAAGGCAAAACAAACACAAACCCAGAACAAATTGAGGCAATTGCCTAGCAGGTGACCTGAATGCTGCCGATTGAATACACCTGAAAATCCCATTCACACTCGATTTGGAGGGAATTCAGAGCTGTCCCCTCTGGAAAAGTGTTACATTTCATTTTCCAAACAAAAAAAATCATCTTGGTCGTGTTGCCTGTAGATTTCTAAGAATGAAAACCCACATCCTGTGTTATTTATTGCTTTAAGGATACTATGTCTAAACTCATTTTTGTATGGTGTCAGAATACAATATTTGGAAAGGAAGAATCTAACACGAACAGAAACCCAGACAAATATAGGCAATTGCTTAGCAGGAGACCTGAATGCTGCTGATTGAATACACCTGAAAACACCATTCACATTCAATTTCGAGGGAATTCAGAGCTGTCCCATTAGGAAAGGGTTACATTTCATTTTCCAAATCACATAACCTTATCCTGGTCGTATTGCCTGTAGATTTCTAAGCATGAAATGCCAATTTACTGTGTTTTGTATTTTTTTATGAATACTCTTTCTAACCTCGTTTTTGTATGTTGTCAAAATACAAAATTCAGAAAGGAAGAAGGCAAAAGAAACACAAACCCAGAACTAATTCAGACCATTGCCAATCAAGAGACCTGAATGCTGCCAATTTAATACACAAGAAAATGCCTTGAGCCCTCGATTTGGGGGGAATACTTAGCTGTACCCTCAGCAACGAGTTATATTTCATTTTCCGAAACAAAAACCTCATCTTGTTCGTGTTGCCTGTAGATTTCTAAGCATGGAACCCCAATTTGCTTTCTTTTTTATTGCATTATGGATACTCTGCCTAACCTCATTTTTGTATGGTGTCAGGATCCAAAATTTGGAAAGTAAGAAGGTACAATGAAGAGAAACCCAGAACAAATTTAGGCAATTGCCTAGCAGGCGACCTGAATGCTGCCGATTGAATACACCTGAAAATAACACACACTCGATTTGGAGGGAATTCAGAGCTGTCCCCTTGGCAAAGAGTTATATTTCATTTTCCAAAACACAAAAACTCATCTTGTTCTTGTTGCCTGTAGATTTCTAAGCATGGAACCCCAATTTGCTTGGTTTTTTATTGCAATATGGATACTGTGCCTAACCTCATTTTTGTATGGTGTCAGGATCCAAATTTTTGAAAGTAAGAAGGTACAATGAAGAGAAACCCAGAACAAATTTAGGCATTTGCCTAAAAGGAGACCTGAATGCTGCCAATTGATTACACCTTAAAATCCCATTCACACTCGATTTGGAGGGAATTCAGAGCTGTTCTTTCGGCAAAAGTGTTACATTTCATTTTCCAAAACACATAACCCTATCTTGGTCATGTTGCCTGTAGATTTCTAATCGTGAAATGCCAATTTACTGTGTTTTGTATTTTATTATGAATACTCTGCCTAAACTCATTTTTGTATGGTGTCAGAATACAAAATTCAGAAAGGAAGAAGGCAAAACAAACACAAACCCAGAACAAATTTAGGCAATTTCCTTGCAGGAGACTTGAATGCTGCCGATTGAATACACCTGAAAATCCCATTCACACTCCGTTTGGAGGGAATTCAGAGCTGTCCCCTTTGTAAAAGGGTTACATTTCATTTTCCAAAAAACACATAACCTTATCTTGGTCGTGTTGCCTGTAGATTTCTAATCGTGAAATACCAGTTTACTGTGTTTTGTATTTTATTATGAATATTCTGCCTAAAATCATTTTTGTATGGTGTCAGAATACAAAATTAGGAAAGGAAGAAGGCAAAACAAACACAAACCCAGAACAAACTGAGGCAATTGCCAAGCATGACACCTGAATTCTGTCGATTGAATACACATGAAAATCCATTCACACTCGATTTCGAGGGAATTCAGAGGTGTCCACTCTGGAAAAGGATTACATTTTATTTTCCAAAACACAAAAACTCATCTTGTTCTGCTGCCTGGAGTTTTGCTAGCATGAAAGGCCAGTGTGCTGTGTTTTTTATTTCATTATGAATACTCTGCCTAACCTCTTTTTTGTAAGGAGTCAGAATACAAAATTTGGAAAGGAAGAAGGCAAAACAAACACAAACCCAGAACATATTTAGGAAATTGCCAATCAAGAAACCTGAATGCTGCTAACTGAATACACCTGAAAATCCCATTCACACGCGATTTGGAGGGAATTCCCAGCTGTCCCCTCGGCAAAATGGTTACATTTCTTTTTCCAAAACACAAAAACTCACCTTGGTCTGCGGCCTGGAGTTTTGCTAGCATGAAAGGCCAATGTGCTGTGTTTTTTATTTCACTAGGAATACCCTGCCTAACCTCTTTTTTGTATGGAGTCAGAATACAAAATTTGGAAAGGAAGAAGGCAAAAAAAACGCAAACCCAGAAAAAATTTAGAAAAATGCCAATCAAGGAACCTGAATGCTGCTGACGGAATACACCTGAAAATGCCATTCACACGCGATTTGGAGGGAATTCCTAGCTGTCCCCTGGGCCAATGAGTTACATTTTATTTCCAAAACACAAAACTCACCTTGGTGTATCTGCCTGTATTTTCCTAGCATGAAAGGCCAATGTGCTGTGTTTTTTATTTCACTATGAATACTCTGCCTAACCTCTTTTTTGTATGGAGTCAGAATACAAAATTTGGAAAGGAAGAAGGCAAAACAAACGCAAACCCAGAACAATTTATGAAATTGCCAATCAAGAAACCTGAATGCTGCTTTCTGAATACACCTGAAAATCCCATTCACACTCTATTTGGAGGGAATTCCAAGCTGTGCCCTCGGCAAAATGCTGACATTTCCTTTTACAAAACACAAAAACTCACCTTGGTCGAGGTGCCTGTAGATTTCCTAGCATGAAATGCCAATAAGATTTGTTTTTTATTTCACTATGAATACTCTGCCTAACCTCTTTTTTGTATGGAGTTAGAATACAAAATTTGGAAAGGAAGAAGGCAAAACAAACACAAACCCAGAACATACTTAGGAAATTGCCAATCAAGAAACCTGAATGCTGCTAACTGAATACACCTGAAAGTCCCATTCACACTCTGTTTGGAGGGAATTCCTAGCTGTCCCCTGGGCAAATGAGTTACATTTTATTTCCAAAACACAAAACTCACCTTGGTGTATTTGCCTGTATTTTCCTACCAAGAAACACCAATGTGCTGTGTTATTTATTTCAATATGAATACTCTGCCTAACCTCTTTTTGGTATGGAGTCAGAATAAAAAATTTGGAAAGGAAGAAGGCAAAACAAACCCAAACACAGAACATATTTAGGAAATTGCCAATCAAGAAATCTGAATGCTGCTAACTGAATACACCTGAAATTCCCATTCACATGTGGTTTGGAGGGAAATCCTAGCTGTCCGCTCGGCAAAATGCTTACATTTCTTTTTCCAAAACACAAAAACTCTCCTTGGTCGAGGTGTCTGTAGATTTCCTAGCATGAAATGCCAATAAGATTTGTTTTTTATTTCATTATGAATAATCTGCCTTACCTCTTTATTGTATGGAGTCAGAATACAAAATTTGGAAAGGAAGAAGGCAAAACAAACGCAAACCCAGAACAAAGTTAGGAAATTGCCAATCAAGAAACCTGAATGCTGCTGACTGAATACACCTGAAAATCCCATTCACACGATTTGGAGGGAATTCCTAGCTGTCCCCTGGGCCAATGAGTTACATTTTATTTCCAAAACACAAAAACTCACCTTGGTGTATCTACCTGTATTTTCCTAGCATGAAACGCCTATGTGCTGTGTTTATTTCACTATGAATACTCTGCTTAACCTGTTTTTTTGTATGGAGTCAGAATACAAAATTAGGAAATGAAGAAGGCAAAAAACGCAATCCCAGAACATATTTAGGAAATTGGCAATCAACAAACCTGAATGCTGCTGACGGAATACACCTAAAAATCCCATTCACATGCGATTTGGAGGGAATTCCTAGCTGTCCCCTCATCAAAATGGTTACATTTCTTTTTCCAAAACACAAAAACTCACCTTGGTCGATCTGCCTGGAATTTTGCTAGCATGAAAGGCCAATGTGCTGTGTTTTTTATTTCATTATGAATACTCTGCCTAACCTCTTTTTTGTATGGAGTCAGAATACAAAATTTGGAAAGGAAGAAGGCAAAACAAACGCAAACCCAGAACAAAGTTAGGAAATTGCCAATCAAGAAACCTGAATGCTGCTAACTGAATACACCTGAAAATCCCATTCACACTCTATTTGGAGGGAATTCCTAGCTGTCCGCTCGGCAAAATGCTTTCATTTTCTTTTCTAAATCACAAAAACTCTCCTTGGTCGAGGTGCCTGTAGATTTCCTAGCATGAAATGCCAATAAGATTTGTTTTTTATTTCATTATGAATACTCTGCCTAACCTCTTTATTGTATGGAGTCAGAATACAAAATTTGGAAAGGAAGATGGCAAAACAAACGCAAACCCAGAACAAAGTTAGGAAATTGCCAATCAAGAAACCTGAATGCTGCTGACTGAATACACCTGAAAATCCCATTCACACTCCATTTGGAGGGAATTCCTAGCTGTCCCCTGGGCAAATGAGTTACATTTTATTTCCAAAACACAAAACTCACCTTGGTGTATCTGCCTGTATTTTCCTAGCATGAAAGGCCAATGTGCTGTGTTTTTTATTTCACTATGAATACTCTGCCTAACCTCTTTTTTGTATGGAGTCAGAATACAAAATTTGGAAAGGAAGAAGGCAAAAAACGCAAACCCAGAACAAAGTTAGGAAATTGCCAATCAAGAAACCTGAATGCTGCGGATTGAATACACCTGAAAATCCCATTCACACGCAATTTGGAGGGAATTCCTAGCTGTCCCCTCAGCAAAATGGTTACATTTCTTTTTCCAAAACACAAAAACTCACCTTGGTCGAGCTGCCTGCACTTTTGCTAGCATGAAAGGCCAATGTGCTGTGTTTTTTATTTCATTATGAATACTCTGCCTAACCTGTTTTTTTGTATGGAGTCAGAATACAAAATTTGGAAAGGAAGAAGGCAAAACAAACACAAACCCAGAACAAAGTTAGGAAATTGCCAATCAAGAAACCTGAATGCTGCTGACAGAATACACATGAAAATCCCATTCACACTTTATTTGGAGGGAATTCCTAGCTATGCCCTCGGCAAATTGGGTACCTTTCTTTTTCCAAACCACAAAAACTCTCCTTGGTCGAGCTGCCTGCACTTTTGCTAGCATGAAAGGCCAATGTGCTGTGTTTTTTATTTCATTATGAATACTCTGCCTCACCTCTTTTTTGTATGGAGTCAGAATACAAAATTTGGAAAGGAAGAAGGCAAAAAAAACGCAAACCCAGAACTAAGTTAGGAAATTGCCAATTAAGAACCTGAGCTATGGATTGAATACACATGAAAATTGCATTCACCCTCGATTTGGAGGGAATTCCTAGCTGTCCCCTGGGCAAATGAGTTACATTTTATTTCCAAAACACAAAACTCACCTTGGTGTATCTGCCTGTATTTTCCTAGCATGAAAGGCCAATGGACTGTGTTTTTTATTTTACTATGAATACTCTGCCTAAACTCTTTTTTTTATGGAGTCAAAATACAAAATTTGGAAAGGAAGAAGGCAAAACAAACGCAAACCCAGAACAAAGTTAGGAAATTGCCAATCAAGAAACCTGAATGCTGCTGACTGAATACACCTGAAAATCCCATTCACACTCGATGTGGAGGGAATTCCTAGCTGTGCCCTCGGCAAAATGCTTACATATCTTTTTCCAAAACACAAAAAATCACCTTGGTCGAGCTGCCTGAAATTTTGCTAGCATGAAAGGACAATGTGCTGTGTTTTTTATTTCATTATGAATACTCTGCCTAGCCTCTTTTTTTGTATGGAGTCAGAATACAAAATTTGGAAAGGAAGAAGGCAAAACAAATGCAAACCCAGAACAAAGTTAAGAAATTGCCAATCAAGGAACCTGAATGCTGTGGATTGAATACACCTGAAAATCCCATTCACACTCTATTTGGAGGGAATTCCAAGCTGTGCCCTCGGCAAAATGCTGACATTTCCTTTTACAAAACACAAAAACTCACCTTGGTCGAGGTGCCTGTAGATTTCCTAGCATGAAATGCCAATAAGATTTGTTTTTTATTTCACTATGAATACTCTGCCTAACCTCTTTTTTGTATGGAGTTAGAATACAAAATTTGGAAAGGAAGAAGGCAAAACAAACACAAACCCAGTACATACTTAGGAAATTGCCAATCAAGAAACCTGAATGCTGCTAACTGAATACACCTGAAAGTCCCATTCACACTCTGTTTGGAGGGAATTCCTAGCTGTCCCCTGGGCAAATGAGTTACATTTTATTTCCAAAACACAAAACTCACCTTGGTGTATTTGCCTGTATTTTCCTACCAAGAAACACCAATGTGCTGTGTTATTTATTTCAATATGAATACTCTGCCTAACCTCTTTTTGGTATGGAGTCAGAATAAAAAATTTGGAAAGGAAGAAGGCAAAACAAACCCAAACACAGAACATATTTAGGAAATTGCCAATCAAGAAATCTGAATGCTGCTAACTGAATACACCTGAAATTCCCATTCACATGTGGTTTGGAGGGAAATCCTAGCTGTCCGCTCGGCAAAATGCTTACATTTCTTTTTCCAAAACACAAAAACTCTCCTTGGTCGAGGTGTCTGTAGATTTCCTAGCATGAAATGCCAATAAGATTTGTTTTTTATTTCATTATGAATAATCTGCCTTACCTCTTTATTGTATGGAGTCAGAATACAAAATTTGGAAAGGAAGAAGGCAAAACAAACGCAAACCCAGAACAAAGTTAGGAAATTGCCAATCAAGAAACCTGAATGCTGCTGACTGAATACACCTGAAAATCCCATTCACACGATTTGGAGGGAATTCCTAGCTGTCCCCTGGGCCAATGAGTTACATTTTATTTCCAAAACACAAAAACTCACCTTGGTGTATCTACCTGTATTTTCCTAGCATGAAACGCCTATGTGCTGTGTTTATTTCACTATGAATACTCTGCTTAACCTGTTTTTTTGTATGGAGTCAGAATACAAAATTAGGAAATGAAGAAGGCAAAAAACGCAATCCCAGAACATATTTAGGAAATTGGCAATCAACAAACCTGAATGCTGCTGACGGAATACACCTAAAAATCCCATTCACATGCGATTTGGAGGGAATTCCTAGCTGTCCCCTCATCAAAATGGTTACATTTCTTTTTCCAAAACACAAAAACTCACCTTGGTCGATCTGCCTGGAATTTTGCTAGCATGAAAGGCCAATGTGCTGTGTTTTTTATTTCATTATGAATACTCTGCCTAACCTCTTTTTTGTATGGAGTCAGAATACAAAATTTGGAAAGGAAGAAGGCAAAACAAACGCAAACCCAGAACAATTTATGAAATTGCCAATCAAGAAACCTGAATGCTGCTGACTGAATACACCTGAAAATCCCATTCACACTCTATTTGGAGGGAATTCCAAGCTGTGCCCTCGGCAAAATGCTGACATTTCCTTTTACAAAACACAAAAACTCACCTTGGTCGAGGTGCCTGTAGATTTCCTAGCATGAAATGCCAATAAGATTTGTTTTTTATTTCACTATGAATACTCTGCCTAACCTCTTTTTTGTATGGAGTTAGAATACAAAATTTGGAAAGGAAGAAGGCAAAACAAACGCAAACCCAGAACAATTTATGAAATTGCCAATCAAGAAACCTGAATGCTGCTGACTGAATACACCTGAAAATCCCATTCACACTCTATTTGGAGGGAATTCCAAGCTGTGCCCTCGGCAAAATGCTGACATTTCCTTTTTCAAAACACAAAAACTCACCTTGGTCGAGGTGCCTGTAGATTTCCTAGCATGAAATGCCAATAAGATTTGTTTTTTATTTCACTATGAATACTCTGCCTAACCTCTTTTTTGTATGGAGTTAGAATACAAAGTTTGGAAAGGAAGAAGGCAAAACAAACACAAACCCAGAACATACTTAGGAAATTGCCAATCAAGAAACCTGAATGCTGCTAACTGAATACACCTGAAAGTCCCATTCACACTCTGTTTGGAGGGAATTCCTAGCTGTCCCCTGGGCAAATGAGTTACATTTTATTTCCAAAACACAAAACTCACCTTGGTGTATTTGCCTGTATTTTCCTACCAAGAAACACCAATGTGCTGTGTTATTTATTTCAATATGAATACTCTGCCTAACCTCTTTTTGGTATGGAGTCAGAATAAAAAATTTGGAAAGGAAGAAGGCAAAACAAACCCAAACACAGAACATATTTAGGAAATTGCCAATCAAGAAATCTGAATGCTGCTAACTGAATACACCTGAAATTCCCATTCACATGTGGTTTGGAGGGAAATCCTAGCTGTCCGCTCGGCAAAATGCTTACATTTCTTTTTCCAAAACACAAAAACTCTCCTTGGTCGAGGTGTCTGTAGATTTCCTAGCATGAAATGCCAATAAGATTTGTTTTTTATTTCATTATGAATAATCTGCCTTACCTCTTTATTGTATGGAGTCAGAATACAAAATTTGGAAAGGAAGAAGGCAAAACAAACGCAAACCCAGAACAAAGTTAGGAAATTGCCAATCAAGAAACCTGAATGCTGCTGACTGAATACACCTGAAAATCCCATTCACACGATTTGGAGGGAATTCCTAGCTGTCCCCTGGGCCAATGAGTTACATTTTATTTCCAAAACACAAAAACTCACCTTGGTGTATCTACCTGTATTTTCCTAGCATGAAACGCCTATGTGCTGTGTTTATTTCACTATGAATACTCTGCTTAACCTGTTTTTTTGTATGGAGTCAGAATACAAAATTAGGAAATGAAGAAGGCAAAAAACGCAATCCCAGAACATATTTAGGAAATTGGCAATCAACAAACCTGAATGCTGCTGACGGAATACACCTAAAAATCCCATTCACATGCGATTTGGAGGGAATTCCTAGCTGTCCCCTCATCAAAATGGTTACATTTCTTTTTCCAAAACACAAAAACTCACCTTGGTCGATCTGCCTGGAATTTTGCTAGCATGAAAGGCCAATGTGCTGTGTTTTTTATTTCATTATGAATACTCTGCCTAAACTCTTTTTTGTATGGAGTCAGAATACAAAATTTGGAAAGGAAGAAGGCAAAACAAACGCAAACCCAGAACAATTTATGAAATTGCCAATCAAGAAACCTGAATGCTGCTAACTGAATACACCTGAAAATCCCATTCACACTCTATTTGGAGGGAATTCCAAGCTGTGCCCTCGGCAAAATGCTGACATTTCCTTTTACAAAACACAAAAACTCACCTTGGTCGAGGTGCCTGTAGATTTCCTAGCATGAAATGCCAATAAGATTTGTTTTTTATTTCACTATGAATACTCTGCCTAACCTCTTTTTTGTATGGAGTTAGAATACAAAATTTGGAAAGGAAGAAGGCAAAACAAACGCAAACCCAGAACAATTTATGAAATTGCCAATCAAGAAACCTGAATGCTGCTGACTGAATACACCTGAAAATCCCATTCACACTCTATTTGGAGGGAATTCCAAGCTGTGCCCTCGGCAAAATGCTGACATTTCCTTTTACAAAACACAAAAACTCACCTTGGTCGAGGTGCCTGTAGATTTCCTAGCATGAAATGCCAATAAGATTTGTTTTTTATTTCACTATGAATACTCTGCCTAACCTCTTTTTTGTATGGAGTTAGAATACAAAATTTGGAAAGGAAGAAGGCAAAACAAACACAAACCCAGAACATACTTAGGAAATTGCCAATCAAGAAACCTGAATGCTGCTAACTGAATACACCTGAAAGTCCCATTCACACTCTGTTTGGAGGGAATTCCTAGCTGTCCCCTGGGCAAATGAGTTACATTTTATTTCCAAAACACAAAACTCACCTTGGTGTATTTGCCTGTATTTTCCTACCAAGAAACACCAATGTGCTGTGTTATTTATTTCAATATGAATACTCTGCCTAACCTCTTTTTGGTATGGAGTCAGAATACAAAATTTGGAAAGGAAGAAGGCAAAACAAACCCAAACACAGAACATATTTAGGAAATTGCCAATCAAGAAATCTGAATGCTGCTAACTGAATACACCTGAAATTCCCATTCACATGTGGTTTGGAGGGAAATCCTAGCTGTCCGCTCGGCAAAATGCTTACATTTCTTTTTCCAAAACACAAAAACTCTCCTTGGTCGAGGTGTCTGTAGATTTCCTAGCATGAAATGCCAATAAGATTTGTTTTTTATTTCATTATGAATAATCTGCCTTACCTCTTTATTGTATGGAGTCAGAATACAAAATTTGGAAAGGAAGAAGGCAAAACAAACGCAAACCCAGAACAAAGTTAGGAAATTGCCAATCAAGAAACCTGAATGCTGCTGACTGAATACACCTGAAAATCCCATTCACACGATTTGGAGGGAATTCCTAGCTGTCCCCTGGGCCAATGAGTTACATTTTATTTCCAAAACACAAAAACTCACCTTGGTGTATCTACCTGTATTTTCCTAGCATGAAACGCCTATGTGCTGTGTTTATTTCACTATGAATACTCTGCTTAACCTGTTTTTTTGTATGGAGTCAGAATACAAAATTAGGAAATGAAGAAGGCAAAAAACGCAATCCCAGAACATATTTAGGAAATTGGCAATCAACAAACCTGAATGCTGCTGACGGAATACACCTAAAAATCCCATTCACATGCGATTTGGAGGGAATTCCTAGCTGTCCCCTCATCAAAATGGTTACATTTCTTTTTCCAAAACACAAAAACTCACCTTGGTCGATCTGCCTGGAATTTTGCTAGCATGAAAGGCCAATGTGCTGTGTTTTTTATTTCACTATGAATACTCTGCCTAACCTCTTTTTTGTGTGGACTCAGAATTCAAAATTTGGAAAGGAAGAAGGCAAAAGAAACGCAAACCCAGAACATATTTAGGAAATTGCCAATCAAGGAACCTGAATGCTGCTAACTGAATACACCTGAAAATCCCATTCACACGGGATTTGGAGGGATTTCCTAGCCTTGACTTCGGCAAATTGGGTACATTTCTTTTTCCAAAACACAAAAACTCACCTTGGTCGAGCTGCCTGCAGGTTTGCTAGCATGAAAGGCCAATGTGCTGTGTTTTCTATGTCATTATGAATACTCTGCCTAACCTTCTTTTTGTATGGAGTCAGAATACAAAATTTGGAAAGGAAGAAGGCAAAACAAACGCAAACCCAGAACAAAGTTAGGAAATTTCTAGTCAAGAAACCTGAATGCTGCTGACGGAATACACCCTAAAATCCCATTCACACTCTATTTGGAGGGAATTCCTAGCGGTCCTCTGGGCCAATGAGTTACATTTTATCTCCAAAACACAAAACTCACCTTGGTGTATCTGCCTGTATTTTCCTAGCATGAAAGGCCAATGTGCTGTGTTTTTTATTTCACTATGAATACTCTGCCTAACCTCTTTTTTGTATGGAGTCAGAATACAAAATTTGGAAAGGAAGAAGGCAAAACAAACGCAAACCCAAAACAAAGTTAGGAAATTCCCAATCAAGAAACCTGAATGCTGCTGACTGAATACACCCGAAAATCCCATTCAAACTTTATTTGGAGGGAATTCCTAGCTGTGCCCTCGGCAAAATTGTTACATTTCTTTTTCCAAAACACATAAACTCACCTTGGTCGAGCTGCCTGGAGTTTCGTTAGAATGAAAGGGCAATAAGATTTGTTTTTTATTTCACTATGAATACTCTGCCTAACCTCTTTTTTTTATGGAGGCAGAATACAAAATTTGGAAAGGAAGAAGGCAAAACAAATGCAAACCCAGAACAAAGTTAGGAAATTGCCAATTAAGGAACCTGAATGCTGCTGACTGAATACACCTGAAAATCCCATTCACACTCGATGTGGAGGGAATTCCTAGCTGTGCCCTCGGCAAAATGCTTATATTTCTTTTTCCAAAACAAAAAAAATCACCTTGGTCGAGCTGCCTGAAGTTTTGCTAGCATGAAAGGCCAAGGTGCTGTGTTTTTTATTTCATTATGAATAATCTGCCTAGCCTCTTTTTTTGTATGGAGTCAGAATGCAAAATTTTCAGAGGAAGAAGGCAAATCAAACGCAAACCCAGAACAAAGTTAAGAAATTGCCAATCAAGGAACCTGAATGCTGTGGATTGAATACACCTGAAAATGCCATTCACACTCTATTTGGAGGGAATTCCTAGCTTGCCCTCGGCAAAATGCTGACATTTCCTTTTACAAAACACAAAAACTCACCTTGGACGAGGTGCCTGTATTTTCCTAGCATGAAAGGCCAATGGACTGTGTTTTTTATTTCACTATGAATACTCTGCCTAACCTCTTTTTTGTATGGAGTTAGAATACAAAATTTGGAAAGGAAGAAGGCAAAACAAACACAAACCCAGAACATACTTAGGAAATTGCCAATCAAGAAAACTGAATGCTGCTAACTGAATACACCTGAAAGTCCAATTCACACTCGGTTTGGAGGGAATTCCTAGCTCTCCCCTGGGCAAATGAGTTACATTTTATTTCCAAAACACAAAACTCACCTTGGTGTATCTGCCTGTATTTTCCTAGCAAGAAACACCAATGTGCTGTGTTTTTTATTTCACTATGAATACTCTGCCTAACCTCTTTATTGTATGGAGTCAGAATACAAAATTTGGAAAGGAAGAAGGCAAAAAACGCAAACCCAGAACAAAGTTAGGAAGTTGCCAATCAAGAAAACTTAATGCTGCTGACTGAATACACCTGAAAATCCCATTCACACGCGATTTAGAGGGAATTCCTAGCTGTGCCCTCGGCAAAATGCTTACATTTCTTTTTCCAAAACACAAAAACTCACCTTGGTCGAGCTGCCTACACTTTTGCTAGCATGAAAGGCCAAGGTGCTGTGTTTTTTATTTCACTATGAATACTCTGCCTAACCTCTTTTTTTGTATGGAGTCAGAATACAAAATTTGGAAAGGAAGAAGGCAAAACAAACGCAAACCCAGAGAAAGTTAGGAAATTGCCAATCAAGGAACCTGAATGCTGTGGATTGAATACACCTGAAAATCCCATTCACACTGGATTTGGAGGGAATTCCTAGCTGTCCCCTCCGCAAAATGCTTACATTACTTTTTCCAAAACACAATAAATCACCTTGGTCGAGTGGCCTGTGGATTTCCTAGCAAAATGCCAATAAGATTTGTTTTTTATTTCATTATGAATACTCTGCCTACCACTTTTTTGTATGGAGTCAGAATACAAAATTTGGAATGGAAGAAGGCAAAACAAACGCAAACCCAGAACAAAGTTAGGAAATTGCCAATCAAGAAACCTGAATGCTGCTGATTGAATACACCTGAAAATCCCATTCACACTCTATTTGGAGGGAATTCCTAGCGGTCCTCTGGGCCAATGAGTTACATTTTATCTCCAAAACACAAAACTAACCTTGGTGTATCTGCCTGTATATTCCTAGCATGAAAGGCCAATGTGCTGTGTTTTTTATTTCACTATGAATACTCTGCCTAACCTCTTTTTTGTGTGGACTCAGAATTCAAAATTTGGAAAGGAAGAAGGCAAAAGAAACGCAAACCCAGAACATATTTAGGAAATTGCCAATCAAGGAACCTGAATGCTGCTAACTGAATACACCTGAAAATCCCATTCACACGGGATTTGGAGTGATTTCCTAGCCTTGACTTCGGCAATTTGGGTACATTTCTTTTTCCAAAACTCAAAAACTCACCTTGGTCGAGCTGCCTGCAGGTTTGCTAGCATGAAAGGCCAATGTGCTGTGTTTTCTATGTCATTATGAATACTCTGCCTAACCTTCTTTTTGTATGGAGTCAGAATACAAAATTTGGAAAGGAAGAAGGCAAAACAAACGCAAACCCAGAACAAAGTTAGGAAATTTCTAGTCAAGAAACCTGAATGCTGCTGACGGAATACACCCTAAAATCCCATTCACACTCTATTTGGAGGGAATTCCTAGCGGTCCTCTGGGCCAATGAGTTACATTTTATCTCCAAAACACAAAACTCACCTTGGTGTATCTGCCTGTATTTTCCTAGCATGAAAGGCCAATGTGCTGTGTTTTTTATTTCACTATGAATACTCTGCCTAACCTCTTTTTTGTATGGAGTCAGAATACAAAATTTGGAAAGGAAGAAGGCAAAACAAACGCAAACCCAAAACAAAGTTAGGAAATTCCCAATCAAGAAACCTGAATGCTGCTGACTGAATACACCCGAAAATCCCATTCAAACTTTATTTGGAGGGAATTCCTAGCTGTGCCCTCGGCAAAATTGTTACATTTCTTTTTCCAAAACACATAAACTCACCTTGGTCGAGCTGCCTGGAGTTTCGTTAGAATGAAAGGGCAATAAGATTTGTTTTTTATTTCATTATGAATACTCTGCCTAACCTCTTTTTTGTATGGAGTCAGAATACAAAATTTGGAAAGGAAGAAGGCAAAACAAATGCAAACCCAGAACAAAGTTAGGAAATTGCCAATTAAGGAACCTGAATGCTGTTGATTGAATACACATGAAATTCGCATTCACACTCGATTTGGAGGGAATTCCTAGCTCTCCCCTGGGCAAATGAGTTACATTTTATTTCCAAAACACAAAACTAACCATGGTGTATCTGCCTGTATTTTCCTAGCATGAAAGGCCAATGTGCTGTGTTTTTTATTTCATTATGAATACTTTGCCTAACCTCTTTTTTGTATGGAGTCAGAATACAAAATTTGGAAAGGAAGAAGGCAAAACAAACGCAAACCCAGAACATATTTAGGAAATTGCAAATCAAGAAACCTGTATGCTGCAGATTGAATACACCAAAAAATCCCATTCACACGTGATTTGGAGGGAATTCCTAGCTGTGCCCTCGGCAAAATGGTTACATTTCTTTTTCCAAAACACAAAAACTCACCTTGGTCGAGCTCCCTCAGTTTTGCTAGCATGAAAGGCCAATGTGCTGTGTTTTTTATTTCATTATGAACACTCTACCTAACCTCTTTTTTGCATGGAGTCAGAATACAAAATTTGGAAAGGAAGAAGGCAAAACAAACGCAAAACCAGAAAAAATTTAGAAAAATGGCAATCAAGGAACCTGAATGCTCTGGATTGAATACACATGAAAATCACATTCTCATTTGATTTGGACAGAATTCCTAGCTGTGCCCTGGGCAAATGAGTTACATTTTATTTCCAAAACACAAAACTCACCTTGGTGTATCTGCCTGTATTTTCCTAGCATGAAACGCCAATGTGCTGTGTTTTTGGTTTCACTATGAATGCTCTGCCTAACCTCTTTTTTGCATGGAGTCAGAATACAAAATTTGGAAAGGAAGAAGGCAAAACAAACGTAAAACCAGAAAAAATTTAGAAAAATCCCAATCAAGGAACCTGAACGCTCTGGATTGAATACACCTGAAAATCCCATTCACACTTGATTTGGAGGGAATTCCTAGCTGTCCCCTGGGCAAATGAGTTACATTTTATTTCCAAAACACAAAACTCACCTTGGTGTATCTGCCTGTATTTTCCTAGCATGAAAGGCCAATGTGCTGTGTTTTTTATTTCACTATGAATACTCTGCCTAACCTCTTTTTTGTATGGAGTCAGAATACAAAATTTGGAAAGGAAGAAGGCAAAACAAACGCAAGCCCAAAACAAATTTAAGAAATTTCCAATCAAGAAACCTGAATGCTGCTAACTGAATACACCTAAAAATCCCATTCACGCGCGATTTGGAGGGAATTCCTAGCTGTGCCCTTGGCAAAATGCTTACATTTCTTTTTCCAAAACACAAAAACTCACCTTGGTCGAGCTGCCTGCAGTTTTGCTAGCATGAAAGGCCATTGTGCTGTGTTTTTTATTTCACTATGAATACTCTGCCTGACCTCTTTTTTGTATGGAGTCAGAATACAAAATTTGGAAAGGAAGAAGGTAAAACAAACGCAAACCCAGAACAAAGTTGGGAAATTGCCAATCAAGGAACCTGAATGCTCTGGATTGAATACACATGAAAATCGAATTCACATTTGATTTGGAGGAAATTCCTAGCTGTGCCCTCCGCAAAATGCTTACATTACTTTTTCCAAAACACAAAAACTCACCTTGGTCGAGCTGCCTACACTTTTGCTAGCATGAAAGGCCAAGGTGCTGTGTTTTTTATTTCACTATGAATACTCTGCCTAACCTCTTTTTTTGTATGGAGTCAGAATACAAAATTTGGAAAGGAAGAAGGCAAAACAAACGCAAACCCAGAGAAAGTTAGGAAATTGCCAATCAAGGAACCTGAATGCTGTGGATTGAATACACCTGAAAATCCCATTCACACTGGATTTGGAGGGAATTCCTAGCTGTCCCCTCCGCAAAATGCTTACATTACTTTTTCCAAAACACAATAAATCACCTTGGTCGAGTGGCCTGTGGATTTCCTAGCAAAATGCCAATAAGATTTGTTTTTTATTTCATTATGAATACTCTGCCTACCACTTTTTTGTATGGAGTCAGAATACAAAATTTGGAATGGAAGAAGGCAAAACAAACGCAAACCCAGAACAAAGTTAGGAAATTGCCAATCAAGAAACCTGAATGCTGCTGATTGAATACACCTGAAAATCCCATTCACACTCTATTTGGAGGGAATTCCTAGCGGTCCTCTGGGCCAATGAGTTACATTTTATCTCCAAAACACAAAACTAACCTTGGTGTATCTGCCTGTATATTCCTAGCATGAAAGGCCAATGTGCTGTGTTTTTTATTTCACTATGAATACTCTGCCTAACCTCTTTTTTGTGTGGACTCAGAATTCAAAATTTGGAAAGGAAGAAGGCAAAAGAAACGCAAACCCAGAACATATTTAGGAAATTGCCAATCAAGGAACCTGAATGCTGCTAACTGAATACACCTGAAAATCCCATTCACACGGGATTTGGAGTGATTTCCTAGCCTTGACTTCGGCAAATTGGGTACATTTCTTTTTCCAAAACTCAAAAACTCACCTTGGTCGAGCTGCCTGCAGGTTTGCTAGCATGAAAGGCCAATGTGCTGTGTTTTCTATGTCATTATGAATACTCTGCCTAACCTTCTTTTTGTATGGAGTCAGAATACAAAATTTGGAAAGGAAGAAGGCAAAACAAACGCAAACCCAGAACAAAGTTAGGAAATTTCTAGTCAAGAAACCTGAATGCTGCTGACGGAATACACCCTAAAATCCCATTCACACTCTATTTGGAGGGAATTCCTAGCGGTCCTCTGGGCCAATGAGTTACATTTTATCTCCAAAACACAAAACTCACCTTGGTGTATCTGCCTGTATTTTCCTAGCATGAAAGGCCAATGTGCTGTGTTTTTTATTTCACTATGAATACTCTGCCTAACCTCTTTTTTGTATGGAGTCAGAATACAAAATTTGGAAAGGAAGAAGGCAAAACAAACGCAAACCCAAAACAAAGTTAGGAAATTCCCAATCAAGAAACCTGAATGCTGCTGACTGAATACACCCGAAAATCCCATTCAAACTTTATTTGGAGGGAATTCCTAGCTGTGCCCTCGGCAAAATTGTTACATTTCTTTTTCCAAAACACATAAACTCACCTTGGTCGAGCTGCCTGGAGTTTCGTTAGAATGAAAGGGCAATAAGATTTGTTTTTTATTTCATTATGAATACTCTGCCTAACCTCTTTTTTGTATGGAGTCAGAATACAAAATTTGGAAAGGAAGAAGGCAAAACAAATGCAAACCCAGAACAAAGTTAGGAAATTGCCAATTAAGGAACCTGAATGCTGTTGATTGAATACACATGAAATTCGCATTCACACTCGATTTGGAGGGAATTCCTAGCTCTCCCCTGGGCAAATGAGTTACATTTTATTTCCAAAACACAAAACTAACCATGGTGTATCTGCCTGTATTTTCCTAGCATGAAAGGCCAATGTGCTGTGTTTTTTATTTCATTATGAATACTTTGCCTAACCTCTTTTTTGTATGGAGTCAGAATACAAAATTTGGAAAGGAAGAAGGCAAAACAAACGCAAACCCAGAACATATTTAGGAAATTGCAAATCAAGAAACCTGTATGCTGCAGATTGAATACACCAAAAAATCCCATTCACACGTGATTTGGAGGGAATTCCTAGCTGTGCCCTCGGCAAAATGGTTACATTTCTTTTTCCAAAACACAAAAACTCACCTTGGTCGAGCTCCCTCAGTTTTGCTAGCATGAAAGGCCAATGTGCTGTGTTTTTTATTTCATTATGAACACTCTACCTAACCTCTTTTTTGCATGGAGTCAGAATACAAAATTTGGAAAGGAAGAAGGCAAAACAAACGCAAAACCAGAAAAAATTTAGAAAAATGGCAATCAAGGAACCTGAATGCTCTGGATTGAATACACATGAAAATCACATTCTCATTTGATTTGGACAGAATTCCTAGCTGTGCCCTGGGCAAATGAGTTACATTTTATTTCCAAAACACAAAACTCACCTTGGTGTATCTGCCTGTATTTTCCTAGCATGAAACGCCAATGTGCTGTGTTTTTGGTTTCACTATGAATGCTCTGCCTAACCTCTTTTTTGCATGGAGTCAGAATACAAAATTTGGAAAGGAAGAAGGCAAAACAAACGTAAAACCAGAAAAAATTTAGAAAAATCCCAATCAAGGAACCTGAACGCTCTGGATTGAATACACCTGAAAATCCCATTCACACTTGATTTGGAGGGAATTCCTAGCTGTCCCCTGGGCAAATGAGTTACATTTTATTTCCAAAACACAAAACTCACCTTGGTGTATCTGCCTGTATTTTCCTAGCATGAAAGGCCAATGTGCTGTGTTTTTTATTTCACTATGAATACTCTGCCTAACCTCTTTTTTGTATGGAGTCAGAATACAAAATTTGGAAAGGAAGAAGGCAAAACAAACGCAAGCCCAAAACAAATTTAAGAAATTTCCAATCAAGAAACCTGAATGCTGCTAACTGAATACACCTAAAAATCCCATTCACGCGCGATTTGGAGGGAATTCCTAGCTGTGCCCTTGGCAAAATGCTTACATTTCTTTTTCCAAAACACAAAAACTCACCTTGGTCGAGCTGCCTGCAGTTTTGCTAGCATGAAAGGCCATTGTGCTGTGTTTTTTATTTCACTATGAATACTCTGCCTGACCTCTTTTTTGTATGGAGTCAGAATACAAAATTTGGAAAGGAAGAAGGTAAAACAAACGCAAACCCAGAACAAAGTTGGGAAATTGCCAATCAAGGAACCTGAATGCTCTGGATTGAATACACATGAAAATCGAATTCACATTTGATTTGGAGGGAATTCCTAGCTGTGCCCTCCGCAAAATGCTTACATTACTTTTTCCAAAACACAAAAAATCTCCTTGGTCGAGGTGCCTGTAGATTTCCAAGCATGAAATGCCAACAAGATTTGTTTTTTATTTCATTATGAATACTCTGCCTCACCTCTTTTTTGTATGGAGTCAGAATACAAAATTTGGAAAGGAAGAAGGCAAAACAAACGCAAACCCAGAACAAATTTAGGAAATTGCCAATCAAGAAACCTGAATGCTGCTGACTGAATACACCTGAAAATCCCATTCACACGTGATTTGGAGGGAATTCCTAGCTGTCCCCTGGGCAAATGAGTTACATTTTATTTCCAAAACACAAAACTCACCTTGGTGTTTCTGCCTGTATTTTCCTAGCATGAAACGCCAATGTGCTGTGTTTTTTATTTCACTATGAATACTCTGCCTAACCTCTTTTTTGTAAGGAGTCAGAATACAAAATTTGGAAAGGAAGAAGGCAAAACAAACGCAAACCCAGAACAAAGTTAGGAAATTGCCAATCAAGAAACCTGAATGCTGCTAACTGAATACACCTGAAAATCCCATTCACACGCGATTTGGAGGGAATTCCTAGCTGTTCCCTCGACAAAATGGTGACTTTTTTTTCTAAAACACAAAAACTCACCTTGATCGAGCTGCCTGCTTTTTTGGAGCATCAAAGGCCAATGTGCTGTGTTTTTTATTTCATTATGAATACTCTACCTGACCTCTTTTTTGTATGGAGTCAGAATACAAAATTTGGAAAGGAAGAAGGCAAAACAAACGCAAACCCAGAACAAAGTTAGGAAATTGCCAATCAAGGAACCTGAATGCTCTGGATTGAATACACATGAAAATCCCATTCACATTTGTTTTGGAAGTAATTCCTAGCTGTGCCCTCGGCAAAATGCTTACATTTTTTTACCAAAACACAAAAACTCTCCTTGGTCGAGGTGCCTGTAGATTTCCAAGCATGAAATGCCAAAAAGATTTGTTTTTTATTTCATTATGAATACTCTGCCTAACCTCTTTTTTGTATGGAGTCAGAATACAAAATTTGGAAAGGAAGAAGGCAAAACAAATGCAAGCCCAGAACAAAGTTAGGAAATTGCCAATCAAGAAACCTGAATGCTGCGGATATAATACACCTAAAAATCCCATTCACACGGGATTTGGAGTTAATTCCTAGCTGTACCCTCGGCAAAATGGTTACATTTCTTCTTCCAAAAGACAAAAACTCACCTTGGTCGAGCTGCCTGCAGGTTTGCTAGCATGAAAGGGCAATGTGCTGTGTTTTTTATTTCATTATGAATACTCTGCCTAACCTTTTTTTTGTATGGAGTCAGAATACAAAATTTGGAAAGGAAGAAGGCAAAACAAATGCAAACCCAGAACAAAGGTAGGAAATTGCCAATTTAGGAACCTGAATGCTGTGTATTGAATACACATGAAAATCGCATTCACACTCGATTTGGAGGGAATTCCTAGCTGTCCCCTGGGCAAATGAGTTACATTTTATTTCCAAAACACAAAACTCACCTTGGTGTATCTGCCTGTATTTTCCTAGCATGAAAGGCCAATGTGCTGTGTTTTTTATTTCACTATGAATACTCTGCCTAACCTCTTTTTTGAATGGAGTCAGAATACAAAATTTGGAAAGGAAGAAGGCAAAACAAACGCAAACCCAGAACTTATTGAGGAAATTGCCAATCAAGAAACCTGAATGCTGCTAACTGAATACACCTAAAAATACCATTCACACGCGATTTGGAAGGAATTCCTAGCTGTGCCCTCGGCAAAATGCTTACATTTCTTTTTCCAAAAAAAAAAACTCACCTTGGACGAGCTGCCTGCACTTTTGCTAGCATGAAAGGCCAATAAGATTTGTTTTTTATTTCATTATGAATACTCAGCCTAACCTTTTTTTTGTATGGAATCAGAATACAAAATTTGGAAAGGAAGAAGGCAAAACAAATGCAAACCCAGAACAAAGTTAGGAAATTGCCAATTAAGGAACCTGAATGCCGTTGATTGAATACTCATGAAAATCTCATTCACACTTGATTTGGAGGGAATTCTTAGCTGTCCCCTGGGCAAATGAGTTACATTTTATTTCCAAAACACAAAACTCAACTTGGTGTATCTGCCTGTATTTTCCTAGCATGAAACGCCAATGTGCTGTGTTTTTTATTTCACTATGAATACTCTGCCTAACCTCTTTTTTGTATGGAGTCAGAATCCAAAATTTGGAAAGGAAGAAGGCAAAACAAACCCAAACACAGAACAAAGTTAGGAAATTGCCAATCAAGGAACCTGAATGCTCTGGATTGAATACACATGAAAATCACATTCTCATTTGATTTGGACAGAATTCCTAGCTGTGCCCTGGGCAAATGAGTTACATTTTATTTCCAAAACACAAAACTCACCTTGGTGTATCTGCCTGTATTTTCCTAGCATGAAAGGCCAATGTGCTGTGTTTTTTATTTCACTATGAATACTCTGCCTAACCTCTTTTTTGTATGGAGTCAGAATACAAAATTTGGAAAGGAAGAAGGCAAAACAAACGCAAGCCCAAAACAAATTTAAGAAATTGCCAATCAAGAAACCTGAATGCTGCTAACTGAATACACCTGAAAATCCCATTCACGCGCGATTTGGAGGGAATTCCTAGCTGTGCCCTTGGCAAAATGCTTACATTTCTTTTTCCAAAACACAAAAACTCACCTTGGTCGAGCTGCCTGCAGTTTTGCTAGCATGAAAGGCCAATGTGCTGTGTTTTTTATTTCACTATGAATACTCTGCCTGACCTCTTTTTTGTATGGAGTCAGAATACAAAATTTGGAAAGGAAGAAGGTAAAACAAACGCAAACCCAGAACAAAGTTGGGAAATTGCCAATCAAGGAACCTGAATGCTCTGGATTGAATACACATGAAAATCGAATTCACATTTGATTTGGAGGGAATTCCTAGCTGTGCCCTCCGCAAAATGCTTACATTACTTTTTCCAAAACACAAAAAATCTCCTTGGTCGAGGTGCCTGTAGATTTCCAAGCATGAAATGCCAACAAGATTTGTTTTTTATTTCATTATGAATACTCTGCCTCACCTCTTTTTTGTATGGAGTCAGAATACAAAATTTGGAAAGGAAGAAGGCAAAACAAACGCAAACCCAGAACAAATTTAGGAAATTGCCAATCAAGAAACCTGAATGCTGCTGACTGAATACACCTGAAAATCCCATTCACACGTGATTTGGAGGGAATTCCTAGCTGTCCCCTGGGCAAATGAGTTACATTTTATTTCCAAAACACAAAACTCACCTTGGTGTTTCTGCCTGTATTTTCCTAGCATGAAACGCCAATGTGCTGTGTTTTTTATTTCACTATGAATACTCTGCCTAACCTCTTTTTTGTAAGGAGTCAGAATACAAAATTTGGAAAGGAAGAAGGCAAAACAAACGCAAACCCAGAACAAAGTTAGGAAATTGCCAATCAAGAAACCTGAATGCTGCTAACTGAATACACCTGAAAATCCCATTCACACGCGATTTGGAGGGAATTCCTAGCTGTTCCCTCGACAAAATGGTGACTTTTTTTTCTAAAACACAAAAACTCACCTTGATCGAGCTGCCTGCTTTTTTGGAGCATCAAAGGCCAATGTGCTGTGTTTTTTATTTCATTATGAATACTCTACCTGACCTCTTTTTTGTATGGAGTCAGAATACAAAATTTGGAAAGGAAGAAGGCAAAACAAACGCAAACCCAGAACAAAGTTAGGAAATTGCCAATCAAGGAACCTGAATGCTCTGGATTGAATACACATGAAAATCCCATTCACATTTGTTTTGGAAGTAATTCCTAGCTGTGCCCTCGGCAAAATGCTTACATTTTTTTACCAAAACACAAAAACTCTCCTTGGTCGAGGTGCCTGTAGATTTCCAAGCATGAAATGCCAAAAAGATTTGTTTTTTATTTCATTATGAATACTCTGCCTAACCTCTTTTTTGTATGGAGTCAGAATACAAAATTTGGAAAGGAAGAAGGCAAAACAAACGCAAGCCCAGAACAAAGTTAGGAAATTGCCAATCAAGAAACCTGAATGCTGCGGATATAATACACCTAAAAATCCCATTCACACGGGATTTGGAGTTAATTCCTAGCTGTACCTGAAAGAATCCCCCCTCCCCAGGTTAGCCACTCCCCAGTTCAGTTTCTCCAGGAAAAAAAAAAAAAAAACTGGTTGTAACTCCCGCCCAGGCGCCTGCCTGGGATAGCCACGCCCCCCCATCTAAAGGATCTCATGAGTACTCTTGGTAACCTCCAAACTGGCCAATCAAACCAAAGCGCGCGAAATATGCTAATCTTGTGGTTCCTCTCTTTAAAAACTGCTGTGGACTGCCGCTCGGGGCCTCTCTCTTCGCCATTACTGAGGGGGGAGGCCCATTTGCGCAAATGTTTAATAAAAATCCTCATGCTCTTGCATCAACTTGGTCTGGAGTTTGGGTCTTTGAGCGACCACCCGAGCATGTTGGATTCCCGACTTTGGGGTCCTTCATTTGGAGGTCCCACCGAGATATTTTGGACGCTCCCAGACCCAATTCCGTGACCTGTTGGAGGTAAGCTTCTTGTTTTATGTTGGTTATGTCCTTTTCGTTGGCCGGCTAGTGTTTAAACCTGTAACCTGTAATTCTGTGCCTGTACAGGACCTGTATCTGTATCGGACCAGGGAAGGAGACAGACGTGTCCAAAGACCCCCTGGTCCTGCCCTAGAGGACGCTCTAGTGGCGGTCTGGGGAGCTTAGCCCGGGATGGGGGCTCCCGCCTGAAGTGGGAGGGAGGGATTTTTCTCTCTCCTTCCTAGGAGCTTGGCTGGAATGGCCGCTCCCGCCTGAAACCTGTAAACTTTTCACGCCGGTCTGTAGTCTGTTTGTCTTGTGTGAGTCTGTGTTCTTTGGTCTTTGTTTCGTCGTCTTTCATCCTTCCCCTGCCATGGGGCCTTTCCCCTATGCTCTCCTCCAGCTGAGATTCCTAGGGGAGGGGGAGGACAGCCCTCCCATCTTGCCTTCGGTTGCTTTCACCCTCCCCCACTGGCCTGGCTAAGCGGAGGGGGAAATTCCACAGGTTTCTCCACCTAGGGAAAAACTGTTGCCAGTTAACCCTTTCCAACCTGGTAGAAGGTCTTCCGTCTTTGCAGCTTATGGTAGCTCTGGTGCATCTTAAAGTTTTTGTGAACTATTACTGTTGCTAAGCTTTGATTGTCTGAGGATTGAATCTGAAAAGGAGCTAAAGTTAACTATCTGTTTTTAATGTTTGAGTAATTATCCAACTGATCAGAAACATGCTGATTTCGGCTAAATAAATTGACTCTCTGACAGCTTAAATTCTAAACCAAGTCTCCCAACTTTGGGCTTCCAGTCGGATCCCTGGAACTCTCAAAGAAGGAAACTCTAAATTTGTTAAAGTAACAGCTGCTTGAGCCAATTCAGATTATGTAAAATGTATTAAAATATTGTATATAGTGTCACACTTCATGTTTTTGCTTTCCAGCTAGAGTGGTCTCATGAAAATGAGAGTAAATTCTGGGTATACAAGCCTTTATGTTGTTAACTAAAGTAAGCCAATACAGATTGGTTCAGAAAATTGAGTTAATGCGAATGCCCTTAGGTTTGCTCAGTGGCTCACTTGCTCAGTTTTACATGTCTTTAATATGCTTTAAACTTGTTTCTCTTAATGATAAAGATCTTTTCAAAGATGTAAACATGCACTAGTGTCCCTGTTGCTGCTCAGGTGTTATCCTTATGTCACTTAAAAGCATGAAAATGTAATTTTGACCTTTAATTCAGGTAATGGTGTGGTATTCATTAATAACTCGGTGTTTTAAGTTATCTAGGCATCAGTGCTAAGTAAAACTTGGGAAAGTATATTGTGTGTATTTTTAACACCTCAAATTTGGTAAAAAGACTGTTTAAATTTGTTAACATGTATTCTCATAGGTCGTCCATACATTGAAGAACCCTAGAACAACCCTGACAATGGCCATAAAGGAATAAAAAAAAATTCTAAAATCTGCCCCTTTACTATTAAAAACTGCTTCACTTGCTTGCTCACTCCTTTTGTTATGCTTTCTCTAAACAAAGAACTTTAGCGGGACCCTACCCTGTCCTTTCCCTACCCTGTGCTGCTTAGTTAATGGCTCGTACCTGTTTTGCGTCACAAAGGAGTCAAAACACAGACCTGTAACTTTCTTTGTGTAAGCCTTGTGATGTAAACTCCCTAAACTACTCTCGTGACCTAAGTGACCCTCCCCATATCACTTGTTATCTTATGCTATGTGCCTGGTACTAGATGCACTCGTAAAACAATTGTCTTGACACGTACTGATTGTTAGCTCTGTAAATCTTGTCAAACTGTAACGCCAATTAAATACCTCAATGTATTAAAACCCCGACCATTTACTCTTCAGGGCTGCCTGTTCTTGGACAGATGGGGGGGCCCCAGCATGCTGGTTTAATAAACTATCTTAGGCAACTTTAACAAAACATGTCCCAGGGACTTAAGGCCAAAACCGTAAGTCACGGCCAGGCAGCTACAGTTCAAAGTAACGCCCCCCGAAGACAGGCAAGGGAGGCACCCAGCCGCCCCTTATCTGTGAGTCCAGGCTAACGCCAGGAAGCCTGCAATATATTTTCTATATGCCCCCGTCCCTCGATCTTAGCGTAACCCTGTAACCATGCCTTCTGTGCTTCTGTACTCCCGCTTCTGCGATCCCCCGGGCTGAGGAGTCTTGAGTCTGGGGTCGCGTTCTGAAGGACTTTACGGGGAGTGGGGTCCTTCAACATGACAATTCAAGACTATGTAAAAGTAACTACGGGTGTAAAATTTCAAAAGGTGTGAGCGAGTCACAAAAAGTTTTAAAAGGTTTACAATTTTAAAATTACTTACAAAGTTTTCTTTATGTTGAGTGCTAATGCCAAAATTACACTGACCTAAAGTTAAAGTCTGATCTTCTGTTATAACAATGGGGTTTTATTTAAAAAAAATGTGTACACTAATGTTAGTAAATATCTGGGAATGGTCTAAATCATAAACCATGGAATCTGTTTTCGCGAAAACTGTAATGTCTATTTCAACAGTGTCTGCTTAATTGGTTGTTCTGCCATTTCTAAAGTTAGATCGTGCAAGCTCTTTGACTCTGTTAGATAATTTTGAGTTATGTGATGATTTTGTGTGCTAACTCTAATATTCAAGGTTTTTATTTCCGGTTTATTTGACAAGAAGAGACCTAAAATTCATGTTCTGCCAAAGTAATCTATTGTGTACTCTACTGTCTATGTTAAGTTCAAATTGATAAAAAGCATTGTTAAATATCATTATGGTTAAATCTGGTCTAAAAATGTTAAAATTACTCTAAATAAATGGCTATCATTTCAGGATAATAAAAAAAAAAATTGTACTCTAAGTTCTCTTGGCACCTTTAACAGACTTTCTAAAAATCAAAGTTCCAAATTCTCTGGACTTTTGGTATCTCCAGAGGGCCCCTGGAGATCTCAAAAGATATATCTCTCATCTTGCAGAGATAGTAACCAATCGGCTGTTTAGATTCTAAGTGGTGCCAAGATGTAAAATAATGCTAACCTTCAGTTGTAAATGTGTTTCTTTCTAGCTGCTCCAGTTTCTGGCTCAGAAGCCAAATCCTTTAAGAAAAATTGACAAAGTCTCCATCCAACTAACGCTAAACAACCAGGCATTGCTAGTTCAATGTAAATCAAATGGGAGGTCTAGTTAAAAGAAAAAAAAAAATGTTCCAAAAGAGACTTAGAGACGATTGGAGAGGGTTATGCGGCAGATGCTAGAAAACTGGGTTCCAGGAGCCCAAGAAACCTCTAGTGTCCACTGGCTACACGGTAAACATCCAGAAGCCAAAGGATGACGGACCCCTCTGCCACAATTTCTCTAAGTCAGGCTACGCAGTAAGCACTGGTTAAACTGCCAGTTAAGTCTGAAAGTCCAGGAAGTCAGGCTAAAAACCCAACCTGCCACCTCACTTCTCCTCTTTTCTCTTCCAGAAGGAAAGTTACTACTGTTCTGCAGGACTCTCCACTGTGATGTACGGTTTGATCCCCAGACCTTATGTAAGGGCTGACTGACCTTTTCTGTAGTAATGCCTGGCTGAAGTATAGGGCACCAAACAGCATAGCCAGAATAAGAGGTTAAACTATGAAATAATGTGACAGCTAGATCGATTTTTTGGTGTACGCAGTAAATGGACAGAACTCCCCTTTTAAACCAAACTAAGGAATAAATAAAAAGCTATGTTAATAACCTCAAAGTATACAAGCAGGTCACCACAGTTGATCTTACCTAAAAGGTCAGTTCTCCTCATGGGCACGGTTTTAACTCGCAGGAAAATTCTAAGTGTCAGAATTTGCCCATGACCATAGTTTTTCTAGCTCACCCTGAGGAAAAAAAATCTCAAAATCAGGGTTGGGTTGAGCACCCCCTTGACTGGCATCATAGAGGCTGCCTCCTTGGTCTACTTTATTAAAGACCAGGAGAACGAGGAGCAAGCTAGCAGCAGGAGCGCTATAAGGATAGGCAACAGGCCGGTCAATGGCTGCTCTGTATGGTAATCTGCCGTCAAGGAGACCCAGCAAGGCCAGTGCACCCCAAACAGCACCTGTTCCTGACATAAGGAGCCAGGACATCGGGCAAGCAGCTGTCATGACAGCAGCTACCTTCTGTCAGCTCTGCCAAGAGCAAGGCCACTGGACACGGAACTGCCCTGGGTGTCGAAGGACTCCTGGTTCAGAACCGCAGATATTATGGCCCCGAGCTAAAAAGCCTTTGGCTCTGCCCAGCTTCCAGCTCCAGCCACTGCTATGGAGGGGATGGCCTAGGGTCAGTGAAACGCAAGTTGCCTATTTCTATCAGCCTCCTATTCAGCTCTCCTCCTAGTCCAGCCATGTAATGCGAGTCAACAGGGTGCCTCCCTTAAAGGAGATTTGCATCTCTTGCAATTCTCTTCCAGCACCCAATGGATAGGTCTGGGCCTCACATACCCAGCCAGGCCTTAAAAGTCTATCCAGTAGTATTAAGCTTCAAAAGCCCTCCCTGCCAGTTCCTAAAAACAGGGCTTTCAGTAACAGCTGATTCAGATAGTCCTGCACCTATTTGGACAGGTCCTCACTGAGGACTTAAAGGGCCTATCTCTTGAGGGGGGTGCACAATAATCCATAATTTAGATGGTTAAATGTAAATAAGTCTGTCTCCTTTTTCAACCTGAGACTCTAGTCTGGTACATTGGCTTAACTTCCTAGCAAAACTAGCTACTGGGTATCCAGAGGAAAACAAAGCATAGCTAGTCCATTAGAGTATTAATTATTTAACCCTTATCCTCACCCCTGGGGAGAGAAAACCTGCCCCTGAGAGGATATGGGCCATGCAGCAAATTCCTACTTCTACAAACTTCAGGCAGTCCCAGTTTTCTCTATCAGGTTCCTAGATACAGGGAAACAGCACAGTTCCTAAACCAGGCCCCTTCCTTTGGGAAAAAGAGCAAACCACAGCCTTTGCTCAGCTAAAGAATGCTATGACTAAAGCCCCTGTGCTAGGACTGCCAAACCCAGAGAGACCCTCCCAGCTGTACATCACTGGGAGGCAGGGAGTCACCTTAGGAGGGTTAACTCAGGATCTGGGACCTGCTAAACAACCTGTGGGCTACTTTTCTAAAACCTTAGACATGGTTGCACAAGGATGGCCTCACTGCCTAAGGATAATGGCAGCAGCTGCCTTGCTGACAGAGGAGGTATCTAAAATAACATTAGGGCAAAATATCGCCCTTTACACCTCACATCAAATAAATTCTCTATTAGAACAAAAGGGATCTCACTGGCTCACGGATAGTGGGATACTAATGTATCAGGTCCTCCTTCTAGAAAACCCTCAGGTAAAAATAAGGCATTACTCTACTCTAAACCCAGCTACTTTAATGCCAGTCCCAGGGGAAAGTGGTCCCCTCCACTCCTGTACTGAGACTACAGACTTGATCTATGCCAGCAGAAGGGACCTAAAAGACAGCCCCCTAAATAACAGCAAATGTAAATGGTTACAGAAGGAAACAGTTTTGTCAGACGGGACCCGCTTCTCAGGGTATGCAACAGTTAGGCATGGCATATTATTGAAGCGTGCTCTGCCCCAGGAACTTTTGCTCAGTTAGCACAACTGATTGCCTTAACCAGAGCTCTTGATCATACAAGGAATTTGTAAGGCACCTTCACTTTACATGGAGACCTCAGTCTTCCGGTAATAGCCAACCAGGCTCTATGGAAAACATCACAAGTTTAAAAATGTGTACTTGGTAAGAGTGTTCTTGGTAAAAAAGGTTAAGAAGGAAAGAGTTTTTAATAAAAAAAGGACATGGTTTGTAAGAATGACTTTATCCTGATGGCTAGTTTACTCTAGACTGGAATGGAAATAATGGAATGTTTATAAAGTAAGTTAAAGAGGGTATGTGGAAAGGTTATAAAAAAAAAATATTGGACATGCTAACTGCTGCTCCGAGAGGTATCTGTGCCATGTTCCAGGAAGAATATTGTCTCTGGGTCAATCAGACTGGACAGGTACAAACCCAAATTCATACTTTTCCTGGACAAAGCCAAACAGCTCCAGGACCAGGCCAAGCAGGGCCGGGATTGCTGGCCTGACATCTGGTCATGGAAATCCTGGCTTTTTCCTCTGCTTGGCCCAATAACTTCTGTAATCTTGCTGCTTCTCTTTGGACCTTATGTTTTTAATGCCTTTGTTTGTCTCTAACAGAATAAAAGCTGTCAACTCCAAATAGTCATCAGACAAGGCTTCCAGCCCATTCCACTGGACAACCTGATCAGCCCTCTGGACCAAGCAGGACAGTCTTTCCAAGGCCACTGTCACACACCATAAGACAGATAGCAAGAGGAAATACCCAAATCCCCCTCGACGCCCATGTGCCAGCTTCGAAGAAGTTACAGAAAATGGAACTCCATCCATAATCCCAAAGAAAAATTTTGGGTATTACCTCTTGAGGGGAAAATGTTAGGCAGGCAGTCAGTTATGAGCTTATGTGTGTGTAATATAAAGACATCCAACTCATTCGTAAACGGCTGTCCGTCATTCAGGCCCTAGTGTTAACCCAACAATACCAGGCTCTCAAGACTATTAAAATACCCTAAATTTTAAGATTAAAATTAGTTCAAAAGGAAAAGGGGGGAATGAAAGAATCCCCCCTCCCCAGGTTAGCCACTCCCCAGTTCAGTTTCTCCAGGAAAAAAAAAAAAAAAACTGGTTGTAACTCCCGCCCAGGCGCCTGCCTGGGATAGCCACGCCCCCCCATCTAAAGGATCTCATGAGTACTCTTGGTAACCTCCAAACTGGCCAATCAAACCAAAGCGCGCGAAATATGCTAATCTTGTGGTTCCTCTCTTTAAAAACTGCTGTGGACTGCCGCTCGGGGCCTCTCTCTTCGCCATTACTGAGGGGGGAGGCCCATTTGCGCAAATGTTTAATAAAAATCCTCATGCTCTTGCATCAACTTGGTCTGGAGTTTGGGTCTTTGAGCGACCACCCGAGCATGTTGGATTCCCGACTTTGGGGTCCTTCAGTACCCTCGGCAAAATGGTTACATTTCTTTTTCCAAAATACAAAAACTCACCTTGGTCGAGCTGCCTGCAGGTTTGCTAGCATGAAAGTCCAATGTGCTGTGTTTTTTATTTGATTATGAATACTCTGCCTAACCTTTTTTTTGTATGGAGTCAGAATACAAAATTTGGAAAGGAAGAAGGCAAAACAAATGCAAACCCAGAACAAAGGTAGGAAATTGCCAATTTAGGAACCTGAATGCTGTGTATTGAATACACATGAAAATCGCATTCACACTCAATTTGGAGGGAATTCCTAGCTGTCCCCTGGGCAAATGAGTTACATTTTATTTCCAAAACACAAAACTCACCTTGGTGTATCTGCCTGTATTTTCCTAGCATGAAACGCCAATGTGCTGTGTTTTTTATTTCACTATGAATACTCTGCCTAACCTCTTTTTTGAATGGAGTCAGAATACAAAATTTGGAAAGGAAGAAGGCAAAACAAACGCAAACCCAGAACTTATTGAGGAAATAGCCAATCAAGAAACCTGAATGCTGCTAACTGAATACACCTGAAAATCCCATTCACACGCGATTTGGAAGGAATTCCTAGCTGTGCCCTCGGCAAAATGCTTACATTTCTTTTTCCAAAAAAAAAACTCACCTTGGACGAGCTGCCTGCACTTTTGCTAGCATGAAAGGCCAATAAGATTTGTTTTTTATTTCATTATGAATACTCAGCCTAACCTTTTTTTTGTATGGAGTCAGAATACAAAATTTGGAAAGGAAGAAGGCAAAACAAATGCAAACCCAGAACAAAGTTAGGAAATTGCCAATTAAGGAACCTGAATGCCGTTGATTGAATACACATGAAAATCTCATTCACACTTGATTTGGAGGGAATTCTTAGCTGTCCCCTGGGCAAATGAGTTACATTTTATTTCCAAAACACAAAACTCAACTTGGTGTATCTGCCTGTATTTTCCTATCATGAAACGCCAATGTGCTGTGTTTTTTATTTCACTATGAATACTCTGCCTAACCTCTTTTTTGTATGGAGTCAGAATACAAAATTTGGAAAGGAAGAAGGCAAAACAAACGCAAACCCAGAACAAAGTTAGGATATTGCCAATCAAGGAACCTGAATGCTCTGTATTGAATACACATGAAAATCGAATTCACATTTGATTTGGAGGGAATTCCTAGCTGTGCCCTCCGCAAAATGCTTACATTACTTTTTCCAAAACACAAAAAATCTCCTTGGTCGAGGTGCCTGTAGATTTCCAAGCATGAAATGCCAACAAGATTTGTTTTTTATTTCATTATGAATACTCTGCCTAACCTCTTTTTTGTATGGAGTCAGAATACAAAATTTGGAAAGGAAGAAGGCAAAACAAACGCAAGCCCAGAACAAAGTTAGGAAATTGCCAATCAAGAAACCTGAATGCTGCTGACTGAATACACCTGAAAATCCCATTCACACGTGATTTGGAGGGAATTCCTAGCTGTCCCCTGGGCAAATGAGTTACATTTTATTTCCAAAACACAAAACTCACCTTGGTGTTTCTGCCTGTATTTTCCTAGCATGAAACGCCAATGTGCTGTGTTTTTTATTTCACTATGAATACTCTGCCTAACCTCTTTTTTGTAAGGAGTCAGAATACAAAATTTGGAAAGGAAGAAGGCAAAACAAACGCAAACCCAGAACAAAGTTAGGAAATTGCCAATCAAGAAACCTGAATGCTGCTAACTGAATACACCTGAAAATCCCATTCACACGCGATTTGGAGGGAATTCCTAGCTGTTCCCTCGACAAAATGGTGACTTTTTTTTCTAAAACACAAAAACTCACCTTGATCGAGCTGCCTGCTTTTTTGGAGCATCAAAGGCCAATGTGCTGTGTTTTTTATTTCATTATGAATACTCTACCTGACCTCTTTTTTGTATGGAGTCAGAATACAAAATTTGGAAAGGAAGAAGGCAAAACAAACGCAAACCCAGAACAAAGTTAGGAAATTGCCAATCAAGGAACCTGAATGCTCTGGATTGAATACACATGAAAATCCCATTCACATTTGTTTTGGAAGTAATTCCTAGCTGTGCCCTCGGCAAAATGCTTACATTTTTTTACCAAAACACAAAAACTCTCCTTGGTCGAGGTGCCTGTAGATTTCCAAGCATGAAATGCCAAAAAGATTTGTTTTTTATTTCATTATGAATACTCTGCCTAACCTCTTTTTTGTATGGAGTCAGAATACAAAATTTGGAAAGGAAGAAGGCAAAACAAACGCAAGCCCAGAACAAAGTTAGGAAATTGCCAATCAAGAAACCTGAATGCTGCGGATATAATACACCTAAAAATCCCATTCACACGGGATTTGGAGTTAATTCCTAGCTGTACCCTCGGCAAAATGGTTACATTTCTTTTTCCAAAATACAAAAACTCACCTTGGTCGAGCTGCCTGCAGGTTTGCTAGCATGAAAGTCCAATGTGCTGTGTTTTTTATTTGATTATGAATACTCTGCCTAACCTTTTTTTTGTATGGAGTCAGAATACAAAATTTGGAAAGGAAGAAGGCAAAACAAATGCAAACCCAGAACAAAGGTAGGAAATTGCCAATTTAGGAACCTGAATGCTGTGTATTGAATACACATGAAAATCGCATTCACACTCAATTTGGAGGGAATTCCTAGCTGTCCCCTGGGCAAATGAGTTACATTTTATTTCCAAAACACAAAACTCACCTTGGTGTATCTGCCTGTATTTTCCTAGCATGAAACGCCAATGTGCTGTGTTTTTTATTTCACTATGAATACTCTGCCTAACCTCTTTTTTGAATGGAGTCAGAATACAAAATTTGGAAAGGAAGAAGGCAAAACAAACGCAAACCCAGAACTTATTGAGGAAATAGCCAATCAAGAAACCTGAATGCTGCTAACTGAATACACCTGAAAATCCCATTCACACGCGATTTGGAAGGAATTCCTAGCTGTGCCCTCGGCAAAATGCTTACATTTCTTTTTCCAAAAAAAAAACTCACCTTGGACGAGCTGCCTGCACTTTTGCTAGCATGAAAGGCCAATAAGATTTGTTTTTTATTTCACTATGAATACTCTGCCTGACCTCTTTTTTGTATGGAGTCAGAATACAAAATTTGGAAAGGAAGAAGGCAAAACAAACGCAAACCCAGAACAAAGTTAGGAAATTGCCAATCAAGGAACCTGAATGCTCTGTATTGAATACACATGAAAATCGAATTCACATTTGAATTGGAGGGAATTCCTAGCTGTGCCCTCCGCAAAATGCTTACATTACTTTTTCCAAAACACAAAAAATCTCCTTGGTCGAGGTGCCTGTAGATTTCCAAGCATGAAATGCCAACAAGATTTGTTTTTTATTTCATTATGAATACTCTGCCTAACCTCTTTTTTGTATGGAGTCAGAATACAAAATTTGGAAAGGAAGAAGGCAAAACAAACGCAAACCCAGAACAAAGTTAGGAAATTGCCAATCAAGAAACCTGAATGCTGCTGACTGAATACACCTGAAAATCCCATTCACACGTGATTTGGAGGGAATTCCTAGCTGTCCCCTGGGCAAATGAGTTACATTTTATTTCCAAAACACAAAACTCACCTTGGTGTTTCTGCCTGTATTTTCCTAGCATGAAACGCCAATGTGCTGTGTTTTTTATTTCACTATGAATACTCTGCCTAACCTCTTTTTTGTAAGGAGTCAGAATACAAAATTTGGAAAGGAAGAAGGCAAAACAAACGCAAACCCAGAACAAAGTTAGGAAATTGCCAATCAAGAAACCTGAATGCTGCTAACTGAATACACCTGAAAATCCCATTCACACGCGATTTGGAGGGAATTCCTAGCTGTTCCCTCGACAAAATGGTGACTTTTTTTTGTAAAACACAAAAACTCACCTTGATCGAGCTGCCTGCTTTTTGGAGCATTAAGGCCAATGTGCTGTGTTTTTTATTTCATTATGAATACTCTACCTGACCTCTTTTTTGTATGGAGTCAGAATACAAAATTTGGAAAGGAAGAAGGCAAAACAAACGCAAACCCAGAACAAAGTTAGGAAATTGCCAATCAAGGAACCTGAATGCTCTGGATTGAATACACATGAAAATCCCATTCACATTTGTTTTGGAAGTAATTCCTAGCTGTGCCCTCGGCAAAATGCTTACATTTTTTTACCAAAACACAAAAACTCTCCTTGGTCGAGGTGCCTGTAGATTTCCAAGCATGAAATGCCAAAAAGATTTGTTTTTTATTTCATTATGAATACTCTGCCTAACCTCTTTTTTGTATGGAGTCAGAATACAAAATTTGGAAAGGAAGAAGGCAAAACAAACGCAAACCCAGAACAAAGTTAGGAAATTGCCAATCAAGAAACCTGAATGCTGCGGATATAATACACCTAAAAATCCCATTCACACGGGATTTGGAGTTAATTCCTAGCTGTACCCTCGGCAAAATGGTTACATTTCTTTTTCCAAAACACAAAAACTCACCTTGGTCGAGCTGCCTGCAGGTTTGCTAGCATGAAAGTCCAATGTGCTGTGTTTTTTATTTGATTATGAATACTCTGCCTAACCTTTTTTTTGTATGGAGTCAGAATACAAAATTTGGAAAGGAAGAAGGCAAAACAAATGCAAACCCAGAACAAAGGTAGGAAATTGCCAATTTAGGAACCTGAATGCTGTGTATTGAATACACATGAAAATCGCATTCACACTCAATTTGGAGGGAATTCCTAGCTGTCCCCTGGGCAAATGAGTTACATTTTATTTCCAAAACACAAAACTCACCTTGGTGTATCTGCCTGTATTTTCCTAGCATGAAACGCCAATGTGCTGTGTTTTTTATTTCACTATGAATACTCTGCCTAACCTCTTTTTTGAATGGAGTCAGAATACAAAATTTGGAAAGGAAGAAGGCAAAACAAACGCAAACCCAGAACTTATTGAGGAAATTGCCAATCAAGAAACCTGAATGCTGCTAACTGAATACACCTGAAAATCCCATTCACACGCGATTTGGAAGGAATTCCTAGCTGTGCCCTCGGCAAAATGCTTACATTTCTTTTTCCAAAAAAAAAACTCACCTTGGACGAGCTGCCTGCACTTTTGCTAGCATGAAAGGCCAATAAGATTTGTTTTTTATTTCATTATGAATACTCAGCCTAACCTTTTTTTTGTATGGAGTCAGAATACAAAATTTGGAAAGGAAGAAGGCAAAACAAATGCAAACCCAGAACAAAGTTAGGAAATTGCCAATTAAGGAACCTGAATGCCGTTGATTGAATACACATGAAAATCTCATTCACACTTGATTTGGAGGGAATTCTTAGCTGTCCCCTGGGCAAATGAGTTACATTTTATTTCCAAAACACAAAACTCACCTTGGTGTATCTGCCTGTATTTTCCTAGCATGAAACGCCAATGTGCTGTGTTTTTTATTTCACTATGAATACTCTGCCTAACCTCTTTTTTGTATGGAGTCAGAATACAAAATTTGGAAAGGAAGAAGGCAAAACAAACGCAAACCCAGAACAAAGTTAGGAAATTGCCAATCTAAAAACCTGAATGCTGCGGATTGAATACACATGAAAATCGCATTAACATTTGATTTGGAGGGAATTCCTAGCTGTGCCCTCAGCAAAATGCTTACATTTCTTTTTCCAAAACACAAAAACTCTCCTCGGTCGAGGTGCCTGTAGATTTCCAAGCATGAAATGCCAAAAAGATTTGTTTTTTATTTCATTATGAATACTCTGCCTAACCTCTTTTTTGTATGGAGTCAGAATACAAAATTTGGAAAGGAAGAAGGCAAAACAAACGCAAACCCAGAACAAAGTTAGGAAATTGCCAATCAAGAAACCTGAATGCTGCGGATTGAATACACCTGAAAATCCCATTCTCACTGGATTTGGAAGGAATTCCTAGCTGTCCCCTGGGCAAATGAATTACATTTTATTTCCAAAACACAAAACTCAACTTGTTGTTTTTTCCTGTATTTTCCTAGCATGAAAGGCCAATGTGCTGTGTTTTTTATTTCACTATGAATACTCTGCCTAACCTCTTTTTTGTATGGAGTCAGAATACAAAATTTGGAAAGGAAGAAGGCAAAACAAACGCAAGCCCAAAACAAATTTAAGAAATTGCCAATCAAGAAACCTGAATGCTGCTAACTGAATACACCTGAAAATCCCATTCACGCGCGATTTGGAGGGAATTCCTAGCTGTGCCCTTGGCAAAATGCTTACATTTCTTTTTCCAAAACACAAAAACTCACCTTGGTCGAGCTGCCTGCAGTTTTGCTAGCATGAAAGGCCAATGTGCTGTGTTTTTTATTTCACTATGAATACTCTGCCTGACCTCTTTTTTGTATGGAGTCAGAATACAAAATTTGGAAAGGAAGAAGGTAAAACAAACGCAAACCCAGAACAAAGTTGGGAAATTGCCAATCAAGGAACCTGAATGCTCTGGATTGAATACACATGAAAATCGAATTCACATTTGATTTGGAGGGAATTCCTAGCTGTGCCCTCCGCAAAATGCTTACATTACTTTTTCCAAAACACAAAAAATCTCCTTGGTCGAGGTGCCTGTAGATTTCCAAGCATGAAATGCCAACAAGATTTGTTTTTTATTTCATTATGAATACTCTGCCTCACCTCTTTTTTGTATGGAGTCAGAATACAAAATTTGGAAAGGAAGAAGGCAAAACAAACGCAAACCCAGAACAAATTTAGGAAATTGCCAATCAAGAAACCTGAATGCTGCTGACTGAATACACCTGAAAATCCCATTCACACGTGATTTGGAGGGAATTCCTAGCTGTCCCCTGGGCAAATGAGTTACATTTTATTTCCAAAACACAAAACTCACCTTGGTGTTTCTGCCTGTATTTTCCTAGCATGAAACGCCAATGTGCTGTGTTTTTTATTTCACTATGAATACTCTGCCTAACCTCTTTTTTGTAAGGAGTCAGAATACAAAATTTGGAAAGGAAGAAGGCAAAACAAACGCAAACCCAGAACAAAGTTAGGAAATTGCCAATCAAGAAACCTGAATGCTGCTAACTGAATACACCTGAAAATCCCATTCACACGCGATTTGGAGGGAATTCCTAGCTGTTCCCTCGACAAAATGGTGACTTTTTTTTCTAAAACACAAAAACTCACCTTGATCGAGCTGCCTGCTTTTTTGGAGCATCAAAGGCCAATGTGCTGTGTTTTTTATTTCATTATGAATACTCTACCTGACCTCTTTTTTGTATGGAGTCAGAATACAAAATTTGGAAAGGAAGAAGGCAAAACAAACGCAAACCCAGAACAAAGTTAGGAAATTGCCAATCAAGGAACCTGAATGCTCTGGATTGAATACACATGAAAATCCCATTCACATTTGTTTTGGAAGTAATTCCTAGCTGTGCCCTCGGCAAAATGCTTACATTTTTTTACCAAAACACAAAAACTCTCCTTGGTCGAGGTGCCTGTAGATTTCCAAGCATGAAATGCCAAAAAGATTTGTTTTTTATTTCATTATGAATACTCTGCCTAACCTCTTTTTTGTATGGAGTCAGAATACAAAATTTGGAAAGGAAGAAGGCAAAACAAACGCAAGCCCAGAACAAAGTTAGGAAATTGCCAATCAAGAAACCTGAATGCTGCGGATATAATACACCTAAAAATCCCATTCACACGGGATTTGGAGTTAATTCCTAGCTGTACCCTCGGCAAAATGGTTACATTTCTTTTTCCAAAATACAAAAACTCACCTTGGTCGAGCTGCCTGCAGGTTTGCTAGCATGAAAGTCCAATGTGCTGTGTTTTTTATTTGATTATGAATACTCTGCCTAACCTTTTTTTTGTATGGAGTCAGAATACAAAATTTGGAAAGGAAGAAGGCAAAACAAATGCAAACCCAGAACAAAGGTAGGAAATTGCCAATTTAGGAACCTGAATGCTGTGTATTGAATACACATGAAAATCGCATTCACACTCAATTTGGAGGGAATTCCTAGCTGTCCCCTGGGCAAATGAGTTACATTTTATTTCCAAAACACAAAACTCACCTTGGTGTATCTGCCTGTATTTTCCTAGCATGAAACGCCAATGTGCTGTGTTTTTTATTTCACTATGAATACTCTGCCTAACCTCTTTTTTGAATGGAGTCAGAATACAAAATTTGGAAAGGAAGAAGGCAAAACAAACGCAAACCCAGAACTTATTGAGGAAATAGCCAATCAAGAAACCTGAATGCTGCTAACTGAATACACCTGAAAATCCCATTCACACGCGATTTGGAAGGAATTCCTAGCTGTGCCCTCGGCAAAATGCTTACATTTCTTTTTCCAAAAAAAAAACTCACCTTGGACGAGCTGCCTGCACTTTTGCTAGCATGAAAGGCCAATAAGATTTGTTTTTTATTTCATTATGAATACTCAGCCTAACCTTTTTTTTGTATGGAGTCAGAATACAAAATTTGGAAAGGAAGAAGGCAAAACAAATGCAAACCCAGAACAAAGTTAGGAAATTGCCAATTAAGGAACCTGAATGCCGTTGATTGAATACACATGAAAATCTCATTCACACTTGATTTGGAGGGAATTCTTAGCTGTCCCCTGGGCAAATGAGTTACATTTTATTTCCAAAACACAAAACTCAACTTGGTGTATCTGCCTGTATTTTCCTATCATGAAACGCCAATGTGCTGTGTTTTTTATTTCACTATGAATACTCTGCCTAACCTCTTTTTTGTATGGAGTCAGAATACAAAATTTGGAAAGGAAGAAGGCAAAACAAACGCAAACCCAGAACAAAGTTAGGAAATTGCCAATCAAGGAACCTGAATGCTCTGTATTGAATACACATGAAAATCGAATTCACATTTGATTTGGAGGGAATTCCTAGCTGTGCCCTCCGCAAAATGCTTACATTACTTTTTCCAAAACACAAAAAATCTCCTTGGTCGAGGTGCCTGTAGATTTCCAAGCATGAAATGCCAACAAGATTTGTTTTTTATTTCATTATGAATACTCTGCCTAACCTCTTTTTTGTATGGAGTCAGAATACAAAATTTGGAAAGGAAGAAGGCAAAACAAACGCAAGCCCAGAACAAAGTTAGGAAATTGCCAATCAAGAAACCTGAATGCTGCTGACTGAATACACCTGAAAATCCCATTCACACGTGATTTGGAGGGAATTCCTAGCTGTCCCCTGGGCAAATGAGTTACATTTTATTTCCAAAACACAAAACTCACCTTGGTGTTTCTGCCTGTATTTTCCTAGCATGAAACGCCAATGTGCTGTGTTTTTTATTTCACTATGAATACTCTGCCTAACCTCTTTTTTGTAAGGAGTCAGAATACAAAATTTGGAAAGGAAGAAGGCAAAACAAACGCAAACCCAGAACAAAGTTAGGAAATTGCCAATCAAGAAACCTGAATGCTGCTAACTGAATACACCTGAAAATCCCATTCACACGCGATTTGGAGGGAATTCCTAGCTGTTCCCTCGACAAAATGGTGACTTTTTTTTCTAAAACACAAAAACTCACCTTGATCGAGCTGCCTGCTTTTTTGGAGCATCAAAGGCCAATGTGCTGTGTTTTTTATTTCATTATGAATACTCTACCTGACCTCTTTTTTGTATGGAGTCAGAATACAAAATTTGGAAAGGAAGAAGGCAAAACAAACGCAAACCCAGAACAAAGTTAGGAAATTGCCAATCAAGGAACCTGAATGCTCTGGATTGAATACACATGAAAATCCCATTCACATTTGTTTTGGAAGTAATTCCTAGCTGTGCCCTCGGCAAAATGCTTACATTTTTTTACCAAAACACAAAAACTCTCCTTGGTCGAGGTGCCTGTAGATTTCCAAGCATGAAATGCCAAAAAGATTTGTTTTTTATTTCATTATGAATACTCTGCCTAACCTCTTTTTTGTATGGAGTCAGAATACAAAATTTGGAAAGGAAGAAGGCAAAACAAACGCAAGCCCAGAACAAAGTTAGGAAATTGCCAATCAAGAAACCTGAATGCTGCGGATATAATACACCTAAAAATCCCATTCACACGGGATTTGGAGTTAATTCCTAGCTGTACCCTCGGCAAAATGGTTACATTTCTTTTTCCAAAATACAAAAACTCACCTTGGTCGAGCTGCCTGCAGGTTTGCTAGCATGAAAGTCCAATGTGCTGTGTTTTTTATTTGATTATGAATACTCTGCCTAACCTTTTTTTTGTATGGAGTCAGAATACAAAATTTGGAAAGGAAGAAGGCAAAACAAATGCAAACCCAGAACAAAGGTAGGAAATTGCCAATTTAGGAACCTGAATGCTGTGTATTGAATACACATGAAAATCGCATTCACACTCAATTTGGAGGGAATTCCTAGCTGTCCCCTGGGCAAATGAGTTACATTTTATTTCCAAAACACAAAACTCACCTTGGTGTATCTGCCTGTATTTTCCTAGCATGAAACGCCAATGTGCTGTGTTTTTTATTTCACTATGAATACTCTGCCTAACCTCTTTTTTGAATGGAGTCAGAATACAAAATTTGGAAAGGAAGAAGGCAAAACAAACGCAAACCCAGAACTTATTGAGGAAATAGCCAATCAAGAAACCTGAATGCTGCTAACTGAATACACCTGAAAATCCCATTCACACGCGATTTGGAAGGAATTCCTAGCTGTGCCCTCGGCAAAATGCTTACATTTCTTTTTCCAAAAAAAAAACTCACCTTGGACGAGCTGCCTGCACTTTTGCTAGCATGAAAGGCCAATAAGATTTGTTTTTTATTTCACTATGAATACTCTGCCTGACCTCTTTTTTGTATGGAGTCAGAATACAAAATTTGGAAAGGAAGAAGGCAAAACAAACGCAAACCCAGAACAAAGTTAGGAAATTGCCAATCAAGGAACCTGAATGCTCTGTATTGAATACACATGAAAATCGAATTCACATTTGAATTGGAGGGAATTCCTAGCTGTGCCCTCCGCAAAATGCTTACATTACTTTTTCCAAAACACAAAAAATCTCCTTGGTCGAGGTGCCTGTAGATTTCCAAGCATGAAATGCCAACAAGATTTGTTTTTTATTTCATTATGAATACTCTGCCTAACCTCTTTTTTGTATGGAGTCAGAATACAAAATTTGGAAAGGAAGAAGGCAAAACAAACGCAAACCCAGAACAAAGTTAGGAAATTGCCAATCAAGAAACCTGAATGCTGCTGACTGAATACACCTGAAAATCCCATTCACACGTGATTTGGAGGGAATTCCTAGCTGTCCCCTGGGCAAATGAGTTACATTTTATTTCCAAAACACAAAACTCACCTTGGTGTTTCTGCCTGTATTTTCCTAGCATGAAACGCCAATGTGCTGTGTTTTTTATTTCACTATGAATACTCTGCCTAACCTCTTTTTTGTAAGGAGTCAGAATACAAAATTTGGAAAGGAAGAAGGCAAAACAAACGCAAACCCAGAACAAAGTTAGGAAATTGCCAATCAAGAAACCTGAATGCTGCTAACTGAATACACCTGAAAATCCCATTCACACGCGATTTGGAGGGAATTCCTAGCTGTTCCCTCGACAAAATGGTGACTTTTTTTTGTAAAACACAAAAACTCACCTTGATCGAGCTGCCTGCTTTTTGGAGCATTAAGGCCAATGTGCTGTGTTTTTTATTTCATTATGAATACTCTACCTGACCTCTTTTTTGTATGGAGTCAGAATACAAAATTTGGAAAGGAAGAAGGCAAAACAAACGCAAACCCAGAACAAAGTTAGGAAATTGCCAATCAAGGAACCTGAATGCTCTGGATTGAATACACATGAAAATCCCATTCACATTTGTTTTGGAAGTAATTCCTAGCTGTGCCCTCGGCAAAATGCTTACATTTTTTTACCAAAACACAAAAACTCTCCTTGGTCGAGGTGCCTGTAGATTTCCAAGCATGAAATGCCAAAAAGATTTGTTTTTTATTTCATTATGAATACTCTGCCTAACCTCTTTTTTGTATGGAGTCAGAATACAAAATTTGGAAAGGAAGAAGGCAAAACAAACGCAAACCCAGAACAAAGTTAGGAAATTGCCAATCAAGAAACCTGAATGCTGCGGATATAATACACCTAAAAATCCCATTCACACGGGATTTGGAGTTAATTCCTAGCTGTACCCTCGGCAAAATGGTTACATTTCTTTTTCCAAAACACAAAAACTCACCTTGGTCGAGCTGCCTGCAGGTTTGCTAGCATGAAAGGCCAATGTGCTGTGTTTTTTATTTGATTATGAATACTCTGCCTAACCTTTTTTTTGTATGGAGTCAGAATACAAAATTTGGAAAGGAAGAAGGCAAAACAAATGCAAACCCAGAACAAAGGTAGGAAATTGCCAATTTAGGAACCTGAATGCTGTGTATTGAATACACATGAAAATCGCATTCACACTCAATTTGGAGGGAATTCCTAGCTGTCCCCTGGGCAAATGAGTTACATTTTATTTCCAAAACACAAAACTCACCTTGGTGTATCTGCCTGTATTTTCCTAGCATGAAACGCCAATGTGCTGTGTTTTTTATTTCACTATGAATACTCTGCCTAACCTCTTTTTTGAATGGAGTCAGAATACAAAATTTGGAAAGGAAGAAGGCAAAACAAACGCAAACCCAGAACTTATTGAGGAAATTGCCAATCAAGAAACCTGAATGCTGCTAACTGAATACACCTGAAAATCCCATTCACACGCGATTTGGAAGGAATTCCTAGCTGTGCCCTCGGCAAAATGCTTACATTTCTTTTTCCAAAAAAAAAACTCACCTTGGACGAGCTGCCTGCACTTTTGCTAGCATGAAAGGCCAATAAGATTTGTTTTTTATTTCATTATGAATACTCAGCCTAACCTTTTTTTTGTATGGAGTCAGAATACAAAATTTGGAAAGGAAGAAGGCAAAACAAATGCAAACCCAGAACAAAGTTAGGAAATTGCCAATTAAGGAACCTGAATGCCGTTGATTGAATACACATGAAAATCTCATTCACACTTGATTTGGAGGGAATTCTTAGCTGTCCCCTGGGCAAATGAGTTACATTTTATTTCCAAAACACAAAACTCACCTTGGTGTATCTGCCTGTATTTTCCTAGCATGAAACGCCAATGTGCTGTGTTTTTTATTTCACTATGAATACTCTGCCTAACCTCTTTTTTGTATGGAGTCAGAATACAAAATTTGGAAAGGAAGAAGGCAAAACAAACGCAAACCCAGAACAAAGTTAGGAAATTGCCAATCTAAAAACCTGAATGCTGCGGATTGAATACACATGAAAATCGCATTAACATTTGATTTGGAGGGAATTCCTAGCTGTGCCCTCAGCAAAATGCTTACATTTCTTTTTCCAAAACACAAAAACTCTCCTCGGTCGAGGTGCCTGTAGATTTCCAAGCATGAAATGCCAAAAAGATTTGTTTTTTATTTCATTATGAATACTCTGCCTAACCTCTTTTTTGTATGGAGTCAGAATACAAAATTTGGAAAGGAAGAAGGCAAAACAAACGCAAACCCAGAACAAAGTTAGGAAATTGCCAATCAAGAAACCTGAATGCTGCGGATTGAATACACCTGAAAATCCCATTCTCACTGGATTTGGAAGGAATTCCTAGCTGTCCCCTGGGCAAATGAATTACATTTTATTTCCAAAACACAAAACTCAACTTGTTGTTTTTTCCTGTATTTTCCTAGCATGAAACGCCAATGTGCTGTGTTTTTTATTTCACTATGAATACTCTGCCTAACCTCTTTTTTGTATGGAGCCAGAATACAAAATTTGGAAAGGAAGAAGGCAAAACAAACGCAAACCCAGAACATAGTTAGGAAATTGCCAATCAAGGAACCTGAATGCTCTGGATTGAATACACATGAAAATCGCATTCACATTTGATTTGGAGGGAATTCCTAGCTGTGCCCTCCGCAAAATGCTTACATTTCTTTTTCCAAAACACAAAAACTCTCCTTGGTCGAGGTGCTGTAGATTTCGAAGCATGAAATGCCAAAAATATTTGTTTTTTATTTCAATATGAATACTCTGCCTCACCTCTTTTTTGTATGGAGTCAGAATACAAAATTTGGAAAGGAAGAAGGCAAAACAAACGCAAACCCAGAACAAAGTTCGGAAATTGCCAATCAAGAAACCTGAATGCTACTAACTGAATACACCTGAAAATCCCATTGACTCTCGATTTGGAGGGAATTCCCAGCTGTCCCCTGGGCAAATGAGTTACATTTTATTTCCAAAACACAAACCTCACCTTGGTGTATCTGCCTGTATTTTCCTAGCATGAAACTCCAATGTGCAGTGTTTTTTTTTTTTTTTTAGTTTTTTTTTTTTTTATATATATATAAAGCTTTTATTTAAAGAATATAAATTTCCAAAGAACAGCTCATGGACCACAATGGCTCCCCCCCCACAACTTCCCTCCCTCCCCCCACCCTCCCCTTTCCCGCTCCCTTTCCCCTTCTGTTCACATCAAGATTCATTTTCAATTCTCTTTATACACAGAAGATCAATTTAGTACATATTACGTAAAGATTTCAACGGTTTGCCCTCGCATAGACACAAAATGATAATACTGTTGGAGTACTAGTTATAGTATTAATTCACAATGTACAGCACATTAAGGACAGAGATCCTACATGATTTTTTTTTAAAAAAATTGATTAATTGTCTATGCAATTTCCAGTTTAACACCAAGATTTTTTAATCATTTGCAATTATCTTTATATAAAGAAGATCGATTCAATATATACTATGTAAGGATTTCATCAGTTTGCACCCACTCAGAAACACAAAGTGTAAAAATACTGTTTCAGTACTAGTGATAGCATCACTTCACATTGGATAACACATTAAGGACAGATCCCTCATGAGACGTAAGTACACAGTGACTCCTGATGTTGATTTAACAATTTGACACTCTTGTTTATGGCGTCAGTAATCTCCCTAGGCTTGGTCATGAGTTGCCGAGGCTATGGAAGCCTTTAGGGTTAGCCGACTTCGATCCTATTCCCACAGGGCCATAGTCAAAGTGGAAGTTCTCTCCTCCCTTCAGAGAAAGGTACCTCCTTCTTTGATGGCCCCGTTCTTTCCACTGGGATCTCACTCGCAGAGATCTTTCATTTAGGTCTTCTGTTTTTTCCAGAGTGTCTTAGCTTTCCATGCCTAAAATATTCTCATGGGCTCTTGAGCCAGATCCGAATGCCTTAAGGGCTGATTCTGAGGCCAGAGTGCTATTTAGGACATCTGCCATTCTATGAGTCTGCTGTGTATCCTGCTTCCCATGTTGGATCATTCTCTCCCTTTTTCATTCTATCAGTTAGTATTAGCAGACACTAGTCTTGTTTGTGTGATCCCTTTGACTCTTAGACCTATCAGTGTGATCAATTGTGAGCTGAAATTGATCACTTGGACTAATGAGATGGCCTTGGTACATGCCACCTTGATGGGATTGTATTGGAAACCCCTGGTACAATTCTAACTCCATCATTTGGGGCCATTCCGATTGAGCATGTCCCAAGTGTTACATCTCCTCCCTCTCTTATTCCCACTCTTATATTTCATAGAGATCACTTTTCAGTTAAAATTTAAACACCTAAGAATAATTGTGTGTTAATTACAGAGTTCAACCACTAGTACTAGGATAAAGAAAAAAAAAATACTACCATGGATAAAGTATTACACTGTACAACAACAGTCAGCACAAGAGCTGATCGAGTCACTGTTTCTCATAGTGTCCATTTCACTTCTACAGGTTTCCCCTTTGGTGCTCAGTTAGTCATCGCCAATCAAGGGAAACAAATGATATTTGTCTCTTTGGGACTGACTTAATTCACTCAGCATGATGTTTTCCAGATTGCTCCATTTTGTTGCAAGTGACCGGATTTCATTGTTTTTGACTGCTGTATAGTATTCTGTAGAGTACATGTCCCATAATTTCCTAATCCAGTCTACTGTTGATGGGCATTTGGGTTGGTTCCAAGTCTTAGCTATTGTGAATTGAGCCGCAATAAACATTGCTGTGCAGACGGCTTTTTTGTTTGCCAATTTAATTTCCTTTGGGTAAATTCCAAGGAGTGGGATGGCTGGGTTGAATGGTAGGGTTATATTCATGTTTCTGAGGAATCTCCAGACTGACTTCCATAGTGGCTTCATCAGTTTGCATTCCCACCAACAGTGGATTAGTGTCCCTTTTTCCCCACATCCTCTCCAGCATCTATTGTTGGTGGATTTCTGAATGTGAGCCATTCTCACCGGGGTGAGGTGAAACCTCATTGTGGTTTTGATTTGCATTTCCCTGATTGCTAGGGATCTTGAACATTTTTTCATGTGTCTGTTGGCCATTTGGATTTCCTCTTTTGAAAAATGTCTATTGAGGTCCTTGGCCCATCTCTTAAGTGGGTTGTTTGTTTTGATGTTGTGGAGTTTCTTAATTTCTTTGTAGATTCTGGTTATCAACCCTTTATCTGTTGCATAGTTTGCAAATATATTTTCCCATTCTGTCGGTTTTCTATTCACTTTCCTGACTGTTTCTTTTGCAGTACAGAAACTTTTCAATTTGATGCAATCCCAGTAGTTAATTTTGGTTTTCAGTGCCTGTGCTTCTGGGGTCTTTTCCAAGAAGTCTTTGCCAGTACCTATGTCTTGCAGGGTTTCTCCTATGCTCTCTAGTAATTTGATGGTGTCGGGTCGTAGGTTTAAATTTTAATCCATGTTGAATGGATTTTTGTGTAAGGTGAAAGGTAGGGGTCTTGCTTCATGGTTCTGCATGTGGAAATCCAGTTTTCCCAGCACCATTTATTAAACAGACTGTCCTTACTCCAGCGATAAGTTTTGGATCGTTGATCAAATATAAGTTGGCTGTAGATGTTTGGATTGATTTCTGGTGTTTCTATTCTGTTCCATTGGTCTATCCATCTGTTTCTGTACCAGTACCATGCTGTTTTGATAACAACTGCCCTGTAGTATGTCCTGAAATCTGGTATTGTGATGCCTCCGGCTTTGTTTTTGTTGTACAAGATTGCTTTAGCTATTCGAGGTCTCCTGTGTCTCCATATGAATTTCAGCATCATTTTTTCCAGATCTGAGAAGAATGTCCTCGGTATCTTGATTGGTATTGCGTTGAATCTGTAAATTGCTTTTGGGAGAATGGACATTTTGATGATATTGATTCTTCCAATCCATGAGCATGGGAGATTTCTCCATTTTTTGGTATCCTCTTCTATTTCTTTCTTTAAGGTTTTGTAATTTTCATTGTAGAGATCTTTAATGTCCTTAGTTAAATTTATTCCAAGGTATTTGATTGTTTTTGTAGCTATTGTGAATGGGATTGATCTTAGCAGTTCTTCCTCAGCCGTGGTATTGCCTGTGTATACAAAGGCTGTTGATTTTTGTGCATTGATTTTATATCCTGCTACTTTGCCAAACTCTTCTATGAGTTCCAATAGTCTCTTAGTAGAGTTCTTTGGGTCCCCTAAATAAAGAATCATGTCGTCTGCAAAGAGGGATAGTTTGAGTTCTTCCTTCCCAACTTGTATCCCTTTAATTTCTTTTTCTTGCCTAATAGCTCTGGCTAAGACTTCCAGCACTATATTGAATAGCAGTGGTGAGAGTGGGCATCCCTGTCTGGTACCAGATCTCAGTGGAAATGCTTCCAACTTTTCCCCATTCAATAGGATATTGGCCGTGGGTTTTTCATAAATTGCTTTGATTGTATTGAGGAATGTGCCTTCTATACCCAGTTTGCTTAGGGTTTTCATCATGAAAGGGTGTTGAATTTTATCGAATGCTTTCTCTGCGTCTAGTGAGATAATCATATGGTTTTTCTTCTGCAGTCTGTTAATGTGGTGTATCACGTTGATTGTTTTGCGAATATTGAACCATCCCTGCATACCGGGGATGAATCCCACTTGGTCTGGGTGGATGATCTTTCTGATGTGTTGTTGCAGTCTATTGGCCAGAATTTTGTTGAGGATTTTTGCATCTATGTTCATGAGGGATATTGGTCTGTAATTCTCTTTCAATGCTGCATCTTTTTCTGGCTTAGGAATTAAGGTGATGCTGGCTTCATAGAAGGAATTTGGGAGAATTCCCTCTTTTTCGATTGTTCTGAATAGTTTGAGAAGAATTGGGGTTAGTTCTTCTTTAAATGTCTGGTAAAACTCAGCAGTGAATCCATCTGGTCCTGGGCTTTTCTTTGTTGGGAGGGCCTTTATTACTGATTCAATTTCTGACTCACTTATGGGTCTGTTTAGGTTTTCTATGTCTTCCTGGTTCAATTTAGGAAGGTTGCATGTGTCCAGGAATCTATCCATTTCTGATAGATTTCCCTGTTTGCTGGCATACAAGTCCTTGTAGTAATTTCTGATGATTCTTTTGATTTCTGTGGTGTCTGTTGTTATATATCCTTTTTCATCTCTGATTTTACTGATTTGGGTCTTTTCTCTTCTTTTTTTAGTTAGTTGGGCCAATGGGGTGTCAATCTTGTTTATTTTTTCAAAAAACCAGCTCCTCGTTTGGCTGATTTTTTGTAATGTTTTTTTGGATTCAATCCTGTTGATTTCTTCTCTGATTTTGATTATTTCTCTTTTTCTACTAGATTTGGGTCTAGTTTGCTGCAAATTTTCTAGATCCTTGAGATGCATTGAAAGCTCATCTATTTGGTGCCTTTCCAGTTTCTTGATGTAGGCACCTATTGATATAAACTTTCCTCTTAACACTGCTTTTGCTGTGTCCCATAAGTTTTGGTATGTTGTGCTGTTATCCTCATTTACTTCCAGAAAATTTTTGATTTCTCTTTTGATTTCTTCAGTGACCCATTGTTCATTCAGGAGCATGTTGTTCAATCTCCATGTGTTTGCATATGCTCTAGAGATTCCTGAGTTGCTAATTTCCAACTTCCCTCCCTCATGGTCTGAGAAGTTACATGGTATGATTCTAATTCTTTTGAATTTGCTGAGACTTGCTTTATGGCCTAATATGTGTTCAATCCTAGAGTAGGTTCCATGTACTGCTGAGAAGAATGTGAATGCTTTACGTGTAGGATGAAAAGTTCTGTAGATATCTGTTAGATCCATTTGGGCTATAGTGTTGTTTAAATCTACTGTCTCCTTGTTGATCTTCTGTCCTGTCGATCTGTCAATATCTGTGAGTGAAGTATTGAAGTCCCCCAGTACTATTGTGTTGGGGTCTAAGTCTCCCTTTAAGTTTCTTAACAAATTTTTTAAATAAACCTGTGGCCTGTAATTAGGTGCATATACATTGAGAATTGTTATATCTTCCTGTAGTATTGATCCCTTAATCATTATATAGTGCCCCTCTTTGTCTCTCTTAACAGTTTTTGTGTTAAAGTTTATGTAGTCCGATATTAAGATGGTTACACCCGCTCTTTTTTCATTTCTGTTGGCGTGGTATATCTTGTTCCATCCTTTTATTTTCAGTCTGTATGGATCTTCATTGGAAAGATGTGTTTCTTGTAGGCAGCAAATAGATGGTTTTTGTTTCTTAACCCAATCAGCCAATCTCTGTCTTTTAACAGGACAGTTTAGACCTTTAACGTTCAATGTGACTATTGATAAGGGGTAAGTTTGCCCTGCCATTTGCCAGATATTTTCTAATGTATGCTTTGAATTCCCTGTGATCTTTTGCCATGAGGTTCCCTTCGTTTACCTTCTTTCATGTTGATGGTCGTGTTTCTGTGTTTCTGTGTGTAACACGTCTTTAAGTATCTTTTGCAGGGCTGGACGAGTGGCAACAAATTCTTTCAATTTTTGTTTGTTATGTAAGGTCTTTATTTCACCTTCATTCACAAATGAGAGCTTTGCAGGGTATAATATTCTGGGCTGGCAGTTTTTCTCTCTAAATACCTGGGCTATGTCTCGCCATTCCCTTCTAGCTTGTAGGGTTTCTGTTGAGAAGTCAGCTGTAAGTCTAATTGGAGATCCTCTGAGAGTAATCTGACTTTTCTCTCTTGCACATTTTAGGATCTTTTCTTTTTGCTTCACTGTGGTGAGTTTAATTACAATATGTCGTGCAGAGGATCTCTTTTGGTCATGTTTATTAGGGGTTCTATGAGCTTCCTGGATTAGGATTTCTCTGTCTTTCTCCAAGCCTGGAAAGTTTTCTGCTAGTATCTCCCTAAAAAGGCCTTCTAATCCTTTCTCCCTCTCCATACCTTCAGGAACACCTAGAACCCGAATGTTGGGGTTTTTAATAGTATCCTGTAAATTCCCGACGATATCTTTTAGTTTTCTAATTTCCTCTTCTTGTCTTTGGTTTGACTGTTTCCTCTCCTGTTCTCTGTCTTCTAGGTCCGATATTCTCTCTTCTGCTTCACCCATTCTGGTTTTAAGGCCCTCAAGATTGCTTGTCACTTGATCTATTGAATTCTTCAATTCATTAAGATTTTTTGTCACTATCGTAGCTTCTTGTTCTACTAGTTGTTTCATTTCGTTTTGATTTCTCCGTAGTACTTCATTCTCGCGAGAGAGATTTTCTATCTTATCCATTAAGGATTTCTGTAGTTCAAGAATTTGTTTTTGAGAACTTCTTAATGTTCTTATCAATTCTTTGAGATCTGCTTCTTGCATTTCTTCTATCTCATTATCTTCATAATCCTGACTTGGGGTGTCTTTTCCATTTGGGGTCATCATAGCGTCTTCCTTGATCTTGCTCCCTCGGAATCTGTTTTTATTTGGCATTTTTTTTCCCCACACTCTTTCTCTGGGTTGTCAAGGTAACGGAGTTTGTGTGCGCGGTGTGTTCCCAGTTTTTGGATCCCCTTCAGGTTTCTACAGCCTCGGGTTTTTGGTTCCGTCTGCCTCAGTGATGGGCGGGTGGGCGGGCGGGCGGGCGCGCCTTGTCCCACTGCGTTTAATCTAGCTCGAATTAGCAGGGTGGGTGACGAGAGAGGCTAGTGTCCGTGCAGGCTCGCCTCAATTGTGCTGTTTCCCCCATGGGGGGTCTGCTTCCCCCCGCCACTGTCTCGGGATCCCTGTATCGGCTCCCGTTTAAGCGCTCGATTCCAATGGCGACTGTGTTCCATCCGGTTCCCGAACCTCCCGGCAGCTCCCGTGCCACTAAGCCACGATTTGCCGTTCGCAAACTTAATTTCCCCTAGGTCCTCTGTGTCTCATTCACTGGGTCCGGAAGAATTTCCACTGCATTTTTTTCCGTGAGATTTTTCCTGAGGCTACAGTAACTCTGTGTTTATTAAACTATCATTTTGCGGACTGCTAGTGCGCGTCCTCACTATTCCGCCATCTTGGCTCCCCCAATGACTAACCTTTTTTTTGTATGGAGTCAGAATACAAAATTTGGAAAGGAAGAAGGCAAAACAAACGCAAACCCAGAACAAAGTTAGGAAATTGCCAATCAAGAAACCTGAATGCTGCTGACTGAATACACCTGAAAATCCCATTCACACGGGATTTGGAGGGAATTCCTAGCTGTACCCTCGGCAAAATGGTTACATTTCTTTTTCCAAAACACAAAAACTCACCTTGGTAGAGCTGCCTGCAGTTTTGCTAGCATGAAAGGCCAATGTGCTGTGTTTTTTATTTCATTATGAATACTCTGCCTAACCTCTTTTTTTGTATGGAGTCAGAATACAGAATTTGGAAAGGAAGAAGGCAAAACAAATGCAAACCCAGAACAAATTTAGGAAATTGCCAATCAAGAAACCTGAATGCTGTGGATTGAATACACATGAGAATCGCATTCACATTCGATTTGGTGGCAATTCCTAGCTGTGCCTTCGGCAAAATGCTTACATTTCTTTTTCCAAAACACAAACTCACCTTGGTCGAGGTGCCTGTAGATTTCCAAGCATGAAATACCAAAAAGATTTGTTTTTTATTTCATTATGAATACTCTGCCTGACCTCTTTTTTGTATGGAGTCAGAATACAAAATTTGGAAAGGAAGAAGGCAAAACAAACGCAAACCCAGAACAAAGTTAGGAAATTGCCAATCAAGAAACCTGAATGCTGCTAACTGAATACACCAGAAAATCCCATTCACACGATTTGGAGGGAATTCCTAGCTGTGCCCTCAGCAAAATGCTTTCATTTCTTTTTCCAAAACACAAAAACTCACCTTGGTCGAGCTGCCTGCAGTTTTGCTAGCATGAAAGGCCAATGTGCTGTGTTTTTTATTTCATTATGAATACTCTGCCTAACCTCTTTTTTGTATGGAGTCAGAATACAAAATTTGGAAAGGAAGAAGGCAAAACAAACGCAAACCCAGAACAAAGTTAGGAAATTGCCAATCAAGAAACCTGAATGCTGCTAACTGAATACACCTGAAAATCCCATTCACACGCGATTTGGAGGGAATTCCTAGCTGTGCCCTCGGCAAAATGCTTACATTTGTTTTTCCAAAACACAAAAACTCACCTTGGTGGAGCTGCCTGCAGGTTTGCTAGCATGAAAGGCCAATAAGATTTGTTTTTTATTTCATTATGAATGCTCTGCCTAACCTCTTTTTTTGTATGGAGTCAGAATACAGAATTTGGAAAGGAAGAAGGCAAAACAAATGCAAACCCAGAACAAAGTTAGGAAATTGCCAATCAAGGAACCTGAATGCTGTGGATTGAATACACATGAAAATCGCATTCACACGGGATTTGGAGGGAATTCCTAGCTGTCCCCTGGGCAAATGAGTTACATTTTATTTCCAAAACACAAAACTCACGTTGGTGTATCTGCCTGTATTTTCCTAGCATGAAACGCCAATGTGCTGTGTTTTTTATTTCACTATGAATACTCTGCCTAACCTCTTTTTTGTATGGAGTCAGAATACAAAATTTGGAAAGGAAGAAGGCAAAACAAACGCAAACCCTGAACATATTAAGAAATTGCCAATCAAGAAACCTGAATGCTGCTGACTGAATACACCTGAAAATCCCATTCACACGTGATTTGAGGGAATTCCTAGCTGTGCCCTCGGAAAAATGCTTACATTTCTTTTTCCAAAACACAAAAACTCACCTTGGTCGAGCTGCCTGTATTTTGCTAGCATGAAAGGCCAATGTGCTGTGTTTTTTATTTCACTATGAATACTCTGCCTAACCTCTTTTTTGAATGGAGTCAGAATACAAAATTTGGAAAGGAAGAAGGCAAAACAAACGCAAACCCAGAACATATTGAGAAAATTGCCAATCAAGGACCCTGAATGCTGTGGATTGAATACACATGAAAATCGCATTCACACTCGATTTGGAGGGAATTCTTAGCTGTCCCCTGGGCAAATGAGTTACATTTTATATCCAAAACACAAAACTCACCTTGGTGTATCTACCTGTATTTTCCTAGCATGAAACGCCAATGTGCTGTGTTTTTTATTTCACTATGAATACTCTGCCTAACCTCTTTTTTGTATGGAGTCAGAATACAAAATTTGGAAAGGAAGAAGGCAAAACAAACGCAAACCCACAACAAAGTTAGGAAATTGCCAATCAAGAAACCTGAATGCTGCTAACTGAATACACCTGAAAATCCCATTCACACGATTTGGAGGGAATTCCTAGCTGTGCCCTCAGCAAAATGCTTTCATTTCTTTTTCCAAAACACAAAAACTCACCTTGGTCGAGCTGCCTGCAGTTTTGCTAGCATGAAAGGCCAATGTGCTGTGTTTTTTATTTCACTATGAATACTCTGCCTAACCTCTTTTTTGTATGGAGTCAGAATACAAAATTTGGAAAGGAAGAAGGCAAAACAAACGCAAACCCACAACAAAGTTAGGAAATTGCCAATCAAGAAACCTGAATGCTGCTAACTGAATACACCTGAAAATCCCATTCACACGCGATTTGGAGGGAATTCCTAGCTGTGCCCTCGGCAAAATGCTTTCATTTCTTTTTCCAAAACACAAAAACTCACCTTGGTCGAGCTGCCTGCAGGTTTGCTAGCATGAAAGGCCAATAAGTTTTGTTTTTTATTTCATTATGAATGCTCTGCCTAACCTCTTTTTTTGTATGGAGTCAGAATACAGAATTTGGAAAGGAAGAAGGCAAAACAAATGCAAACCCAGAACAAAGTTAGGAAATTGCCATCATGGAACCTGCATGCTGCTGATTGAATACACATGAAAATCGCATTCACACTCTATTTGGAGGGAATTCCTAGCTGTCCCCTGGGCAAATGAGTTACATTTTATTTCCAAAACACAAAACTCACCTTGGTGTATCTGCCTGTATTTTCCTAGCATGAAACGCCAATGTGCTGTGTTTTTTATTTCACTATGAATACTCTGCCTAACCTCTTTTTTGTATGGAGCCAGAATACAAAATTTGGAAAGGAAGAAGGCAAAACAAACGCAAACCCAGAACAAAGTTAGGAAATTGCCAAACAAGAAACCTGAATGCTGCTGACTGAATACACCTGAAAATCCCATTCACACTCGATTTGGAGGGAATTCCTAGCTGTGCCCTCAGCCAAATGCTTACATTTCTTTTTCCAAAACACAAAACTCACCTTGGTGTATCTGCCTGTATTTTGCTAGCATGAAAGGCCAATGTGCTGTGTTTTTTATTTCACTATGAATACTCTGCCTAACCTCTTTTTTGTATGGAGTCAGAATACTAAATTTGGAAAGGAAGAAGGCAAAACAAACGCAAACCCAGAACATATTGAGGAAATTGCCAATCAAGAAACCTGAATGCTGCTAACTGAATACACCTGAAAATCACATTCACACTCGATTTGGAGGGAATTCCTAGCTGTCCCCTGGGCAAATGTGTTACATTTTATTTCCAAAACACAAAACTCACCTTGGTGTATTAGCCTGTATTTTCCTAGCATGAAACGCCAATGTGCTGTGTTTTTATTTCACTATGAATACTCTGCCTCACCTCTTTTTAGTATGGAGTCAGAATATAAAATTTGGAAAGGAAGAAGGCAAAACAAACGCAAACCCAGAACTAAGTTAGGAAATTGCCAATTAAGGAACCTGAATGCTGCTAACTGAATACACCTGAAAATCCCATTCACACGCGATTTGGAGGGAATTCCTAGCTGTCCCCTGGGCAAATGAGTTACATTTTATTTCCAAAACAGAAAACTCACCTTGGTGTATCTGCCTGTATTTTCCTAGCATGAAACGCCACTGTGCTGTGTTTTTATTTCACTATGAATACTCTGCCTCACCTCTTTTTTGTATGGAGTAAGAATACAAAATTTGGAAAGGAAGAAGGCAAAACAAACGCAAACCCAGAACATATTGAGGAAATTGCCAATCAAGAAACCTGAAAGCTGGTAACTGAATACACCTGAAAATCGCATTCACACGCGATTTGGAGGGAATTCCTGGCTGCGCCCTAGGCAAAATGCTTTCATTTCTTTTTCCAAAACACAAAAACTCACCTTGGTCGAGCTGCCTGCAGGTTTGCTAGCATGAAAGGCCAATAAGATTTGTTTTTTATTTCATTATGAATGCTCTGCCTAACCTCTTTTTTTGTATGGAGTCAGAATACAGAATTTGGAAAGGAAGAAGGCAAAACAAATGCAAACCCAGAACAAAGTTAGGAAATTGCCAATCAAGGAACCTGAATGCTGTGGATTGAATACACATGAAAATCGCATTCACACGGGATTTGGAGGGAATTCCTAGCTGTCCCCTGGGCAAATGAGTTACATTTTATTTCCAAAACACAAAACTCACCTTGGTGTATCTGCCTGTATTTTCCTAGCATGAAACGCCAATGTGCTGTGTTTTTTATTTCACTATGAATACTCTGCCTAACCTCTTTTTTGTATGGAGTCAGAATACAAAATTTGGAAAGGAAGAAGGCAAAACAAGCGCAAACCCAGAACATATTGAGGAAATTGCCAATCAAGAAACCTGAATGCTATTGACTGAATACACCTGAAAATCCCATTCACACGTGATTTGGAGGGAATTCCTAGTTGTGCCCTCGGAAAAATGCTTACATTTCTTTTTCCAAAACACAAAAACTCACCTTGGTCGAGCTGCCTGCAGTTTTGCTAGCATGAAAGGCCAATGTGCTGTGTTATTTATTTCACTATGAATACTCTGCCTAACCTCTTTTTTGTATGGAGTCAGAATACAAAATTTGGAAAGGAAGAAGGCAAAACAAACGCAAACCCAGAACATATTGAGGAAATTGCCAATCAAGGACCCTGAATGCTGTGGATTGAATACACATGAAAATCGCATTCACACTCGATTTGGAGGGAATTCTTAGCTGTCCCCTGGGCAAATGAGTTACATTTTATATCCAAAACACAAAACTCACCTTGGTGTATCTACCTGTATTTTCCTAGCATGAAACGCCAATGTGCTGTGTTTTTTATTTCACTATGAATACTCTGCCTAACCTCTTTTTTGTATGGAGTCAGAATACAAAATTTGGAAAGGAAGAAGGCAAAACAAACGCAAACCCAGAACAAAGTTAGGAAATTGTCAATCAAGAAACCTGAATGCTGCTAACTGAATACACCTGAAAATCCCATTCACACGCGATTTGGAGGGAATTCCTAGCTGTGCCCTCAGCAAAATGCTTTCATTTCTTTTTCCAAAACACAAAAACTCACCTTGGTCGAGCTGCCTGCAGTTTTGCTAGCATGAATGGCCAATGTGCTGTGTTTTTTATTTCACTATGAATACTCTGCCTAACCTCTTTTTTGTATGGAGTCAGAATACAAAATTTGAAAAGGAAGAAGGCAAAACAAACGCAAACCCACAACAAAGTTAGGAAATTGCCAATCAAGAAACCTGAATGCTGCTAACTGAATACACCTGAAAATCCCATTCACACGCGATTTGGAGGGAATTCCTAGCTGTGCCCTCGGCAAAATGCTTTCATTTCTTTTTCCAAAACACAAAAACTCACCTTGGTCGAGCTGCCTGCAGGTTTGCTAGCATGAAAGGCCAATAAGATTTGTTTTTTATTTCATTATGAATGCTCTGCCTAACCTCTTTTTTTGTATGGAGTCAGAATACAGAATTTGGAAAGGAAGAAGGCAAAACAAATGCAAACCCAGAACAAAGTTAGGAAATTGCCAATCAAGGAACCTGAATGCTGTGGATTGAATACACATGAAAATCGCATTCACATGGGATTTGGAGGGAATTCCTAGCTGTCCCCTGGGCAAATGATTACATTTTATTTCAAAACACAAAACTCACGTTGGTGTATCTGCCTGTATTTTCCTAGCATGAAATGCCAATGTGCTGTGTTTTTTATTTCACTATGAATACTCCGCCTAACCTCTTTTTTGTATGGAGCCAGAATACAAAATTTGGAAAGGAAGAAGGCAAAACAAACGCAAACCCAGAACAAAGTTAGGAAATTGCCAAGCAAGAATCCTGAATGCTGCTGACTGAATACACCTGAAAATCCCATTCACACTCGATTTGGAGGGAATTCCTAGCTGTGCCCTCAGCAAAATGCTTACCTTTCTTTTTCCAAAACACAAAACTCACCTTGGTGTATCTGCCTGTATTTTCCTAGCATGAAAGGCCAATGTGCTTTGTTTTTTATTTCACTATGAATACTCTGCCTAACCTCTTTTTTGTATGGAGTCAGAATACTAAATTTGGAAAGGAAGAAGGCAAAACAAACGCAAACCCAGAACATATTGAGGAAATTGCCAATCAAGAAACCTGAATGCTGCTAACTGAATACACCTGAAAATCCCATTCACACTCTATTTGGAGGGAATTCCTAGCTGTCCCCTGGGCAAATGTGTTACATTTTATTTCCAAAACACAAAACTCACCCTGGTGTATCTGCCTGTATTTTCCTAGCATGAAACCCCAATGTGCTGTGTTTTTATTTCACTATGAATACTCTGCCTCACCTCTTTTTAGTATGGAGTCAGAATACAAAATTTGGAAAGGAAGAAGGCAAAACAAACGCAAACCCAGAACATATTGAGAAAATTGCCAATCAAGGACCCTGAATGCTGTGGATTGAATACACATGAAAATCGCATTCACACTCGATTTGGAGGGAATTCTTAGCTGTCCCCTGGGCAAATGAGTTACATTTTATATCCAAAACACAAAACTCACCTTGGTGTATCTACCTGTATTTTCCTAGCATGAAACGCCAATGTGCTGTGTTTTTTATTTCACTATGAATACTCTGCCTAACCTCTTTTTTGTATGGAGTCAGAATACAAAATTTGGAAAGGAAGAAGGCAAAACAAACGCAAACCCACAACAAAGTTAGGAAATTGCCAATCAAGAAACCTGAATGCTGCTAACTGAATACACCTGAAAATCCCATTCACACGATTTGGAGGGAATTCCTAGCTGTGCCCTCAGCAAAATGCTTTCATTTCTTTTTCCAAAACACAAAAACTCACCTTGGTCGAGCTGCCTGCAGTTTTGCTAGCATGAAAGGCCAATGTGCTGTGTTTTTTATTTCACTATGAATACTCTGCCTAACCTCTTTTTTGTATGGAGTCAGAATACAGAATTTGGAAAGGAAGAAGGCAAAACAAATGCAAACCCAGAACAAAGTTAGGAAATTGCCATCATGGAACCTGCATGCTGCTGATTGAATACACATGAAAATCGCATTCACACTCTATTTGGAGGGAATTCCTAGCTGTCCCCTGGGCAAATGAGTTACATTTTATTTCCAAAACACAAAACTCACGTTGGTGTATCTGCCTGTATTTTCCTAGCATGAAACGCCAATGTGCTGTGTTTTTTATTTCACTATGAATACTCTGCCTAACCTCTTTTTTGTATGGAGCCAGAATACAAAATTTGGAAAGGAAGAAGGCAAAACAAACGCAAACCCAGAACAAAGTTAGGAAATTGCCAAACAAGAAACCTGAATGCTGCTGACTGAATACACCTGAAAATCCCATTCACACTCGATTTGGAGGGAATTCCTAGCTGTGCCCTCAGCCAAATGCTTACATTTCTTTTTCCAAAACACAAAACTCACCTTGGTGTATCTGCCTGTATTTTGCTAGCATGAAAGGCCAATGTGCTGTGTTTTTTATTTCACTATGAATACTCTGCCTAACCTCTTTTTTGTATGGAGTCAGAATACTAAATTTGGAAAGGAAGAAGGCAAAACAAACGCAAACCCAGAACATATTGAGGAAATTGCCAATCAAGAAACCTGAATGCTGCTAACTGAATACACCTGAAAATCACATTCACACTCGATTTGGAGGGAATTCCTAGCTGTCCCCTGGGCAAATGTGTTACATTTTATTTCCAAAACACAAAACTCACCTTGGTGTATTAGCCTGTATTTTCCTAGCATGAAACGCCAATGTGCTGTGTTTTTATTTCACTATGAATACTCTGCCTCACCTCTTTTTAGTATGGAGTCAGAATATAAAATTTGGAAAGGAAGAAGGCAAAACAAACGCAAACCCAGAACTAAGTTAGGAAATTGCCAATTAAGGAACCTGAATGCTATGGATTGAATACACATGAAAATTGCATTCACACTCGATTTGGAGGGAATTCCTAGCTGTCCCCTGGGCAAATGAGTTACATTTTATTTCCAAAACAGAAAACTCACCTTGGTGTATCTGCCTGTATTTTCCTAGCATGAAACGCCACTGTGCTGTGTTTTTATTTCACTATGAATACTCTGCCTCACCTCTTTTTTGTATGGAGTAAGAATACAAAATTTGGAAAGGAAGAAGGCAAAACAAACGCAAACCCAGAACATATTGAGGAAATTGCCAATCAAGAAACCTGAAAGCTGGTAACTGAATACACCTGAAAATCGCATTCACACGCGATTTGGAGGGAATTCCTGGCTGCGCCCTAGGCAAAATGCTTTCATTTCTTTTTCCAAAACACAAAAACTCACCTTGGTCGAGCTGCCTGCAGGTTTGCTAGCATGAAAGGCCAATAAGATTTGTTTTTTATTTCATTATGAATGCTCTGCCTAACCTCTTTTTTTGTATGGAGTCAGAATACAGAATTTGGAAAGGAAGAAGGCAAAACAAATGCAAACCCAGAACAAAGTTAGGAAATTGCCAATCAAGGAACCTGAATGCTGTGGATTGAATACACATGAAAATCGCATTCACACGGGATTTGGAGGGAATTCCTAGCTGTCCCCTGGGCAAATGAGTTACATTTTATTTCCAAAACACAAAACTCACCTTGGTGTATCTGCCTGTATTTTCCTAGCATGAAACGCCAATGTGCTGTGTTTTTTATTTCACTATGAATACTCTGCCTAACCTCTTTTTTGTATGGAGTCAGAATACAAAATTTGGAAAGGAAGAAGGCAAAACAAGCGCAAACCCAGAACATATTGAGGAAATTGCCAATCAAGAAACCTGAATGCTATTGACTGAATACACCTGAAAATCCCATTCACACGTGATTTGGAGGGAATTCCTAGTTGTGCCCTCGGAAAAATGCTTACATTTCTTTTTCCAAAACACAAAAACTCACCTTGGTCGAGCTGCCTGCAGTTTTGCTAGCATGAAAGGCCAATGTGCTGTGTTTTTTATTTCACTATGAATACTCTGCCTAACCTCTTTTTTGTATGGAGTCAGAATACAAAATTTGGAAAGGAAGAAGGCAAAACAAACGCAAACCCAGAACATATTGAGGAAATTGCCAATCAAGGACCCTGAATGCTGTGGATTGAATACACATGAAAATCGCATTCACACTCGATTTGGAGGGAATTCTTAGCTGTCCCCTGGGCAAATGAGTTACATTTTATATCCAAAACACAAAACTCACCTTGGTGTATCTACCTGTATTTTCCTAGCATGAAACGCCAATGTGCTGTGTTTTTTATTTCACTATGAATACTCTGCCTAACCTCTTTTTTGTATGGAGTCAGAATACAAAATTTGGAAAGGAAGAAGGCAAAACAAACGCAAACCCAGAACAAAGTTAGGAAATTGTCAATCAAGAAACCTGAATGCTGCTAACTGAATACACCTGAAAATCCCATTCACACGCGATTTGGAGGGAATTCCTAGCTGTGCCCTCAGCAAAATGCTTTCATTTCTTTTTCCAAAACACAAAAACTCACCTTGGTCGAGCTGCCTGCAGTTTTGCTAGCATGAATGGCCAATGTGCTGTGTTTTTTATTTCACTATGAATACTCTGCCTAACCTCTTTTTTGTATGGAGTCAGAATACAAAATTTGAAAAGGAAGAAGGCAAAACAAACGCAAACCCACAACAAAGTTAGGAAATTGCCAATCAAGAAACCTGAATGCTGCTAACTGAATACACCTGAAAATCCCATTCACACGCGATTTGGAGGGAATTCCTAGCTGTGCCCTCGGCAAAATGCTTTCATTTCTTTTTCCAAAACACAAAAACTCACCTTGGTCGAGCTGCCTGCAGGTTTGCTAGCATGAAAGGCCAATAAGATTTGTTTTTTATTTCATTATGAATGCTCTGCCTAACCTCTTTTTTTGTATGGAGTCAGAATACAGAATTTGGAAAGGAAGAAGGCAAAACAAATGCAAACCCAGAACAAAGTTAGGAAATTGCCAATCAAGGAACCTGAATGCTGTGGATTGAATACACATGAAAATCGCATTCACATGGGATTTGGAGGGAATTCCTAGCTGTCCCCTGGGCAAATGATTACATTTTATTTCAAAACACAAAACTCACGTTGGTGTATCTGCCTGTATTTTCCTAGCATGAAATGCCAATGTGCTGTGTTTTTTATTTCACTATGAATACTCCGCCTAACCTCTTTTTTGTATGGAGCCAGAATACAAAATTTGGAAAGGAAGAAGGCAAAACAAACGCAAACCCAGAACAAAGTTAGGAAATTGCCAAGCAAGAATCCTGAATGCTGCTGACTGAATACACCTGAAAATCCCATTCACACGTGATTAGGAGGGAATTCCTAGCTGTGCCCTCAGCAAAATGCTTACCTTTCTTTTTCCAAAACACAAAACTCACCTTGGTGTATCTGCCTGTATTTTCCTAGCATGAAAGGCCAATGTGCTTTGTTTTTTATTTCACTATGAATACTCTGCCTAACCTCTTTTTTGTATGGAGTCAGAATACTAAATTTGGAAAGGAAGAAGGCAAAACAAACGCAAACCCAGAACATATTGAGGAAATTGCCAATCAAGAAACCTGAATGCTGCTAACTGAATACACCTGAAAATCCCATTCACACTCTATTTGGAGGGAATTCCTAGCTGTCCCCTGGGCAAATGTGTTACATTTTATTTCCAAAACACAAAACTCACCCTGGTGTATCTGCCTGTATTTTCCTAGCATGAAACCCCAATGTGCTGTGTTTTTATTTCACTATGAATACTCTGCCTCACCTCTTTTTAGTATGGAGTCAGAATATAAAATTTGGAAAGGAAGAAGGCAAAACAAACGCAAACCCAGAACAAAGTTAGGAAATTGCCAATTAAGGAACCTTAATGCTATGGATTGAATACACATGAAAATTGCATTCACACTCGATTTGGAGGGAATTCCTAGCTGTCCCCTGGGCAAATGAGTTACATTTTATTTCCAAAACACAAAACTCACCTTGGTGTATCTGCCTGTATTTTCCTAGCATGAAACGCCACTGTGCTGTGTTTTTATTTCACTATGAATACTCTGCCTCACCTCTTTTTTGTATGGAGTCAGAATACAAAATTTGGAAAGGAAGAAGGCAAAACAAACGCAAACCCAGAACATATTGAGGAAATTGCCAATCAAGAAACCTGAAAGCTGGTAACTGAATACACCTGAAAATTCCATTCACACGCGATTTGGAGGGAATTCCTGGCTGCGCCCTTGGCAAAATTCTTACATTTCTTTTTCCAAAACACAAAAACTCACCTTGGTCGAGCTGCTTGCAATTTTGGTAGCATGAAAGGCCAATGTGCTCTGTTTTTTATTTCACTATGAATACTCTGCCTAACTTCTTTTTTGTATGGAGTCAGAATACAAAATTTGGAAAGGAAGAAGGCAAAACAAACGCAAACCCAGAACATATTGAGGAAATTGCCAATCAAGGACCCTGAATGCTGTGGATTGAATACACATGAAAATCGCATTCACACTCGATTTGGAGGGAATTCCTAGCTGTGCCCTCAGCAAATGAGTTACATTTTATTTCCAAAACACAAAACTCACCTTGGTGTATCTACCTGTATTTTCCTAGCATGAAACGCCAATGTGCTGTGTTTTTTATTTCACTATGAATACTCTGCCTAACCTCTTTTTGGTATGGAGTCAGAATACAAAATTTGGAAAGGAAGAAGGCAAAACAAGCGCAAAACAGAACATATTTAGGAAATTGCCAATCAAGAAACCTGAATGCTGCTGACTGAATACACCTGAAAATCCCATTCACACGTGATTAGGAGGGAATTCCTAGCTGTCCCCTCGGCAAAATGGTTAGGTTTCTTTTTCCAAAACACAAAAACTGACCTTGGTCGAGCTGCCTGCAGTTTTGCTAGCATGAAAGGCCAATGTGCTGTGTTTTTTATTTCACTATGAATACTCTGCCTAACCTCTTTTGTGTATGGAGTCAGAATACAAAATTTGGAAAGGAAGAAGGCAAAACAAACGCAAACCCAGAACAAAGTTAGGAAATTGCCAATCAAGAAACCTGAATGCTGTTAACTGAATATACCTGAAAATACCTTTCACACTCGATTTTGAGGGAATTCCTAGCTGTGCCCTCGGCAAAATGCTTACATTTCTTTTTCCAAAACACAAAAACTCACCTTGGTCGAGCTGCCTGCAGTTTTGCTAGCATGAAAGGCCAATGTGCTGTGTTTTTTATTTCATTATGAATACTCTGCCTAACCTCTTTTTTTGTATGGAGTCAGAATACAGAATTTGGAAAGGAAGAAAGCAAAACAAATGCAAACCCAGAACAAATTTAGGAAATTGCCAATCAAGGAACCTGAATGCTGTGGATTGAATACACATGAGAATCGCATTCACATTCGATTTGTTGAGAATTCCTAGCTGTGCCCTCGGCAAAATGCTTACATTTCTTTTTCCAAAACACAAACTCTCCTTGTCGAGGTGCCTGTAGATTTCCAAGCATGAAATACCAAAAAGATTTTTTTTTTATTTCATTATGAATACTCTTCCTGACCTCTTTTTTGTATGGAGTCAGAATACAAAATTTGGAAAGGAAGAAGGCAAAACAAACGCAAACCCAGAACATATTTAGGAAATTGCCAATCAAGAAACCTGAATGCTGCTAACTGAATACACCTGAAAATCCCATTCACACGATTTGGAGGGAATTCCTAGCTGTCCCCTCAGTTAAATGCTTACATTTCTTTTTCCAAAACACAAAACTCACCTTGGTCGAGCTGCCTGCAATTTTGCTAGCATGAAACGCCAATGTGCTGTGTTTTTTATTTCACTATGAATACTCTGCCTAACCTCGTTTTTTGTATGGAGTCAGAATACAGAATTTGGAAAGGAAGAAGGCAAAACAAATGCAAACCCAGAACAAATTTAGGAAATTGCCAATCAAGGAACCTGAATGCTGTGGATTGAATACACATGAGAATCACATTCACATTCGATTTGGTGGGAATTCCTAGTTGTGCCCTCGGCAAAATGCTTACATTTCTTTTTCCAAAACACAAACTCTCCTTGGTCGAGGTGCCTGTAGATTTCCAAGCATGAAATACCAAAAAGATTTGTTTTTTATTTCATTATGAATACTCTGCCTCACCTTTTTTGGTATGGAGTCAGAATACAAAATTTGGAAAGGAAGAAGGCAAAACAAACGCAAACCCACAACAAAGTTAGGAAATTGCCAATCAAGAAACCTGAATGCTGCGGATTGAATACACCTGAAAATCCCATTCACACGCGATTTGCAGGGAATTCCTAGCTGTGCCCTCGGCAAAATGCTTTCATTTCTTTTTCCAAAACACAAAAACTCACCTTGGTGGAGCTGCCTGCAGGTTTGCTAGCATGAAAGGCCAATAAGATTTGTTTTTTATTTCATTATGAATGCTCTGCCTAACCTCGTTTTTTGTATGGAGTCAGAATACAAAATTTGGAAAGGAAGAAGGCAAAACAAATGCAAACCCAGAACAAAGTTAGGAAATTGCCAATCAAGGAACCTGAATGCTGCTGACTGAATACACCTGAAAATCCCATTCACACGGGATTTGGAGGGAATTCCTAGCTGTCCCATTGGCAAATGAGTTACATTTTATTTCCAAAACACAAAACTCACTTTGGTGTATCTGCCTGTATTTTCCTAGCATGAAACGCCAATGTGCTGTGTTTTTTATTTCACTATGAATACTCTGCCTAACATCTTTTTTGTATGGAGTCAGAATACAAAATTTGGAAAGGAAGAAGGCAAAACAAACGCAAACCCAGAACATATTGAGGAAATTGCCAATCAAGAAACCTGAATGCTGCTAACTGAATACACCTGAAAATCCCATTCACACGCGATTTGGAGGGAATTCCTAGCTGTGTTCACGGCAAAATGCTTTCATTTCTTTTTCCAAAACACAAAAACTCACCTTGGTCGAGCTGCCTGCAATTTTGCTAGCATGAAAGGCCAATGTGCTGTGTTTTTTATTTCACTATGAATACTCTACATAACATCTTTTTGGCATAGAGTCAGAATACAAAATTTGGAAAGGAAGAAGGCAAAACAAACGCAAACCCAGAACAAAGTTAGGAAATTGCCAATCAAGGAACCTGAATGCTGTGGAATGAATACACATGAAAATCGCATTCACATTCGATTTGGTGGAAATTCCTAGTTGTGCCCTCGGCAAAATGCTTACATTTCTTTTTCCAAAACACAAAAACTCTCCTTGGTCGAGGTGCGTGTAGATTTCCAAGCATGAAATACCAAAAGATTTGTGTTTTATTTCATTATGAATACTCTGTCGGACCTCTTTTTTGTATGGAGTCAGAATACAGAATTTGGAAAGGAAGAAGGCAAAACAAACGCAAACCCAGAACAAATTTAGGAAATTGCCAATCAAGGAACATGAATGCTGTGGATTGAATACACATGAAAATCGCATTCACACGCGATTTGGAGGGAATTCCTAGCTGTCCCCTGGGCAAATGAGTTACATTTTATTTCCAAAACACAAAACTCACCTTGGTGTATCTGCCTGTATTTTCCTAGCATGAAACGCCAATGTGCTGTGTTTTTTATTTCACTATGAATATTCTGCCTCACCTCTTTTTTGTATGGAGTCAGAATACAAAATTTGGAAAGGAAGAAGGCAAAACAAGCGCAAACCCAGAACAAAGTTAGGAAATTGCCAATCAAGGAACCTGAATGCTGCTAACTGAATACACCTGAAAATCCCATTCACACGTGATTTTGAGGGAATTCCTAGCTGTGCCCTCGGCAAAATGCTTACATTTCTTTTTCCAAAACACAAAAACTCACCTTGGTCGAGCTGCCTGCAGTTTTGCTAGCATGAAACGCCAATGTGCTGTGTTTTTTATTTCATTATGAATACTCTGCCTGACCTCTTTTTTGTATGGAGTCAGAATAAAAAATTTGGAAAGGAAGAAGGCAAAACAAATGCAAACCCAGAACAAAGTTAGGAAATTGCCAATCAAAAAACCTGAATGCTGTTGATTGAATACACATGAAAATCCCATTCACACAGGATTTGGAGGGAATTCCTAACTGTCCCCTGGGCAAATGAGTTACATTTTATTTCCAAAACACAAAACTCACCTTGGTGTATCTGCCTGTATTTTCCTAGCATGAAACGCCAATGTGCTGTGTTTTTTATTTCACTATGAATACTCTGTCACACCTCTTTTTTGCATGGAGTCAGAATACAAAATTTGGAAAGGAAGAAGGCAAAACAAACGCAAACGCAGAACATATTTAGGAAATTGCCAATCAAGAAATCTGAATGCTGCTAACTGAATACACCTGAAAATCCCATTCACACGTGATTTGGAGGGAATTCCTAGCTGTGCCCTCGGCAAAATGCTTACATTTCCTTTTCCAAAACACAAAAACTCACCTTGGTCGAGCTGCCTACAGTTTTGCTAGCATGAAAGGCCAATGTGCTGTGTTTTTTATTTCATTATGAATACTCTACCTAACCTCTTTTTTGCATTGAGTCAGAATACAAAATTTGGAAAGGAATAAGGCAAAACAAACGCAAACCCAGAAAAAATTTAGAAAATTGCCAATCAAGGAACCTGAATGCTCTGGATTGAATACACATGAAAATCGCATTCACATATGATTTGGAGGGAATTCCTAGCTGTCCACTTGGCAAAATGCTTACATTTCTTTTTCCAAAACACAAAAACTCTCCTTGGTCGAGGTGCCTGTAGATTTACAAGCATTAAATGCCAAAAAGATCTGTTTTTTATTTCATTATGAATACTCTGCCTAACCTTTTTTTTGTATGGAGTCAGAATACAAAATTTGGAAAGGAAGAAGGCAAAACAAATGCAAACCCAGAACAAAGTTAGGAAATTGCCAAACAAGAAACCTGAATGCTGCTGACTGAATACACCTGAAAATCCCATTCACACGCGATTTGGAGGGAATTCCTAGCTGTCCCCTGGGCAAATGAGTTACAGTTTATTTGCAAAACACAAAACTCACCTTGGTGTATCTGCCTGTATTTTCCTAGCATGAAACGCCAATGTGCTGTGTTTTTTATTTCACTATGAATACTCTGCCTAACCTCATTTTGTATGGAGTCAGAATACAAAATTTGGAAAGGAAGAAGGCAAAACAAACGCAAACCCAGAAAAAATTTAGAAAATTGCCAATCAGGGAACCTGAATGCTCTGGATTGAATACACATGAAAATCGCATTCACATTTGATTTGGAGGGAATTCCTAGCTGTCCCCTCGGCAAAATTCTTACATTTCTTTTTCCAAAACACAAAAACTCTCCTTGGTCGAGGTGCCTGTAGATTTCCAAGCATTAAATGCCAAAAAGTTCTGTTTTTTATTTCATTATGAATACTCTGCCTAACCTCTTTTTTTGTATGGAGTCAGAATACAAAATTTGGAAAGGAAGAAGCAAAACAAATGCAAACCCAGAGCAAAGTTAGGAAATTGCCAATCAAGAAACCTGAATGCTGCGGATTGAATACACATGAAAATCCCATTCACACGCGATTTGGAGGGAATTCCTAACTGTCCCCTGGGCAAATGAGTTACATTTTATTTCCAAAACACAAAACTCACCTTGGTGTATCTGCCTGTATTTTCCTAGCATGAAACGCCAATGTGCTGTGTTTTTTCATTCACTATGAATACTCTGCCTAACCTCTTTTTTGCAAGGAGTCAGAATACAAAATTTGGAAAGGAAGAAGGCAAAACAAACGCAAACCCAGAACATATTTAGGAAATAGCCAATCAAGAAACCTGAATGCTGCTAACTGAATACACCTGAAAATCCCATTCACACGTGATTTGGAGGGAATTCCTAGCTGTGCCCTCGGCAAAATGGTTACATTTCTTTTTCCAAAACACAAAAACTCACCTTGGTCGAGCTGCTTGCAGTTTTGCTAGCATGAAAGGCCAATGTGCTGTGTTTTTTATTTCATTATGAATACTCTACATAACATCTTTTTGGCATAGAGTCAGAATACAAAATTTGGAAAGGAAGAAGGCAAAACAAACGCAAACCCAGAAAAAATTTAGAAAATTGCCAAACAGGGAACCCGAATGCTCTGGATTGAATACACATGAAAATCGCATTCACATTTGATTTGGAGGGAATTCCTAGCTGTCCCCTCGGCAAAATGCTTACATTTCTTTTTCCAAAACACAAAAACTCTCCTTGGTCGAGGTGCCTGTAGATATCCAAGCATTAAATGCCAAAAAGATCTGTTTTTTATTTCATTATGAATACTCTGCCTAACCTCTTTTTTTGTATGGAGTCAGAATACAAAATTTAGAAAGGAAGAAGCAAAACAAATGCAAACCCAGAGCAAAGTTAGGAAATTGCCAATCAAGAAACCTGAATGCTGCGGATTGAATACACATGAAAATCCCATTCACACTCGATTTGGAGGGAATTCTTAACTGTCCCCTGAGCAAATGAGTTACATTTTATTTCCAATACACAAAACTCACCTTGGTGTATCTGCCTGTATTTTCCTAGCATGAAACGCCAATGTGCTGTGTTTTTTCATTCACTATGAATACTCTGCCTAACCTCTTTTTTGCAAGGAGTCAGAATACAAAATTTGGAAAGGAAGAAGGCAAAACAAACGCAAACCCAGAACATATTTAGGAAATAGCCAATCAAGAAACCTGAATGCTGCTAACTGAATACACCTGAAAATCCCATTCACACGTGATTTGGAGGGAATTCCTAGCTGTGCCCTCGGCAAAATGGTTACATTTCTTTTTCCAAAACACAAAAACTCACCTTGGTCGAGCTGCCTGCAGTTTTGCTAGCATGAAAGGCAATGTGCTGTGTTTTTTATTTCATTATGAATACTCTACATAACATCTTTTTGGCATAGAGTCAGAATACAAAATTTGGAAAGGAAGAAGGCAAAACAAACGCAAACCCAGAAAAAATTTAGAAAATTGCCAATCAGGGAACCTGAATGCTCTGGATTGAATACACAAGAAAATCGCATTCACATTTGATTTGGAGGGAATTCCTAGCTGTCCCCTCGGCAAAATGCTTACATTTCTTTTTCCAAAACACAAAAACTCTCCTTGGTCGAGGTGCCTGTAGATTTCCAAGCATTAAATGCCAAAAAGATCTGTTTTTTATTTCATTATGAATACTCTGCCTAACCTCTTTTTTTGTATGGAGTCAGAATACAAAATTTGGAAAGGAAGAAGCAAAACAAATGCAAACCCAGAGCAAAGTTAGGAAATTGCTAATCAAGAATCCTGAATGCTGTGGATTGAATACACCTGAAAATCCCATTGACACTCGATTTGGAGGGAATTCCTAGATGTCCCCTGGGCAAATGAGTTACATATTATTTCAAAAACACAAAACTCACCTTGGTGTATCTGCCTGTATTTTCCTAGCATGAAACGCCAATGTGCTGTGTTTTTTATTTCACTATGAATACTCTGCCTAACCTCTTTTTGGTATGGAGTCAGAATACAAAATTTGGAAAGGAAGAAGGCAAAACAAACGCAAACCCAGAACATATTGAGGAAATTGCCAATCAAGAAACCTGAATGCTGCGGATTGAATACACCTGAAAATCCCATTCACACGCAATTTGGAGGGAATTCCTACCTGTGCCCTCGGCAAAATGCTTACATTTCTTTTTCCAAAACACAAAAACTCACCTTGGTCGAGCTGCCTGCCGTTTTGCTAGCATGAAATGCAAAAAAGATTTGTTTTTTATTTCACTATGAATACTCTGCCTAACCTCTTTTTTTGTATGGAGTCAGAATACAAAATTTGGAAAGGAAGAAGGCAAAACAAATGCAAACCCAGAACAAAGTTAGGAAATTGCCAATTAAGGAACCTGAATGCTGTGGATTGAATACACCTGAAAATCGCATTCACACGGGATTTGGAGGGAATTCCTAGCTGTCCCCTGGGCAAATGAGTTACATTTTATTTCCAAAACACAAAACTCACCTTGGTGTATCTGCCTGTATTTTCCTAGCATGAAACGCCAATGTGCTGTGTTTTTAATTTCACTATGAATACTCTGCCTCACCTCTTTTTTGTATGGAGTCAGAATACAAAATTTGGAAAGGAAGAAGGCAAAACAAGCGCAAACCCAGAACATATTTAGGAAATTGCCAATCAAGAAACCTGAATGCTGCTAACTGAATACACCTGAAAATCCCATTCACACGTGATTTGGAGGGAATTCCTAGCTGTGCCCTCGGCAAAATGCTTACATTTCTTTTTCCAAAACACAAAAACTCACCTTGGTCGAGCTGCCTGCAGTTTTGCTAGCATGAAAGGCCAATGTGCTGTGTTTTTTATTTCATTATGAATACTCTTCCTGACCTCTTTTTTGTATGGAGTCAGAATAAAAAATTTGGAAAGGAAGAAGGCAAAACAAACGCAAACCCAGAACAAAGTTAGGAAATTGCCAATCAAAAAACCTGAATGCTGCGGATTGAATACACATGAAAATCCCATTCACACTCGATTTGGAGGGAATTCCTAACTGTCCCCTGGGCAAATGAGTTACATTTTATTTCCAAAACACAAAACACACCTTGGTGTATCTGCCTGTATTTTCCTAGCATGAAACGCCAATGTGCTGTGTTTTTTCTTTCACTATGAATACTCTGCCTCACCTCTTTTTTGTATGGAGTCAGAATACAAAATTTGGAAAGCAAGAAGGCAAAACAAATGCAAACGCAGAACATATTTAGGAAATTGCCAATCAAGAAACCTGAATGCTGCTATATGAATACACCTGAAAATCCCATTCACATGCGATTTGGAGGGATTTCCTAGCTGTGCCCTCGGAAAAATGCTTACATTTCCTTTTCCAAAACACAAAAACTCACCTTGGTCGAGCTGCCTGCAGTTTTGCTAGCATGAAAGGCCAATGTGCTGTGTTTTTTATTTCATTATGAATACTCTACCTAACCTCTTTTTTGCATAGAGTCAGAATACAAAATTTGGAAAGGAAGAAGGCAAAACAAACGCAAACCCAGAAAAAATTTAGAAAATTTCCAATCAAGGAACCTGAATGCTCTGGATTTAATACACATGAAAATCGCATTCACATATGATTTGGAGGGAATTCCTAGCTGTCCACTTGGCAAAATGCTTACATTTCCTTTTCCAAAACACAAAAACTCTCCTTGGTCGAGGTGCCTGTAGATTTCCAAGCATTAAATGCCAAAAAGATCTGTTTTTTATTTCATTATGAATACTCTGCATAACCTTTTTTTTGTATGGAGTCAGAATAAAAAATTTGGAAAGGAAGAAGGCAAAACAAATGCAAACCCAGAACAAAGTTAGGAAATTGCCAATCAAGAAACCTGAATGCTGCGGATTGAATACACCTGAAAATCCCATTGACACTCGATTTGAAGGGAATTCCTAGCTGTCCCCTGGGCCAATGAGTTACATTTTATTTCAAAAACACAAAACTCACCTTGGTGTATCTGACTGTATTTTCCTAGCATGAAACGCCAATGTGCTGTGTTTTTTATTTCACTATGATTACTCTGCCTAACCTCATTTTGTATGGAGTCAGAATACAAAATTTGGAAAGGAAGAAGGCAAAACAAACGCAAACCCAGAACAAATTTAGGAAATTGCCAATCAAGAAACCTGAATGCTGCGGATTGAATACACCTGAAAATCCCATTCACACGTGATTTGGAGGGAATTCCTAGCTGTGCCCTCGGCAAAATGCTTACATTTCTTTTTCCAAAACACAAAAACTCACCTTGGTCGATCTGCCTGCAGTTTTGCTAGCATGAAATGCAAAAAAGATTTGTTTTTTATTTCACTATGAATACTCTGCCTAACCTTTTTTTTTTGTATGGAGTCAGAATACAAAATTTGGAAAGGAAGAAGGCAAAACAAACGCAAACCCAGAACATATTTAGGAAATAGCCAATCAAGAAACCTGAATGCTGCTAACTGAATACACCTGAAAATCCCATTCACACGCGATTTGGAGGGAATTCCTAGCTGTGCCCTCGGCAAAATGGTTACATTTCTTTTTCCAAAACACAAAAACTCACCTTGGTCGAGCTGCCTGCAGTTTTGCTAGCATGAAAGGCCAATGTGCTGTGTTTTTTATTTCATTATGAATACTCTACATAACCTCTTTTTTGCATAGAGTCAGAATACAAAATTTGGAAAGGAAGAAGGCAAAACAAACGCAAACCCAGAACAAAGTTAGGAAATTGCCAATCTAAAAACCTGAATGCTGCGGATTGAATACACATGAAAATCCCATTCACACTCGATTTGGAGGGAATTCCTAACTGTCCCCTGGGCAAATGAGTTACATTTTATTTCCAAAACACAAAACTCACCTTGGTGTATCTGCCTGTATTTTCCTAGCATGAAACGCCAATGTGCTGTGTTTTTTCATTCACTATGAATACTCTGCCTAACCTCTTTTTTGCAAGGAGTCAGAATACAAAATTTGGAAAGGAAGAAGGCAAAACAAACGCAAACCCAGAACATATTTAGGAAATAGCCAATCAAGAAACCTGAATGCTGCTAACTGAATACACCTGAAAATCCCATTCACACGCGATTTGGAGGGAATTCCTAGCTGTGCCCTCGGCAAAATGGTTACATTTCTTTTTCCAAAAGACAAAAACTCACCTTGGTCGAGCTGCCTGCAGTTTTGCTAGCATGAAAGGCCAATGTGCTGTGTTTTTTATTTCATTATGAATACTCTACATAACCTCTTTTTTGCATAGAGACAGAATAGAAAATTTGGAAAGGAAGAAGGCAAAACAAACGCAAACCCAGAAAAAATTTAGAAAATTGCCAATCAGGGAACCCGAATGCACTGGATTGAATACACATGAAAATCGCATTCACATTTGATTTGGAGGGAATTCCTAGCTGTCCCCTTGGCAAAATGCTTACATTTCCTTTTCCAAAACACAAAAACTCTCCTTGGTCGAGGTGCCTGTAGATTTCCAAGCATTAAATGCCAAAAAGATCTGTTTTTTATTTCATTATGAATACTCTGCCTAACCTCTTTTTTTGTATGGAGTCAGAATACAAAATTTGGAAAGGAAGAAGCAAAACAAATGCAAACCCAGAACAAAGTTAGGAAATTGCTAATCAAGAATCCTGAATGCTGCGGATTGAATACACATGAAAATCCCATTGACACTCGATTTGGAGGGAATTCCTAGATGTCCCCTGGGCAAATGAGTTACATTTTATTTCCAAAACACAAAACTCACCTTGGTGTATCTGCCTGTATTTTCCTAGCATGAAATGCCAATCTGCTGTGTTTTTTATTTCACTATGAATACTCTGCCTAACCTCTTTTTGGTATGGAGTCAGAATACAAAATTTGGAAAGGAAGAAGGCAAAACAAACGCAAACCCAGAACTAAGATAGGAAATTGCCAATCAAGAAACCTGAATGCTGCTAACTGAATACACCTAAAAATCCCATTCACACGCGATTTGGAGGGAATTCCTAGCTGTGCCCTCGGCAAAATGCTTACATTTCTTTTTCTAAAACACAAAAACTCACCTTGGTCGAGCTGCCTGCAGTTTTGCTAGCATGAAATGCAAAAAAGATTTGTTTTTTTTTCACTATGAATACTCTGCCTAACCTCTTTTTTTGTATGGAGTCAGAATACAAAATTTGGAAAGGAAGAAGGCAAAACAAATGCAAACCCAGAACAAAGTTAGGAAATTGCCAATTAAGGAACCTGAATGCTGTTGATTGAATACACCTGAAAATCGCATTCACACGGGATTAGGAGGGAATTCCTAGCTGTCCCCTGGGCAAATGAGTTACATTTTATTTCCAAAACACAAAACTCACCTTGGTGTATCTGCCTGTATTTTCCTAGCATGAAACGCCAATGTGCTGTGTTTTTTATTTCACTATGAATACTCTGCCTAACCTCTTTTTGGTATGGAGTCAGAATACAAAATTTGGAAAGGAAGAAGGCAAAACAAGCGCAAACCCAGAACATATTTAGGAAATTGCCAATCAAGAAACCTGAATGCTGCTAACTGAATACACCTGAAAATCCCATTCACACGCGATTTGGAGGGAATTCCTAGCTGTGCCCTCGGCAAAATGCTTACATTTCTTTTTCCAAAACACAAAAACTCACCTTGGTCGAGCTGCCTGCAGTTTTGCTAGCATGAAAGGCCAATGTGCTGTGTTTTTTATTTCATTATGAATACTCTGCCTGACCTCTTTTTTGTATGGAGTCAGAATAAAAAATTTGGAAAGGAAGAAGGCAAAACAAACACAAACCCAGAACAAAGTTAGGAAATTGCCAATCAAAAAACCTGAATGCTGCGGATTGAATACACTTGAAAATCCCATTCACACTCGATTTGGAAGGAATTCCTAACTGTCCCCTGGGCAAATGAGTTACATTTTATTTCCAAAACACAAAACTCACCTTGGTGTATCTGCCTGTATTTTCCTAGCATGAAACGCCAATGTGCTGTGTTTTTTCTTTCACTATGAATACTCTGCCACACCTCTTTTTTGCATGGAGTCAGAATACAAAATTTGGAAAGGAAGAAGGCAAAACAAACGCAAACGCAGAACATATTTAGGAAATTGCCAATCAAGAAACCTGAATGCTGCTATATGAATACACCTGAAAATCCCATTCACATGAGATTTTTAGGGAATTCCTAGCTGTGCCCTCGGCAAAATGCTTACATTTCCTTTTCCAAAACACAAAAACTCACCTTGGTCGAGCTGCCTGCAGTTTTGCTAGCATGAAAGGCCAATGTGCTGTGTTTTTTATTTCATTATGAATACTCTACCTAACCTCTTTTTTGCATAGAGTCAGAATACAAAATTTGGAAAGGAAGAAGGCAAAACAAACGCAAACCCAGAAAAAATTTAGAAAATTGCCAATCAAGGAACCTGAATGCTCTGGATTGAATACACATGAAAATCGCATTCACATATGATTTGGAGGGAATTCCTAGCTGTCCACTTGGCAAAATGCTTACATTTCCTTTTCCAAAACACAAAAACTCTCCTTGGTCGAGGTGCCTGTCGATTTCCAAGCATTAAATGCCAAAAAGATCTGTTTTTTATTTCATTATGAATACTCTGCATAACCTTATTTTTGTATGGAGTCAGAATAAAAAATTTGGAAAGGAAGAAGGCAAAACAAATGCAAACCCAGAACAAAGTTAGGAAATTGCCAATCAAGAAACCTGAATGCTGCGGATTGAATACACCTGAAAATCCCATTGACACTCGATTTGAAGGGAATTCCTAGCTGTCCCCTGGGCCATTGAGTTACATTTTATTTCAAAAACACAAAACTCACCTTGGTGTATCTGCCTGTATTTTCCTAGCATGAAACGCCAATGTGCTGTGTTTTTTATTTCACTATGAATACTCTGCCTAACCTCATTTTGTATGGAGTCAGAATACAAAATTTGGAAAGGAAAAAGGCAAAACAAACGCAAACCCAGAACAAATTTAGGAAATTGCCAATCAAGAAACCTGAATGCTGCGGATTGAATACACCTGAAAATCCCATTCACACGCGATTTGGAGGGAATTCCTAGCTGTGCCCTCGGCAAAATGCTTACATTTCTTTTTCCAAAACACAAAAACTCACCTTGGTCGATCTGCCTGCAATTTTGCTAGCAAGAAATGCAAAAAAGATTTGTTTTTTATTTCACTATGAATACTCTGCCTAACCTTTTTTTTTTGTATGGAGTCAGAATACAAAATTTGGAAAGGAAGAAGGCAAAACAAATGCAAACCCAGAACAAAGTTAGGAAATTGCCAATTAAGGAACCTGAATGCTGTTGATTGAATACACATGAAAATCGCATTCACACTGGATTAGGAGGGAATTCCTAGCTGTCCCCTGGGCAAATGAGTTACATTTTATTTCCAAAACACAAAACTCACCTTGGTGTATCTGCCTGTATTTTCCTAGCATGAAACGCCAATGTGCTGTGTTTTTTATTTCACTATGAATACTCTGCCTAACCTCTTTTTGGTATGGAGTCAGAATACAAAATTTGGAAAGGAAGAAGGCAAAACAAACGCAAACCCAGAACATATTTAGGAAATTGCCAATCAAGAAACCTGAATGCTGCTAACTGAATACACCTGAAAATCCCATTCACACGCGATTTGGAGGGAATTCCTAGCTGTGCCCTCGGCAAAATGCTTACATTTCTTTTTCCAAAACACAAAAACTCACCTTGGTCGAGCTGCCTGCAGTTTTGCTAGCATGAAAGGCCAATGTGCTGTGTTTTTTATTTCATTATGAATACTCTGCCTGACCTCTTTTTTGTATGGAGTCAGAATAGAAAAAATGGAAAGGAAGAAGGCAAAACAAACGCAAACCCAGAACAAAGTTAGGAAATTGCCAATCTAAAAACCTGAATGCTGCGGATTGAATACACATGAAAATCCCATTCACACTCGATTTGGAGGGAATTCTTAACTGTCCCCTGGGCAAATGAGTTACATTTTATTTCCAAAACACAAAACTCACCTTGGTGTATCTGCCTGTATTTTCCTAGCATGAAACGCCAATGTGCTGTGTTTTTTCATTCACTATGAATACTCTGCCTAACCTCTTTTTTGCAAGGAGTCAGAATACAAAATTTGGAAAGGAAGAAGGCAAAACAAACGCAAACCCAGAACATATTTAGGAAATAGCCAATCAAGAAACCTGAATGCTGCTAACTGAATACACCTGAAAATCCCATTCACACGCAATTTGGAGGGAATTCCTAGCTGTGCCCTCGGCAAAATGGTTACATTTCTTTTTCCAAAACACAAAAACTCACCTTGGTCGAGCTGCCTGCAGTTTTGCTAGCATGAAAGGCCAATGTGCTGTGTTTTTTATTTCATTATGAATACTCTACATAACATCTTTTTGGCATAGAGTCAGAATACAAAATTTGGAAAGGAAGAAGGCAAAACAAACGCAAACCCAGAAAAAATTTAGAAAATTGCCAATCAGGGAACCCGAATGCTCTGGATTGAATACACATGAAAATCGCATTCACATTTGATTTGAAGGGAATTCCTAGCTGTCCCCTTGGCAAAATGCTTACATTTCTTTTTCCAAAACACAAAAACTCTCCTTGGTCGAGGTGCCTGTAGATTTCCAAGCATTAAATGCCAAAAAGATCTGTTTTTTATTTCATTATGAATACTCTGCCTAACCTCTTTTTTTGTATGGAGTCAGAATACAAAATTTGGAAAGGAAGAAGCAAAACAAATGCAAACCCAGAACAAAGTTAGGAAATTGCTAATCAAGAATCCTGAATGCTGCGGATTGAATACACCTGAAAATCCCATTGACACTCGATTTGGAGGGAATTCCTAGATGTCCCCTGGGCAAATGAGTTACATTTTATTTCCAAAACACAAAACTCACCTTGGTGTATCTGCCTGTATTTTCCTAGCATGAAACGCCAATGTGCTGTGTTTTTTATTTCACTATGAATACTCTGCCTCACCTCTTTTTGGTATGGAGTCAGAATACAAAATTTGGAAAGGAAGAAGGCAAAACAAACGCAAACCCAGAACTAAGATAGGAAATTGCCAATCAAGAAACCTGAATGCTGCTAACTGAATACAACTAAAAATCCCATTCACACGCGATTTGGAGGGAATTCCTAGCTGTGCCCTCGGCAAAATGCTTACATTTCTTTTTCCAAAACACAAAAACACACCTTGGTCGAGCTGCCTGCCGTTTTGCTAGCATGAAATGCAAAAAAGATTTGTTTTTTATTTCACTATGAATACTCTGCCTAACCTCTTTTTTTGTATGGAGTCAGAATACAAAATTTGGAAAGGAAGAAGGCAAAACAAATGCAAACCAAGAACAAAGTTAGGAAATTGCCAATTAAGGAACCTGAATGCTGCGGATTGAATACACCTGAAAATCGCATTCACACGGGATTTGGAGGGAATTCCTAGCTGTCCCCTGGGCAAATGAGTTACATTTTATTTCCAAAACACAAAACTCACCTTGGTGTATCTGCCTGTATTTTCCTAGCATGAAACGCCAATGTGCTGTGTTTTTTATTTCACTATGAATACTCTGCCTAACCTCTTTTTGGTATGGAGTCAGAATACAAAATTTGGAAAGGAAGAAGGCAAAACAAGCGCAAACCCAGAACATATTTAGGAAATTGCCAATCAAGAAACCTGAATGCTGCTAACTGAATACACCTGAAAATCCCATTCACACGTGATTTGGAGGGAATTCCTAGCTGTGCCCTCGGCAAAATGCTTACATTTCTTTTTCCAAAACACAAAAACTCACCTTGGTCGAGCTGCCTGCAGTTTTGCTAGCATGAAAGGCCAATGTGCTGTGTTTTTTATTTCATTATGAATACTCTGCCTGACCTCTTTTTTGTATGGAGTCAGAATACAAAATTTGGAAAGGAAGAAGGCAAAACAAACGCAAACCCAGAACAAAGTTAGGAAATTGCCAATCAAAATCCTGAATGCTGCGGATTGAATACACATGAAAATCCCATTCACACTCGATTTGGAGGGAATTCCTAACTGTCCCCTGGGCAAATGAGTTACATTTTATTTCCAAAACACAAAACTCACCTTGGTGTATCTGCCTGTATTTTCCTAGCATGAAACGCCAATGTGCTGTGTTTTTTCTTTCACTATGAATACTCTGCCACACCTCTTTTTTGCATGGAGTCAGAATACAAAATTTGGAAAGGAAGAAGGCAAAACAAACGCAAACGCAGAACATATTTAGGAAATTGCCAATCAAGAAACCTGAATGCTGCTAACTGAATACACCTGAAAATCCCATTCACATGAGATTTGGAGGGAATTCCTAGCTGTGCCCTCGGCAAAATGCTTACATTTCCTTTTCCAAAACACAAAAACTCACCTTGGTGTATCTGCCTGCAGTTTTGCTAGCATGAAAGGCCAATGTGCTGTGTTTTTTATTTCATTATGAATACTCTACCTAACCTCTTTTTTGCATAGAGTCAGAATACAAAATTTGGAAAGGAAGAAGGCAAAACAAACGCAAACCCAGAAAAAATTTAGAAAATTGCCAATCAAGGAACCTGAATGCTCTGGATTGAATACACATGAAAATCGCATTCACATATGATTTGGAGGGAATTCCTAGCTGTCCACTTGGCAAAATGCTTACATTTCTTTTTCCAAAACACAAAAACTCTCCTTGGTCGAGGTGCCTGTAGATTTCCAAGCATTAAATGCCATAAAGATCTGCTTTTTATTTCATTATGAATACTCTGCCTAACCTTTTTTTTGTATGGAGTCAGAATAAAAAATTTGGAAAGGAAGAATGCAAAACAAATGCAAACCCAGAACAAAGTTAGGAAATTGCCAATCAAGAAACCTGAATGCTGCGGATTGAATACACCTGAAAATCCCATTCACACTCGATTTGGAGGGAATTCCTAGCTGTGCCCTCAGCAAAATGCCTACATTTCTTTTTCCAAAACACAAAAACTCACCGTGGTCGAGCTTCCTGCAATTTTTCTAGCATGAAAGGCCAATGTGCTGTGTTTTTTATTTCATTATGAATACTCTGCCTAACCTCTTTTTTTGTATGGAGTCAGAATACAAAATTTGGAAAGGAAGAAGGCAAAACAAATGCAAACCCAGAACAAAGTTAGGAAATTGCCATCATGGAACCTGCATGCTGCTGATTGAATACACATGAAAATCGCATTCACACTCTATTTGGAGGGAATTCCTAGCTGTCCCCTGGGCAAATGAGTTACATTTTATTTCCAAAACACAAAACTCACCTTGGTGTATCTGCCTGTATTTTCCTAACATGAAACGCCAATGTGCTGTGTTTTTTATTTCACTATGAATACTCTGCCTAACCTCTTTTTTGTTTGGAGTCAGAATACAAAATTATGAAAGGAAGAAGGCAAAACAAACGCAAACCCAGAACATATTTAGGAAATTGCCAATCAAGAAACCTGAATGCTGCTAACTGAATACACCTGAAAATCCCATTCACACGCGATTTGGAGGGAATTCCTAGCTGTGCCCTCGGCAAAATGCTTACATTTCTTTTTCCAAAACACAAAAACTCACCTTGGTCAAGCTGCCTGCAGTTTTGCTATCATGAAAGTCCAATAAGATTTTTTTTTTTATTTGATTATGAATACTCTGCCTAACCTCGTTTTTGTATGGAGTCAGAATACAAAATTTGGAAAGGAAGAAGGCAAAACAAATGCAAACCCAGAACAAAGTTAGGAAATTGCCAATCAAGAAACCTGAATGCTGCTGACTGAATACACCTGAAAATCCCATTCACACGCGATTTGGAGGGAATTCCTAGCTGTCCCCTTGGCAAATGAGTTACATTTTATTTCCAAAACACAAAACTCACCTTGGTGTATCTGCCTGTATTTTCCTAGCATGAAACGCCAATGTGCTGTGTTTTTTCTTTCACTATGAATACTCTGCCTAACCTCTTTTTGGTATGGAGTCAGAATACAAAATTTGGAAAGGAAGAAGGCAAAACAAACGCAAACCCAGAACTAAGATAGGAAATTGCCAATCAAGAAACCTGAATGCTGCTAACTGAATACACCTAAAAATCCCATTCACACGCGATTTGGAGGGAATTCCTAGCTGTGCCCTCGGCAAAATGCTTACATTTCTTTTTCCAAAACACAAAAACTCACCTTGGTCGAGCTGCCTGCAGTTTTGCTAGCATGAAAGGCCAATGTGCTGTGTTTTTTATTTCATTATGAATACTCTGCCTGACCTCTTTTTTGTATGGAGTCAGAATAGAAAAAATGGAAAGGAAGAAGGCAAAACAAACGCAAACCCAGAACAAAGTTAGGAAATTGCCAATCAAGAAACCTGAATGCTGCGGATTGAATACACCTGAAAATCCCATTCACACGCGATTTGGAGGGAATTCCTAGCTTTGCCCTCGGCAAAATGCTTTCATTTATTTCTTTTTCCAAAACAAAAAAACTCACCTTGGTCTAGCTGCCTGCAGTTTTGCTAGCATGAAAATCCAATAAGATTTTTTTTTATTTGATTATTAATACTCTGCCTAACCTCTTTTTTTGTATGGAGTCAGAACACAAAATTTGGAAAGGAAGAAGTCAAAACAAATGCAAACCCAGAACAAAGTTAGGAAATTGCCAATCAAGAAACCTGAATGCTGCTGACTGAATACACCTGAAAATCCCATTCACACGCGATTTGGAGGGAATTCCTAGCTGTGCCCTCGGCAAAATGGTTACATTTCTTTTTCCAAAACACAAAACTCACCTTGGTGTATCTGCCTGTATTTTCCTAGCATGAAACGCCAATGTGCTGTGTTTTTTATTTCACTATGAATATTCTGCCTCACCTCTTTTTTGTATGGAGTCAGAATACAAAATTTGGAAAGGAAGAAGGCAAAACAAGCGCAAACCCAGAACATATTTAGGAAATTGCCAATCAAGAAACCTGAATGCTGCTAACTGAATACACCTGAAAATCCCATTCACACGTGATTTGGAGGGAATTCCTAGCTGTGCCCTCGGCAAAATGCTTACATTTCTTTTTCCAAAACACAAAAACTCACCTTGGTCGAGCTGCCTGCAGTTTTGCTAGCATGAAAGGCCAATGTGCTGTGTTTTTTATTTCATTATGAATACTCTGCCTGACCTCTTTTTTGTATGGAGTCAGAATACAAAATTTGGAAAGGAAGAAGGCAAAACAAACGCAAACCCAGAACAAAGTTAGGAAATTGCCAATCAAAATCCTGAATGCTGCGGATTGAATACACATGAAAATCCCATTCACACTCGATTTGGAGGGAATTCCTAACTGTCCCCTGGGCAAATGAGTTACATTTTATTTCCAAAACACAAAACTCACCTTGGTGTATCTGCCTGTATTTTCCTAGCATGAAACGCCAATGTGCTGTGTTTTTTCTTTCACTATGAATACTCTGCCACACCTCTTTTTTGCATGGAGTCAGAATACAAAATTTGGAAAGGAAGAAGGCAAAACAAACGCAAACGCAGAACATATTTAGGAAATTGCCAATCAAGAAACCTGAATGCTGCTAACTGAATACACCTGAAAATCCCATTCACATGAGATTTGGAGGGAATTCCTAGCTGTGCCCTCGGCAAAATGCTTACATTTCCTTTTCCAAAACACAAAAACTCACCTTGGTGTATCTGCCTGCAGTTTTGCTAGCATGAAAGGCCAATGTGCTGTGTTTTTTATTTCATTATGAATACTCTACCTAACCTCTTTTTTGCATAGAGTCAGAATACAAAATTTGGAAAGGAAGAAGGCAAAACAAACGCAAACCCAGAAAAAATTTAGAAAATTGCCAATCAAGGAACCTGAATGCTCTGGATTGAATACACATGAAAATCGCATTCACATATGATTTGGAGGGAATTCCTAGCTGTCCACTTGGCAAAATGCTTACATTTCTTTTTCCAAAACACAAAAACTCTCCTTGGTCGAGGTGCCTGTAGATTTCCAAGCATTAAATGCCATAAAGATCTGCTTTTTATTTCATTATGAATACTCTGCCTAACCTTTTTTTTGTATGGAGTCAGAATAAAAAATTTGGAAAGGAAGAATGCAAAACAAATGCAAACCCAGAACAAAGTTAGGAAATTGCCAATCAAGAAACCTGAATGCTGCGGATTGAATACACCTGAAAATCCCATTCACACTCGATTTGGAGGGAATTCCTAGCTGTGCCCTCAGCAAAATGCCTACATTTCTTTTTCCAAAACACAAAAACTCACCGTGGTCGAGCTTCCTGCAATTTTTCGAGCATGAAAGGCCAATGTGCTGTGTTTTTTATTTCATTATGAATACTCTGCCTAACCTCTTTTTTTGTATGGAGTCAGAATACAAAATTTGGAAAGGAAGAAGGCAAAACAAATGCAAACCCAGAACAAAGTTAGGAAATTGCCATCATGGAACCTGCATGCTGCTGATTGAATACACATGAAAATCGCATTCACACTCTATTTGGAGGGAATTCCTAGCTGTCCCCTGGGCAAATGAGTTACATTTTATTTCCAAAACACAAAACTCACCTTGGTGTATCTGCCTGTATTTTCCTAACATGAAACGCCAATGTGCTGTGTTTTTTATTTCACTATGAATACTCTGCCTAACCTCTTTTTTGTTTGGAGTCAGAATACAAAATTATGAAAGGAAGAAGGCAAAACAAACGCAAACCAAGAACATATTTAGGAAATTGCCAATCAAGAAACCTGAATGCTGCTAACTGAATACACCTGAAAATCCCATTCACACGCGATTTGGAGGGAATTCCTAGCTGTGCCCTCGGCAAAATGCTTACATTTCTTTTTCCAAAACACAAAAACTCACCTTGGTCAAGCTGCCTGCAGTTTTGCTATCATGAAAGTCCAATAAGATTTTTTTTTTATTTGATTATGAATACTCTGCCTAACCTCGTTTTTGTATGGAGTCAGAATACAAAATTTGGAAAGGAAGAAGGCAAAACAAATGCAAACCCAGAACAAAGTTAGGAAATTGCCAATCAAGAAACCTGAATGCTGCTGACTGAATACACCTGAAAATCCCATTCACACGCGATTTGGAGGGAATTCCTAGCTGTCCCCTTGGCAAATGAGTTACATTTTATTTCCAAAACACAAAACTCACCTTGGTGTATCTGCCTGTATTTTCCTAGCATGAAACGCCAATGTGCTGTGTTTTTTATTTCACTATGAATACTCTGCCTAACCTCTTTTTGGTATGGAGTCAGAATACAAAATTTGGAAAGGAAGAAGGCAAAACAAACGCAAACCCAGAACTAAGATAGGAAATTGCCAATCAAGAAACCTGAATGCTGCTAACTGAATACACCTAAAAATCCCATTCACACGCGATTTGGAGGGAATTCCTAGCTGTGCCCTCGGCAAAATGCCTACATTTCTTTTTCCAAAACACAAAAACTCACCTTGGTCGAGCTGCCTGCAGTTTTGCTAGCATGAAAGGCCAATGTGCTGTGTTTTTTATTTCATTATGAATACTCTGCCTGACCTCTTTTTTGTATGGAGTCAGAATAGAAAAAATGGAAAGGAAGAAGGCAAAACAAACACAAACCCAGAACAAAGTTAGGAAATTGCCAATCAAGAAACCTGAATGCTGCGGATTGAATACACCTGAAAATCCCATTCACACGCGATTTGGAGGGAATTCCTAGCTTTGCCCTCGGCAAAATGCTTTCATTTATTTCTTTTTCCAAAACAAAAAAACTCACCTTGGTCTAGCTGCCTGCAGTTTTGCTAGCATGAAAATCCAATAAGATTTTTTTTTATTTGATTATTAATACTCTGCCTAACCTCTTTTTTTGTATGGAGTCAGAACACAAAATTTGGAAAGGAAGAAGTCAAAACAAATGCAAACCCAGAACAAAGTTAGGAAATTGCCAATCAAGAAACCTGAATGCTGCTGACTGAATACACCTGAAAATCCCATTCACACGCGATTTGGAGGGAATTCCTAGCTGTGCCCTCGGCAAAATGCTTACATTTCTTTTTCCAAAACACAAAACTCACCTTGGTGTATCTGCCTGTATTTTCCTAGCATGAAACGCCAATGTGCTGTGTTTTTTATTTCACTATGAATACACTGCCTCACCTCTTTTTTGTATGGAGTCAGAATACAAAATTTGGAAAGGAAGAAGGTAAAACAAACGCAAACCCAGAACTAAGATAGGAAATTGCCAATCAAGAAACCTAAATGCTGCTAACTGAATACACCTGAAAATCCCATTCACACGCGATTTGGAGGGAATTCCTAGCTGTGCCCTCGGCAAAATGCTTACATTTCTTTTTCCAAAACACAAAACTCACCTTGGTGTATCTGCCTGTATTTTCCTAGCATGAAACGCCAATGTGCTGTGTTTTTTATTTCACTATGAATACTCTGCCTAACCACTTTTTTGTATGGAGTCGGAATACAAAATTTGGAAAGAACAAGGCAAAACAAACGCAAACCCAGAACAAAGTCAGGAAATTGCCAATCAAGAAGCCTGAATGCTGCTGACTGAATACACCCGAAAATCCCATTCACACGCGATTTGGAGGGAATTCCTAGCTTTGCCCTGGGCAAATGAGTTACATTTTATTCCAAAACACAAAACTCACCTTGCTGTATCTGCCTGTATTTTCCTAGCATGAAACGCCAATGTGCTGTGTTTTTTATTTCCCTATGAATACTCTGCCTAACCTCTTTTTTTGTATGGAGTCAGAATACAAAATTTGGAAAGGAAGAAGGCAAAACAAACGCTAACCCAGAAAAAATTTAGAAAATTGCCAATCAAGAAACCTGAATGCTGCTGACTGAATACACCTGAAAATCCCATTCACACGCGATTTGGAGGGAATTCCTAGCTGTGCCCTAGGCAAAATACTTACATTTTTTTTCCAAAACACAAAAACTCACCTTGGTCGAGTTGCCTGCAGTTTTGCTAGCATGAAAGTCCAATAAGATTTTTTTTTATTTGATTATTAATACTCTGCCTAACCTCTTTTTTTGTATGGAGTCAGAATACAAAATTTGGAAAGGAAGAAGGCAAAACAAATGCAAACCCAGAACAAAGTTAGGAAATTGCCAATCAAGAAACCTGAATGCTGCTGACTGAATACACCTGAAAATCGGATTCACACTCAATTTGGAGGGAATTCCTAGCTGTCCCCTTGGCAAATGAGTTACATTTTATTTCCAAAACACAAAACTCACCTTGGTATATCTGCCTGTATTTTCCTAGCATGAAACGCCAATGTGCTGTGTTTTTTATTTCATTATGAATACTCTGCCTGACCTCTTTTTTGTATGGAGTCAGAATAGAAAAAATGGAAAGGAAGAAGGCAAAACAACGCAAACCCAGAACATATTTAGGAAATTGCCAATCAAGAAACCTGAATGCTGCGGATTGAATACAACTGAAAATCCCATTCACACTCAATTTGGAGGGAATTCCTAGCTGTCCCCTCGGCAAAATTGTTACATTTCTTTTTCCAAAACACAAAAACTCACCTTGGTCGAGCTGCCTGCAGTTTTGCTAGCATGAAAGTCCAATAAGATTTGTTTTTTATTTGATTATGAAAACTCTGCCTAACCTCTTTTTTTGTATGGAGTCAGAATAAAAAATTTGGAAAGGAAGAAGGCAAAACAAACGCAAACCCAGAACAAAGTTAGGAAATTGCCAATCAAGAAACCTGAATGCTGCGGATTGAATACACATGAAAATCCCATTCACACTCGATGTGGAGTGAATTCCTAGCTGTGCCCTCGGCAAAATGCTTACATTTCTTTTTCCAAAACACAAAAACTCACCTTGGTGTATCTGCCTGTATTTTCCTAGCATGAAACGCCAATGTGCTGTGTTTTTTATTTCACTATGAATACTCTGCCTAACCTTTTTTTTTTGTATGGAGTCAGAATACAAAATTTGGAAAGGAAGAAGGCAAAACAAATGCAAACCCAGAACAAAGTTAGGAAATTGCCAATTAAGGAACCTGAATGCTGTTGATTGAATACACATGAAAATCGCATTCACACTCGATTTGGAGGGAATTCCTAGCTGTCCCCTGGGCAAATGAGTTACATTTTATTTCCAAAACACAAAACTCACCTTGGTGTATCTGCCTGTATTTTCCTAGCATGAAACGCCAATGTGCTGTGTTTTTTATTTCACTATGAATACTCTGCCTCACCTCTTTTTGGTATGGAGTCAGAATACAAAATTTGGAAAGGAAGAAGGCAAAACAAACGCAAACCCAGAACATATTTAGGAAATTGCCAATCAAGAAACCTGAATGCTGCTAACTGAATACACCTGAAAATCCCATTCACACGCGATTTGGAGGGAATTCCTAGCTGTGCCCTCGGCAAAATGCTTACATTTCTTTTTCCAAAACACAAAAACTCACCTTGGTCGAGCTGCCTGCAGTTTTGCTAGCATGAAAGGCCAATGTGCTGTGTTTTTTATTTCATTATGAATACTCTGCCTGACCTCTTTTTTGTATGGAGTCAGAATAGAAAAAATGGAAAGGAAGAAGGCAAAACAAACGCAAACCCAGAACAAAGTTAGGAAATTGCCAATCAAAAAACCTGAATGCTGCGGATTGAATACACATGAAAATCCCATTCACACTCGATTTGGAGGGAATTCCTAACTGTCCCCTGGGCAAATGAGTTACATTTTATTTCCAAAACACAAAACTCACCTTGGTGTATCTGCCTGTATTTTCCTAGCATGAAACGCCAATGTGCTGTGTTTTTTCATTCACTATGAATACTCTGCCTAACCTCTTTTTTGCAAGGAGTCAGAATACAAAATTTGGAAAGGAAGAAGGCAAAACAAACGCAAACCCAGAACATATTTAGGAAATAGCCAATCAAGAAACCTGAATGCTGCTAACTGAATACACCTAAAAATCCCATTCACACGCGATTTGTAGGGAATTCCTAGCTGTTCCCTCGGCAAAATGCTTACATTTCTTTTTCCAAAACACAAAAACTCACCTTGGTCGAGCTGCCTGCCGTTTTGCTAGCATGAAATGCAAAAAAGATTTGTTTTTTATTTCACTATGAATACTCTGCCTAACCTCTTTTTTTGTATGGAGTCAGAATACAAAATTTGGAAAGGAAGAAGACAAAACAAATGCAAACCCAGAACAAAGTTAGGAAATTGCCAATTAAGGAACCTAAATGCTGCGGATTGAATACACCTGAAAATCGCATTCACACGGGATTTGGAGGGAATTCCTAGCTGTCCCCTGGGCAAATGAGTTACATTTTATTTCCAAAACACAAAACTCACCTTGGTGTATCTGCCTGTATTTTCCTAGCATGAAACGCCAATGTGCTGTGTTTTTTATTTCACTATGAATACTCTGCCTAACCTCTTTTTGGTATGGAGTCAGAATACAAAATTTGGAAAGGAAGAAGGCAAAACAAACGCAAACCCAGAACATATTTAGGAAATTGCCAATCAAGAAACCTGAATGCTGCTAACTGAATACACCTGAAAATCCCATTCACACGTGATTTGGAGGGAATTCCTAGCTGTGCCCTCGGCAAAATGCTTACATTTCTTTTTCCAAAACACAAAAACTCACCTTGGTCGAGCTGCCTGCAGTTTTGCTAGCATGAAAGGCCAATGTGCTGTGTTTTTTATTTCATTATGAATACTCTGCCTGACCTCTTTTTTGTATGGAGTCAGAATATAAAATTTGGAAAGGAAGAAGGCAAAACAAACGCAAACCCAGAACAAAGTTAGGAAATTGCCAATCAAAATCCTGAATGCTGCGGATTGAATACACATGAAAATCCCATTCACACTCGATTTGGAGGGAATTCCTAACTGTCCCCTGGGCAAATGAGTTACATTTTATTTCCAAAACACAAAACTCACCTTGGTGTATCTGCCTGTATTTTCCTAGCATGAAACGCCAATGTGCTGTGTTTTTTCTTTCACTATGAATACTCTGCCACACCTCTTTTTTGCATGGAGTCAGAATACAAAATTTGGAAAGGAAGAAGGCAAAACAAACGCAAACGCAGAACATATTTAGGAAATTGCCAATCAAGAAACCTGAATGCTGCTAACTGAATACACCTGAAAATCCCATTCACACTCGATTTGGAGGGAATTCCTAGCTGTCCCCTTGGCAAATGAGTTACATTTTATTTCCAAAACACAAAACTCACCTTGGTGTATCTTCCTGTAATTTCCTAGCATGAAACGCAAATGTGCTGTGTTTTTTATTTCACTATGAATACTCTGCCTAACCTCTTTTTTGTATGGAGTCAGAATACAAAATTTGGAAAGGAAGAAGGCAAAACAAACGCAAACCCAGAACAAAGTTAGGAAATTGCCAATCAAGAAACCTGAATGCTGCGGATTGAATACACATGAAAATCCCATTCACACTCGATGTGGAGGGAATTCCTAGCTGTGCCCTCGGCAAAATGCTTACATTTTATTTCCAAAACACAAAACTCACCTTGGTGTATCTGCCTGTATTTTCCTAGCATGAAACACAATGTGCTGTGTATTTTATTTCACTATGAATATTCTGCCTAACCCCTTTTTTGTATGGAGTCAGAATACAAAATTTGGAAAGGAAGAAGGCAAAACAACGCAAACCCAGAACAAATTTAGGAAATTGCCAATCAAGAAGCCTGAATGCTGCTGACTGAATACACCTGAAAATCCCATACACACGGGATTTGGAGGGAATTTCTAGCTGTCCCCTGGGCAAATGAGTTACATTTTATTTCCAAAACACAAAACTCACCTTGGTGTTTCTGCCTGTATTTTCCTAGCATGAAACGCCAATGTGCTGTGTTTTTTATTTCACTATGAATACTCTGCCTAACCTCTTTTTTTTTTTTTTGACAGGCAGAGTGGACAGTGAGAGAGAAAGACAGAGAGAAAGGTCTTCGTTTGCCGTTGGTTCACCGTCCAATGGCTGCCACGGTCGGCGCGCTGCAGCCTGCGCAGCCTGCTGATCCGATGGCAGGAGCCAGGGATTAGGTGCTTTTTCCTGGTCTCCCATGGGGTGCAGGGCCCAAGCACTTCTGCCATCCTACACTGCACTCCGGGCCAAAGCAGAGGGCAGGCCTGGAAGAGGGGCAACCGGGACAGAATCCGGCACCCCGACCGGGTTAGAACCCCATGTGCCGGCGCCGCAAGGCAGAGGATTAGCCTGTTGAGCCACGGCGCCGGCCCTAACCTCTTTTTTGTATGGAGTCAGAATACAAAATTTGGAAAGGAAGAGGGCAAAACAAACGCAAACCCAGAACATATTTAGGAAATTGCCAATCAAGAAACCTGAATGCTGCTAACTGAATACAACTAAAAATCCCATTCACACGGGATTTGGAGGGAATTCCTAGCTGTGCCCTTGGCAAAATGGTTACATTACTTTATACAAAACACATAAACTCTCCTTGGTCGAGGTGCTTGTAGATTTCCAAGCATGAAATGCCAAAAAGATTTGTTTCTTATTTCATTATGAATACTCTGCTAACCTTTTTTTTGTATGGTGTCAGAATACAAAATTTGGAAAGGAAGAATGCAAAACAAACGCAAACCCAGAACAAAGTTAGGGTATTGCCAATCAAGAAACCTGAATGCTGCTAACTGAATACACCTGAAAATCCCATTCACACGCGATTTGGAGGGAATTCCTAGCTGTCCCCTGGGCAAATGAGTTACATTTTATTTCCAAAACACAAAACTCACCTTGGTCGAGCTTCCTGCAGTTTTGCTAGCATGAAAGTCCAATAAGATTTGTTTTTTATTTCATTATGAATACTCTGCCTAACCTCTTTTTTCGTATGGAGTCAGAATACAAAATTTGGAAAGGTAGAAGGCAAAACAAATGCAAACCCAGAACAAATTTAGGAAATTGCTATTCAAGGATACTGAAGGCTGTGGATTGAATACACATGAAAATCGCATTCACACTCGATTTGGAGGGAATTCCTAGCTGTCCCCTCGGCAAATGAGTTACATTTTATTTCCAAAACACAAAACTCACCTTGGTGTATCTGCCTGTATTTTCCTAGCATGAAACGCCAATGTGCTGTGTTTTTTATTTCACTATGAATACTCTGCCTAACCTCTTTTTTGTTTGGAGTCAGAATACAAAATTTGGAAAGGAAGAAGGCAAAACAAACGCTAACCCATAACATATTTAGGAAATTGCCAATCAAGAAACCTGAATGCTGCTAACTGAATACACCTGAAAATCCCATTCACACTCAATTTGGAGGGAATTCCTAGCTGTGCCCTCGGCAAAACGCTTACATTTCTTTTTCGAAAACACAAAAACTCACCTTGGTAGAGCTGCCTGCAGTTTTGCTAGCATGAAAGTCCAATAAGATTTGTTTTTTATTTGATTATGAATACTCTGCCTAACCTCATTTTTTGTATGGAGTCAGAATACAAAATTTGGAAAGGTAGAAGGCAAAACAAATGCAAACCCAGAACAAATTTAGGAAATAGCCAATCAAGGATCCTGAATGCTGTGGATTGAATACACATGAAAATCGCATTCACACTCGATTTGGAGAGAAATCCTAACTGTCCCCTGGGCAAATGAGTTAAATTTTATTTCCAAAAACACAAAACTCACCTTGGTGTATCTGCCTGTATTTTCCTAGCATGAAACGCCAATGTGCTGTGTTTTTTATTTCACTATGAATACTCTGCCTAACCTCTTTTTTGTATGGAGTCAGAATACAAAATTTGGAAAGGAAGAAGGCAAAACAAACGCAAACCCAGAACAAAGTTAGGAAATTGCCAATCAAGAATCCTGAATGCTGCTAACTGAATACACCTGAAAATCCCATTCACACGCGATTTGGAGGGAATTCCTAGCTGTCCCCTGGGCAAAATGGTTACATTTCTTTTTCCAAAACACAAAAACTCACCTTGGTCGAGCTGCCTGCTGTATTGCTAGCATGAAAGGCCAATGTGCTGTGTTTTTTATTTCATTATGAATACTCTACCTAACCTCTTTTTTGCATGGAGTCAGAATACAAAATTTGGAAAGGAAGAAGGCAAAACAAACGCAAACCCAGAAAAAATTTAGAAAATTGCCAATCAAGGAACCTGAATGCTCTGGATTGAATACACATGAAAATCGCATTCACATTTGATTTGGAGGGAATTCCTAGCTGTCCCCTCGGCAAAATGCTTACATTTCTTTTTCCAAAACACAAAAACTCTCCTTGGTCGAGGTGCCTGTAGATTTCCAAGCATTAAATGCCAAAAAGATCTGTTTTTTATTTCATTATGAATACTCTGACTAACCTTTTATATATATATATATACATATATATATATATATATAAAGCTTTTATTTAAAGAATATAAATTTCCAAAGAACAGCTCATGGACCACAATGGCTCCCCCCCCACACAACTTCCCTCCCTCCCCCCACCCTCCCCTTTCCCGCTCCCTCTCTCCTTCTGTTCACATCAAGATTCATTTTCAATTCTCTTTATACACAGAAGATCAATTTAGTACATATTACGTAAAGATTTCAACAGTTTGCCCTCGCATAGAGACACAAAATGATAATACTGTTGGAGTACTAGTTATAGTATTAATTCACAATGTACAGCACATTAAGGACAGAGATCCTACATGATTTTTTTTTTTAAAAATTGCGCCGGCACACCGGGTTCTAGTCCCGGTCGGGGCACTGGATTCTGTCCCTGTTGCCCCTCTTCCAGGCCAGCCCTCTGCTGTGGCCCAGGAGTGCAGTGGAGGATGGCCCAGGTGCTTGGGCCCTGCACCCCATGGGGAGACCAGGAAAAGCACCTGGCTCCTGGCTCTTGCCATCGGATGAGCGCGGTGCGCCGGCCGTAGCGCGCCGACCGCGGCGGCCATTGGAGGGTGAACCAACGGCAAAGGAAGACTTTCTCTCTGTCTCTCTCTCTCACTGTCCACTCTGCCTTTAAAAAAAAAATAAATTGATTAAATGTCTATGCAATTTCCAGTTTAACACCAAGATTTTTTTAATCATTTGCAATTATCTTTATATAAAGAAGATCGATTCAATATATACTATGTAAGGATTTCATCAGTTTGCACCCACTCAGAAACACAAAGTGTAAAAATACTGTTTCAGTACTAGTAATAGCATCACTTCACATTGGATAACACATTAAGGACAGATCCCTCATGAGACGTAAGTACACAGTGACTCCTGATGTTGATTTAACAATTTGACACTCTTGTTTATGGTGTCAGTAATCTCCCTAGGCTCTGGTCATGAGTTGCCGAGGCTATGGAAGCCTTTAGGGTTCGCCGACTTCGATCTTATTCCCACAGGGCCATAGTCAAAGTGGAAGTTCTCTCCTCCCTTCAGAGAAAGGTACCTCCTTCTTTGAGGGCCCCGTTCTTTCCACTGGGATCTCACTCGCAGAGATCTTTCATTTAGGTCTTCTGTTTTTTTCCAGAGTGTCTTAGCTTTCCATGCCTAAAATATTCTCATGGGCTCTTGAGCCAGATCCGAATGCCTTAAGGGCTGATTCTGAGGCCAGAGTGCTATTTAGGACATCTGCCATTCTATGAGTCTGCTGTGTATCCTGCTTCCCATGTTGGATCATTCTCTCCCTTTTTCATTCTATCAGTTAGTATTAGCAGACACTAGTCTTGTTTGTGTGATCCCTTTGACTCTTAGACCTATCAGTGTGATCAATTGTGAGCTGAAATTGATCACTTGGACTAATGAGATGGCCTTGGTACATGCCACCTTGATGGGATTGTATTGGAAACCCCTGGCACAATTCTAACTCCATCATTTGGGGCCGTTCCGATTGAGCATGTCCCAAGTTTTACATCTCCTCCCTCTCTTATTCCCACTCTTATATTTCACAGAGATCACTTTTCAGTTAAAATTTAAACACCTAAGAATAATTGTGTGTTAATTACAGAGTTCAACCACTAGTACTAGGATAAAGAAAAAAAAATACTACCATGGATAAAGTATTACACTGTACAACAACAGTCAGCACAAGAGCTGATCGAGTCACTGTTTCTCATAGTGTCCATTTCACTTCTACAGGTTTCCCCTTTGGTGCTCAGTTAGTCATCGCCAATCAAGGGAAACAAATGATATTTGTCTCTTTGGGACTGACTTAATTCACTCAGCATGATGTTTTCCAGATTCCTCCATTTTGTTGCAAGTGACCGGATTTCATTGTTTTTGACTGCTGTATAGTATTCTGTAGAGTACATGTCCCATAATTTCCTAATCCAGTCTACTGTTGATGGGCATTTGGGTTGGTTCCAAGTCTTAGCTATTGTGAATTGAGCCGCAATAAACATTGCTGTGCAGACGGCTTTTTTGTTTGCCAATTTAATTTCCTTTGGGTAAATTCCAAGGAGTGGGATGGCTGGGTTGAATGGTAGGGTTATATTCATGTTTCTGAGGAATCTCCAGACTGACTTCCATAGTGGCTTCATCAGTTTGCATTCCCACCAACAGTGGATTAGTGTCCCTTTTTCCCCACATCCTCTCCAGCATCTATTGTTGGTGGATTTCTGAATGTGAGCCATTCTCACCGGGGTGAGGTGAAACCTCATTGTGGTTTTGATTTGCATTTCCCTGATTGCTAGGGATCTTGAACATTTTTTCATGTGTCTGTTGGCCATTTGGATTTCCTCTTTGGAAAAATGTCTATTGAGGTCCTTGGCCCATCTCTTAAGTGGGTTGTTTGTTTTGATGTTGTGGAGTTTCTTAATTTCTTTGTAGATTCTGGTTATCAACCCTTTATCTGTTGCATAGTTTGCAAATATATTTTCCCATTCTGTCGGTTTCCTATTCACTTTCCTGACTGTTTCTTTTGCAGTACAGAAACTTTTCAATTTGATGCAATCCCAGTAGTTAATTTTGGTTTTCAGTGCCTGTGCTTCTGGGGTCTTTTCCAAGAAGTCTTTGCCAGTACCTATGTCTTGCAGGGTTTCTCCTATGCTCTCTAGTAATTTGATGGTGTCTGGTCGTAGGTTTAAATTTTTAATCCATGTTGAATGGATTTTTGTGTAAGGTGAAAGGTAGGGGTCTTGCTTCATGGTTCTGCATGTGGAAATCCAGTTTTGCCAGCACCATTTATTAAACAGACTGACCTTACTCCAGGGACTGGTTTTGGATCGTTGATCAAATATAAGTTGGCTGTAGGTGTTCTGATTGATTTCTGGAGTTTCTATTCTGTTCCATTGGTCTATCCATCTGTTTCTGTACCAGTACCATGCTGTTTTGATAACAACTGCCCTGTAGTATGTCCTGAAATCTGGTATTGTGATGCCTCCGGCTTTGTTTTTGTTGTACAAGATTGCTTTAGCTATTCGAGGTCTCCTGTGTCTCCATATGAATTTCAGCATCATTTTTTCCAGATCTGAGAAGAATGTCCTCGGTATCTTGATTGGTACTGCATTGAATCTGTAAATTGCTTTTGGGAGAATGGACATTTTGATGATATTGATTCTTCCAATCCATGAGCATGGGAGATTTCTCCATTTTTTGGTATCCTCTTCTATTTCTTTCTTTAAGGTTTTGTAATTTTCATTGTAGAGATCTTTAATGTCCTTAGTTAAATTTATTCCAAGGTATTTGATTGTTTTTGTAGCTATTGTGAATGGGATTGATCTTAGCAGTTCTTCCTCAGCCGTGGCATTGCCTGTGTATACAAAGGCTGTTGATTTTTGTGCATTGATTTTATATCCTGCTACTTTGCCAAACTCTTCTATGAGTTCCAATAGTCTCTTAGTAGAGTTCTTTGGGTCCCCTAAATAAAGAATCATGTCGTCTGCAAAGAGGGATAGTTTGAGTTCTTCCTTCCCAACTTGTATCCCTTTAATTTCTTTTTCTTGCCTAATAGCTCTGGCTAAGACTTCCAGCACTATATTGAATAGCAGTGGTGAGAGTGGGCATCCCTGTCTGGTACCAGATCTCAGTGGAAATGCTTCCAACTTTTCCCCATTCAATAGGATATTGGCCGTGGGTTTTTCATAAATTGCTTTGATTGTATTGAGGAATGTGCCTTCTATACCCAGTTTGCTTAGGGTTTTCATCATGAAAGGGTGTTGAATTTTATCGAATGCTTTCTCTGCGTCTAGTGAGATAATCATATGGTTTTTCTTCTGCAGTCTGTTAATGTGGTGTATCACGTTGATTGTTTTGCGAATATTGAACCATCCCTGCATACCAGGGATGAATCCCACTTGGTCTGGGTGGATGATCTTTCTGATGTGTTGTTGCAGTCTATTGGCCAGAATTTTGTTGAGGATTTTTGCATCTATGTTCATGAGGGATATTGGTCTGTAATTCTCTTTCAATGCTGCATCTTTTTCTGGCTTAGGAATTAAGGTGATGCTGGCTTCATAGAAGGAATTTGGGAGAATTCCCTCTTTTTCGATTGTTCTGAATAGTTTGAGAAGAATTGGGGTTAGTTCTTCTTTAAATGTCTGGTAAAACTCAGCAGTGAATCCATCTGGTCCTGGGCTTTTCTTTGTTGGGAGGGCCTTTATTACTGATTCAATTTCTGACTCACTTATGGGTCTGTTTAGGTTTTCTATGTCTTCCTGGTTCAATTTAGGAAGGTTGCATGTGTCCAGGAATCTATCCATTTCTGATAGGTTTCCCTGTTTGCTGGCATACAAGTCCTTGTAGTAATTTCTGATGATTCTTTTGATTTCTGTGGTGTCTGTTGTTATATATCCTTTTTCATCTCTGATTTTACTGATTTGGGTCTTTTCTCTTCTTTTTTTAGTTAGTTGGGCCAATGGGGTGTCAATCTTGTTTATTTTTTCAAAAAACCAGCTCCTCGTTTGGCTGATTTTTTGTAATGTTTTTTTGGATTCAATCCTGTTGATTTCTTCTCTGATTTTGATTATTTCTCTTTTTCTACTAGATTTGGGTCTAGTTTGCTGCAAATTTTCTAGATCCTTGAGATGCATTGAAAGCTCATCTATTTGGTGCCTTTCCAGTTTCTTGATGTAGGCACCTATTGATATAAACTTTCCTCTTAACACTGCTTTTGCTGTGTCCCATAAGTTTTGGTATGTTGTGCTGTTATCCTCATTTACTTCCAGAAAATTTTTGATTTCTCTTTTGATTTCTTCAGTGACCCATTGTTCATTCAGGAGCATGTTGTTCAATCTCCATGTGTTTGCATATGCTCTAGAGATTCCTGAGTTGCTAATTTCCAACTTCCCTCCCTCATGGTCTGAGAAGTTACATGGTATGATTCTAATTCTTTTGAATTTGCTGAGACTTGCTTTATGGCCTAATATGTGTTCAATCCTAGAGTAGGTTCCATGTACTGCTGAGAAGAATGTGAATGCTTTACGTGTAGGATGAAAAGTTCTGTAGATATCTGTTAGATCCATTTGGGCTATAGTGTTGTTTAAATCTACTGTCTCCTTGTTGATCTTCTGTCCTGTCGATCTGTCAATATCTGTGAGTGAAGTATTGAAGTCCCCCAGTACTATTGTGTTGGGGTCTAAGTCTCCCTTTAAGTTTCTTAACAAATTTTTTAAATAAACCTGTGGCCTGTAATTAGGTGCATATACATTGAGAATTGTTATATCTTCCTGTAGTATTGATCCCTTAATCATTATATAGTGCCCCTCTTTGTCTCTCTTAACAGTTTTTGTGTTAAAGTTTATGTAGTCCGATATTAAGATGGTTACACCCGCTCTTTTTTCATTTCTGTTGGCGTGGTATATCTTGTTCCATCCTTTTATTTTCAGTCTGTATGGATCTTCATTGGAAAGATGTGTTTCTTGTAGGCAGCAAATAGATGGTTTTTGTTTCTTAACCCAATCAGCCAATCTCTGTCTTTTAACAGGACAGTTTAGACCTTTAACGTTCAATGTGACTATTGATAAGTGGTAAGTTTGCCCTGCCATTTGCCAGATATTTTCTAATGTATGCTTTGAATTCCCTGTGATCTTTTGCCATGAGGTTCCCTTCGTTTACCTTCTTTCATGTTGATGGTCGTGTTTCTGTGTTTCTGTGTGTAACACATCTTTAAGTATCTTTTGCAGGGCTGGACGAGTGGCAACAAATTCTTTCAATTTTTGTTTGTTATGTAAGGTCTTTATTTCACCTTCATTCACAAATGAGAGCTTTGCAGGGTATAATATTCTGGGCTGGCAGTTTTTCTCTCTAAATACCTGGGCTATGTCTCGCCATTCCCTTCTAGCTTGTAGGGTTTCTGTTGAGAAGTCAGCTGTAAGTCTAATTGGAGATCCTCTGAGAGTAATCTGACTTTTCTCTCTTGCACATTTTAGGATCTTTTCTTTTTGCTTCACTGTGGTGAGTTTAATTACAATATGTCGTGCAGAGGATCTCTTTTGGTCATGTTTATTAGGGGTTCTATGAGCTTCCTGGATTAGGATTTCTCTGTCTTTCTCCAAGCCTGGAAAGTTTTCTGCTAGTATCTCCCTAAAAAGGCCTTCTAATCCTTTCTCCCTCTCCATACCTTCAGGAACACCTAGAACCCGAATGTTGGGGTTTTTAATAGTATCCTGTAAATTCCCGACGATATCTTTTAGTTTTCTAATTTCCTCTTCTTGTCTTTGGTTTGACTGTTTCCTCTCCTGTTCTCTGTCTTCTAGGTCCGATATTCTCTCTTCTGCTTCACCCATTCTGGTTTTAAGGCCCTCAAGATTGCTTGTCACTTGATCTATTGAATTCTTCAATTCATTAAGATTTTTTGTCACTATCGTAGCTTCTTGTTCTACTAGTTGTTTCATTTCGTTTTGATTTCTCCGTAGTACTTCATTCTCGCGAGAGAGATTTTCTATCTTATCCATTAAGGATTTCTGTAGTTCAAGAATTTGTTTTTGAGAACTTCTTAATGTTCTTATCAATTCTTTGAGATCTGCTTCTTGCATTTCTTCTATCTCATTATCTTCATAATCCTGACTTGGGGTGTCTTTTCCATTTGGGGTCATCATAGCGTCTTCCTTGATCTTGCTCCCTCGGAATCTGTTTTTATTTGGCATTTTTTTTCCCCACACTCTTTCTCTGGGTTGTCAAGGTAACGGAGTTTGTGTGCGCGGTGTGTTCCCAGTTTTTGGATCCCCTTCAGGTTTCTACAGCCTCGGGTTTTTGGTTCCGTCTGCCTCAGTGATGGGCGGGTGGGCGGGCGGGCGGGCGCGCCTTGTCCCACTGCGTTTAATCTAGCTCGAATTAGCAGGGTGGGTGACGAGAGAGGCTAGTGTCCGTGCAGGCTCGCCTCAATTGTGCTGTTTCCCCCATGGGGGGTCTGCTTCCCCCCGCCACTGTCTCGGGATCCCTGTATCGGCTCCCGTTTAAGCGCTCGATTCCAATGGCGACTGTGTTCCATCCGGTTCCCGAACCTCCCGGCAGCTCCCGTGCCACTAAGCCACGATTTGCCGTTCGCAAACTTAATTTCCCCTAGGTCCTCTGTGTCTCATTCACTGGGTCCGGAAGAATTTCCACTGCATTTTTTTCCGTGAGATTTTTCCTGAGGCTACAGTAACTCTGTGTTTATTAAACTATCATTTTGCGGACTGCTAGTGCGCGTCCTCACTATTCCGCCATCTTGGCTCCCCCAATGACTAACCTTTTTTTTGTATGGAGTCAGAATACAAAATTTGGAAAGGAAGAAGGCAAAACAAACGCAAACCCAGAACAAAGTTAGGAAATTGCCAATCAAGAAACCTGAATGCTGCTGACTGAATACACCTGAAAATCCCATTCACACGGGATTTGGAGGGAATTCCTAGCTGTACCCTCGGCAAAATGGTTACATTTCTTTTTCCAAAACACAAAAACTCACCTTGGTAGAGCTGCCTGCAGTTTTGCTAGCATGAAAGGCCAATGTGCTGTGTTTTTTATTTCATTATGAATACTCTGCCTAACCTCTTTTTTTGTATGGAGTCAGAATACAGAATTTGGAAAGGAAGAAGGCAAAACAAATGCAAACCCAGAACAAATTTAGGAAATTGCCAATCAAGAAACCTGAATGCTGTGGATTGAATACACATGAGAATCGCATTCACATTCGATTTGGTGGCAATTCCTAGCTGTGCCTTCGGCAAAATGCTTACATTTCTTTTTCCAAAACACAAACTCACCTTGGTCGAGGTGCCTGTAGATTTCCAAGCATGAAATACCAAAAAGATTTGTTTTTTATTTCATTATGAATACTCTGCCTGACCTCTTTTTTGTATGGAGTCAGAATACAAAATTTGGAAAGGAAGAAGGCAAAACAAACGCAAACCCAGAACAAAGTTAGGAAATTGCCAATCAAGAAACCTGAATGCTGCTAACTGAATACACCAGAAAATCCCATTCACACGATTTGGAGGGAATTCCTAGCTGTGCCCTCAGCAAAATGCTTTCATTTCTTTTTCCAAAACACAAAAACTCACCTTGGTCGAGCTGCCTGCAGTTTTGCTAGCATGAAAGGCCAATGTGCTGTGTTTTTTATTTCATTATGAATACTCTGCCTAACCTCTTTTTTGTATGGAGTCAGAATACAAAATTTGGAAAGGAAGAAGGCAAAACAAACGCAAACCCAGAACAAAGTTAGGAAATTGCCAATCAAGAAACCTGAATGCTGCTAACTGAATACACCTGAAAATCCCATTCACACGCGATTTGGAGGGAATTCCTAGCTGTGCCCTCGGCAAAATGCTTACATTTGTTTTTCCAAAACACAAAAACTCACCTTGGTGGAGCTGCCTGCAGGTTTGCTAGCATGAAAGGCCAATAAGATTTGTTTTTTATTTCATTATGAATGCTCTGCCTAACCTCTTTTTTTGTATGGAGTCAGAATACAGAATTTGGAAAGGAAGAAGGCAAAACAAATGCAAACCCAGAACAAAGTTAGGAAATTGCCAATCAAGGAACCTGAATGCTGTGGATTGAATACACATGAAAATCGCATTCACACGGGATTTGGAGGGAATTCCTAGCTGTCCCCTGGGCAAATGAGTTACATTTTATTTCCAAAACACAAAACTCACCTTGGTGTATCTGCCTGTATTTTCCTAGCATGAAACGCCAATGTGCTGTGTTTTTTATTTCACTATGAATACTCTGCCTAACCTCTTTTTTGTATGGAGTCAGAATACAAAATTTGGAAAGGAAGAAGGCAAAACAAGCGCAAACCCAGAACATATTTAGGAAATTGCCAATCAAGAAACCTGAATGCTGCTGACTGAATACACCTGAAAATCCCATTCACACGTGACTTGGAGGGAATTCCTAGCTGTGCCCTCGGAAAAATGCTTACATTTCTTTTTCCAAAACACAAAAACTCACCTTGGTCGAACTGCCTGCAGTTTTGCTAGCATGAAAGGCCAATGTGCTGTGTTTTTTATTTCACTATGAATACGCTGCCTAACCTCTTTTTTGTATGGAGTCAGAATACAAAATTTGAAAAGGAAGAAGGCAAAACAAATGCAAACCCAGAACATATTGAGGAAATTGCCAATCAAGGACCCTGAATGCTGTGGATTGAATACACATGAAAATCGCATTCACACTCGATTTGGAGGGAATTCTTAGCTGTCCCCTGGGCAAATGAGTTACATTTTATATCCAAAACACAAAACTCACCTTGGTGTATCTACCTGTATCTCCAAGCATGAAACGCCAATGTGCTGTGTTTTTTATTTCACTATGAATACTCTGCCTAACCTCTTTTTTGTATGGAGTCAGAATACAAAATTTGGAAAGGAAGAAGGCAAAACAAACGCAAACCCAGAACAAAGTAGGAAATTGCCAATCAAGAAACCTGAATGCTGCTAACTGAATACACCTGAAAATCCCATTCACACGATTTGGAGGGAATTCCTAGCTGTGCCCTCAGCAAAATGCTTTCATTTATTTTCCAAAACACAAAAACTCACCTTGGTCGAGCTGCCTGCAGTTTTGCTAGCATGAAAGGCCAATGTGCTGTGTTTTTTATTTCACTATGAATACTCTGCCTCACCTCTTTTTTGTATGGAGTCAGAATACAAAATTTGGAAAGGAAGAAGCAAAACAAATGCAAACCCAGAACAAAGTTAGGAAATTGCCAATCAAGAAACCTGAATGCTGCTAACTGAATACACCTGAAAATCCCATTCACACGCGATTTGGAGGGAATTCCTAGCTGTGCCCTCGGCAAAATGCTTTGATTTCTTTTTCCAAAACACAAAAACTCACCTTGGTGGAGCTGCCTGCAGGTTTGCTAGCATGAAAGGCCAATAAGATTTGTTTTTTATTTCATTATGAATGCTCTGCCTAACCTCTTTTTTTGTATGGAGTCAGAATACAGAATTTGGAAAGGAAGAAGGCAAAACAAATGCAAACCCAGAACAAAGTTAGGAAATTGCCAATCAAGGAACCTGATAGCTGTGGATTGAATACACATGAAAATCGCATTCACACTCGATTTGGAGGGAATTCCTAGCTGTCCCCTGGGCAAATGAGTTACATTTTATTTCCAAAACAGAAAACTCACCTTGGTGTATCTGCCTGTATTTTCCTAGCATGAAACGCCACTGTGCTGTGTTTTTATTTCACTATGAATACTCTGCCTCACCTCTTTTTGTATGGAGTAAGAATACAAAATTTGGAAAGGAAGAAGGCAAAACAAACGCAAACCCAGAACATATTGAGGAAATTGCCAATCAAGAAACCTGAAAGCTGGTAACTAAATACACCTGAAAATCCCATTCACACGTGATTTGGAGGGAATTCCTGGCTGCGCACTAGGCAAAATGGTTACATTTCTTTTTCCAAAACACAAAAACTCACCTTGATCGAGCTGCTTGCAGTTTTGGTAGCATGAAAGGCCAATGTGCTGAGTTTTTTATTTCACTCTGAATACTCTGCCTCACCTCTTTTTTGTATGGAGTCAGAATACAAAATTTGGAAAGGAAGAAGGCAAAACAAACGCAAACCCAGAACATATTGAGGAAATTGCCAATCAAGAAACCTGAATGCTGCTGACTGAATACACCTGAAAATCCCATTCACACGGGATTTGGAGGGAATTCCTAGCTGTACCCTCGGCAAAATGGTTACATTTCTTTTTCCAAAACACAAAAACTCACCTTGGTAGAGCTGCCTGCAGTTTTGCTAGCATGAAAGGCCAATGTGCTGTGTTTTTTATTTCATTATGAATACTCTGCCTAACCTCTTTTTTTGTATGGAGTCAGAATACAGAATTTGGAAAGGAAGAAGGCAAAACAAATGCAAACCCAGAACAAATTTAGGAAATTGCCAATCAAGAAACCTGAATGCTGTGGATTGAATACACATGAGAATCGCATTCACATTCGATTTGGTGGCAATTCCTAGCTGTGCCTTCGGCAAAATGCTTACATTTCTTTTTCCAAAACACAAACTCACCTTGGTCGAGGTGCCTGTAGATTTCCAAGCATGAAATACCAAAAAGATTTGTTTTTTATTTCATTATGAATACTCTGCCTGACCTCTTTTTGTATGGAGTCAGAATACAAAATTTGGAAAGGAAGAAGGCAAAACAAACGCAAACCCAGAACAAATTTAGGAAATTGCCAATCAAGAAACCTGAATGCTGCTAACTGAATACACCAGAAAATCCCATTCACACGATTTGGAGGGAATTCCTAGCTGTGCCCTCAGCAAAATGCTTTCATTTCTTTTTCCAAAACACAAAAACTCACCTTGGTCGAGCTGCCTGCAGTTTTGCTAGCATGAAAGGCCAATGTGCTGTGTTTTTTATATCATTATGAATACTCTGCCTAACCTCTTTTTTGTATGGAGTCAGAATACAAAATTTGGAAAGCAAGAAGGCAAAACAAACGCAAACCCAGAACAAAGTTAGGAAATTGCCAATCAAGAAACTTGAATGCTGCTAACTGAATACACCTGAAAATCCCATTTACACGCGATTTGGAGGGAATTCCTAGCTGTGCCCTCGGCAAAATGCTGACATTTGTTTTTCCAAAACACAAAAACTCACCTTGGTCGAGCTGCCTGCAGGTTTGCTAGCATGAAAGGCCAATAAGATTTGTTTTTTCTTTCATTATGAATGCTCTGCCTAACCTCTTTTTTTGTATGGAGTCAGAATACAGAATTTGGAAAGGAAGAAGGCAAAACAAATGCAAACCCAGAACATATTGAGGAAATTGCCAATCAAGGACCCTGAATGCTGTGGATTGAATACACATGAAAATCGCATTCACACTCGATTTGGAGGGAATTCTTAGCTGTCCCCTGGGCAAATGAGTTACATTTTATATCCAAAACACAAAACTCACCTTGGTGTATCTACCTGTATCTCCAAGCATGAAACGCCAATGTGCTGTGTTTTTTATTTCACTATGAATACTCTGCCTAACCTCTTTTTTGTATGGAGTCAGAATACAAAATTTGGAAAGGAAGAAGGCAAAACAAACGCAAACCCAGAACAAAGTAGGAAATTGCCAATCAAGAAACCTGAATGCTGCTAACTGAATACACCTGAAAATCCCATTCACACGATTTGGAGGGAATTCCTAGCTGTGCCCTCAGCAAAATGCTTTCATTTATTTTCCAAAACACAAAAACTCACCTTGGTCGAGCTGCCTGCAGTTTTGCTAGCATGAAAGGCCAATGTGCTGTGTTTTTTATTTCACTATGAATACTCTGCCTCACCTCTTTTTTGTATGGAGTCAGAATACAAAATTTGGAAAGGAAGAAGCAAAACAAATGCAAACCCAGAACAAAGTTAGGAAATTGCCAATCAAGAAACCTGAATGCTGCTAACTGAATACACCTGAAAATCCCATTCACACGCGATTTGGAGGGAATTCCTAGCTGTGCCCTCGGCAAAATGCTTTGATTTCTTTTTCCAAAACACAAAAACTCACCTTGGTGGAGCTGCCTGCAGGTTTGCTAGCATGAAAGGCCAATAAGATTTGTTTTTTATTTCATTATGAATGCTCTGCCTAACCTCTTTTTTTGTATGGAGTCAGAATACAGAATTTGGAAAGGAAGAAGGCAAAACAAATGCAAACCCAGAACAAAGTTAGGAAATTGCCAATCAAGGAACCTGATAGCTGTGGATTGAATACACATGAAAATCGCATTCACACTCGATTTGGAGGGAATTCCTAGCTGTCCCCTGGGCAAATGAGTTACATTTTATTTCCAAAACAGAAAACTCACCTTGGTGTATCTGCCTGTATTTTCCTAGCATGAAACGCCACTGTGCTGTGTTTTTATTTCACTATGAATACTCTGCCTCACCTCTTTTTGTATGGAGTAAGAATACAAAATTTGGAAAGGAAGAAGGCAAAACAAACGCAAACCCAGAACATATTGAGGAAATTGCCAATCAAGAAACCTGAAAGCTGGTAACTAAATACACCTGAAAATCCCATTCACACGTGATTTGGAGGGAATTCCTGGCTGCGCACTAGGCAAAATGGTTACATTTCTTTTTCCAAAACACAAAAACTCACCTTGATCGAGCTGCTTGCAGTTTTGGTAGCATGAAAGGCCAATGTGCTGAGTTTTTTATTTCACTCTGAATACTCTGCCTCACCTCTTTTTTGTATGGAGTCAGAATACAAAATTTGGAAAGGAAGAAGGCAAAACAAACGCAAACCCAGAACATATTGAGGAAATTGCCAATCAAGAAACCTGAATGCTGCTGACTGAATACACCTGAAAATCCCATTCACACGGGATTTGGAGGGAATTCCTAGCTGTACCCTCGGCAAAATGGTTACATTTCTTTTTCCAAAACACAAAAACTCACCTTGGTAGAGCTGCCTGCAGTTTTGCTAGCATGAAAGGCCAATGTGCTGTGTTTTTTATTTCATTATGAATACTCTGCCTAACCTCTTTTTTTGTATGGAGTCAGAATACAGAATTTGGAAAGGAAGAAGGCAAAACAAATGCAAACCCAGAACAAATTTAGGAAATTGCCAATCAAGAAACCTGAATGCTGTGGATTGAATACACATGAGAATCGCATTCACATTCGATTTGGTGGCAATTCCTAGCTGTGCCTTCGGCAAAATGCTTACATTTCTTTTTCCAAAACACAAACTCACCTTGGTCGAGGTGCCTGTAGATTTCCAAGCATGAAATACCAAAAAGATTTGTTTTTTATTTCATTATGAATACTCTGCCTGACCTCTTTTTGTATGGAGTCAGAATACAAAATTTGGAAAGGAAGAAGGCAAAACAAACGCAAACCCAGAACAAATTTAGGAAATTGCCAATCAAGAAACCTGAATGCTGCTAACTGAATACACCAGAAAATCCCATTCACACGATTTGGAGGGAATTCCTAGCTGTGCCCTCAGCAAAATGCTTTCATTTCTTTTTCCAAAACACAAAAACTCACCTTGGTCGAGCTGCCTGCAGTTTTGCTAGCATGAAAGGCCAATGTGCTGTGTTTTTTATATCATTATGAATACTCTGCCTAACCTCTTTTTTGTATGGAGTCAGAATACAAAATTTGGAAAGCAAGAAGGCAAAACAAACGCAAACCCAGAACAAAGTTAGGAAATTGCCAATCAAGAAACTTGAATGCTGCTAACTGAATACACCTGAAAATCCCATTTACACGCGATTTGGAGGGAATTCCTAGCTGTGCCCTCGGCAAAATGCTGACATTTGTTTTTCCAAAACACAAAAACTCACCTTGGTCGAGCTGCCTGCAGGTTTGCTAGCATGAAAGGCCAATAAGATTTGTTTTTTCTTTCATTATGAATGCTCTGCCTAACCTCTTTTTTTGTATGGAGTCAGAATACAGAATTTGGAAAGGAAGAAGGCAAAACAAATGCAAACCCAGAACAAAGTTAGGAAATTGCCAATCAAGGAACCTGAATGCTGTGGATTGAATACACATGAAAATCGCATTCACACGGGATTTGGAGGGAATTCCTAGCTGTCCCCTGGGCAAATGAGTTACATTTTATTTCCAAAACACAAAACTCACCTTGGTGTATCTGCCTGTATTTTCCTAGCATGAAACGCCAATGTGCTGTGTTTTTTATTTCACTATGAATACTCTGCCTAACCTCTTTTTTGTATGGAGTCAGAATACAAAATTTGGAAAGGAAGAAGGCAAAACAAGCGCAAACCCAGAACATATTTAGGAAATTGCCAATCAAGAAACCTGAATGCTGCTGACTGAATACACCTGAAAATCCCATTCACACGTGACTTGGAGGGAATTCCTAGCTGTGCCCTCGGAAAAATGCTTACATTTCTTTTTCCAAAACACAAAAACTCACCTTGGTCGAACTGCCTGCAGTTTTGCTAGCATGAAAGGCCAATGTGCTGTGTTTTTTATTTCACTATGAATACGCTGCCTAACCTCTTTTTTGTATGGAGTCAGAATACAAAATTTGAAAAGGAAGAAGGCAAAACAAACGCAAACCCAGAACATATTGAGGAAATTGCCAATCAAGGACCCTGAATGCTGTGGATTGAATACACATGAAAATCGCATTCACACTCGATTTGGAGGGAATTCTTAGCTGTCCCCTGGGCAAATGAGTTACATTTTATATCCAAAACACAAAACTCACCTTGGTGTATCTACCTGTATTTTCCAAGCATGAAACGCCAATGTGCTGTGTTTTTTATTTCACTATGAATACTCTGCCTAACCTCTTTTTTGTATGGAGTCAGAATACAAAATTTGGAAAGGAAGAAGGCAAAACAAACGCAAACCCAGAACAAAGTAGGAAATTGCCAATCAAGAAACCTGAATGCTGCTAACTGAATACACCTGAAAATCCCATTCACACGATTTGGAGGGAATTCCTAGCTGTGCCCTCAGCAAAATGCTTTCATTTATTTTCCAAAACACAAAAACTCACCTTGGTCGAGCTGCCTGCAGTTTTGCTAGCATGAAAGGCCAATGTGCTGTGTTTTTTATTTCACTATGAATACTCTGCCTCACCTCTTTTTTGTATGGAGTCAGAATACAAAATTTGGAAAGGAAGAAGCAAAACAAATGCAAACCCAGAACAAAGTTAGGAAATTGCCAATGAAGAAACCTGAATGCTGCTAACTGAATACACCTGAAAATCCCATTCACACGCGATTTGGAGGGAATTCCTAGCTGTGCCCTCGGCAAAATGCTTTGATTTCTTTTTCCAAAACACAAAAACTCACCTTGGTGGAGCTGCCTGCAGGTTTGCTAGCATGAAAGGCCAATAAGATTTGTTTTTTATTTCATTATGAATGCTCTGCCTAACCTCTTTTTTTGTATGGAGTCAGAATACAGAATTTGGAAAGGAAGAAGGCAAAACAAATGCAAACCCAGAACAAAGTTAGGAAATTGCCAATCAAGGAACCTGATAGCTGTGGATTGAATACACATGAAAATCGCATTCACACTCAATTTGGAGGGAATTCCTAGCTGTCCCCTGGGCAAATGAGTTACATTTTATTTCCAAAACAGAAAACTCACCTTGGTGTATCTGCCTGTATTTTCCTAGCATGAAACGCCACTGTGCTGTGTTTTTATTTCACTATGAATACTCTGCCTCACCTCTTTTTGTATGGAGTAAGAATACAAAATTTGGAAAGGAAGAAGGCAAAACAAACGCAAACCCAGAACATATTGAGGAAATTGCCAATCAAGAAACCTGAAAGCTGGTAACTAAATACACCTGAAAATCCCATTCACACGTGATTTGGAGGGAATTCCTGGCTGCGCACTAGGCAAAATGGTTACATTTCTTTTTCCAAAACACAAAAACTCACCTTGATCGAGCTGCTTGCAGTTTTGGTAGCATGAAAGGCCAATGTGCTGAGTTTTTTATTTCACTCTGAATACTCTGCCTCACCTCTTTTTTGTATGGAGTCAGAATACAAAATTTGGAAAGGAAGAAGGCAAAACAAACGCAAACCCAGAACATATTGAGGAAATTGCCAATCAAGGACCCTGAATGCTGCGGATTGAATACACATGAAAATCGCATTCACACTCGATTTGGAGGGAATTCTTAGCTGTCCCCTGGGCAAATGAGTTACATTTTATTTCCAAGACACAAAACTCACCTTGGTGTATCTACCTGTATTTTCCTAGCATGAAACGCCAATGTGCTGTGTTTTTTATTTCACTATGAATACTCTGCCTAACCTCTTTTTTGTATGGAGTCAGAATACAAAATTTGGAAAGGAAGAAGGCAAAACAAACGCAAACCCAGAACAAAGTTAGGAAATTGCCAATCAAGAAACCTGAATGCTGCTAACTGAATACACCTGAAAATCCCATTCACACGATTTGGAGGGAATTCCTAGCTGTGCCCTCGGCAAAATGCTTTCATTTCTTTTTCCAAAACACAAAAACTCACCTTGGTCGAGCTGCCTGCAGGTTTGCTAGCATGAAAGGCCAATAAGATTTGTTTTTTCTTTCATTATGAATGCTCTGCCTAACCTCTTTTTTTGTATGGAGTCGGAATACAGAATTTGGAAAGGAAGAAGGCAAAACAAATGCAAACCCAGAACAAAGTTAGGAAATTGCCAATCAAGGAACCTGAATGCTGTGGATTGAATACACATGAAAATCGCATTCACACGGGATTTGGAGGGAATTCCTAGCTGTCCCCTGGGCAAATGAGTTACATTTTATTTCCAAAACACAAAACTTACCTTGGTGTATCTGCCTGTATTTTCCTAGCATGAAACGCCAATGTGCTGTGTTTTTTATTTCACTATGAATACTCTGCCTAACCTCTTTTTTGTATGGAGTCAGAATACAAAATTTGGAAAGGAAGAAGGCAAAACAAACGCAAACCCAGAACAAAGTTAGGAAATTGCCAAACAAGAAACCTGAATGCTGCTGACTGAATACACCTGAAAATCCCATTCACACTCGATGTGGAGGGAATTCCTAGCTGTGCCCTCGGCAAAATGCTTACATTTCTTTTTCCAAAACACAAAACTCACCTTGGTGTATCTGCCTGTATTTTCCTAGCATGAAAGGCCAATGTGCTGTGTTTTTTATTTCACTATGAATACTCTGCCTAACCTCTTTTTTTGTATGGAGTCTGAATACTAAATTTGGAAAGGAAGAAGGCAAAACAAACGCAAACCCAGAACATATTGAGGAAATTGCCCATCAACAAACCTGAATGCCGCTAACTGAATACACCTGAAAATCCCATTCACACGATTTGGAGGGAATTCTTAGCTGTCCCCTCGGCAAAATGCTTACATTTCTTTTTCCAAAACACAAAAACTCATCTTGGTCGAGCTGATTGCCGTTTTGGTAGCATGAAAGGCCAAGAGGCTGTGTTTTTTATTTCATTATGAATACTCTGCCTAACCTCTTTTTTGTATGGAGTCAGAATAAAAAATTTGGAAAGGAAGAAGGCAAAACAAGCGCAAAAACAGAACATATCTAGGAAATTGCCCATCAAGAAACCTGAATGCTGCTGACTGAATACACCTGAAAATCCCATTCACACGTGATTTGGAGGGAATTCCTAGCTGTCCCCTCGGCAAAATGGTTACGTTTCTTTTTCCAAAACACAAAAACTCACCTTGGTCGAGCTGCTTGCCGTTTTGGTAGCATGAAAGGCCAAGGTGCTGTGTTTTTTATTTCACTATGAATATTCTGCCTAACCTCTTTTTTGTATGGAGTCAGAATACAAAATTTGGAAAGGAAGAAGGCAAAACAAACGCAAACCCAGAACATATTGAGGAAATTGCCAATCAAGAAACCTGAATGCTGTGGATTGAATACACATGAAAATCGCATTCACACTCGATTTGGAGGGAATTCTTAGCTGTCCCCTGGGCGAATGAGTTACATTTTATTTCCAAAACACAAAACTCACCTTGGTGTATCTGCCTGTATTTTCCTAGCATGAAACGCCACTGTGCTGTGTTTTTTTTTCACTATGAATACTCTGCCTAACCTCTTTTTTGTATGGAGTCAGAATATAAAATTTGGAAAGGAAGAAGGCAAAACAAACGCAAACCCAGAACATGTTTAGGAAATTGCCAATCAAGAAACCTGAATGCTGCTATATGAATACACCTCAAAATCCCATTCACACGCGATTTAAAGGGAATTCCTAGCTGTCCCCTGGGCAAATAAGTTACATTTTATTTCCAAAACACAAAACTCACCTTGGTGTATCTGCCTGTATTTTCCTAGCATGAAACGCCAATGTGCTGTGTTTTTTATTTCACTATGAATACTCTGCCTAACCTCTTTTTTGTATGGAGTCAGAATACAAAATTTGGAAAGGAAGAAAGCTAAACAAGCGAAAACCCAGAACATATTTAGGAAATTGCCAATCAAGAAACCTGAATGCTCTTAACTGAATATACCTGAAAATACCTTTCACACTCGATTTGGAGGGAATTCCTAGCTGTGCCCTCGGCAAAATGGTTACATTTCTTTTTCCAAAACACAAAAACTCACCTTGGTGGAGCTGCCTGCAGGTTTGCTAGCATGAAAGGCCAATAAGATTTGTTTTTTATTTCATTATGAATGCTCTGCCTAACCTCTTTTTTTGTATGGAGTCAGAATACAAAATTTGGAAAGGAAGAAGGCAAAACAAATGCAAACCCAGAACAAAGTTAGGAAATTGCCAATCAAGGAACCTGAATGCTGTGGATTGAATACACATGAAAATCGCATTCACATTCGATTGGTGGGAATTCCTAGGTGTGCCCTCGGCAAAATGAACCTGAATGCTGCTGACTGAATACACCTGAAAATCCCATTCACACGGGATTTTGAGGGAATTCCTAGCTGTCCCATGGGCAAATGAGTTACATTTCATTTCCAAAACACAAAACTCACCTTGGTGTATCTGCCTGTATTTTCCTAGCATGAAACGCCAATGTGCTGTGTTTTTTATTTCACTATGAATACTCTGCCTAACCTCAGAACATATTGAGGAAATTGCCAATCAAGAAACCTGAATGCTGCGGATTGAATACACCTGAAAATCCCATTCACACTCTATTTGGAGGGAATTCCTAGCTGTGTCCACGGCAGAATGCTTTCATTTCTTTTTCCAAAACACAAAAACTCACCTTGGTCGAGCTGCCTGCACTTTTGCTAGCATGAAAGGCCAATGTGCTGTGTTTTTTATTTCATTATGAATACTCTGCCTAACCTCTTTTTTTGTATGGAGTCAGAATACAATAATTTGGAAAGGAAGAATGCTGTGGATTGAATACACGTGAAAATCCCATTCACATTCGATTTGGTGGGAATTCCTAGCTGTGCCCTCGGCAAAATGCTTACATTTCTTTTTCCAAAACACAAAAACTCTCCTTGTTCGAGGTGCCTGTAGATTTCCAAGCATGAAATACCAAAAAGATTTGTTTTTTATTTCATTATGAATACTCTGCCTGACCTCTTTTTTGTATGGAGTCAGAATAAAAAATTTGGAAAGGAAGAAGGCAAAACAAACGCAAACCCAGAACAAATTTAGGAAATTGCCAAACCAGAAACCTGAATGCTGCTAACTGAATACACCTAAAAATCCCATTCACACATGATTTGGATGAATTCTTAGCTGTGCCCACGGCAGAATGCTTTCAATTCTTTTTCCAAAACACAAAAACTCACCTTGGTCGAGCTGCCTGCAGTTTTGCTAGCATGAAAGGCCAATGAGCTGTGTTTTTTATTTCATTATGAATACTCTGCCTAACCTCTTTTTTGTATGGAGTCAGAATACAAAATTTGGAAAGGAAGAAGGCAAAACAAACGCAAACCCAGAACAAAGTTAGGAAATTGCCAAACAAGAAACTTGAATGCTGCTGACTGAATACACCTGAAAATCCCATTCACACTCAATGTGGAGGGAATTCCTAGCTGTGCCCTCGGCAAAATGCTTACATTTCTTTTTCCAAAACACAAAACTCACTTTGGTGTATCTGCCTGTATTTTCCTAGCATGAAACGCCAATGTGCTGTGTTTTTTATTTCACTATGAATACTCTGCAAACCCAGAACATGTTTAGGAAATTGCCAATCAAGAAACCTGAATGCTGCTAACTGAATACACCTGAAAATCCCATTCACACGCGATTTGGATGGAATTCCTAGCTGTGCCCTCGGCAAAATGCTTACATTTCTTTTTCAAAACACAAAAACTAACCTTGGTCGAGCTGCCTGCAGTTTTGCTGCCTAACATCTTTTTTGCATGGAGTCAGAATACAAAATTTGGAAAGGAAGAAGGCAAAACAAACGCTAACCCAGAACTAAGTTAGGAAATTGCCAATCAAGAAACCTGAATGCTGCTGACTGAACACACCTGAAAATCCCATTCACACTCTATTTGCAGGGAATTCCTAGCTGTCCCCTGGGCCAATGAGCTACATTTTATTTCCAAACACAAAACTCACCTTGGTGTATCTGCCTGTATTTTCCTAGCATGAAAGGCCAATGTGCTTTGTTTTTTATTGCACTATGAATACTCTGCCTGACCTCTTTTTTGTATGGAGTCAGAACACAAAATTTGGAAAGGAAGAAGGCAAAACAAACGCAAACCTAGAACAAATTTAGGAAATTGCCAATCAAGGAACCTGAATGCTGTGGATTGAATACACATGAAAATCGCATTCACATTCGATTTGGTGGGAATTCCTAGCTGTCCCCTGGGCAAATGAGTTACATTTTATTTCCAAAACACCAAACTCACCTTGGTGTATCTGCTTGTATTTTCCTAGCATGAAAGGCCAATGTGCTGTGTTTTTTATTTCACTATGAATACTCTGCCTGACCTCTTTTTTGTATGGAGTCAGAATACAAAATTTGGAAAGGAAGAAGGCAAAACAAACGCAAACCCAGAACAAATTTACGAAATTGCCAATCAAGGAACCTGAATGCTGTGGATTGAATACACATGAAAATCGCATTCACATTCGATTTGGTGGGAATTCCTAGCTGTGCCCTCGGCAAAATGCTTACATTTCTTTTTCCAAAACACAAAAACTCTCCTTGGTCGAGGTGCGTGTAGATTTCCAAGCATGAATTGCCAAAAAGATTCGTTTTTTATTTCATTATGAATACTCTGCCTAACCTCTTTTTTGTATGGAGTCAGAATACAAAATTTGGAAAGGAAGAAGGCAAAACAAACACAAACCCAGAACATGTTTAGGAAATTGCCAATCAAGAAACCTGAATGCTGCTAACTGAATACACCTGAAAATCCCATTCACACTCGATTTGGAGGGAATTCCTAGCTGTGCCCTCGGCTAAATGCTTACATTTCTTTTTCCAAAACACAAAAACTCACCTTGGTCGAGCTGCCTGCAGTTTTGCTAGCATGAAAGGCCAATGAGCTGTGTTTTTTATTTCATTATGAATACTCTGCCTAACCTCTTTTTTTGTATGGAGTCAGAATAGAAAATTTGGAAAGGAAGAAGGCAAAACAAATGCAAACCCAGAACAAAGTTAGGAAATTGCCAATCAAGGAACCTGAATGCTGCTGACTGAATACAAGTGAAAATCCCATTCACATGGGATTTGGAGGGAATTCCTAGCTGTCCCCTGGGCAAACGAGTTACATTTTATTTCCAAAACACAAAACTCACCTGGAGTATCTGCCTGTATTTTCCTAGCATGAAACGCCAATGTGCTGTGTTTTTTATTTCACTATGAATACTCTGCCTCACCTCTTTTTTGTATGGAGTCAGAATACAAAATTTGGAAAGGAAGAAGGCAAAACAAACGCAAACCCAGAACATATTGAGGAAATTGCCAATCAAGAAACCTGAATGCTGCTAACTGTATACACCTAAAAATCCCATTCACACGGGATTTGGAGGGAATTCCTAGCTGTGCCCACGGCAGAATGCTTTCATTGCTTTCTCCAAAACACCAAAACTCACCTTGGTCGAGCTGCCTGCAGTTTTGCTAGCATGAAAGGCCAATGTGCTGTGTTTTTTATTTCATTATGAATACTCTGCCTAACCTTTTTTTGTATGGAGTCAGAATACAAAATTTGGAAAGGAAGAAGGCAAAACAAACGCAAAACCAGAACAAATTTAGGAAATTGCCAATCAAGGAACCTGAATGCTGTGGATTGAATACACATGAAAATCGCATTCACATTCGATTTGGTGGGAATTCCTAGCTGTGCCCTCGGCAAAATGCTTACATTTCTTTTTCCAAAACACAAAAACTCTCCTTGGTCGAGGTGCCTGTATATTTCCAAGCATGAAATACCAAAAAGATTTGTTTTTTATTTCATTATGAATACTCTGCCTGACCTCTTTTTTGTATGGAGTCAGAATACAAAATTTGGAAGGGAAGAAGGCAAAACAAACGCAAACCCAGAACAAATTTAGGAAATTGCCAATCAAGGAACCTGAATGCTGTGGATTGAATACACATGAAAATCGCATTCACACTCGATTTGGTGGGAATTCCTAGCTGTGCCCTCGGCAAAATGCTTACATTTCATTTTCCAAAACACAAAAACTCTCCTTGGTCGAGGTGCCTGTAGATTTCCAAGCATGAATTGCCAAAAAGATTCGTTTTTTATTTCATTATGAATACTCTGACTAACCTCTATTTTGAGAATCGCATTCACATTCGATTTGGCGGGAATTCCTAGCTGTGACCTCGGCAAAATGCTTACATTTCTTTTTCCAAAACACAAACTCTCCTTGGTCGAGGTGCCTGCACTTTTGCTAGCATGAAAGGCCAATGTGCTGTGTTTTTTATTTCATTATGAATACTCTGCCTGAACTCTTTTTTGTATGGAGTCAGAATACAAAATTTGGAAAGGTAGAAGGCAAAACAAACGCAAAACCAGAACAAATTTAGGAAATTGCCAATCAAGGAACCTGAATGCTGTGGATTGAATACACATGAAAATCGCATTCACATTCGATTTGGTGGGAATTCCTAGGTGTGCCCTCGGCAAAATGCTTACATTTCTTTTTCCAAAACTCAAAAACTCTCCTTGGTCGAGGTGCCTGTAGATTTCCAAGCATGAAATACCAAAATATTTGTTTTTTATTTCACTATGAATACTCTGCCTGACCTCTTTTTTGTATGGAGTCAGAATACAAAATTTGGAAAGAAAGAAGGCAAAACAAACGCAAACCACGAACAAATTTAGGAAATTGCCAATCAAGAAACCTGAATGCTGTGGATTGAATACACATGAGAATCACATTCACATTCTATTTGGTGGGAATTCCTAGCTGTGACCTCGGCAAAATGCTTACATTTCTTTTTCCAAAACACAAACTCTCATTGTTCGAGGTGCTTGCAGTTTTGCTAGCATGAAAGGCCAATGTGCTGTGTTTTTTATTTCATTATGAATACTCTACCTAACCTCTTTTTTGTATGGAGTCAGAATACAAAATTTGGAAAGCAAGAAGGCAAAACAAACGCAAACCCAGAACAAAGTTAGGAAATTGCCAATCAAGAAACCTGATTGCTGCTGACTGAATACAGCTGAAAATCCCAATCACACGCGATTTGGAGGGAATTCCTAGCTGTCCCCTCGGCTAAATGCTTACATTTCTTTTTCCAAAACACAAAAACTCACCTTGGTCGAGCTGCCTGCAGTTTTGCTACCATGAAAGGCCAATGTGCTGTGTTTTTTATTTCATTATGAATACTCTGCCTAACCTCTTTTTTTGTATGGAGTCAGAATAGAAAATTTGGAAAGGAAGAAGGCAAAACAAATGCAAACCCAGAACAAATTTAGGAAATTGCCAATCAAGGAACCTGAATGCTGTGGATTGAATACACATGAAAATAGCATTCACATTCGATTTGGTGGGAATTCCTAGCTGTGCCCTCGGCAAAATGCTTACATTTCTTTTTCCAAAACACAAAACCTCTCCTTGGTCGAGGTGCCTGTAGGTTTCCAAGCATGAAATACCAAAAAGATTTGTTTTTTATTTCATTATGAATACTCTGCCTGATCTCTTTTTTGTATGGAGTCAGAATACAAAATTTGGAAAGGAAGAAGGCAAAACAAACGCAAACCCAGAACAAAGTTAGGAAATTGCCAATCAAGGAACCTGAATGCTGTGGATTGAATACACATGAAAATCGCATTCACACTCGATTTGGAGGGAATTCCTAGCTGTGCCCTCGGCAAAATGCTTACATTTCTTTTTCCAAAACACAAAAACTCTCCTTGGTCGAGGTGCGTGTAGATTTCCAAGCATGAAATACCAAAATATTTGTTTTTTATTTCATTATTAATACTCTGCCTGACCTCTTTTTTGTATGGAGTCAGAATACAAAATTTGGAAATGAAGAAGGCAAAACAAACGCAAAACCAGAACAAATTTAGGAAATTGCCAATCAAGGAACCTGAATGCTGTGGATTGAATACACATGAGAATCGCATTCACTTTCGATTTGGTGGGAATTCCTAGCTGTGCCCTCGGCAAAATTGTTACATTTCTTTTTCCAAAACACAAACTCTCCTTGGTCGAGGTGCCTGTAGGTTTCCAAGCATGAAATACCAAAAAGATTTGTTTTTTATTTCATTATGAATACTCTGCCTAACCTCTTTTTTGTATGGAGTCAGAATACAAAATTTGGAAAGGAAGAAGGCAAAACAAACGCAAACCCAGAACAAAGTTAGGAAATTGCCAATCAAGAAACCTGAATGCTGCTAACTGAATACACCTGAAAATCCCATTCACACGCGATTTGGAGGGAATTCCTAGCTGTGCCCTCGGCAAAATGCTTACATTTCTTTTTCCAAAACACAAAAACTCACCTTGGTCGAGCTGCCTGCAGGTTTGCTAGCATGAAAGGCCAATAAGATTTGTTTTTTATTTCATTATAAATGCTCTGCCTAACCTCTTTTTTTGTATGGAGTCAGAATACAGAATTTGGAAAGGAAGAAGGCAAAACAAATGCAAACCCAGAACAAAGTTAGGAAATTGCCAATCAAGGAAACTGAATGCTGCTGACTGAATACACCTGAAAATCGCATTCACACTCGATTTGGATGGAATTCCTAGCTGTCCCCTGGGCAAATGAGTTACATTTTATTTCCAAAACACAAAACTCACCTTGGTGTATCTGCCTGTATTTTCCTAGCATGAAACGCCAATGTGCTGTGTTTTTTATTTCACTATGAATACTCTGCCTAACCTCTTTTTTGTATGGAGTCAGAATACAAAATTTGGAAAGGAAGAAGGCAAAAGAAACGCAAACCGACAACAAAGATAGGAAATTGCCAATCAAGAATCCTGAATGCTGCTAAGTGAATACACCTGAAAATCCCATTCACACGGGATTTGGAGGGAATTCCTAGCTGTGCCCTCGGCAAATGAGTTACATTTTATTTCCAAAACACAAAACTCACCTTGGTGTATCTGCCTGTATTTTCCTAGCATGAAACGCCAATGTGCTGTGTTTTTTATTTCACTATGAATACTCTGCCTCACCTCTTTTTTGTATGGAGTCAGAATACAAAATTTGGAAAGGAAGAAGGCAAAACAAACGCAAACCCAGAACATATTGAGGAAATTGCCAATCAAGAAACCTGAATGCTGCTAACTGTATACACCTAAAAATCCCATTCACACGGGATTTGGAGGGAATTCCTAGCTGTGCCCACGGCAGAATGCTTTCATTGCTTTCTCCAAAACACCAAAACTCACCTTGGTCGAGCTGCCTGCAGTTTTGCTAGCATGAAAGGCCAATGTGCTGTGTTTTTTATTTCATTATGAATACTCTGCCTAACCTTTTTTTGTATGGAGTCAGAATACAAAATTTGGAAAGGAAGAAGGCAAAACAAACGCAAAACCAGAACAAATTTAGGAAATTGCCAATCAAGGAACCTGAATGCTGTGGATTGAATACACATGAAAATCGCATTCACATTCGATTTGGTGGGAATTCCTAGCTGTGCCCTCGGCAAAATGCTTACATTTCTTTTTCCAAAACACAAAAACTCTCCTTGGTCGAGGTGCCTGTATATTTCCAAGCATGAAATACCAAAAAGATTTGTTTTTTATTTCATTATGAATACTCTGCCTGACCTCTTTTTTGTATGGAGTCAGAATACAAAATTTGGAAGGGAAGAAGGCAAAACAAACGCAAACCCAGAACAAATTTAGGAAATTGCCAATCAAGGAACCTGAATGCTGTGGATTGAATACACATGAAAATCGCATTCACACTCGATTTGGTGGGAATTCCTAGCTGTGCCCTCGGCAAAATGCTTACATTTCATTTTCCAAAACACAAAAACTCTCCTTGGTCGAGGTGCCTGTAGATTTCCAAGCATGAATTGCCAAAAAGATTCGTTTTTTATTTCATTATGAATACTCTGACTAACCTCTATTTTGAGAATCGCATTCACATTCGATTTGGCGGGAATTCCTAGCTGTGACCTCGGCAAAATGCTTACATTTCTTTTTCCAAAACACAAACTCTCCTTGGTCGAGGTGCCTGCACTTTTGCTAGCATGAAAGGCCAATGTGCTGTGTTTTTTATTTCATTATGAATACTCTGCCTGAACTCTTTTTTGTATGGAGTCAGAATACAAAATTTGGAAAGGTAGAAGGCAAAACAAACGCAAAACCAGAACAAATTTAGGAAATTGCCAATCAAGGAACCTGAATGCTGTGGATTGAATACACATGAAAATCGCATTCACATTCGATTTGGTGGGAATTCCTAGGTGTGCCCTCGGCAAAATGCTTACATTTCTTTTTCCAAAACTCAAAAACTCTCCTTGGTCGAGGTGCCTGTAGATTTCCAAGCATGAAATACCAAAATATTTGTTTTTTATTTCACTATGAATACTCTGCCTGACCTCTTTTTTGTATGGAGTCAGAATACAAAATTTGGAAAGAAAGAAGGCAAAACAAACGCAAACCCCGAACAAATTTAGGAAATTGCCAATCAAGAAACCTGAATGCTGTGGATTGAATACACATGAGAATCACATTCACATTCTATTTGGCGGGAATTCCTAGCTGTGACCTCGGCAAAATGCTTACATTTTTTTTCCAAAACACAAACTCTCATTGTTCGAGGTGCTTGCAGTTTTGCTAGCATGAAAGGCCAATGTGCTGTGTTTTTTATTTCATTATGAATACTCTACCTAACCTCTTTTTTGTATGGAGTCAGAATACAAAATTTGGAAAGCAAGAAGGCAAAACAAACGCAAACCCAGAACAAAGTTAGGAAATTGCCAATCAAGAAACCTGATTGCTGCTGACTGAATACAGCTGAAAATCCCAATCACACGCGATTTGGAGGGAATTCCTAGCTGTCCCCTCGGCTAAATGCTTACATTTCTTTTTCCAAAACACAAAAACTCACCTTGGTCGAGCTGCCTGCAGTTTTGCTACCATGAAAGGCCAATGTGCTGTGTTTTTTATTTCATTATGAATACTCTGCCTAACCTCTTTTTTTGTATGGAGTCAGAATAGAAAATTTGGAAAGGAAGAAGGCAAAACAAATGCAAACCCAGAACAAATTTAGGAAATTGCCAATCAAGGAACCTGAATGCTGTGGATTGAATACACATGAAAATCGCATTCACATTCGATTTGGTGGGAATTCCTAGCTGTGCCCTCGGCAAAATGCTTACATTTCTTTTTCCAAAACACAAAACCTCTCCTTGGTCGAGGTGCCTGTAGGTTTCCAAGCATGAAATACCAAAAAGATTTGTTTTTTATTTCATTATGAATACTCTGCCTGATCTCTTTTTTGTATGGAGTCAGAATACAAAATTTGGAAAGGAAGAAGGCAAAACAAACGCAAACCCAGAACAAAGTTAGGAAATTGCCAATCAAGGAACCTGAATGCTGTGGATTGAATACACATGAAAATCGCATTCACACTCGATTTGGAGGGAATTCCTAGCTGTGCCCTCGGCAAAATGCTTACATTTCTTTTTCCAAAACACAAAAACTCTCCTTGGTCGAGGTGCGTGTAGATTTCCAAGCATGAAATACCAAAATATTTGTTTTTTATTTCATTATTAATACTCTGCCTGACCTCTTTTTTGTATGGAGTCAGAATACAAAATTTGGAAATGAAGAAGGCAAAACAAACGCAAACCCAGAACAAATTTAGGAAATTGCCAATCAAGGAACCTGAATGCTGTGGATTGAATACACATGAGAATCGCATTCACTTTCGATTTGGTGGGAATTCCTAGCTGTGCCCTCGGCAAAATTGTTACATTTCTTTTTCCAAAACACAAACTCTCCTTGGTCGAGGTGCCTGTAGGTTTCCAAGCATGAAATACCAAAAAGATTTGTTTTTTATTTCATTATGAATACTCTGCCTAACCTCTTTTTTGTATGGAGTCAGAATACAAAATTTGGAAAGGAAGAAGGCAAAACAAACGCAAACCCAGAACAAAGTTAGGAAATTGCCAATCAAGAAACCTGAATGCTGCTAACTGAATACACCTGAAAATCCCATTCACACGCGATTTGGAGGGAATTCCTAGCTGTGCCCTCGGCAAAATGCTTACATTTCTTTTTCCAAAACACAAAAACTCACCTTGGTCGAGCTGCCTGCAGGTTTGCTAGCATGAAAGGCCAATAAGATTTGTTTTTTATTTCATTATAAATGCTCTGCCTAACCTCTTTTTTTGTATGGAGTCAGAATACAGAATTTGGAAAGGAAGAAGGCAAAATAAATGCAAACCCAGAACAAAGTTAGGAAATTGCCAATCAAGGAAACTGAATGCTGCTGACTGAATACACCTGAAAATCGCATTCACACTCGATTTGGATGGAATTCCTAGCTGTCCCCTGGGCAAATGAGTTACATTTTATTTCCAAAACACAAAACTCACCTTGGTGTATCTGCCTGTATTTTCCTAGCATGAAACGCCAATGTGCTGTGTTTTTTATTTCACTATGAATACTCTGCCTAACCTCTTTTTTGTATGGAGTCAGAATACAAAATTTGGAAAGGAAGAAGGCAAAAGAAACGCAAACCGACAACAAAGATAGGAAATTGCCAATCAAGAATCCTGAATGCTGCTAAGTGAATACACCTGAAAATCCCATTCACACGGGATTTGGAGGGAATTCCTAGCTGTGCCCTCGGCAAATGAGTTACATTTTATTTCCAAAACACAAAACTCACCTTGGTGTATCTGCCTGTATTTTCCTAGCATGAAACGCCAATGTGCTGTGTTTTTTATTTCACTATGAATACTCTGCCTCACCTCTTTTTTGTATGGAGTCAGAATACAAAATTTGGAAAGGAAGAAGGCAAAACAAACGCAAACCCAGAACATATTGAGGAAATTGCCAATCAAGAAACCTGAATGCTGCTAACTGTATACACCTAAAAATCCCATTCACACGGGATTTGGAGGGAATTCCTAGCTGTGCCCACGGCAGAATGCTTTCATTGCTTTCTCCAAAACACCAAAACTCACCTTGGTCGAGCTGCCTGCAGTTTTGCTACCATGAAAGGCCAATGTGCTGTGTTTTTTATTTCATTATGAATACTCTGCCTAACCTTTTTTTGTATGGAGTCAGAATACAAAATTTGGAAAGGAAGAAGGCAAAACAAACGCAAAACCAGAACAAATTTAGGAAATTGCCAATCAAGGAACCTGAATGCTGTGGATTGAATACACATGAAAATCGCATTCACATTCGATTTGGTGGGAATTCCTAGCTGTGCCCTCGGCAAAATGCTTACATTTCTTTTTCCAAAACACAAAAACTCTCCTTGGTCGAGGTGCCTGTATATTTCCAAGCATGAAATACCAAAAAGATTTGTTTTTTATTTCATTATGAATACTCTGCCTGACCTCTTTTTTGTATGGAGTCAGAATACAAAATTTGGAAGGGAAGAAGGCAAAACAAACGCAAACCCAGAACAAATTTAGGAAATTGCCAATCAAGGAACCTGAATGCTGTGGATTGAATACACATGAAAATCGCATTCACACTCGATTTGGTGGGAATTCCTAGCTGTGCCCTCGGCAAAATGCTTACATTTCATTTTCCAAAACACAAAAACTCTCCTTGGTCGAGGTGCCTGTAGATTTCCAAGCATGAATTGCCAAAAAGATTCGTTTTTTATTTCATTATGAATACTCTGACTAACCTCTATTTTGAGAATCGCATTCACATTCGATTTGGCGGGAATTCCTAGCTGTGACCTCGGCAAAATGCTTACATTTCTTTTTCCAAAACACAAACTCTCCTTGGTCGAGGTGCCTGCACTTTTGCTAGCATGAAAGGCCAATGTGCTGTGTTTTTTATTTCATTATGAATACTCTGCCTGAACTCTTTTTTGTATGGAGTCAGAATACAAAATTTGGAAAGGTAGAAGGCAAAACAAACGCAAAACCAGAACAAATTTAGGAAATTGCCAATCAAGGAACCTGAATGCTGTGGATTGAATACACATGAAAATCGCATTCACATTCGATTTGGTGGGAATTCCTAGGTGTGCCCTCGGCAAAATGCTTACATTTCTTTTTCCAAAACTCAAAAACTCTCCTTGGTCGAGGTGCCTGTAGATTTCCAAGCATGAAATACCAAAATATTTGTTTTTTATTTCACTATGAATACTCTGCCTGACCTCTTTTTTGTATGGAGTCAGAATACAAAATTTGGAAAGAAAGAAGGCAAAACAAACGCAAACCCCGAACAAATTTAGGAAATTGCCAATCAAGAAACCTGAATGCTGTGGATTGAATACACATGAGAATCACATTCACATTCTATTTGGCGGGAATTCCTAGCTGTGACCTCGGCAAAATGCTTACATTTTTTTTCCAAAACACAAACTCTCATTGTTCGAGGTGCTTGCAGTTTTGCTAGCATGAAAGGCCAATGTGCTGTGTTTTTTATTTCATTATGAATACTCTACCTAACCTCTTTTTTGTATGGAGTCAGAATACAAAATTTGGAAAGCAAGAAGGCAAAACAAACGCAAACCCAGAACAAAGTTAGGAAATTGCCAATCAAGAAACCTGATTGCTGCTGACTGAATACAGCTGAAAATCCCAATCACACGCGATTTGGAGGGAATTCCTAGCTGTCCCCTCGGCTAAATGCTTACATTTCTTTTTCCAAAACACAAAAACTCACCTTGGTCGAGCTGCCTGCAGTTTTGCTACCATGAAAGGCCAATGTGCTGTGTTTTTTATTTCATTATGAATACTCTGCCTAACCTCTTTTTTTGTATGGAGTCAGAATAGAAAATTTGGAAAGGAAGAAGGCAAAACAAATGCAAACCCAGAACAAATTTAGGAAATTGCCAATCAAGGAACCTGAATGCTGTGGATTGAATACACATGAAAATCGCATTCACATTCGATTTGGTGGGAATTCCTAGCTGTGCCCTCGGCAAAATGCTTACATTTCTTTTTCCAAAACACAAAACCTCTCCTTGGTCGAGGTGCCTGTAGGTTTCCAAGCATGAAATACCAAAAAGATTTGTTTTTTATTTCATTATGAATACTCTGCCTGATCTCTTTTTTGTATGGAGTCAGAATACAAAATTTGGAAAGGAAGAAGGCAAAACAAACGCAAACCCAGAACAAAGTTAGGAAATTGCCAATCAAGGAACCTGAATGCTGTGGATTGAATACACATGAAAATCGCATTCACACTCGATTTGGAGGGAATTCCTAGCTGTGCCCTCGGCAAAATGCTTACATTTCTTTTTCCAAAACACAAAAACTCTCCTTGGTCGAGGTGCGTGTAGATTTCCAAGCATGAAATACCAAAATATTTGTTTTTTATTTCATTATTAATACTCTGCCTGACCTCTTTTTTGTATGGAGTCAGAATACAAAATTTGGAAAGGAAGAAGGCAAAACAAACGCAAACCCAGAACAAAGTTAGGAAATTGCCAATCAAGAAACCTGAATGCTGCTAACTGAATACACCTGAAAATCCCATTCACACGCGATTTGGAGGGAATTCCTAGCTGTGCCCTCGGCAAAATGCTTACATTTCTTTTTCCAAAACACAAAAACTCACCTTGGTCGAGCTGCCTGCAGGTTTGCTAGCATGAAAGGCCAATAAGATTTGTTTTTTATTTCATTATAAATGCTCTGCCTAACCTCTTTTTTTGTATGGAGTCAGAATACAGAATTTGGAAAGGAAGAAGGCAAAACAAATGCAAACCCAGAACAAAGTTAGGAAATTGCCAATCAAGGAAACTGAATGCTGCTGACTGAATACACCTGAAAATCGCATTCACACTCGATTTGGATGGAATTCCTAGCTGTCCCCTGGGCAAATGAGTTACATTTTATTTCCAAAACACAAAACTCACCTTGGTGTATCTGCCTGTATTTTCCTAGCATGAAACGCCAATGTGCTGTGTTTTTTATTTCACTATGAATACTCTGCCTAACCTCTTTTTTGTATGGAGTCAGAATACAAAATTTGGAAAGGAAGAAGGCAAAAGAAACGCAAACCGACAACAAAGATAGGAAATTGCCAATCAAGAATCCTGAATGCTGCTAAGTGAATACACCTGAAAATCCCATTCACACGGGATTTGGAGGGAATTCCTAGCTGTGCCCTCGGCAAATGAGTTACATTTTATTTCCAAAACACAAAACTCACCTTGGTGTATCTGCCTGTATTTTCCTAGCATGAAACGCCAATGTGCTGTGTTTTTTATTTCACTATGAATACTCTGCCTCACCTCTTTTTTGTATGGAGTCAGAATACAAAATTTGGAATGGAAGAAGGCAAAACAAGCACAAACCCTGAACAAAGTTAGGCAATTGCCAATCAAGAAACCTGAATGCTGTTAACGGAATACACCTGCAAATCCCATTCACACGCGATTTGGAGGGAATTCCTAGCTGTGCCCTCGGCAAAATGCTAACATTTCTTTTTTAAAACACAAAAACTCACCTTGGTCGAGCTGCCTGCAGTTTTGCTAGCATGAAAGGCCAATGTGCTGTGTTTTTTATTTCATTATGAATATTCTGCCTAACCTCTTTTTTTGTATGGAGTCAGAATACAAAATTTGGAAAGGAAGAAGGCAAAACAAATGCAAACCCAGAACAAAGTTAGGAAATTGCCAATCAAGGAACCTGAATGCTGCTGACTGAATACACCTGAAAATCCCATTCACACGGGATTTGTAGGGAATTCCTAGCTGTCCCCTGGGCAAATGAGTTACATTTTATTTCCAAAACACAAAACTCACCTTGGTGTATCTACCTGTATTTTACTAGCATGAAACGCCAATGTGCTGTGTTTTTTATTTCACTATGAATACTCTGCCTGACCTCTTTTTTGTATGGAGTCAGAATACAAAATTTGGAAAGGAAGAAGACAAAACAAATGCAAACCCAGAACATATTGAGGAAATTGCCAATCAAGAAACCTGAATGCTGCTAACTGAATACACCTGAAAATCCCATTCACACGCGATTGTTAGGGAATTCCTAGCAGTGCCCTCGGCAAAATGCTTACATTTCTTTTTCCAAAACACAAAAACTCACCTTGGTCGAGCTGCCTGCAGGTTTGCTAGCATGAAAGGCTAATGTGCTGTGTTTTTTATTTCATTATGATTACTCTGCCTAACCTCTTTTTTGTATTTAGTCAGAATACAAAATTTGGAAAGGAAGAAGGCAAAACAAATGCAAACCCAGAACAAAGTTAGGAAATTGCCAATCAAGAAACCTGAATGCTGCTGACTGAATACACCTGAAAATCCCATACACACGGGATTTGGAGGGAATTTCTAGCTGTCCCCTGGGCAAATTAGTTACATTTTATTTCCAAAACACAAAACTCACCTTGGTGTTTCTGCCTGTATTTTCCTAGCATGAAACGCCAATGTGCTCTGTTTTTTATTTCACCATGAATACCCTGCCTAACCTCTTATTTGTATGGAGACAGAATACAAATTTGGAAAGGAAGAAGGCAAAACAAGTGCAAACCCAGAACATATTTAGGAAATTGCCAATCAAGAAACCTGAATGCTGTTAACTGAATACACCTGAAAATACCTTTCACACTCGATTTGGAGGGAATTCCTAGCTGTGCCCTCGGCAAAATGCTTACATTTCTTATTCCAAAACACAAAATCTCACCTTGGTCGAGCTGCCTGCAGTTTTGCTAGCATGAAAGTCCAATGTGCTGTGTTTTTTATTTCATTATGAATACTCTGCCTAACCTCTTTTTTTGTATGGAGTCAGAATACAAAATTTGGAAAGGAAGAAGGCAAAACAAATGCAAACCCAGAACAAAGTTAGGAAATTGCCAATCAAGGAACCTGAATGCTGCTGACTGAATACACCTGAAAATCCCATTCACACGGGTTTTGGAGGGAATTCCTAGCTGTCCCCTGGGCAAATGAGTTACATTTTATTTCCAAAACACAAAACTCACCTTGGTGTATCTGCCTGTATTTTCCTAGCATGAAACGCCAATGTGCTGTGTTTTTTATTTCACTATGAATACTCTGCCTAACCTCTTTTTTGTATGGAGTCAGAATTCAAAATTTGGAAAGGAAGAAGGCAAAAGAAATGCAAACCCAGAACATATTGAGGAAATTGCCAATCAAGAAACCTGAATGCTGCTAACTGAATACACCTGAAAATCCCATTCACACGCAATTTGTAGGGAATTCCTAGCTGTCCCATGGGCAAATGAGTTACATTTTATTTCCAAAACACAAAACTCACCTTGGTGTATCTGCCTGTATTTTCCTAGCATGAAACGCCAATGTGCTGTGTTTTTTATTTCACTATGAATACTCTGCCTAACCTCTTTTTTGTATGGAGTCAGAATACAAAATTTGGAAAGGAAGAAGGCAAAAGAAACGCAAACCCAGAACATATTGAGGAAATTGCCAATCAAGAAACCTGAATGCTGCTAACTGAATACACCTGAAAATCCCATTCACACTCGATGTGGAGGGAATTCCTAGCTGTGCCCTCGGCAAAATGCTTTCATTTCTTTTTCCAAAACACAAAAACTCACCTTGGTCGAGCTGCCTGCAGTTTTGCTACCATGAAAGGCCAATGTGCTGTGTTTTTTATTTCATTATGAATACTCTGCCTAACCTCTTTTTTTGTATGGAGTCAGAATAGAAAATTTGGAAAGGAAGAAGGCAAAACAAATGCAAACCCAGAAAAAAGTTAGGAAATTGCCAATCAAGGAACCTGAATGCTGCTGACTGAATACACCTGAAAATCCCATTCACACGGGATTTGGAGGGAATTCCTAGCTGTCCCCTGGGCAAATGAGTTACATTTTATTTCCAAAACACAAAACTCACCTTGGTGTATCTGCCTGTATTTTCCTAGCATGAAACGCCAATGTGCTGTGTTTTTTATTTCACTATGAATACTCTGCCTAACCTCTTTTTTGTATGGAGTCAGAATTCAAAATTTGGAAAGGAAGAAGGCAAAAGAAATGCAAACCCAGAACAAATTGAGGAAATTGCCAATCAAGAAACCTGAATGCTGCTAACTGAATACACCTGAAAATCCCATTCACACGCAATTTGTAGGGAATTCCTAGCTGTCCCATGGGCAAATGAGTTACATTTTATTTCCAAAACACAAAACTCACCTTGGTGTATCTGCCTGTATTTTCCTAGCATGAAACGCCAATGTGCTGTGTTTTTTATTTCACTATGAATACTCTGCCTAACCTCTTTTTTGTATGGAGTCAGAATAGAAAATTTGGAAAGGAAGAAGGCAAAAGAAACGCAAACCCAGAACATATTGAGGAAATTGCCAATCAAGAAACCTGAATGCTGCTAACGGAATACACCTGAAAATCCCATTCACACTCGATGTGGAGGGAATTCCTAGCTGTGCCATCGGCAAAATGCTTTCATTTCTTTTTCCAAAACACAAAAACTCACCTTGGTCGAGCTGCCTGCAGTTTTGCTACCATGAAAGGCCAATGTGCTGTGTTTTTTATTTCATTATGAATACTCTGCCTAACCTCTTTTTTTGTATGGAGTCAGAATAGAAAATTTGGAAAGGAAGAAGGCAAAACAAATGCAAACCCAGAACTAATTTAGGAAATTGCCAATCAAGGAACCTGAATGCTGTGGATTGAATACACATGAAAATCACATTCACATTCGATTTGGAGAGAATTCCTAGCTGTGCCCTCGGCAAAATGCTTACATTTCTTTTTCCAAAACACAAAAACTCTCCTTGGTCGAGGTGCGTGTAGATTTCCAAGCATGAAATACCAAAATATTTGTTTTTTATTTCATTATGAATACTCTGCCTGACCTCTTTTTTGTATGGAGTCAGAATACAAAATTTGGAAATGAAGAAGGCAAAACAAACGCAAACCCAGAACAAATTTAGGAAATTGCCAATCAAGGAACCTGAATGCTGTGGATTGAATACACATGAGAATCGCATTCACATTCAATTTGGTGGGAATTCCTAGCTGTGCCCTCGGCAAAATTCTTACATTTCTTTTTCCAAAACACAAAAACTCACCTTCTTCGAGTTTTCTGTAGATGTATAGGCATGAAACGAGAATGTGCTGTGTTTTTTATTTCATATGAATACTCTGCCTAACCTCTTGTTTGTATGGAGTCAGAATACAAAATTTGGAACAGAAGAATGCAAAACAAAGGCAAACCCAGAACAAAATTAGGAAATTGCCAATCAAGAAACCTGAATGCTGCTAACTGAATACACCTGAAAATCCCATTTACACGCACTTTGTAGGGAATTCCTAGCTGTCCCATGGGCAAATGAGTTACATTTTATTTCCAAAACACAAAACTCACCTTGGTGTATCTGCCTGTATTTTCCTAGCATGAAACGCCAATGTGCTGTGTTTTTTATTTCACTATGAATACTCTGCCTAACCTCTTTTTTGTATGGAGTCAGAATACAAAATTTGGAAAGGAAGAAGGCAAAAGAAACGCAAACCCAGAACATATTGAGGAAATTGCCAATCAAGAAACCTGAATGCTGCTAACTGAATACACCTGAAAATCCCATTCACACGCGATGTGGAGGGAATTCCTAGCTGTGCCCTCGGCAAAATGCTTACATTTCTTTTTCCAAAACACAAAAACTCACCTTGGTCGAGCTGCCTGCTGGTTTGCTAGCATGAAAGGCTAATGTGCTGTGTTTTTTATTTCATTATGATTACTCTGCCTAACCTCTTTTTTGTATTTAGTCAGAATACAAAATTTGGAAAGGAAGAAGGCAAAACAAATGCAAACCCAGAACAAAGTTAGGAAATTGCCAATCAAGAAACCTGAATGCTGCTGACTGAATACACCTGAAAATCCCATACACACGGGATTTGGAGGGAATTTCTAGCTGTCCCCTGGGCAAATGAGTTACATTTTATTTCCAAAACACAAAACTCACCTTGGTGTTTCTGCCTGTATTTTCCTAGCATGAAACGCCAATGTGCTCTGTTTTTTATTTCACCATGAATACCCTGCCTAACCTCTTTTTTGTATGGAGTCAGAATACAAATTTGGAAAGGAAGAAGGCAAAACAAGTGCAAACCCAGAACATATTTAGGAAATTGCCAATCAAGAAACCTGAATGCTGTTAACTGAATACACCTGAAAATACCTTTCACACTCGATTTGGAGGGAATTCCTAGCTGTGCCCTCGGCAAAATGGTTGCATTTCTTTTTCCAAAACACAAAATCTCAACTTGGTCGAGCTGCCTGCAGTTTTGCTAGCATGAAAGTCCAATGTGCTGTGTTTTTTATTTCATTATGAATACTCTGCCTAACCTCTTTTTTTGTATGGAGTCAGAATACAAAATTTGGAAAGGAAGAAGGCAAAACAAATGCAAACCCAGAACAAAGTTAGGAAATTGCCAATCAAGGAACCTGAATGCTGCTGACTGAATACACCTGAAAATCCCATTCACACGGGATTTGGAGGGAATTCCTAGCTGTCCCCTGGGCAAATGAGTTACATTTTATTTCCAAAACACAAAACTCACCTTGGTGTATCTGCCTGTATTTTCTTAGCATGAAACGCCAATGTGCTGTGTTTTTTATTTCACTATGAATACTCTGCCTAACCTCTTTTTTGTATGGAGTCAGAATTCAAAATTTGGAAAGGAAGAAGGCAAAAGAAATGCAAACCCAGAACATATTGAGGAAATTGCCAATCAAGAAACCTGAATGCTGCTAACTGAATACACCTGAAAATCCCATTCACACGCAATTTGTAGGGAATTCCTAGCTGTCCCATGGGCAAATGAGTTACATTTTATTTCCAAAACACAAAACTCACCTTGGTGTATCTGCCTGTATTTTCCTAGCATGAAACGCCAATGTGCTGTGTTTTTTATTTCACTATGAATACTCTGCCTAACCTCTTTTTTGTATGGAGTCAGAATAGAAAATTTGGAAAGGAAGAAGGCAAAAGAAACGCAAACCCAGAACATATTGAGGAAATTGCCAATCAAGAAACCTGAATGCTGCTAACTGAATACACCTGAAAATCCCATTCACACTCGATGTGGAGGGAATTCCTAGCTGTGCCCTCGGCAAAATGCTTTCATTTCTTTTTCCAAAACACAAAAACTCACCTTGGTCGAGCTGCCTGCAGTTTTGCTACCATGAAAGGCCAATGTGCTGTGTTTTTTATTTCATTATGAATACTCTGCCTAACCTCTTTTTTTGTATGGAGTCAGAATAGAAAATTTGGAAAGGAAGAAGGCAAAACAAATGCAAACCCAGAACTAATTTAGGAAATTGCCAATCAAGGAACCTGAATGCTGTGGATTGAATACACATGAAAATCACATTCACATTCGATTTGGAGAGAATTCCTAGCTGTGCCCTCGGCAAAATGCTTACATTTCTTTTTCCAAAACACAAAAACTCTCCTTGGTCGAGGTGCGTGTAGATTTCCAAGCATGAAATACCAAAATATTTGTTTTTTATTTCATTATGAATACTCTGCCTGACCTCTTTTTTGTATGGAGTCAGAATACAAAATTTGGAAATGAAGAAGGCAAAACAAACGCAAACCCAGAACAAATTTAGGAAATTGCCAATCAAGGAACCTGAATGCTGTGGATTGAATACACATGAGAATCGCATTCACATTCGATTTGGTGGGAATTCCTAGCTGTGCCCTCGGCAAAATTCTTACATTTCTTTTTCCAAAACACAAACTCTCCTTGGTCGAGGTGCCTGTAGTTTTGCTAGCATGAAAGGCCAATGTGCTGTGTTTTTTATTTCACTATGAATACTCTGCCTAACCTCTTTTTTTGTATGGAGTCAGAATACAAAATTTGGAAAGGAAGAAGGCAAAAGAAATGCAAACCCAGAACATATTGAGGAAATTGCCAATCAAGAAACCTGAATGCTGCTAACTGAATACACCTGAAAATCCCATTCACACTCGATGTGGAGGGAATTCCTAGCTGTGCCCTCAGCAAAATGCTTTCATTTCTTTTTCCAAAACACAAAAACTCACCTTGGTCGAGCTGCCTGCAGTTTTGCTACCATGAAAGGCCAATGTGCTGTGTTTTTTATTTCATTATGAATACTCTGCCTAACCTCTTTTTTTGTATGGAGTCAGAATAGAAAATTTGGAAAGGAAGAAGGCAAAACAAATGCAAACCCAGAACTAATTTAGGAAATTGCCAATCAAGGAACCTGAATGCTGTGGATTGAATACACATGAAAATCACATTCACATTCGATTTTGAGAGAATTCCTAGCTGTGCCCTCGGCAAAATGCTTACATTTCTTTTTCCAAAACACAAAAACTCTCCTTGGTCGAGGTGCGTGTAGATTTCCAAGCATGAAATACCAAAATATTTGTTTTTTATTTCATTATGAATACTCTGCCTGACCTCTTTTTTGTATGGAGTCAGAATACAAAATTTGGAAATGAAGAAGGCAAAACAAACGCAAACCCAGAACAAATTTAGGAAATTGCCAATCAAGGAACCTGAATGCTGTGGATTGAATACACATGAGAATCGCATTCACATTCGATTTGGTGGGAATTCCTAGCTGTGCCCTCGGCAAAATTCTTACATTTCTTTTTCCAAAACACAAACTCTCCTTGGTCGAGGTGCCTGTAGTTTTGCTAGCATGAAAGGCCAATGTGCTGTGTTTTTTATTTCACTATGAATACTCTGCCTAACCTCTTTTTTGTATGGAGTCAGAATACAAAATTTGGAAAGGAAGAAGGCAAAAGAAACGCAAACCCAGAACATATTGAGGAAATTGCCAATCAAGAAACCTGAATGCTGCTAACTGAATACACCTGAAAATCCCATTCACACGCGATGTGGAGGGAATTCCTAGCTGTGCCCTCGGCAAAATGCTTTCATTTCTTTTTCCAAAACACAAAAACTCTTCTTGGTCGAGCTGCCTGCAGTTTTGCTACCATGAAAGGCCAATGTGCTGTGTTTTTTATTTCATTATGAATACTCTGCCTAACCTCTTTTTTTGTATGGAGTCAGAATAGAAAATTTGGAAAGGAAGAAGGCAAAACAAATGCAAACCCAGAACAAATTTAGGAAATTGCCAATCAAGGAACCTGAATGCTGTGGATTGAATACACATGAAAATCGCATTCACATTCGATTTGGTGGGAATTCCTAGCTGTGCCCTCGGCAAAATGCTTACATTTCTTTTTCCAAAACACAAAACCTCTCCTTGGTCGAGGTGCCTGTAGGTTTCCAAGCATGAAATTCCAAAAAGATTTGTTTTTTATTTCATTATGAATACTCTGCCTGACCTCTTTTTTGTATGCAGTCAGAATACAAAATTTGGAAAGGAAGAAGGCAAAACAAACGCAAACCCAGTACAAATTTAGGAAATTGCCAATCAAGGAACCTGAATGCTGTGGATTGAATACACCTGAAAATCGCATTCACACTCGATTTGGAGGGAATTCCTAGCTGTGCCCTCGGCAAAATGCTTACATTTCTTTTTCCAAAACACAAAAACTCTCCTTGGTCGAGGTGCGTGTAGATTTCCAAGCATGAAATACCAAAATATTTGTTTTTTATTTCATTATGAATACTCTGCCTGACCTCTTTTTTGTATGGAGTCAGAATACAAAATTTGGAAATGAAGAAGGCAAAACAAACGCAAAACCAGAACAAATTTAGGAAATTGCCAATCAAGGAACCTGAATGCTGTGGATTGAATACACATGAGAATCGCATTCACATTCGATTTGGTGGGAATTCCTAGCTGTGCCCTCGGCAAAATGCTTACATTTCTTTTTCCAAAACACAAACTCTCCTTGGTCGAGGTGCCTGTAGTTTTGCTAGCATGAAAGGCCAATGTGCTGTGTTTTTTATTTCACTATGAATACTCTGCCTAACCTCTTTTTTGTATGGAGTCAGAATACAAAATTTGGAAAGGAAGAAGGCAAAAGAAACGCAAACCCAGAACATATTGAGGAAATTGCCAATCAAGAAACCTGAATGCTGCTAACTGAATACACCTGAAAATCCCATTCACACGCGATGTGGAGGGAATTCCTAGCTGTGCCCTCGGCAAAATGCTTTCATTTCTTTTTCCAAAACACAAAAACTCTTCTTGGTCGAGCTGCCTGCAGTTTTGCTACCATGAAAGGCCAATGTGCTGTGTTTTTTATTTCATTATGAATACTCTGCCTAACCTCTTTTTTTGTATGGAGTCAGAATAGAAAATTTGGAAAGGAAGAAGGCAAAACAAATGCAAACCCAGAACAAATTTAGGAAATTGCCAATCAAGGAACCTGAATGCTGTGGATTGAATACACATGAAAATCGCATTCACATTCGATTTGGTGGGAATTCCTAGCTGTGCCCTCGGCAAAATGCTTACATTTCTTTTTCCAAAACACAAAACCTCTCCTTGGTCGAGGTGCCTGTAGGTTTCCAAGCATGAAATTCCAAAAAGATTTGTTTTTTATTTCATTATGAATACTCTGCCTGACCTCTTTTTTGTATGCAGTCAGAATACAAAATTTGGAAAGGAAGAAGGCAAAACAAACGCAAACCCAGTACAAATTTAGGAAATTGCCAATCAAGGAACCTGAATGCTGTGGATTGAATACACCTGAAAATCGCATTCACACTCGATTTGGAGGGAATTCCTAGCTGTGCCCTCGGCAAAATGCTTACATTTCTTTTTCCAAAACACAAAAACTCTCCTTGGTCGAGGTGCCTGTAGATTTCCAAGCATGAAATACCAAAATATTTGTTTTTTATTTCATTATGAATACTCTGCCTGACCTCTTTTTTGTATGGAGTCAGAATACAAAATTTGGAAATGAAGAAGGCAAAACAAACGCAAACCCAGAACAAATTTAGGAAATTGCCAATCAAGGAACCTGAATGCTGTGGATTGAATACACATGAGAATCGCATTCACATTCGATTTGGTGGGAATTCCTAGCTGTGCCCTCGGCAAAATGCTTACATTTCTTTTTCCAAAACACAAACTCTCCTTGGTCGAGGTGCCTGTAGTTTTGCTAGCATGAAAGGCCAATGTGCTGTGTTTTTTATTTCACTATGAATACTCTGCCTAACCTCTTTTTTGTATGGAGTCAGAATACAAAATTTGGAAAGGAAGAAGGGAAAAGAAACGCAAACCCAGAACATATTGAGGAAATTGCCAATCAAGAAACCTGAATGCTGCTAACTGAATACACCTGAAAATCCCATTCACACAGGATTTGGAGGGAATTCCTAGCTGTGCCCTCGGCAAAATGCTTACATTTCTTTTTCCAAAACACAAAAACTCACCTTGGTCGAGCTGCCTGCAGGTTTGCTAGCATGAAAGGGCAATAAGATTTGTTTTTTATTTCATTATGAATGCTCTGCCTAACCTCTTTTTTTGTATGGAGTCAGAATACAAAATTTGGAAAGGAAGAAGGCAAAACAAATGCAAACCCAGAATAAATTTAGGAAATTGCCAATCAAGGAACCTGAATGCTGCTGACTGAATACACCTGAAAATCCCATTCACACTGGATTTGGATGGAATTCCTAGCTGTCCCCTGGGCAAATGAGTTACATTTTATTTCCAAAACACAAAACTAACCTTGGTGTATCTGCCTGTATTTTCCTAGCATGAAACGCCAATGTGCTGTGTTTTTTATTTCACGATGAATACTCTGCCTAACCTCTTTTTTGCATGGAGTCAGAATACAAAATTTGGAAAGGAAGAAGGCAAAAGAAACGCAAACCGACAACAAAGTTAGGAAATTGCCAATCAAGAATCCTGAATGCTGCTAAGTGAATACACCTGAAAATCCCATTCACACGGGATTTGGAGGGAATTCCTAGCTGTGCCCTCGGCAAATGAGTTACATTTTATTTCCAAAACACAAAACTCACCTTGGTGTATCTGCCTGTATTTTCCTAGCATGAAACGCCAATGTGCTGTGTTTTTTATTTCACTATGAATACTCTGCCTCACCTCTTTTTTGTATGGAGTCAGAATACAAAATTTGGAATGGAAGAAGGCAAAACAAGCACAAACCCTGAACAAAGTTAGGAAATTGCCAATCAAGGAACCTGAATGCTGTTAACGGAATACACCTGCAAATCCCATTCACACGCGATTTGGAGGGAATTCCTAGCTGTGCCCTCGGCAAAATGCTAACATTTCTTTTTTAAAACACAAAAACTCACCTTGGTCGAGCTGCCTGCAGTTTTGCTAGCATGAAAGGCCAATGTGCTGTGTTTATTATTTCATTATGAATATTCTGCCTAACCTCTTTTTTTGTTTGGAGTCAGAATACAAAATTTGGAAAGGAAGAAGGCAAAACAAATGCAAACCCAGAACAAAGTTAGGAAATTGCCAATCAAGGAACCTGAATGCTGCTGACTGAATAAAATTGAAAATCCCATTCACACGGGATTTGTAGGGAATTCCTAGCTGTCCCCTGGGCAAATGAGTTACATTTTATTTCCAAAACACAAAACTCACCTTGGTGTATCTACCTGTATTTTACTAGCATGAAACGCCAATGTGCTGTGTTTTTTATTTCACTATGAATACTCTGCCTAACCTCTTTATTGTATGGAGTCAGAATACAAAATTTGGAAAGGAAGAAGGCAAAACAAATGCAAACCCAGAACAAAGTTAGGAAATTGCCAATCAAGAAACCTGAATGCTGCTGACTGAATACACCTGAAAATCCCATACACACGGGATTTGGAGGGAATTTCTAGCTGTCCCCTGGGCAAATTAGTTACATTTTATTTCCAAAACACAAAACTCACCTTGGTGTTTCTGCCTGTATTTTCCTAGCATGAAACGCCAATGTGCTCTGTTTTTTATTTCACCATGAATACCCTGCCTAACCTCTTTTTTGTATGGAGTCAGAATACAAATTTGGAAAGGAAGAAGGCAAAACAAGTGCAAACCCAGAACATATTTAGGAAATTGCCAATCAAGAAACCTGAATGCTGCTAACTGAATACACCTGAAAATACCTTTCACACTCGATTTGGAGGGAATTCCTAGCTGTGCCCTCGGCAAAATGGTTACATTTCTTTTTCCAAAACACAAAATCTCAACTTGGTCGAGCTGCCTGCAGTTTTGCTAGCATGAAAGTCCAATGTGCTGTGTTTTTTATTTCATTATGAATACTCTGCCTAACCTCTTTTTTTGTATGGAGTCAGAATACAAAATTTGGAAAGGAAGAAGGCAAAACAAATGCAAACCCAGAAGAAAGTTAGGAATTGACAATCAAGGAACCTGAATGCTGCTGACTGAATACACCTGAAAATCCCATTCACACGGGATTTGTAGGGAATTCCTAGCTGTCCCCTGGGCAAATGAGTTACATTTTATGTCCAAAACACAAAACTCACCTTGGTGTATCTGCCTGTATTTTCCTAGCATGAAACGCCAATGTGCTGTGTTTTTTATTTCACTATGAATACTCTGCCTGACCTCTTTTTTGTATGGAGTCAGAATACAAAATTTGGAAAGGAAGAAGGCAAAACAAACGCAAACCCAGAACATATTGAGGAAATTGCCAATCAAGAAGCCTGAATGCTGCTAACTGAATACACCTGAAAATCCCATTCACATGCAATTTTGAGGGAATTCCTAGCTGTGCCCTCGGCAAAATGCTTTCATTTCTTTTTCCAAAACACAAAAACTCACCTTGGTCGAGCTGCCTGCAGTTTTGCTACCATGAAAGGCTAATGTGCTGTGTTTTTTATTTCATTATGAATACTCTGCCTAACCTCTTTTTTGTATGGAGTCATAATACAAAATTTGGAAAGGAAGAAGGCAAAACAAATGCAAACCCAGCACAAAGTTAGGAAATTGCCAATCAAGGAACCTGAATGCTGCTGACTGAATACACTTGAAAATCCCATTCACACGGGATTTGGAGGGAATTCCTAGCTGTCCCATGGGCAAATGAGTTACATTTTATTTCCAAAACACAAAAACTCACCTTGGTCAAGCTGCCTGCAGTTTTGCTACCATGAAAGGCCAATGTGCTGTGTTTTTTATTTCATTATGAATACTCTGCCTAACCTCTTTTTTTGTATGGAGTCAGAATACAAAATTTGGAAAGGAAGAAGGCAAAACAAACGCAAACCCAGAACAAAGTTAGGAAATTGCCAATCAAGGAACCTGAATGCTGTGGATTGAATACACATGAAAATCGCATTCACATTCGATTTGGTGGGAATTCCTAGCTGTGCCCTCGGCAAAATGCTTACATTTCTTTTTCCAAAACACAAAACCTCTCCTTGGTCGAGGTGCCAGTAGGTTTCCAAGCATGAAATACCAAAAAGATTTGTTTTTTATTTCATTTTGAATACTCTGCCTGACCTCTTTTTTGTATGGAGTCAGAATACAAAATTTGGAAAGGAAGAAGGCAAAACAAATGCAAACCCAGAACAAATTTAGGAAATTGCCAATCAAGGAACCTGAATGCTGTGGATTGAATACACCTGAAAATCGCATTCACACTCGATTTGGAGGGAATTCCTAGCTGTGCCCTCGGCAAAATGCTTTCATTTCTTTTTCCAAAACACAAAAACTCACCTTGGTCAAGCTTCCCGCAGTTTTGCTACCATGAAAGGCCAATGTGCTGTGTTTTTTATTTCACTAGGAATACTCTGCCTAACCTCTTTTTTTGTATGGAGTCAGAATACAAAATTTGGAAAGGAAGAAGGCAAAAGAAACACAAACCCAGAACATATTGAGGAAATTGCCAATCAAGAAACCTGAATGCTGCTGACTGAATACACATGAAAATCCCATTCACACTCGATGTGGAGGGAATTCCTAGCTGTGCCCTCGGCAAAATGCTTTCATTTCTTTTTCCAAAACACAAAAACTCACCTTGGTCAAGCTGCCTGCAGTTTTGCTACCATGAAAGGCCAATGTGCTGTGTTTTTTATTTCATTATGAATACTCTGCCTAACCTCTTTTTTTGTAAGGAGTCAGAATACAAAATTTGGAAAGGAAGAAGGCAAAACAAACGCAAACCCAGAACAAATTTAGGAAATTGCCAATCAAGGAACCTGAATGCTGTGGATTGAATACACATGAAAATCGCATTCACATTCTATTTGGTGGGTATTCCTAGCTGTGCCCTCGGCAAAATGCTTACATTTCTTTTTCCAAAACACAAAACCTCTCCTTGGTCGAGGTGCCTGTAGGTTTCCAAGCATGAAATACCAAAAAGATTTGTTTTTTATTTCTTTATGAATACTCTGCCTGACCTCTTTTTTGTATGGAGTCAGAATACAAAATTTGGAAAGGAAGAAGGCAAAACAAACGCAAACCCAGAACAAATTTAGGAAATTGCCAATCAAGGAACCTGAATGCTGTGGATTGAATACACCTGAAAATTGCATTCACACTCGATTTGGAGGGAATTCCTAGCTGTGCCCTCGGCAAAATGCTTACATTTCTTTTTCCAAAACACAAAAACTCTCCTTGGTCGAGGTGCGTGTAGATTTCTAAGCATGAAATACCAAAATATTTGTTTTTTGTTTCATTATGATTACTCTGCCTGACCTCTTTTTTGTATGGAGTCAGAATACAAAATTTGGAAATGAAGAAGGCAAAACAAACGCAAACCCAGAACAAATTTAGGAAATTGCCAATCAAGGAACCTGAATGCTGTGGACTGAATACACATGAGAATCGCATTCACATTCGATTTGGTGGGAATTCCTAGCTGTGCCCTCGGCAAAATGCTTACATTTCTTTTTCCAAAACACAAACTCTCCTTGGTCGAGGTGCCTGTAGTTTTGCTAGCATGAAAGACCAATGTGCTGTGTTTTTTATTTCACTATGAATACTCTGCCAAACCTCTTTTTTGTATGGAGTCAGAATACAAAATTTGGAAAGGAAGAAGGCAAAAGAAACGCAAACCCAGAACATATTGAGGAAATTGCCAATCAAGAAACCTGAATGCTGCTAACTGAATACACCTGAAAATCCCATTCACACGCAATTTGGAGGGAATTCCTAGCTGTCCCCTCGGCAAAATGCTTACATTTCTTTTTCCAAAACACAAAACTCACCTGGGTCGAGCTGCCGCAGTTTTGCTAGCATGAAAGTTCAATGTGCTGTGTTTTTTATTTCATTATGAATACTCTGCCTAACCTCTTTTTTGTATGGAGTCAGAATACAAAATTTGGAAAGGAAGAAGGCAAAACAAATGCAAACCCAGAACAAAGTTAGGAAATTGCCAATCAAGGAACCTGAATGCTGCTGACTGAATACACCTGAAAATCCCATTCACACGGGATTTGGAGGGAATTCCTAGCTCTCCCATGGGCCAATGAATTACATTTTATTTCCAAAACACAAAACTCACCTTGGTGTATCTGCCTGTATTTTCCTAGCATGAAACGCCAATGTGCTGTGTTTTTTATTTCACTATGAATACTCTGCCTGACCTCTTTTTTGTTTGGAGTCAGAATACAAAATTTGGAAAGGAAGAAGGCAAAACAAAGGCAAACCAAGAACAAATTCAGGAAATTGCCAAACAAGGAACCTGAATGCTGCTGATTGAATAAACCTGAAAATCCCATTCACACTCGATTTGGAGGGAATTCTTAGCTGTGCCCTCTGCAAAATGGTTACATGACTTTTTCGAAAACACAAAAACTCACCTTGTTCGAGTTTCCTGTAGCTTTCCTAGCATGAAACGCCAATGTGCTGTGTTTTTTATTTCATTATGAATACTCTGCCTAACCTCTTTTTTGTCTGGAGTCAGAATACAAAATTTGGAAAGGAAGAAGTCAAAACAAAGGCAAACCCAGATCAAATTCAGGAAATTGCCAATCCAGATACCTGAATGCTGCTGATTGAATACACCTGAAAATCCCATTTACACTCGATGTGGAGGGAATTCCTAGCTGTGCCCTCGGCAAAATGCTTACATTTCTTTTTCCAAAACACAAAAACTCTCCTTGGTCGAGGTGCCTGTATATTTCCAAGCATGAAATACCAAAAAGATTTGTTTTTTATTTCATTATGAATACTCTGCCTGACCTCTTTTTTGTATGGAGTCAGAATACAAAATTTGGAAGGGAAGAAGGCAAAACAAACGCAAACCCAGAACAAATTTAGGAAATTGCCAATCAAGGAACCTGAATGCTGTGGATTGAATACACATGAAAATCGCATTCACACTCGATTTGGTGGGAATTCCTAGCTGTGCCCTCGGCAAAATGCTTACATTTCATTTTCCAAAACACAAAAACTCTCCTTGGTCGAGGTGCCTGTAGATTTCCAAGCATGAATTGCCAAAAAGATTCGTTTTTTATTTCATTATGAATACTCTGACTAACCTCTATTTTGAGAATCGCATTCACATTCGATTTGGCGGGAATTCCTAGCTGTGACCTCGGCAAAATGCTTACATTTCTTTTTCCAAAACACAAACTCTCCTTGGTCGAGGTGCCTGCACTTTTGCTAGCATGAAAGGCCAATGTGCTGTGTTTTTTATTTCATTATGAATACTCTGCCTGAACTCTTTTTTGTATGGAGTCAGAATACAAAATTTGGAAAGGTAGAAGGCAAAACAAACGCAAAACCAGAACAAATTTAGGAAATTGCCAATCAAGGAACCTGAATGCTGTGGATTGAATACACATGAAAATCGCATTCACATTCGATTTGGTGGGAATTCCTAGGTGTGCCCTCGGCAAAATGCTTACATTTCTTTTTCCAAAACTCAAAAACTCTCCTTGGTCGAGGTGCCTGTAGATTTCCAAGCATGAAATACCAAAATATTTGTTTTTTATTTCACTATGAATACTCTGCCTGACCTCTTTTTTGTATGGAGTCAGAATACAAAATTTGGAAAGAAAGAAGGCAAAACAAACGCAAACCCCGAACAAATTTAGGAAATTGCCAATCAAGAAACCTGAATGCTGTGGATTGAATACACATGAGAATCACATTCACATTCTATTTGGCGGGAATTCCTAGCTGTGACCTCGGCAAAATGCTTACATTTTTTTTCCAAAACACAAACTCTCATTGTTCGAGGTGCTTGCAGTTTTGCTAGCATGAAAGGCCAATGTGCTGTGTTTTTTATTTCATTATGAATACTCTACCTAACCTCTTTTTTGTATGGAGTCAGAATACAAAATTTGGAAAGCAAGAAGGCAAAACAAACGCAAACCCAGAACAAAGTTAGGAAATTGCCAATCAAGAAACCTGATTGCTGCTGACTGAATACAGCTGAAAATCCCAATCACACGCGATTTGGAGGGAATTCCTAGCTGTCCCCTCGGCTAAATGCTTACATTTCTTTTTCCAAAACACAAAAACTCACCTTGGTCGAGCTGCCTGCAGTTTTGCTACCATGAAAGGCCAATGTGCTGTGTTTTTTATTTCATTATGAATACTCTGCCTAACCTCTTTTTTTGTATGGAGTCAGAATAGAAAATTTGGAAAGGAAGAAGGCAAAACAAATGCAAACCCAGAACAAATTTAGGAAATTGCCAATCAAGGAACCTGAATGCTCTGGATTGAATACACATGAAAATAGCATTCACATTCGATTTGGTGGGAATTCCTAGCTGTGCCCTCGGCAAAATGCTTACATTTCTTTTTCCAAAACACAAAACCTCTCCTTGGTCGAGGTGCCTGTAGGTTTCCAAGCATGAAATACCAAAAAGATTTGTTTTTTATTTCATTATGAATACTCTGCCTGATCTCTTTTTTGTATGGAGTCAGAATACAAAATTTGGAAAGGAAGAAGGCAAAACAAACGCAAACCCAGAACAAAGTTAGGAAATTGCCAATCAAGGAACCTGAATGCTGTGGATTGAATACACATGAAAATCGCATTCACACTCGATTTGGAGGGAATTCCTAGCTGTGCCCTCGGCAAAATGCTTACATTTCTTTTTCCAAAACACAAAAACTCTCCTTGGTCGAGGTGCGTGTAGATTTCCAAGCATGAAATACCAAAATATTTGTTTTTTATTTCATTATTAATACTCTGCCTGACCTCTTTTTTGTATGGAGTCAGAATACAAAATTTGGAAATGAAGAAGGCAAAACAAACGCAAAACCAGAACAAATTTAGGAAATTGCCAATCAAGGAACCTGAATGCTGTGGATTGAATACACATGAGAATCGCATTCACTTTCGATTTGGTGGGAATTCCTAGCTGTGCCCTCGGCAAAATTGTTACATTTCTTTTTCCAAAACACAAACTCTCCTTGGTCGAGGTGCCTGTAGGTTTCCAAGCATGAAATACCAAAAAGATTTGTTTTTTATTTCATTATGAATACTCTGCCTAACCTCTTTTTTGTATGGAGTCAGAATACAAAATTTGGAAAGGAAGAAGGCAAAACAAACGCAAACCCAGAACAAAGTTAGGAAATTGCCAATCAAGAAACCTGAATGCTGCTAACTGAATACACCTGAAAATCCCATTCACACGCGATTTGGAGGGAATTCCTAGCTGTGCCCTCGGCAAAATGCTTACATTTCTTTTTCCAAAACACAAAAACTCACCTTGGTCGAGCTGCCTGCAGGTTTGCTAGCATGAAAGGCCAATAAGATTTGTTTTTTATTTCATTATAAATGCTCTGCCTAACCTCTTTTTTTGTATGGAGTCAGAATACAGAATTTGGAAAGGAAGAAGGCAAAACAAATGCAAACCCAGAACAAAGTTAGGAAATTGCCAATCAAGGAAACTGAATGCTGCTGACTGAATACACCTGAAAATCGCATTCACACTCGATTTGGATGGAATTCCTAGCTGTCCCCTGGGCAAATGAGTTACATTTTATTTCCAAAACACAAAACTCACCTTGGTGTATCTGCCTGTATTTTCCTAGCATGAAACGCCAATGTGCTGTGTTTTTTATTTCACTATGAATACTCTGCCTAACCTCTTTTTTGTATGGAGTCAGAATACAAAATTTGGAAAGGAAGAAGGCAAAAGAAACGCAAACCGACAACAAAGATAGGAAATTGCCAATCAAGAATCCTGAATGCTGCTAAGTGAATACACCTGAAAATCCCATTCACACGGGATTTGGAGGGAATTCCTAGCTGTGCCCTCGGCAAATGAGTTACATTTTATTTCCAAAACACAAAACTCACCTTGGTGTATCTGCCTGTATTTTCCTAGCATGAAACGCCAATGTGCTGTGTTTTTTATTTCACTATGAATACTCTGCCTCACCTCTTTTTTGTATGGAATCAGAATACAAAATTTGGAATGGAAGAAGGCAAAACAAGCACAAACCCTGAACAAAGTTAGGCAATTGCCAATCAAGAAACCTGAATGCTGTTAACGGAATACACCTGCAAATCCCATTCACACGCGATTTGGAGGGAATTCCTAGCTGTGCCCTCGGCAAAATGCTAACATTTCTTTTTTAAAACACAAAAACTCACCTTGGTCGAGCTGCCTGCAGTTTTGCTAGCATGAAAGGCCAATGTGCTGTGTTTTTTATTTCATTATGAATATTCTGCCTAACCTCTTTTTTTGTATGGAGTCAGAATACAAAATTTGGAAAGGAAGAAGGCAAAACAAATGCAAACCCAGAACAAAGTTAGGAAATTGCCAATCAAGGAACCTGAATGCTGCTGACTGAATACACCTGAAAATCCCATTCACACGGGATTTGTAGGGAATTCCTAGCTGTCCCCTGGGCAAATGAGTTACATTTTATTTCCAAAACACAAAACTCACCTTGGTGTATCTACCTGTATTTTACTAGCATGAAACGCCAATGTGCTGTGTTTTTTATTTCACTATGAATACTCTGCCTGACCTCTTTTTTGTATGGAGTCAGAATACAAAATTTGGAAAGGAAGAAGACAAAACAAATGCAAACCCAGAACATATTGAGGAAATTGCCAATCAAGAAACCTGAATGCTGCTAACTGAATACACCTGAAAATCCCATTCACACGCGATTGTTAGGGAATTCCTAGCAGTGCCCTCGGCAAAATGCTTACATTTCTTTTTCCAAAACACAAAAACTCACCTTGGTCGAGCTGCCTGCAGGTTTGCTAGCATGAAAGGCTAATGTGCTGTGTTTTTTATTTCATTATGATTACTCTGCCTAACCTCTTTTTTGTATTTAGTCAGAATACAAAATTTGGAAAGGAAGAAGGCAAAACAAATGCAAACCCAGAACAAAGTTAGGAAATTGCCAATCAAGAAACCTGAATGCTGCTGACTGAATACACCTGAAAATCCCATACACACGGGATTTGGAGGGAATTTCTAGCTGTCCCCTGGGCAAATTAGTTACATTTTATTTCCAAAACACAAAACTCACCTTGGTGTTTCTGCCTGTATTTTCCTAGCATGAAACGCCAATGTGCTCTGTTTTTTATTTCACCATGAATACCCTGCCTAACCTCTTATTTGTATGGAGACAGAATACAAATTTGGAAAGGAAGAAGGCAAAACAAGTGCAAACCCAGAACATATTTAGGAAATTGCCAATCAAGAAACCTGAATGCTGTTAACTGAATACACCTGAAAATACCTTTCACACTCGATTTGGAGGGAATTCCTAGCTGTGCCCTCGGCAAAATGCTTACATTTCTTTTTCCAAAACACAAAATCTCACCTTGGTCGAGCTGCCTGCAGTTTTGCTAGCATGAAAGTCCAATGTGCTGTGTTTTTTATTTCATTATGAATACTCTGCCTAACCTCTTTTTTTGTATGGAGTCAGAATACAAAATTTGGAAAGGAAGAAGGCAAAACAAATGCAAACCCAGAACAAAGTTAGGAAATTGCCAATCAAGGAACCTGAATGCTGCTGACTGAATACACCTGAAAATCCCATTCACACGGGTTTTGGAGGGAATTCCTAGCTGTCCCCTGGGCAAATGAGTTACATTTTATTTCCAAAACACAAAACTCACCTTGGTGTATCTGCCTGTATTTTCCTAGCATGAAACGCCAATGTGCTGTGTTTTTTATTTCACTATGAATACTCTGCCTAACCTCTTTTTTGTATGGAGTCAGAATTCAAAATTTGGAAAGGAAGAAGGCAAAAGAAATGCAAACCCAGAACATATTGAGGAAATTGCCAATCAAGAAACCTGAATGCTGCTAACTGAATACACCTGAAAATCCCATTCACACGCAATTTGTAGGGAATTCCTAGCTGTCCCATGGGCAAATGAGTTACATTTTATTTCCAAAACACAAAACTCACCTTGGTGTATCTGCCTGTATTTTCCTAGCATGAAACGCCAATGTGCTGTGTTTTTTATTTCACTATGAATACTCTGCCTAACCTCTTTTTTGTATGGAGTCAGAATACAAAATTTGGAAAGGAAGAAGGCAAAAAAACGCAAACCCAGAACATATTGAGGAAATTGCCAATCAAGAAACCTGAATGCTGCTAACTGAATACACCTGAAAATCCCATTCACACTCGATGTGGAGGGAATTCCTAGCTGTGCCCTCGGCAAAATGCTTTCATTTCTTTTTCCAAAACACAAAAACTCACCTTGGTCGAGCTGCCTGCAGTTTTGCTACCATGAAAGGCCAATGTGCTGTGTTTTTTATTTCATTATGAATACTCTGCCTAACCTCTTTTTTTGTATGGAGTCAGAATAGAAAATTTGGAAAGGAAGAAGGCAAAACAAATGCAAACCCAGAACTAATTTAGGAAATTGCCAATCAAGGAACCTGAATGCTGTGGATTGAATACACATGAAAATCACATTCACATTCGATTTGGAGAGAATTCCTAGCTGTGCCCTCGGCAAAATGCTTACATTTCTTTTTCCAAAACACAAAAACTCACCTTGGTCGAGCTGCCTGCAGTTTTGCTACCATGAAAGGCCAATGTGCTGTGTTTTTTATTTCATTATGAATACTCTGCCTAACCTCTTTTTTTGTATGGAGTCAGAATAGAAAATTTGGAAAGGAAGAAGGCAAAACAAATGCAAACCCAGAAAAAAGTTAGGAAATTGCCAATCAAGGAACCTGAATGCTGCTGACTGAATACACCTGAAAATCCCATTCACACGGGATTTGGAGGGAATTCCTAGCTGTCCCCTGGGCAAATGAGTTACATTTTATTTCCAAAACACAAAACTCACCTTGGTGTATCTGCCTGTATTTTCCTAGCATGAAACGCCAATGTGCTGTGTTTTTTATTTCACTATGAATACTCTGCCTAACCTCTTTTTTGTATGGAGTCAGAATTCAAAATTTGGAAAGGAAGAAGGCAAAAGAAATGCAAACCCAGAACAAATTGAGGAAATTGCCAATCAAGAAACCTGAATGCTGCTAACTGAATACACCTGAAAATCCCATTCACACGCAATTTGTAGGGAATTCCTAGCTGTCCCATGGGCAAATGAGTTACATTTTATTTCCAAAACACAAAACTCACCTTGGTGTATCTGCCTGTATTTTCCTAGCATGAAACGCCAATGTGCTGTGTTTTTTATTTCACTATGAATACTCTGCCTAACCTCTTTTTTGTATGGAGTCAGAATAGAAAATTTGGAAAGGAAGAAGGCAAAAGAAACGCAAACCCAGAACATATTGAGGAAATTGCCAATCAAGAAACCTGAATGCTGCTAACTGAATACACCTGAAAATCCCATTCACACTCGATGTGGAGGGAATTCCTAGCTGTGCCATCGGCAAAATGCTTTCATTTCTTTTTCCAAAACACAAAAACTCACCTTGGTCGAGCTGCCTGCAGTTTTGCTACCATGAAAGGCCAATGTGCTGTGTTTTTTATTTCATTATGAATACTCTGCCTAACCTCTTTTTTTGTATGGAGTCAGAATAGAAAATTTGGAAAGGAAGAAGGCAAAACAAATGCAAACCCAGAACTAATTTAGGAAATTGCCAATCAAGGAACCTGAATGCTGTGGATTGAATACACATGAAAATCACATTCACATTCGATTTGGAGAGAATTCCTAGCTGTGCCCTCGGCAAAATGCTTACATTTCTTTTTCCAAAACACAAAAACTCTCCTTGGTCGAGGTGCGTGTAGATTTCCAAGCATGAAATACCAAAATATTTGTTTTTTATTTCATTATGAATACTCTGCCTGACCTCTTTTTTGTATGGAGTCAGAATACAAAATTTGGAAATGAAGAAGGCAAAACAAACGCAAACCCAGAACAAATTTAGGAAATTGCCAATCAAGGAACCTGAATGCTGTGGATTGAATACACATGAGAATCGCATTCACATTCAATTTGGTGGGAATTCCTAGCTGTGCCCTCGGCAAAATTCTTACATTTCTTTTTCCAAAACACAAAAACTCACCTTCTTCGAGTTTTCTGTAGATGTATAGGCATGAAACGAGAATGTGCTGTGTTTTTTATTTCATATGAATACTCTGCCTAACCTCTTGTTTGTATGAAGTCAGAATACAAAATTTGGAACAGAAGAATGCAAAACAAAGGCAAACCCAGAACAAAATTAGGAAATTGCCAATCAAGAAACCTGAATGCTGCTAACTTAATACACCTGAAAATCCCATTTACACGCACTTTGTAGGGAATTCCTAGCTGTCCCATGGGCAAATGAGTTACATTTTATTTCCAAAACACAAAACTCACCTTGGTGTATCTGCCTGTATTTTCCTAGCATGAAACGCCAATGTGCTGTGTTTTTTATTTCACTATGAATACTCTGCCTAACCTCTTTTTTGTATGGAGTCAGAATACAAAATTTGGAAAGGAAGAAGGCAAAAGAAACGCAAACCCAGAACATATTGAGGAAATTGCCAATCAAGAAACCTGAATGCTGCTAACTGAATACACCTGAAAATCCCATTCACACGCGATGTGGAGGGAATTCCTAGCTGTGCCCTCGGCAAAATGCTTACATTTCTTTTTCCAAAACACAAAAACTCACCTTGGTCGAGCTGCCTGCTGGTTTGCTAGCATGAAAGGCTAATGTGCTGTGTTTTTTATTTCATTATGATTACTCTGCCTAACCTCTTTTTTGTATTTAGTCAGAATACAAAATTTGGAAAGGAAGAAGGCAAAACAAATGCAAACCCAGAACAAAGTTAGGAAATTGCCAATCAAGAAACCTGAATGCTGCTGACTGAATACACCTGAAAATCCCATACACACGGGATTTGGAGGGAATTTCTAGCTGTCCCCTGGGCAAATGAGTTACATTTTATTTCCAAAACACAAAACTCACCTTGGTGTTTCTGCCTGTATTTTCCTAGCATGAAACGCCAATGTGCTCTGTTTTTTATTTCACCATGAATACCCTGCCTAACCTCTTTTTTGTATGGAGTCAGAATACAAATTTGGAAAGGAAGAAGGCAAAACAAGTGCAAACCCAGAACATATTTAGGAAATTGCCAATCAAGAAACCTGAATGCTGTTAACTGAATACACCTGAAAATACCTTTCACACTCGATTTGGAGGGAATTCCTAGCTGTGCCCTCGGCAAAATGGTTGCATTTCTTTTTCCAAAACACAAAATCTCAACTTGGTCGAGCTGCCTGCAGTTTTGCTAGCATGAAAGTCCAATGTGCTGTGTTTTTTATTTCATTATGAATACTCTGCCTAACCTCTTTTTTTGTATGGAGTCAGAATACAAAATTTGGAAAGGAAGAAGGCAAAACAAATGCAAACCCAGAACAAAGTTAGGAAATTGCCAATCAAGGAACCTGAATGCTGCTGACTGAATACACCTGAAAATCCCATTCACACGGGATTTGGAGGGAATTCCTAGCTGTCCCCTGGGCAAATGAGTTACATTTTATTTCCAAAACACAAAACTCACCTTGGTGTATCTGCCTGTATTTTCTTAGCATGAAACGCCAATGTGCTGTGTTTTTTATTTCACTATGAATACTCTGCCTAACCTCTTTTTTGTATGGAGTCAGAATTCAAAATTTGGAAAGGAAGAAGGCAAAAGAAATGCAAACCCAGAACATATTGAGGAAATTGCCAATCAAGAAACCTGAATGCTGCTAACTGAATACACCTGAAAATCCCATTCACACGCAATTTGTAGGGAATTCCTAGCTGTCCCATGGGCAAATGAGTTACATTTTATTTCCAAAACACAAAACTCACCTTGGTGTATCTGCCTGTATTTTCCTAGCATGAAACGCCAATGTGCTGTGTTTTTTATTTCACTATGAATACTCTGCCTAACCTCTTTTTTGTATGGAGTCAGAATAGAAAATTTGGAAAGGAAGAAGGCAAAAGAAACGCAAACCCAGAACATATTGAGGAAATTGCCAATCAAGAAACCTGAATGCTGCTAACTGAATACACCTGAAAATCCCATTCACACTCGATGTGGAGGGAATTCCTAGCTGTGCCCTCGGCAAAATGCTTTCATTTCTTTTTCCAAAACACAAAAACTCACCTTGGTCGAGCTGCCTGCAGTTTTGCTACCATGAAAGGCCAATGTGCTGTGTTTTTTATTTCATTATGAATACTCTGCCTAACCTCTTTTTTTGTATGGAGTCAGAATAGAAAATTTGGAAAGGAAGAAGGCAAAACAAATGCAAACCCAGAACTAATTTAGGAAATTGCCAATCAAGGAACCTGAATGCTGTGGATTGAATACACATGAAAATCACATTCACATTCGATTTGGAGAGAATTCCTAGCTGTGCCCTCGGCAAAATGCTTACATTTCTTTTTCCAAAACACAAAAACTCTCCTTGGTCGAGGTGCGTGTAGATTTCCAAGCATGAAATACCAAAATATTTGTTTTTTATTTCATTATGAATACTCTGCCTGACCTCTTTTTTGTATGGAGTCAGAATACAAAATTTGGAAATGAAGAAGGCAAAACAAACGCAAACCCAGAACAAATTTAGGAAATTGCCAATCAAGGAACCTGAATGCTGTGGATTGAATACACATGAGAATCGCATTCACATTCGATTTGGTGGGAATTCCTAGCTGTGCCCTCGGCAAAATTCTTACATTTCTTTTTCCAAAACACAAACTCTCCTTGGTCGAGGTGCCTGTAGTTTTGCTAGCATGAAAGGCCAATGTGCTGTGTTTTTTATTTCACTATGAATACTCTGCCTAACCTCTTTTTTTGTATGGAGTCAGAATACAAAATTTGGAAAGGAAGAAGGCAAAAGAAATGCAAACCCAGAACATATTGAGGAAATTGCCAATCAAGAAACCTGAATGCTGCTAACTGAATACACCTGAAAATCCCATTCACACTCGATGTGGAGGGAATTCCTAGCTGTGCCCTCAGCAAAATGCTTTCATTTCTTTTTCCAAAACACAAAAACTCACCTTGGTCGAGCTGCCTGCAGTTTTGCTACCATGAAAGGCCAATGTGCTGTGTTTTTTATTTCATTATGAATACTCTGCCTAACCTCTTTTTTTGTATGGAGTCAGAATAGAAAATTTGGAAAGGAAGAAGGCAAAACAAATGCAAACCCAGAACTAATTTAGGAAATTGCCAATCAAGGAACCTGAATGCTGTGGATTGAATACACATGAAAATCACATTCACATTCGATTTTGAGAGAATTCCTAGCTGTGCCCTCGGCAAAATGCTTACATTTCTTTTTCCAAAACACAAAAACTCTCCTTGGTCGAGGTGCGTGTAGATTTCCAGGCATGAAATACCAAAATATTTGTTTTTTATTTCATTATGAATACTCTGCCTGACCTCTTTTTTGTATGGAGTCAGAATACAAAATTTGGAAATGAAGAAGGCAAAACAAACGCAAACCCAGAACAAATTTAGGAAATTGCCAATCAAGGAACCTGAATGCTGTGGATTGAATACACATGAGAATCGCATTCACATTCGATTTGGTGGGAATTCCTAGCTGTGCCCTCGGCAAAATTCTTACATTTCTTTTTCCAAAACACAAACTCTCCTTGGTCGACGTGCCTGTAGTTTTGCTAGCATGAAAGGCCAATGTGCTGTGTTTTTTATTTCACTATGAATACTCTGCCTAACCTCTTTTTTGTATGGAGTCAGAATACAAAATTTGGAAAGGAAGAAGGCAAAAGAAACGCAAACCCAGAACATATTGAGGAAATTGCCAATCAAGAAACCTGAATGCTGCTAACTGAATACACCTGAAAATCCCATTCACACGCGATGTGGAGGGAATTCCTAGCTGTGCCCTCGGCAAAATGCTTTCATTTCTTTTTCCAAAACACAAAAACTCTTCTTGGTCGAGCTGCCTGCAGTTTTGCTACCATGAAAGGCCAATGTGCTGTGTTTTTTATTTCATTATGAATACTCTGCCTAACCTCTTTTTTTGTATGGAGTCAGAATAGAAAATTTGGAAAGGAAGAAGGCAAAACAAATGCAAACCCAGAACAAATTTAGGAAATTGCCAATCAAGGAACCTGAATGCTGTGGATTGAATACACATGAAAATCGCATTCACATTCGATTTGGTGGGAATTCCTAGCTGTGCCCTCGGCAAAATGCTTACATTTCTTTTTCCAAAACACAAAACCTCTCCTTGGTCGAGGTGCCTGTAGGTTTCCAAGCATGAAATTCCAAAAAGATTTGTTTTTTATTTCATTATGAATACTCTGCCTGACCTCTTTTTTGTATGCAGTCAGAATACAAAATTTGGAAAGGAAGAAGGCAAAACAAACGCAAACCCAGTACAAATTTAGGAAATTGCCAATCAAGGAACCTGAATGCTGTGGATTGAATACACCTGAAAATCGCATTCACACTCGATTTGGAGGGAATTCCTAGCTGTGCCCTCGGCAAAATGCTTACATTTCTTTTTCCAAAACACAAAAACTCTCCTTGGTCGAGGTGCCTGTAGATTTCCAAGCATGAAATACCAAAATATTTGTTTTTTATTTCATTATGAATACTCTGCCTGACCTCTTTTTTGTATGGAGTCAGAATACAAAATTTGGAAATGAAGAAGGCAAAACAAACGCAAAACCAGAACAAATTTAGGAAATTGCCAATCAAGGAACCTGAATGCTGTGGATTGAATACACATGAGAATCGCATTCACATTCGATTTGGTGGGAATTCCTAGCTGTGCCCTCGGCAAAATGCTTACATTTCTTTTTCCAAAACACAAACTCTCCTTGGTCGAGGTGCCTGTAGTTTTGCTAGCATGAAAGGCCAATGTGCTGTGTTTTTTATTTCACTATGAATACTCTGCCTAACCTCTTTTTTGTATGGAGTCAGAATACAAAATTTGGAAAGGAAGAAGGCAAAAGAAACGCAAACCCAGAACATATTGAGGAAATTGCCAATCAAGAAACCTGAATGCTGCTAACTGAATACACCTGAAAATCCCATTCACACGCGATGTGGAGGGAATTCCTAGCTGTGCCCTCGGCAAAATGCTTTCATTTCTTTTTCCAAAACACAAAAACTCTTCTTGGTCGAGCTGCCTGCAATTTTGCTACCATGAAAGGCCAATGTGCTGTGTTTTTTATTTCATTATGAATACTCTGCCTAACCTCTTTTTTTGTATGGAGTCAGAATAGAAAATTTGGAAAGGAAGAAGGCAAAACAAATGCAAACCCAGAACAAATTTAGGAAATTGCCAATCAAGGAACCTGAATGCTGTGGATTGAATACACATGAAAATCGCATTCACATTCGATTTGGTGGGAATTCCTAGCTGTGCCCTCGGCAAAATGCTTACATTTCTTTTTCCAAAACACAAAACCTCTCCTTGGTCGAGGTGCCTGTAGGTTTCCAAGCATGAAATTCCAAAAAGATTTGTTTTTTATTTCATTATGAATACTCTGCCTGACCTCTTTTTTGTATGCAGTCAGAATACAAAATTTGGAAAGGAAGAAGGCAAAACAAACGCAAACCCAGTACAAATTTAGGAAATTGCCAATCAAGGAACCTGAATGCTGTGGATTGAATACACCTGAAAATCGCATTCACACTCGATTTGGAGGGAATTCCTAGCTGTGCCCTCGGCAAAATGCTTACATTTCTTTTTCCAAAACACAAAAACTCTCCTTGGTCGAGGTGCCTGTAGATTTCCAAGCATGAAATACCAAAATATTTGTTTTTTATTTCATTATGAATACTCTGCCTGACCTCTTTTTTGTATGGAGTCAGAATACAAAATTTGGAAATGAAGAAGGCAAAACAAACGCAAACCCAGAACAAATTTAGGAAATTGCCAATCAAGGAACCTGAATGCTGTGGATTGAATACACATGAGAATCGCATTCACATTCGATTTGGTGGGAATTCCTAGCTGTGCCCTCGGCAAAATGCTTACATTTCTTTTTCCAAAACACAAACTCTCCTTGGTCGACGTGCCTGTAGTTTTGCTAGCATGAAAGGCCAATGTGCTGTGTTTTTTATTTCACTATGAATACTCTGCCTAACCTCTTTTTTGTATGGAGTCAGAATACAAAATTTGGAAAGGAAGAAGGCAAAAGAAACGCAAACCCAGAACATATTGAGGAAATTGCCAATCAAGAAACCTGAATGCTGCTAACTGAATACACCTGAAAATCCCATTCACACAGGATTTGGAGGGAATTCCTAGCTGTGCCCTCGGCAAAATGCTTACATTTCTTTTTCCAAAACACAAAAACTCACCTTGGTCGAGCTGCCTGCAGGTTTGCTAGCATGAAAGGGCAATAAGATTTGTTTTTTATTTCATTATGAATGCTCTGCCTAACCTCTTTTTTTGTATGGAGTCAGAATACAAAATTTGGAAAGGAAGAAGGCAAAACAAATGCAAACCCAGAATAAATTTAGGAAATTGCCAATCAAGGAACCTGAATGCTGCTGACTGAATACACTTGAAAATCCCATTCACACTGGATTTGGATGGAATTCCTAGCTGTCCCCTGGGCAAATGAGTTACATTTTATTTCCAAAACACAAAACTCACCTTGGTGTATCTGCCTGTATTTTCCTAGCATGAAACGCCAATGTGCTGTGTTTTTTATTTCACTATGAATACTCTGCCTAACCTCTTTTTTGCATGGAGTCAGAATACAAAATTTGGAAAGGAAGAAGGCAAAAGAAACGCAAACCGACAACAAAGTTAGGAAATTGCCAATCAAGAATCCTGAATGCTGCTAAGTGAATACACCTGAAAATCCCATTCACACGGGATTTGGAGGGAATTCCTAGCTGTGCCCTCGGCAAATGAGTTACATTTTATTTCCAAAACACAAAACTCACCTTGGTGTATCTGCCTGTATTTTCCTAGCATGAAACGCCAATGTGCTGTGTTTTTTATTTCACTATGAATACTCTGCCTCACCTCTTTTTTGTATGGAGTCAGAATACAAAATTTGGAATGGAAGAAGGCAAAACAAGCACAAACCCTGAACAAAGTTAGGAAATTGCCAATCAAGGAACCTGAATGCTGTTAACGGAATACACCTGCAAATCCCATTCACACGCGATTTGGAGGGAATTCCTAGCTGTGCCCTCGGCAAAATGCTAACATTTCTTTTTTAAAACACAAAAACTCACCTTGGTCGAGCTGCCTGCAGTTTTGCTAGCATGAAAGGCCAATGTGCTGTGTTTATTATTTCATTATGAATATTCTGCCTAACCTCTTTTTTTGTTTGGAGTCAGAATACAAAATTTGGAAAGGAAGAAGGCAAAACAAATGCAAACCCAGAACAAAGTTAGGAAATTGCCAATCAAGGAACCTGAATGCTGCTGACTGAATAAAATTGAAAATCCCATTCACACGGGATTTGTAGGGAATTCCTAGCTGTCCCCTGGGCAAATGAGTTTCATTTTATTTCCAAAACACAAAACTCACCTTGGTGTATCTACCTGTATTTTACTAGCATGAAACGCCAATGTGCTGTGTTTTTTATTTCACTATGAATACTCTGCCTAACCTCTTTATTGTATGGAGTCAGAATACAAAATTTGGAAAGGAAGAAGGCAAAACAAATGCAAACCCAGAACAAAGTTAGGAAATTGCCAATCAAGAAACCTGAATGCTGCTGACTGAATACACCTGAAAATCCCATACACACGGGATTTGGAGGGAATTTCTAGCTGTCCCCTGGGCAAATTAGTTACATTTTATTTCCAAAACACAAAACTCACCTTGGTGTTTCTGCCTGTATTTTCCTAGCATGAAACGCCAATGTGCTCTGTTTTTTATTTCACCATGAATACCCTGCCTAACCTCTTTTTTGTATGGAGTCAGAATACAAATTTGGAAAGGAAGAAGGCAAAACAAGTGCAAACCCAGAACATATTTAGGAAATTGCCAATCAAGAAACCTGAATGCTGCTAACTGAATACACCTGAAAATACCTTTCACACTCGATTTGGAGGGAATTCCTAGCTGTGCCCTCGGCAAAATGGTTACATTTCTTTTTCCAAAACACAAAATCTCAACTTGGTCGAGCTGCCTGCAGTTTTGCTAGCATGAAAGTCCAATGTGCTGTGTTTTTTATTTCATTATGAATACTCTGCCTAACCTCTTTTTTTGTATGGAGTCAGAATACAAAATTTGGAAAGGAAGAAGGCAAAACAAATGCAAACCCAGAACAAAGTTAGGAATTGCCAATCAAGGAACCTGAATGCTGCTTACTGAATACACCTGAAAATCCCATTCACACGGGATTTGGAGGGAATTCCTAGCTGTCCCCTGGGCAAATGAGTTACATTTTATGTCCAAAACACAAAACTCACCTTGGTGTATCTGCCTGTATTTTCCTAGCATGAAACGCCAATGTGCTGTGTTTTTTATTTCACTATGAATACTCTGCCTGACCTCTTTTTTGTATGGAGTCAGAATACAAAATTTGGAAAGGAAGAAGGCAAAACAAACGCAAACCCAGAACATATTGAGGAAATTGCCAATCAAGAAGCCTGAATGCTGCTAACTGAATACACCTGAAAATCCCATTCACATGCAATTTTGAGGGAATTCCTAGCTGTGCCCTCGGCAAAATGCTTTCATTTCTTTTTCCAAAACACAAAAACTCACCTTGGTCGAGCTGCCTGCAGTTTTGCTACCATGAAAGGCTAATGTGCTGTGTTTTTTATTTCATTATGAATACTCTGCCTAACCTCTTTTTTGTATGGAGTCATAATACAAAATTTGGAAAGGAAGAAGGCAAAACAAATGCAAACCCAGCACAAAGTTAGGAAATTGCCAATCAAGGAACCTGAATGCTGCTGACTGAATACACTTGAAAATCCCATTCACACGGGATTTGGAGGGAATTCCTAGCTGTCCCATGGGCAAATGAGTTACATTTTATTTCCAAAACACAAAAGCTCACCTTGGTCAAGCTGCCTGCAGTTTTGCTACCATGAAAGGCCAATGTGCTGTGTTTTTTATTTCATTATGAATACTCTGCCTAACCTCTTTTTTTGTATGGAGTCAGAATACAAAATTTGGAAAGGAAGAAGGCAAAACAAACGCAAACCCAGAACAAAGTTAGGAAATTGCCAATCAAGGAACCTGAATGCTGTGGATTGAATACACATGAAAATCGCATTCACATTCGATTTGGTGGGAATTCCTAGCTGTGCCCTCGGCAAAATGCTTACATTTCTTTTTCCAAAACACAAAACCTCTCCTTGGTCGAGGTGCCAGTAGGTTTCCAAGCATGAAATACCAAAAAGATTTGTTTTTTATTTCATTTTGAATACTCTGCCTGACCTCTTTTTTGTATGGAGTCAGAATACAAAATTTGGAAAGGAAGAAGGCAAAACAAATGCAAACCCAGAACAAATTTAGGAAATTGCCAATCAAGGAACCTGAATGCTGTGGATTGAATACACCTGAAAATCGCATTCACACTCGATTTGAAGGGAATTCCTAGCTGTGCCCTCGGCAAAATGCTTTCATTTCTTTTTCCAAAACACAAAAACTCACCTTGGTCAAGCTTCCTGCAGTTTTGCTACCATGAAAGGCCAATGTGCTGTGTTTTTTATTTCACTAGGAATACTCTGCCTAACCTCTTTTTTTGTATGGAGTCAGAATACAAAATTTGGAAAGGAAGAAGGCAAAAGAAACACAAACCCAGAACATATTGAGGAAATTGCCAATCAAGAAACCTGAATGCTGCTGACTGAATACACCTGAAAATCCCATTCACACTCGATGTGGAGGGAATTCCTAGCTGTGCCCTCGGCAAAATGCTTTCATTTCTTTTTCCAAAACACAAAAACTCACCTTGGTCAAGCTGCCTGCAGTTTTGCTACCATGAAAGGCCAATGTGCTGTGTTTTTTATTTCATTATGAATACTCTGCCTAACCTCTTTTTTTGTAAGGAGTCAGAATACAAAATTTGGAAAGGAAGAAGGCAAAACAAACGCAAACCCAGAACAAATTTAGGAAATTGCCAATCAAGGAACCTGAATGCTGTGGATTGAATACACATGAAAATCGCATTCACATTCGATTTGGTGGGTATTCCTAGCTGTGCCCTCGGCAAAATGCTTACATTTCTTTTTCCAAAACACAAAACCTCTCCTTGGTCGAGGTGCCTGTAGGTTTCCAAGCATGAAATACCAAAAAGATTTGTTTTTTATTTCTTTATGAATACTCTGCCTGACCTCTTTTTTGTATGGAGTCAGAATACAAAATTTGGAAAGGAAGAAGGCAAAACAAACGCAAACCCAGAACAAATTTAGGAAATTGCCAATCAAGGAACCTGAATGCTGTGGATTGAATACACCTGAAAATTGCATTCACACTCGATTTGGAGGGAATTCCTAGCTGTGCCCTCGGCAAAATGCTTACATTTCTTTTTCCAAAACACAAAAACTCTCCTTGGTCGAGGTGCGTGTAGATTTCTAAGCATGAAATACCAAAATATTTGTTTTTTGTTTCATTATGATTACTCTGCCTGACCTCTTTTTTGTATGGAGTCAGAATACAAAATTTGGAAATGAAGAAGGCAAAACAAACGCAAACCCAGAACAAATTTAGGAAATTGCCAATCAAGGAACCTGAATGCTGTGGATTGAATACACATGAGAATCGCATTCACATTCGATTTGGTGGGAATTCCTAGCTGTGCCCTCGGCAAAATGCTTACATTTCTTTTTCCAAAACACAAACTCTCCTTGGTCGAGGTGCCTGTAGTTTTGCTAGCATGAAAGACCAATGTGCTGTGTTTTTTATTTCACTATGAATACTCTGCCAAACCTCTTTTTTGTATGGAGTCAGAATACAAAATTTGGAAAGGAAGAAGGCAAAAGAAACGCAAACCCAGAACATATTGAGGAAATTGCCAATCAGGAAACCTGAATGCTGCTAACTGAATACACCTGAAAATCCCATTCACACGCAATTTGGAGGGAATTCCTAGCTGTCCCCTCGGCAAAATGCTTACATTTCTTTTTCCAAAACACAAAACTCACCTTGGTCGAGCTGCCGCAGTTTTGCTAGCATGAAAGTTCAATGTGCTGTGTTTTTTATTTCATTATGAATACTCTGCCTAACCTCTTTTTTGTATGGAGTCAGAATACAAAATTTGGAAAGGAAGAAGGCAAAACAAATGCAAACCCAGAACAAAGTTAGGAAATTGCCAATCAAGGAACCTGAATGCTGCTGACTGAATACACCTGAAAATCCCATTCACACGGGATTTGGAGGGAATTCCTAGCTCTCCCATGGGCCAATGAATTACATTTTATTTCCAAAACACAAAACTCACCTTGGTGTATCTGCCTGTATTTTCCTAGCATGAAACGCCAATGTGCTGTGTTTTTTATTTCACTATGAATACTCTGCCTGACCTCTTTTTTGTTTGGAGTCAGAATACAAAATTTGGAAAGGAAGAAGGCAAAACAAACGCAAACCCAGAACAAATTTAGGAAATTGCCAATCAAGGAACCTGAATGCTGTGGATTGAATACACCTGAAAATCGCATTCACATTCGATTTGGTGGGAATTCCTAGCTGTGCCCTCGGCAAAATGCTTACATTTCTTTTTCCAAAACACAAAACCTCTCCTTGGTCGAGGTGCCTGTGTTAGAGTCCGAAAACATCCACTGCCCCAAGAATGACTCCAAGAGACACTCTCATGCAATCAGCAAAGGGTTTGTTTATTCCAGCATGCTGGGGCTGTCTGAACACGCAGGAACAGAGCAGCCCTGAGACAAAGAAGGCCAGGGTTTTTATAGGGTTTTAGAGACATTTTATACATTATGGTACCATTTAGCAAATCATCTCATCCCGCGGGAAATTTAAAGGACATCTCCTAGAATTGATTAGTGCATCCAGTGGCGGGAAGGGACCTACTAAAGGTGGTTGGATGGTTTTGGGGTTGATGGCTTTTGAATTGATTGGCCAAAGCATAGGGTCTGAGCTGCTGGGGTGTACGTGCTGAACTGCAGGGTCTCGGGAAGCTATTAATCACCCTATCTGCCCTGAGAAGACATCAGAAACTTTAGGTATTTCTCTGTTATCTGCTAATTGACTGTTGCTAGGAGAGTTTATTGCAAGGGGAGTTCATGTATTTACTTTTAGGAGCTTCTGGCTCAGAGTTTAGGGCCTGGTCAGGCCCAAGCTACAAGATGGAGGCCTGGACCTTGATCCAGGCTCGGGTCTCACACCTGTAGGTTTCCAAGCATGAAATACCAAAAAGATTTGTTTTTTATTTCATTATGAATACTCTGCCTGACCTCTTTTCTGTATGGAGTCAGAATACAAAATTTGGAAAGGAAGAAGGCAAAACAAATGCAAACCCAGAACAAAGTTAGGAAATTGCCAATCCAGGAACCTGAATGCTGCTGACGGAATACACCTGAAAATCCCATTCACATGGGATTTGGAGGGAATTCCTAGCTGTCCCATGGGCAAATGAGTTACATTTTATTTCCAAAACACAAAACTCACCTTGGTGTATCTGCCTGTATTTTCCTAGCATGAAACGCCAATGTGCTGTGTTTTTTATTTCACTATGAATACTCTGCCTAACCTCTTTTTTGTATGGAGTCAGAATACAAAATTTGGAAAGGAAGAAGGCAAAAGAAATGCAATCCCAGAACATGTTTAGGAAATTGCCAATCAAGAAACCTGAATGCTGCTAACTGAATACACATGAAAATCCCATTTACACGCGATTTGGAGGAAATTCCTAGCTGTGTCCTCTGCAAAATGCTTACATTTCTTTTTCCAAAACACAAAATCTCACCTTGGTCGAGCTGCCTGCAGGTTTGCTAGCATGAAAGGCCAATAAGATTTGTTTTTTATTTCATTATGAATACTCTGCCTAACCTCTTTTTTTGTATGGAGTCAGAATACAGAATTTGGAAAGGAAGAAGGCAAAACAAATGCAAACTCAGAACAAATTTAGGAAATTGCCAATCAAGGAACCTGAATGCTGTGGATTGAATACACATGAAAATCGCATTCACATTCGATTTGGATGGAATTCCTAGCTGTCCCCTGGGCAAATGAGTTACTTTTTATTTCCAAATCACAAAACTCACCTTGGTGTATCTAAATGTATTTTCCTAGCATGAAACTCAATGTGCTGTGTTTTTTATTTCACTATGAATACTCTGCCTAACCTCTTTTTTGTATGGAGTCAGAATACAAAATTTGGAAAGGAAGAAGGCAAAACAAACACAAACCCAGAACAAAGTTAGGAAATTGCCAATCAAGAAACCTGAATGCTGTGGATTGAATACACCTGAAAATCCCATTCACACGCGATTTGGAGGGAATTTCTAGCTGTGCCCTTGGCAAAATGGTTACATTTCTTTTTCCAAAACACAAAAACTCACCTTGGTCGAGCTGCCTGCAGTTTTGCTAGCATGAAAGGCCAATAAGATTTGTTTTTTATTTCATTATGAATACTCAGCCGAACCTTTTTTTTGTATGGAGTCAGAATACAAATATGGAAAGGAAGAAGGCAAAAGAAATGCAAACCCAGAACAAAGTTAGGAAATTGCCAATTAAGGAACCTGAATGCTGTTGATTGAATACACATAAAAATCGCATTCACACTTGATTTGGAGGGAATTCCTAGCTGTCCCCTGGGCAAATGAGTTACATTTTATTTCCAAAACACAAAACTCACCTTGGTGTATCTGCCTGTATTTTACTAGCATGAAACGCCAATGTGCTGTGTTTTTTATTTCACTATGAATACTCTGCCTAACCTCTTTTTTGTATGGAGTCAGAATACAAAATTTGGAAAGGAAGAAGGCATAACAAACGCAAACCCAGAACAAAGTTAGGAAATTGCCAATCAAGAAACCTGAATGCTGCTAACTGAATACACCTAAAAATCCCATTAACACAGGATTTGGAGGGAATTCTTAGCTGTGCCCACGGCAGAATGCTTTCAATTCTTTTTCCAAAACACAAAAACTCACCTTGGTCGAGCTGCCTGCAGTTTTGCTAGCATGAAAGGCCAATGTGCTGTGTTTTTTATTTCATTATGAATACTCTGCCTGACCTCTTTTTTGTATGGAGTCAGAATACAAAATTTGGAAAGGAAGAAGGCAAAACAAACGCAAACCCAGAACAAAGTTAGGAAATTGCCAATCAAGAAACCTGAATGCTGCTGATTGAATACACCTGAATATCCCATTCACACTCGATTTGGACGGAATTCCTAGCTGTCACTTCTGCAAAATTATTTATATTTTATTTCGAAAACACAAAGATTCACCTTGGTCAAGTTGCGGGCATGAAACGCCAATGTGCTGTGTTTTTTATGTCATTTTGAATACTCTGCCTAACCTCTTCTTTGGTATGGAGTCAGAATACATAATTTGGAAAGGAAGAAGGCAAAACAAACGCAAAAATAGAACAAATTTAAGAAATTGCCAATCAAGAAACCTGAATGCTGCTGAATGTATACACCTGAATCCCATTTACACTCTATTTGGAGGGAATTCCTAGCTGTCCCCTCGGCAAAATGGTAACATTTCGTTTTCCAAAACACAAAAACTCAACCTGGAGCAGTTTCCTGCAATTTTTTTACCAAGAAACGCTAATGTGCTGTGTTTTTTATTTCACTATGAATACTCTGCCTAGCCTCTTCTTTGTATGGAGTCAGAATACAAAATTTGGAAAGGAAGAAGGCAAAACAAAGGCAAACCCAGAACAAAGTTAGGAAATTGCCAATCAAGAAACCTGAATGCTGCTGATTGAATACACCTGAATATCCCATTCACACTCGATTTGGACGGAATTCCTAGCTGTCACTTCTGCAAAATTATTTATATTTTATTTCGAAAACACAAAGATTCACCTTGGTCAAGTTGCGGGCATGAAACGCCAATGTGCTGTGTTTTTTATGTCATTTTGAATACTCTGCCTAACCTCTTCTTTGGTATGGAGTCAGAATACATAATTTGGAAAGGAAGAAGGCAAAACAAACGCAAAAATAGAACAAATTTAAGAAATTGCCAATCAAGAAACCTGAATGCTGCTGAATGTATACACCTGAATCCCATTTACACTCTATTTGGAGGGAATTCCTAGCTGTCCCCTCGGCAAAATGGTAACATTTCGTTTTCCAAAACACAAAAACTCAACCTGGAGCAGTTTCCTGCAATTTTTTTACCAAGAAACGCTAATGTGCTGTGTTTTTTATTTCACTATGAATACTCTGCCTAGCCTCTTCTTTGTATGGAGTCAGAATACAAAATTTGGAAAGGAAGAAGGCAAAACAAAGGCAAACCCAGAACAAATTTAGGAAATTGCCAAACCAGAAACCTCAATGCTGCTGATTGAATACACCTGAAAATCACATTCACACTCATTTCAGAGGGAATTCCCAGCTGTCCCCTCGACACAATGGTTACATTGCTTTTTCCAAAACACAAAAACTCAACCTGGAGCAGTTTCCTGCAATTTTTTTACCAAGAAACGCTAATGTGCTGTGTTTTTTATTTCATTATGAATATTTTGCCTAACCTCTTCTTGTATGGAGTCAGAATACAAAATTTGGAAAGGAAGAAGGCAAAACAAACGCATACCCTGATTAAAATTAGGAAATTGCAAAACAAGAAACCTGAATGCTACGGATTGAATATACCCAAAAATCGCATTCACACTCGATGTGGAGGGAATTCCTAGCTGGCCCCTCAGCAAAATGGTTACATTACTTTTGCCAAAACACAAAAGCTCACCTTGGTCGAATTGCCTGTAGCTTTCCTAGCATGAAACGCGAATGTGCTGTGTTTTTAATTTCATTATGAATACTCTGCCTAACCTCTTGTTTGTATGAAGTCAGAATACAAAATTTTTAAAGGAAGAAGGCAAAACAAAGGCAAACCCAGAACAAAATCAGGAAATTGCCAATACAGAATCCTGAATGCTGCTGAAAGAATACATCTGAAAATCCCATTCACACTGGATGTGGAGGGAATTCCTAGCTGTGCCCTCGGCAAAATGCTTACATTGCTTTTTCCAAAACACAAACACTCATCTTTGTCGAGCTGCCTGTAGATTTACTAGCATGAAACACCTATGTGCTGTGTTTTTTATTTCATTATGAATACTCTGCCTAACCTCTTGTTTGTATGGAGTCAGAATACAAAATTTGGAAAGGAAGAAGGCAAAACAAACTCAAAACCAGAACAAAGTTAGGATTTTTGCCAATCAAGGAAACTAAGTGCTAAAGTTGCATACACCTGAAAATCCCATTCACACTCGATTTGGAGGGAATTCCTAGCTGTCCCATTGACAAAATTGTTACATTTCTTTTGCCAAAACACAATAACTCACCTTGGTCGAGTTGCCTGTAGCTTTAGTAGCATGAAACGCCAATGTGCTGTGTTTTTTATTTCATTATGAATACTCTGCCTAACCTCTTTTTTTATGGAGTCAGAAACCCAAAAAAAAGGCAAACACAGGACAAAATTAGGGAATTGTCAAACAAGAAACATGAATGCTGCTGAAAGAATACAGCTGAAAATCCCTTTTATACTGGATTTGGAGGGAATTCCTAGCTGTGCCCTCGGCAAAATGCTTACATTGCTTTTTCCAAAACACAAAACTCACCTTGGTCGAGCTGCCGCAGTTTTGCTAGCATGAAAGTTCAATGTGCTGTGTTTTTTATTTCATTATGAATACTCTGCCTAACCTCTTTTTTGTATGGAGTCAGAATACAAAATTTGGAAAGGAAGAAGGCAAAACAAATGCAAACCCAGAACAAAGTTAGGAAATTGCCAATCAAGGAACCTGAATGCTGCTGACTGAATACACCTGAAAATCCCATTCACACGGGATTTGGAGGGAATTCCTAGCTCTCCCATGGGCCAATGAATTACATTTTATTTCCAAAACACAAAACTCACCTTGGTGTATCTGCCTGTATTTTCCTAGCATGAAACGCCAATGTGCTGTGTTTTTTATTTCACTATGAATACTCTGCCTGACCTCTTTTTTGTTTGGAGTCAGAATACAAAATTTGGAAAGGAAGAAGGCAAAACAAACGCAAACCCAGAACAAATTTAGGAAATTGCCAATCAAGGAACCTGAATGCTGTGGATTGAATACACCTGAAAATCGCATTCACATTCGATTTGGTGGGAATTCCTAGCTGTGCCCTCGGCAAAATGCTTACATTTCTTTTTCCAAAACACAAAACCTCTCCTTGGTCGAGGTGCCTGTGTTAGAGTCCGAAAACATCCACTGCCCCAAGAATGACTCCAAGAGACACTCTCATGCAATCAGCAAAGGGTTTGTTTATTCCAGCATGCTGGGGCTGTCTGAACACGCAGGAACAGAGCAGCCCTGAGACAAAGAAGGCCAGGGTTTTTATAGGGTTTTAGAGACATTTTATACATTATGGTACCATTTAGCAAATCATCTCATCCCGCGGGAAATTTAAAGGACATCTCCTAGAATTGATTAGTGCATCCAGTGGCGGGAAGGGACCTACTAAAGGTGGTTGGATGGTTTTGGGGTTGATGGCTTTTGAATTGATTGGCCAAAGCATAGGGTCTGAGCTGCTGGGGTGTACGTGCTGAACTGCAGGGTCTCGGGAAGCTATTAATCACCCTATCTGCCCTGAGAAGACATCAGAAACTTTAGGTATTTCTCTGTTATCTGCTAATTGACTGTTGCTAGGAGAGTTTATTGCAAGGGGAGTTCATGTATTTACTTTTAGGAGCTTCTGGCTCAGAGTTTAGGGCCTGGTCAGGCCCAAGCTACAAGATGGAGGCCTGGACCTTGATCCAGGCTCGGGTCTCACACCTGTAGGTTTCCAAGCATGAAATACCAAAAAGATTTGTTTTTTATTTCATTATGAATACTCTGCCTGACCTCTTTTCTGTATGGAGTCAGAATACAAAATTTGGAAAGGAAGAAGGCAAAACAAATGCAAACCCAGAACAAAGTTAGGAAATTGCCAATCCAGGAACCTGAATGCTGCTGACGGAATACACCTGAAAATCCCATTCACATGGGATTTGGAGGGAATTCCTAGCTGTCCCATGGGCAAATGAGTTACATTTTATTTCCAAAACACAAAACTCACCTTGGTGTATCTGCCTGTATTTTCCTAGCATGAAACGCCAATGTGCTGTGTTTTTTATTTCACTATGAATACTCTGCCTAACCTCTTTTTTGTATGGAGTCAGAATACAAAATTTGGAAAGGAAGAAGGCAAAAGAAATGCAATCCCAGAACATGTTTAGGAAATTGCCAATCAAGAAACCTGAATGCTGCTAACTGAATACACATGAAAATCCCATTTACACGCGATTTGGAGGAAATTCCTAGCTGTGTCCTCTGCAAAATGCTTACATTTCTTTTTCCAAAACACAAAATCTCACCTTGGTCGAGCTGCCTGCAGGTTTGCTAGCATGAAAGGCCAATAAGATTTGTTTTTTATTTCATTATGAATACTCTGCCTAACCTCTTTTTTTGTATGGAGTCAGAATACAGAATTTGGAAAGGAAGAAGGCAAAACAAATGCAAACTCAGAACAAATTTAGGAAATTGCCAATCAAGGAACCTGAATGCTGTGGATTGAATACACATGAAAATCGCATTCACATTCGATTTGGATGGAATTCCTAGCTGTCCCCTGGGCAAATGAGTTACTTTTTATTTCCAAATCACAAAACTCACCTTGGTGTATCTAAATGTATTTTCCTAGCATGAAACTCAATGTGCTGTGTTTTTTATTTCACTATGAATACTCTGCCTAACCTCTTTTTTGTATGGAGTCAGAATACAAAATTTGGAAAGGAAGAAGGCAAAACAAACACAAACCCAGAACAAAGTTAGGAAATTGCCAATCAAGAAACCTGAATGCTGTGGATTGAATACACCTGAAAATCCCATTCACACGCGATTTGGAGGGAATTTCTAGCTGTGCCCTTGGCAAAATGGTTACATTTCTTTTTCCAAAACACAAAAACTCACCTTGGTCGAGCTGCCTGCAGTTTTGCTAGCATGAAAGGCCAATAAGATTTGTTTTTTATTTCATTATGAATACTCAGCCGAACCTTTTTTTTGTATGGAGTCAGAATACAAATATGGAAAGGAAGAAGGCAAAAGAAATGCAAACCCAGAACAAAGTTAGGAAATTGCCAATTAAGGAACCTGAATGCTGTTGATTGAATACACATAAAAATCGCATTCACACTTGATTTGGAGGGAATTCCTAGCTGTCCCCTGGGCAAATGAGTTACATTTTATTTCCAAAACACAAAACTCACCTTGGTGTATCTGCCTGTATTTTACTAGCATGAAACGCCAATGTGCTGTGTTTTTTATTTCACTATGAATACTCTGCCTAACCTCTTTTTTGTATGGAGTCAGAATACAAAATTTGGAAAGGAAGAAGGCATAACAAACGCAAACCCAGAACAAAGTTAGGAAATTGCCAATCAAGAAACCTGAATGCTGCTAACTGAATACACCTAAAAATCCCATTAACACAGGATTTGGAGGGAATTCTTAGCTGTGCCCACGGCAGAATGCTTTCAATTCTTTTTCCAAAACACAAAAACTCACCTTGGTCGAGCTGCCTGCAGTTTTGCTAGCATGAAAGGCCAATGTGCTGTGTTTTTTATTTCATTATGAATACTCTGCCTGACCTCTTTTTTGTATGGAGTCAGAATACAAAATTTGGAAAGGAAGAAGGCAAAACAAACGCAAACCCAGAACAAAGTTAGGAAATTGCCAATCAAGAAACCTGAATGCTGCTGATTGAATACACCTGAATATCCCATTCACACTCGATTTGGACGGAATTCCTAGCTGTCACTTCTGCAAAATTATTTATATTTTATTTCGAAAACACAAAGATTCACCTTGGTCAAGTTGCGGGCATGAAACGCCAATGTGCTGTGTTTTTTATGTCATTTTGAATACTCTGCCTAACCTCTTCTTTGGTATGGAGTCAGAATACATAATTTGGAAAGGAAGAAGGCAAAACAAACGCAAAAATAGAACAAATTTAAGAAATTGCCAATCAAGAAACCTGAATGCTGCTGAATGTATACACCTGAATCCCATTTACACTCTATTTGGAGGGAATTCCTAGCTGTCCCCTCGGCAAAATGGTAACATTTCGTTTTCCAAAACACAAAAACTCAACCTGGAGCAGTTTCCTGCAATTTTTTTACCAAGAAACGCTAATGTGCTGTGTTTTTTATTTCACTATGAATACTCTGCCTAGCCTCTTCTTTGTATGGAGTCAGAATACAAAATTTGGAAAGGAAGAAGGCAAAACAAAGGCAAACCCAGAACAAATTTAGGAAATTGCCAAACCAGAAACCTCAATGCTGCTGATTGAATACACCTGAAAATCACATTCACACTCATTTCAGAGGGAATTCCCAGCTGTCCCCTCGACACAATGGTTACATTGCTTTTTCCAAAACACAAAAACTCAACCTGGAGCAGTTTCCTGCAATTTTTTTACCAAGAAACGCTAATGTGCTGTGTTTTTTATTTCATTATGAATATTTTGCCTAACCTCTTCTTGTATGGAGTCAGAATACAAAATTTGGAAAGGAAGAAGGCAAAACAAACGCATACCCTGATTAAAATTAGGAAATTGCAAAACAAGAAACCTGAATGCTACGGATTGAATATACCCAAAAATCGCATTCACACTCGATGTGGAGGGAATTCCTAGCTGGCCCCTCAGCAAAATGGTTACATTACTTTTGCCAAAACACAAAAGCTCACCTTGGTCGAATTGCCTGTAGCTTTCCTAGCATGAAACGCGAATGTGCTGTGTTTTTAATTTCATTATGAATACTCTGCCTAACCTCTTGTTTGTATGAAGTCAGAATACAAAATTTTTAAAGGAAGAAGGCAAAACAAAGGCAAACCCAGAACAAAATCAGGAAATTGCCAATACAGAATCCTGAATGCTGCTGAAAGAATACATCTGAAAATCCCATTCACACTGGATGTGGAGGGAATTCCTAGCTGTGCCCTCGGCAAAATGCTTACATTGCTTTTTCCAAAACACAAACACTCATCTTTGTCGAGCTGCCTGTAGATTTACTAGCATGAAACACCTATGTGCTGTGTTTTTTATTTCATTATGAATACTCTGCCTAACCTCTTGTTTGTATGGAGTCAGAATACAAAATTTGGAAAGGAAGAAGGCAAAACAAACTCAAAACCAGAACAAAGTTAGGATTTTTGCCAATCAAGGAAACTAAGTGCTAAAGTTGCATACACCTGAAAATCCCATTCACACTCGATTTGGAGGGAATTCCTAGCTGTCCCATTGACAAAATTGTTACATTTCTTTTGCCAAAACACAATAACTCACCTTGGTCGAGTTGCCTGTAGCTTTAGTAGCATGAAACGCCAATGTGCTGTGTTTTTTATTTCATTATGAATACTCTGCCTAACCTCTTTTTTTATGGAGTCAGAAACCCAAAAAAAAGGCAAACACAGGACAAAATTAGGGAATTGTCAAACAAGAAACATGAATGCTGCTGAAAGAATACAGCTGAAAATCCCGTTTATACTGGATTTGGAGGGAATTCCTAGCTGTGCCCTCGGCAAAATGCTTACATTGCTTTTTCCAAAACACAAACACTCATCTTTGTCGAGCTGCCTGTAGATTTACTAGCATGAAACACCTATGTGCTGTGTTTTTTATTTCATTATGAATACTCTGCCTAACCTCTTGTTTGTATGGAGTCAGAATACAAAATTTGGAAAGGAAGAAGGCAAAACAAATGCAAACCCAGAACAAATTTAGGAAATTGCCAAACCAGAAACCTGAATGCTGCTTATTGAATACACCTGAAAATCCCATTCACACTCGATTGAGGGAATTCCTAGCTACTCCCTTGGCAAAATGATTACATTGCTTTTTCCAAAACACAAACACTCATCTTTGTCGAGCTGCCTGTAGATTTACTAGCATGAAACGCCAATGTGCTGTGTTTTTTATTTCACTATGAATACTCTGCCTAACCTCTTTTTTGTATGGAGTCAGAATACAAAATTTGGAAAAGAAGAAGGCATAACAAACGCAAACCCAGAACAAAGTTAGGAAATTGCCAATCAAGAAACCTGAATGCTGCTAACTGAATACACCTAAAAATCCCATTAACACAGGATTTGGAGGGAATTCTTAGCTGTGCCCACGGCAGAATGCTTTCAATTCTTTTTCCAAAACACAAAAACTCACCTTGGTCGAGCTGCCTGCTGTTTTGCTAGCATGAAAGGCCAATGTGCTGTGTTTTTTATTTCACTATGAATACTCTGCCTGACCTCTTTTTTGTATGGAGTCAGAATACAAAATTTGGAAAGGAAGAAGGCAAAACAAACGCAAACCCAGAACAAAGTTAGGAAGTTGCCAATCAAGAAACCTGAATGCTGCTGATTGAATACACCTGAAAATCCCATTCACACTCGATTTGGACGGAATTCCTAGCTGTCACTTCTGCAAAATTATTTATATTTTATTTCGAAAACACAAAAATTCACCTTGGTCGAGTTGCGGGCATGAAACGCCAATATGCTGTGTTTTTTATGTCATTTTGAATACTCTGCCTAACCTCTTCTTTGGTATGGAGTCAGAATACATAATTTGGAAAGGAAGAAGGCAAAACAAACGCAAAAATAGAACAAATTTAGGAAATTTCCAATCAAGAAACCTGAATGCTGCTGAATGTTTACACCTGCAAATCCCATTTACACTCGATTTGGAGGGAATTTCTAGCTGTCCCCTCGGCAAAATGGTAACATTTCGTTTTCCAAAGCAGAAAAATTCATCTTGGTCGAGTTGCTGCCAGTTTTTCTAGCATGAAACGCCAATGTGCTGTGTTTTTTATTTCACTATGAATACTCTGCCTAACCTCTTTTTTGTATGGAGTCAGAATACAAAATTTGGATAGGAAGAAGGGAAAACAAACAAAAACCCAAACAAATTTAGGAAATTGCCAAACAAGAATCCTGAATGCTGCTGAAAGAATACACCTGAAATTCCCATATGCACTTGATGTGGAGGGAATTCCTAGCTATCCCCTCAGGAATATGCTTACATTTCTTTTTCCAAAACACAAAAACACACCTTCTTCGAGTTTTCTGTAGATTTATAAGCATGAAACGCCATTGTGCTGTGTTTTTTAATTCATTAGTGATACTCTGCCTAACCTCTTCATTGTATGGAATTAGAATACAAAATTTGGAAAGGGAGACAGCAAAACAAAGGCAAACCCAGAACAAATTTCAGAAATTGCCAAACAAGAAACCTGAGTGCTGCTGATTGAATACACCTGAAAATCCCATTCACACTCGATTGAGGGAATTCCTAGCTGTTCCCTCGGCAAAATGTTTACATTGCTTTTTCCAAAACACAGAAACTCACCCTGGTGGAGTTGCCTGTAGATTTTTTAGCAAGAAACGCCCATGCGCTGTGTTTTTTATTTCATTATGAATACTCTGCCTAACCTATTTTTTGTATGGAGTCAGAATACAAAATTTGGATAGGAAGAAGGAAAAACAAACAAAAACCCAGAACACAATTAGGAAATTGCCAAACAAGAAACCTGAATGCCAGGATTTGAATACACCTGAAAAGCCCATTCAGACTCGATGTTGAGGGAATTCCTAGCTGGCCCCTCAGCAAAATGGTTACATTACTTTTTCCAAAACACAAAAACTCACCTTGGTCGACTTGCCTGCAGTTTTGCTAGCATGAAAGGCCAATGTGCTGTGTTTTTAATTTCATTATGAATACTCTGCCTAGCCTCTTCTTTGTATGGAGTCAGAATACAAAATTTGGAAAGGAAGAAGGCAAAACAAAGGCAAACCCAGAACAAATTTAGGAAATTGCCAAACCAGAAACCTGAATGCTGCTGATTGAATACACCTGAAAATCACATTCACACTCATTTCAGAGGGAATTCCCAGCTGTCCCCTCGACACAATGGTTACATTGCTTTTTCCAAAACACAAAAACTCAACCTGGAGCAGTTTCCTGCAATTTTTTTACCAAGAAACGCTAATGTGCTGTGTTTTTTATTTCATTATGAATATTTTGCCTAACCTCTTCTTGTATGGAGTCAGAATACAAAATTTGGAAAGGAAGAAGGCAAAACAAACGCATACCCTGATTAAAATTAGGAAATTGCAAAACAAGAAACCTGAATGCTACGGATTGAATATACCCGAAAATCGCATTCACACTCGATGTGGAGGGAATTCCTAGCTGGCCCCTCAGCAAAATGGTTACATTACTTTTGCCAAAACACAAAAGCTCACCTTGGTCGAGTTGCCTGTAGCTTTCCTAGCATGAAACGCGAATGTGCTGTGTTTTTAATTTCATTATGAATACTCTGCCTAACCTCTTGTTTTTATGAAGTCAGAATACAAAATTTTTAAAGGAAGAAGGCAAAACAAAGGAAAACCCAGAACAAAATCAGGAAATTGCCAATACAGAATCCTGAATGCTGCTGAAAGAATACATCTGAAAATCCCATTCACACTGGATGTGGAGGGAATTCCTAGCTGTGCCCTCGGCAAAATGCTTACATTACTTTTTCCAAAACACAAACACTCATCTTTGTCGAGCTGCCTGTAGATTTACTAGCATGAAACACCTATGTGCTGTGTTTTTTATTTCATTATGAATACTCTGCCTAACCTCTTGTTTGTATGGAGTCAGAATACAAAATTTGGAAAGGAAGAAGGCAAAACAAACTCAAAACCAGAACAAAGTTAGGATTTTTGCCAATCAAGGAAACTAAGTGCTAAAGTTGCATACACCTGAAAATCCCATTCACACTCGATTTGGAGGGAATTCCTAGCTGTCCCATTGACAAAATTGTTACATTTCTTTTGCCAAAACACAATAACTCACCTTGGTCGAGTTGCCTGTAGCTTTAGTAGCATGAAACGCCAATGTGCTGTGTTTTTTATTTCATTATGAATACTCTGCCTAACCTCTTTTTTTATGGAGTCAGAAAACCAAAAAAAAGGCAAACACAGGACAAAATTAGGGAATTGTCAAACAAGAAACATGAATGCTGCTGAAAGAATACAGCTGAAAATCCCTTTTATACTGGATTTGGAGGGAATTCCTAGCTGTGCCCTCGGCAAAATGCTTACATTGCTTTTTCCAAAACACAAACACTCATCTTTGTCGAGCTGCCTGTAGATTTACTAGCATGAAACACCTATGTGCTGTGTTTTTTATTTCATTATGAATACTCTGCCTAACCTCTTGTTTGTATGGAGTCAGAATACAAAATTTGGAAAGGAAGAAGGCAAAACAAACGCAAACCCAGAACAAATTTAGGAAATTGCCAAACCAGAAACCTGAATGCTGCTTATTGAATACACCTGAAAATCCCATTCACACTCGATTGAGGGAATTCCTAGCTACTCCCTTGGCAAAATGATTACATTGCTTTTTCCAAAACACAAACACTCATCTTTGTCGAGCTGCCTGTAGATTTACTAGCATGAAACGCCAATGTGCTGTGTTTTTTATTTCACTATGAATACTCTGCCTAACCTCTTTTTTGTATGGAGTCAGAATACAAAACTTGGAAAGGAAGAAGGCAAAACAAAGGCAAACCCAGAACAAATTCAGGAAATTGCCAATCAAGAAACCTGAATACTGCTGATTGAATACACCTGAAAATCCCCTTCACACTCGTTTTGGAGGGAATTCCTAGTTGTGCCCTCGGCCAAAGGGTAAAATTTCATGTTCCAAAACACAAAAGCACATCTTCTTCGAGTTTTCTGTCGATTTATAAGCATGAAACGCTAATGTTTTGTGTTTTTTATTTCATTATGATTACTCTGCCTAACCTCTTTTTTGTATGGAGTCAGAATACAAAATTTGGAAAGGAAGAAGGCAAAACAAACGCAAACCCAGAAGAAATTCTGGAAATTGCCAATCCAGAAACCTGAATGCTGCTGAAAGAATACACCTGAAAATCTCATTCACACTTGATGTGGAGGGAATTCCAAGCTGTCTCCTTGGCAAAATGTTTACATTTCTTTTTGCAAAACACAAAAACTCTCCTTCGTCGATTTGCCTGTAGCTTTCCTAACATGAAACGCCAAAGTGCTGTGTTTTTAATTTCATTATGGATACTCTGCCTAACATCTTTTTTGTAAAGAGACAGAATACAAAATTTGAAAAGGAAGAATGCAAAACAATGGCAAACCCAGAACTACTTAAGGAAATTGCCAATCCAGAAACCTGAATGCTGTAGATTGAATACACCTGAAAATCCCATTCACACTTGATTTTGAGGGAATTTGTAGCAGTCCCCTCGGCAAAATGGTGACATTTTTATTTCCAAAACACAAAAATTCACCTTTTCAGAGCTGCGTGTAGCTTTCCCAGCATGAAACGCCAATGTGCTTTGTTTTTTATTTCATTATGAATACTCTGCCTAACCTCTTTTTTGTATGGAGTCAGAATACAAAATTTGGAAAGGAAGAAGGCAAAACAAACGCAAAAATAGAACAAATTTAGGAAATTGGCAAACAAGAAACCTGAGTGCTGCTGAAAGAATACACCTGAAAATCCCAATCACACTTGATTTGGAGGGAATTCCTAGCTATCCACTCGGGAAATTAGTTACATTTTATTTCCAAAACACAAAACTCAACTTGGTCGAGCTGCCTGTAGTTTCCCTAGCATGATACACCAATGTGCTGTGTTTTTTATTTCACTATGAATGCTCTGCCTAACCTCTTTTTTGTATGGAGTCAGAATACAAAATTTGGAAAGAAAGAAGGCAACACAAACGCAAACTCACAACTAATTTACCAAATTGCAACCAAGAAACCTGAATGCTGCTGGTTGAATACACCTGAAAATCCATTTACACTTGATGTGGAGGGAATTCCTAGCTGTCCCCTCAGCAAAAGGGTAAAATTTCATGTTCCAAAACACAAAAACTCACCTTGGTCGAGTAACTTGTAGATTTCCTATCATGTAACGTCAATATGTTGTGTTTTTTATTTCATTATGAATACTCTGCCTAACCTCTTCATTGTATTTAATTAGAATACAAAATTTGAAAAGGAATGAGGCAAAACAAAGGCAAACCGAGAACAAATTCAGGAAATTGCCAATCAAAGAACCTGAATGCTGCCGGAGTGAATACACCTGAAAATCCCATTCAAACAAGATTTTGAGGGAATTCCTAGCTGTCCCCTGGGCAAAATGGTTACATTTATTTTTCCAAAACACAAAAACTCTTTTTGGTCGAGTTGCATGTAGATTTCCTAGCATGAAACACAAATATGCTGTGTATTTTATTTCATTATGAATACTCAGCCTAACCTCTTTTTTTGTAAGGAGGCAGAATACAAAATTTGCAAAGGAAGAAGGCAAAACAAACTCAAAACCAGAACAAAGTTAGGATTTTTGCCAATCAAGGAAACTAAGTGCTAAAGTTGCATACACCTGAAAATCCCATTCACACTCGATTTGGAGGGAATTCCTAGCTGTCCCATTGACAAAATTGTTACATTTCTTTTGCCAAAACACAATAACTCACCTTGGTCGAGTTGCCTGTAGCTTTAGTAGCATGAAACGCCAATGTGCTGTGTTTTTTATTTCATTATGAATACTCTGCCTAACCTCTTTTTTTATGGAGTCAGAAAACCAAAAAAAAGGCAAACACAGGACAAAATTAGGGAATTGTCAAACAAGAAACATGAATGCTGCTGAAAGAATACAGCTGAAAATCCCTTTTATACTGGATTTGGAGGGAATTCCTAGCTGTGCCCTCGGCAAAATGCTTACATTGCTTTTTCCAAAACACAAAAACACACATTCTTTTAATTTTGTTTTGATTTATAAGCATGAAACGATGATGTGCTGTGTTTTTTATTTCATTATGAATACTCTGCCTAACCTCTTCATAGCATGGAATTATAATACAAAATTTGAAAAGGAAGAATGCAAAACAAACGCAAAACCAGATCAAAAGTAGGAAATTTACAATCAAGGAACTTGAATCCTGCTGATTAAATACACCTGAAAATCCCATTCACACTTGATTTTGAGGGAATTTCTAGCTGCCCCCTCGGCAAAATCGTTACATTTCTTTTTCCAAAACACAAAAACTCACCTTGGTCGAGCTGCCTGCAGTTTTGCTAGCATGAAAGGCCAATGTGCTGTGTTTTTTATTTCATTATGAATACTCTGCCTAACCTCTTTTTTGTATGGAGTCAGAATACAAAATTTGGAAAGGAAGAAGGAAAAACAAGGCAAACCCAGAACAAATTCAGGAAATTGCCAAACAAGAAACCTGAATGCTGCTGATTGAATACACCTGAAATTCCCATTCACACTCAATTTGGAGGGAATGCCTAGCTGTGCCCTTGGCAAAATGCATACATTTATTTTTCCAAAACACAAAAACTCTCCTTGTTCGAGTTGCCTGTAGCTTTCCTAGCATGATACGCCAATGTGGTGTGTTTTTTATTTTATTATGAAGACTCTGCCTAACCTCATTTTGTATGGAGTCAGAATACAAAGTTTTGAAAGGAAGAAGGGAAAACAAATGCAAACCCAGAACAAATTCAGAAAATTGGCAATCCAGAAACATGAATGCTGCTGATTGAATACACCTGAAAATCTCATTCACACTCGATTTGGTAGGAATTCCGAGCTGTCCCCTCGGGAAAATGATTACATTTCTTTTTCCAAAACTCAAAAACTCACCTTGATCGAGTTGCCTGTATCTTTCCTAGCTTGAAATACCAATGTGCTGTGTTTTTCTTTTCATTATGAATACTCTGGCTACCTCTTTTTTGTATGGAGTCAGAATACAAAATTTGCAAAGGAAGAAGACAAAACAAACGCAAAAATAGACCAAATTTAGGAAATTGGCAATCAAGAAACCTGAATGCTTCTGAAAGAATACACCTGAAAATCCCATTTACACTCGATATGGAGGGAATTCCTAGCTGTCCCCACGGTAAATTATTTATATTATATTTCGAAAACACAAAAACTCACCTTGGTCGAGTTGCCTGTAGCTTTCCTAGCATGAAAGGCCAATGTGCTGGGTTTTTTATTTCATTATGAATACTCTGCCTAACCTCTTTTTTGTATGGAGTCAGAATACAAAATTTGGAAAGCAAGAAGGCAAAACAAACGCAAACCCAAAACAAATTTAGGAAATTGCCAATCAAGAAACCTGAATGCTGCTGACTGAATACACCTGAAAATCCCATTCACACTCGATTTGGAGGGAATTCCTAGCTGTGCTCTTGGATAATTAGTCACATTTTATTTCCAAAACACAAAAACTCATCTTGGTCGAGCTGTGTACATTTTTGCTAGCATGAAACGCCAATGTTCTTTGTTTTTTACTTCATTATGAATACTCTGCCTAACCTCTTTTTTGTATGGAGTCAGAATACAAAATTTGGAAAGGAAGAAGCAAAACAAAGGCAAACCCAAAACTAATTTACGAAATTGCCAAAGAAGAAACCTGAATGCTGCTGATTGAATACACCTGAAAATCCCATTTACACTCTATGTGGATGGAATTCCTAGCAGTTCCCTCGGCCAAAGGGTGAAATTTCATGTTCCAAAACACATAAACACATCTTCGTGGAGTTTTCTGTTGATTTATAAGCATGAAACGCCAATGTGTTCGGTTATTTATTTCATTATGAATACTCTGCCTAACCTCTTCATTGTATGCAATTAGAATACAAAATTGGAAAAGGAAGAATGCAAAACCATGGCAAACTAAGAACAAATTTAGGAAACTGCCAATCAAGAACTTGAATGCTTCAGATTGAATACACCTGAAAATCCCATTCACACATGATTTGGAGGGAATTCCTGCTGTCCCCTCGGCAAAAGGATAAAATTTCATGTTCCAAAAACAAAAACTCAACATGTTCGAGTTGCCTGTAGCTTTCCTATCATGTAACGTCAATATGTTCTGTTATTTTTTTCATTATGAATACTCGCCTAACCTCTTTTTTGTAAGGAATTAGAATACAAAATTGGAAAGCAAGAAGGGAAAACAAACGCAAAACCCAAAACAAATTTAGGAAATTGCCAATCCAGAAACCTGAATGCTGCTGAAGGAGTACACCTGAAAATCCCTTTAACACTCGATGTGGAGGGTATTCTTAGCTGTCCCCTTGGCAAAATGTTTACATTTCTTTTTCCAAAACACAAAAACTCACCTTGGTCGAGTTGCCTGTAGCTTTAGCAGCATGAAACGCCAATGTGCTGTGTTTTTTATTTCATTAGGAATACTCTGCCTAACCTCTTTTTTGTATGGAGTCAGAACACAAAATATGGAAAGGAAGAAGGTAAAACAAGCGCAAAGCCAGAACAAATTTAGGAAATTGCCAATCAAGAAACCTGAATGCTGCTGAAAGAATACACCTGAAAATCCCTTTTACACACCATGTAGGGAATTCCTAGCTGTCCTCTCGGAAAATTATTTATATTTTATTTTGAAAACACAAAAACTCACCTTGGTCGAGTTGCCTGAAGCTTTCCTAGCATGAAACGCCAATGTGCTGTGTTTTTTATTTCATTATGAATATTCTGCCTAACCTCATTTTTGTATGGAGTCAGAATACAAAATTTGCAAAGGAAGAAGACAAAACAAACGCAAAGATAGAAGAAATTTACGATTTTGCCAATCAAGAAACCTGAATGCTGCTGATTGAATACAACTGAAAATCCCATTTGCACTCGATGTGGAGGGAATTTCTAGATGTGCCCTTGGATAATTAGTCACATTTTATTTCCAAAACGCAAAAACTCATCTTGGTCGAGTTGTGTGCAGATTTCCTAGCATGAAACGCCAATGTGCTTTGTTTTTTATTTCATTATGAATATTCTGCCTAACCTCTTTTTTGTATGGAGTCAGAATACAAAATTTGCAAAGGAAGAAGACAAAACAAACGCAAAGATAGAAGAAATTTACGATTTTGCCAATCAAGAAACCTGAATGCTGCTGATTGAATACACCTGAAAATCCCATTTACACACGATGTGGAGGGAATTCCTAGCTGTCCCATCAGAAAATTATTTATATTTTGTTTGGAAAACACAAAAACTCACCTTGGTCGAGTTGCCTGTAGCTTTCCTAGCATGAAACGCCAATGTGCTGTGCTTTTTATTTCATTATGAAAACTCTGCCTAACCTCTTTTTTCCATGGAGTCAGAATACAAAATTAAAAAAGGAAGAAGGCAAAACAAACACAAACCCAGAACAAATTTAGGAAATTGCCAACCAAGAAACATGAATGCTGCTGATTGAAAACCCCTGAAATTCCATTTACACTCGATGTGGAGGGAATTCCTAGCTGTCCCCTCAGAAAATTATTTATATTTTATTTCGAAAACACAAAAACTCACCTTGGTCGAGTTGCGGGCAATTTTGCTAGCATGAAACGCCAATTTGCTGTGTTTTTTATTTCATTATGAATACTCTGCCTAACCTCTTTTTTGTATGGAGTCAGAATACAAAATTTGGAAAGGAAGAAGGCAAAACAAACGCAAACCCAGAATAAATTCAGGAAATTGCCAAACAAGAAACCTGAATGCTGCTGATTGAATACACCTGAAAATCCCATTCACACTCGATTTGGAGGAATTCCTAGGTGTTACCTTGGCGAAATGGTTACATTTCTTTTCCAAAACAAAAAACTCTCCTTGGTCGAGTTGCCTGTATCTTTCATAGCATAAGTTGCCAATGTGCTGTGTTATTTATTTCATTATGAATACTCTGCCTAATCTCTTTTTTGTATGGAGTCAAAATACAAACTTTGGAAAGGAAGAAGGCAAAACAAACGCAAACCCAGAACAAATTTAGGAAATTGCCAACCAAGAAACCTGAATGCTGCTGATTGAATACACCTGAAAATCCAATTTACACTTGATGTGGAGGGAATTCCGTGCTGTCCCCTTGGATAATTATTTATATTTTATTTCGAAAACACAAAAACTCATCTTGGTGGAGTCGCGGGCAGTTTTGCTAGCATGAAATGCCAATGTGCTGTGTTTTTCTTTTCATTATGTATACTCTGCCTAACCTCTTTTTTGCATGGAGTCAGAATACAAAATTTGGAAAGGAAGAAGGCAAAACAAACGCAAAAATGAAACAAATTTAGGAAACCATCAAACAAGAAACCTAAATGCTGCTGATTGAATACACCTGAAAATCCCATTCACACTCGATGTGGAGGGAATTCCTAGGTGTCCCCTCAACAAAACGCTTACATTCTTTTTCCAAAACACAAAAACACACCTTCTTCAAGTTTTCTGTAGATTAATAAGCATGAAACGCCAATGAGCTATGTTTTTATTTCATCATGTATACTCTGCCTAACTTCTTTTTTGTATCGAGTCAGAATACAAAATTTGGAAAGGAAGAAGGCAAAACAAATGCAAACCCAAAACAAATTTATGAAATTGCCAAACAAGAAACCTGAATTCTGATGATTGAATACACCTGAAAATCCCATTTACACTTAATTTGGAGGGAATTCCTAGCTGTCCCCTGGGCAAAAGGTTAAAATTTCTTTTTCCAAAACACAAAAACTCACCTTGGTCGAGCTGCCTATAGTTTTCTAGCATGAAAGGCCAATGTGCTGTGTTTTTTATTTCATTATGAATACTCTGCCTAACCTCTTTTTTGTGTCCAGTCAGAATACAAAATTTGGAAAGGAAGAACGCAAAACAAACGCAAACCCAGAACAACTTTAGGAAATTGTCAAATTGAAACCTGAGTGCTGCTGATTGAATACACCTGAAAATCCCATTTACACTCGATGTGGAGGGAATTCCTAGCTGTTCACTCTGCAAAAGGGTAACATTTCATGTTCCAAAACAGAAAAAGACAGCTTCTTCGAGTTTCCTTCGATTTATAAGCATGAAACGCCAATGTGCTGTGTTCTTTATTTCATTAAGAATACTCTAACTAACCTCTTCATTGTACAGAATTTGAATACAAAATTTTGAAAGGAAGAAGGCAAAACAAAGGCAAAAATTGAATAATTTCAGGAAAATACCAATCAAGGAACCTGAATACTGCTGATTGAATACACCTGAAAATCCCATTCACACTCGATGTAGGGAATTCCATGCTGTTCCCTCGGTAAAATGGTAACATTTTATTTGCACAACAGAAAAACTCTCCTTGGTCCTGTTGCCTGTAGATTTCCTAGCATGAAACACCAATATGCTGTGTTTTTTATTTCATTATGAATACTCTGCTAACGTCTTTTTTGTAAGGATTCAGAATACAAAATTTGGAAAGAAAGAGGGCAAAACAAACTCAAACACAGAACAAATTTAGGAAATTGCCACACAAGAAACCATAATGCTGCTGTTTGAAGACACCTGAAAATCACATTCTCACTCGATTTGGAGAGAATTCCTAGCTGTTGCCTAAGCAAAAGGGTAAAATTTCATGTTGCAAAACACAAAAACTCACCTTCTTCGAGTTTTCTGTTGATTTATAAGCATGAAACACCAATGTGCTGTGTTTTTAATTCATTAGTGATAATCTGCCTAACCTCTTCATTGGATGGAATTAGAATACAAAATTTGGAAAGGAAGAAGGCAAAACAAACACAAACCCAGAGCAAAGTTAGGAAATTGCCAAACAAGAAACCTGAATGCTGCTGAATGAATACACCTGAACATCCCATTCACACTGGATTTGGAAGGAATTCCTAGCTGCCCCCTCGGCAAAATGGTTACATTTCTTTTTCTAAAACCCAGAAACTCTCCTTGGTCAATTGCCTGTAGCTTTCCTAGCATGAAACACCAATAGGATCTATTTTTTATTTCATTATGAATAATCTGCCTAACCTCATTTTGGATGCAGTCAGAATACAAAATTCGGAAAAGAAGAAGGGAAAACAAACGCAAAATTAAAAAAAAAAATAGGAAATTGCCAAAAAAGAAACCTGAATGCTGCGGATGGATTACATATGAAAATCCAATTCACACTCAATTTTGAGAAAATTCCTAGCTGTGCCCTCTGCAAAATGCTTACATTACTTTTTCCAAAACACAAAAACTCACCTTGGTCGAGTTGCCTGTAGCTTTAGCAGCATGAAACGCCAATGTGCTGTGTTTTTTATTTCATTAGGAATACTCTGCCTAACCTCTTTTTTGTATGGAGTCAGAACACAAAATATGGAAAGGAAGAAGGTAAAACAAGCGCAAAGCCAGAACAAATTTAGGAAATTGACAATCAAGAAACCTGAATGCTGCTGAAAGAATACACCTGAAAATCCCTTTTACACTCCATGTAGGGAATTCCTAGCTGTCCTCTCGGAAAATTATTTATATTTTATTTTGAAAACACAAAAACTCACCTTGGTCGAGTTGCCTGAAGCTTTCCTAGCATGAAACGCCAATGTGCTGTGTTTTTTATTTCATTATGAATATTCTGCCTAACCTCATTTTTGTATGGAGTCAGAATACAAAATTTGCAAAGGAAGAAGACAAAACAAACGCAAAGATAGAAGAAATTTACGATTTTGCCAATCAAGAAACCTGAATGCTGCTGATTGAATACAACTGAAAATCCCATTTGCACTCGATGTGGAGGGAATTTCTAGATGTGCCCTTGGATAATTAGTCACATTTTATTTCCAAAACGCAAAAACTCATCTTGGTCGAGTTGTGTGCAGATTTCCTAGCATGAAACGCCAATGTGCTTTGTTTTTTATTTCATTATGAATATTCTGCCTAACCTCTTTTTTGTATGGAGTCAGAATACAAAATTTGCAAAGGAAGAAGACAAAACAAACGCAAAGATAGAAGAAATTTACGATTTTGCCAATCAAGAAACCTGAATGCTGCTGATTGAATACACCTGAAAATCCCATTTACACACGATGTGGAGGGAATTCCTAGCTGTCCCATCAGAAAATTATTTATATTTTGTTTGGAAAACACAAAAACTCACCTTGGTCGAGTTGCCTGTAGCTTTCCTAGCATGAAACGCCAATGTGCTGTGCTTTTTATTTCATTATGAAAACTCTGCCTAACCTCTTTTTTCCATGGAGTCAGAATACAAAATTAAAAAAGGAAGAAGGCAAAACAAACACAAACCCAGAACAAATTTAGGAAATTGCCAACCAAGAAACATGAATGCTGCTGATTGAAAACCCCTGAAATTCCATTTACACTCGATGTGGAGGGAATTCCTAGCTGTCCCCTCAGAAAATTATTTATATTTTATTTCGAAAACACAAAAACTCACCTTGGTCGAGTTGCGGGCAATTTTGCTAGCATGAAACGCCAATTTGCTGTGTTTTTTATTTCATTATGAATACTCTGCCTAACCTCTTTTTTGTATGGAGTCAGAATACAAAATTTGGAAAGGAAGAAGGCAAATCAAACGCAAACCCAGAATAAATTCAGGAAATTGCCAAACAAGAAACCTGAATGCTGCTGATTGAATACACCTGAAAATCCCATTCACACTCGATTTGGAGGAATACCTAGGTGTTACCTTGGCGAAATGGTTACATTTCTTTTCCAAAACAAAAAACTCACCTTGGTCGAGTTGCCTGTATCTTTCATAGCATAAGTTGCCAATGTGCTGTGTTATTTATTTCATTATGAATACTCTGCCTAATCTCTTTTTTGTATGGAGTCAAAATACAAACTTTGGAAAGGAAGAAGGCAAAACAAACGCAAACCCAGAACAAATTTAGGAAATTGCCAACCAAGAAACCTGAATGCTGCTGATTGAATACACCTGAAAATCCAATTTACACTTGATGTGGAGGGAATTCCGTGCTGTCCCCTTGGATAATTATTTATATTTTATTTCGAAAACACAAAAACTCATCTTGGTGGAGTCGCGGGCAGTTTTGCTAGCATGAAATGCCAATGTGCTGTGTTTTTCTTTTCATTATGTATACTCTGCCTAACCTCTTTTTTGCATGGAGTCAGAATACAAAATTTGGAAAGGAAGAAGGCAAAACAAACGCAAAAATGAAACAAATTTAGGAAACCATCAAACAAGAAACCTGAATGCTGCTGATTGAATACACCTGAAAATCCCATTCACACTCGATGTGGAGGGAATTCCTAGGTGTCCCCTCAACAAAACGCTTACATTCTTTTTCCAAAACACAAAAACACACCTTCTTCAAGTTTTCTGTAGATTAATAAGCATGAAACGCCAATGAGCTATGTTTTTATTTCATCATGTATACTCTGCCTAACTTCTTTTTTGTATCGAGTCAGAATACAAAATTTGGAAAGGAAGAAGGCAAAACAAATGCAAACCCAAAACAAATTTATGAAATTGCCAAACAAGAAACCTGAATTCTGATGATTGAATACACCTGAAAATCCCATTTACACTTAATTTGGAGGGAATTCCTAGCTGTCCCCTGGGCAAAAGGTTAAAATTTCTTTTTCCAAAACACAAAAACTCACCTTGGTCGAGCTGCCTATAGTTTTCTAGCATGAAAGGCCAATGTGCTGTGTTTTTTATTTCATTATGAATACTCTGCCTAACCTCTTTTTTGTGTCCAGTCAGAATACAAAATTTGGAAAGGAAGAACGCAAAACAAACGCAAACCCAGAACAACTTTAGGAAATTGTCAAATTGAAACCTGAGTGCTGCTGATTGAATACACCTGAAAATCCCATTTACACTCGATGTGGAGGGAATTCCTAGCTGTTCACTCTGCAAAAGGGTAACATTTCATGTTCCAAAACAGAAAAAGACAGCTTCTTCGAGTTTCCTTCGATTTATAAGCATGAAACGCCAATGTGCTGTGTTCTTTATTTCATTAAGAATACTCTAACTAACCTCTTCATTGTACAGAATTTGAATACAAAATTTTGAAAGGAAGAAGGCAAAACAAAGGCAAAAATTGAATAATTTCAGGAAAATACCAATCAAGGAACCTGAATACTGCTGATTGAATACACCTGAAAATCCCATTCACACTCGATGTAGGGAATTCCATGCTGTTCCCTCGGTAAAATGGTAACATTTTATTTGCACAACAGAAAAACTCTCCTTGGTCCTGTTGCCTGTAGATTTCCTAGCATGAAACACCAATATGCTGTGTTTTTTATTTCATTATGAATACTCTGCTAACGTCTTTTTTGTAAGGATTCAGAATACAAAATTTGGAAAGAAAGAGGGCAAAACAAACTCAAACACAGAACAAATTTAGGAAATTGCCACACAAGAAACCAGAATGCTGCTGTTTGAAGACACCTGAAAATCACATTCTCACTCGATTTGGAGGGAATTCCTAGCTGTTGCCTAAGCAAAAGGGTAAAATTTCATGTTGCAAAACACAAAAACTCACCTTCTTCGAGTTTTCTGTTGATTTATAAGCATGAAACACCAATGTGCTGTGTTTTTAATTCATTAGTGATAATCTGCCTAACCTCTTCATTGGATGGAATTAGAATACAAAATTTGGAAAGGAAGAAGGCAAAACAAACACAAACCCAGAGCAAAGTTAGGAAATTGCCAAACAAGAAACCTGAATGCTGCTGAATGAATACACCTGAACATCCCATTCACACTGGATTTGGAAGGAATTCCTAGCTGCCCCCTCGGCAAAATGGTTACATTTCTTTTTCTAAAACCCAGAAACTCTCCTTGGTCAATTGCCTGTAGCTTTCCTAGCATGAAACACCAATAGGATCTATTTTTTATTTCATTATGAATAATCTGCCTAACCTCATTTTGGATGCAGTCAGAATACAAAATTCGGAAAAGAAGAAGGGAAAACAAACGCAAAATTAAAAAAAAAAATAGGAAATTGCCAAAAAAGAAACCTGAATGCTGCGGATGGATTACATATGAAAATCCAATTCACACTCGATTTTGAGAAAATTCCTAGCTGTGCCCTCTGCAAAATGCTTACATTACTTTTTCCAAAACACAAAAACTCACCTTGGTCGAGTTGCCTGTAGCTTTAGCAGCATGAAACGCCAATGTGCTGTGTTTTTTATTTCATTAGGAATACTCTGCCTAACCTCTTTTTTGTATGGAGTCAGAACACAAAATATGGAAAGGAAGAAGGTAAAACAAGCGCAAAGCCAGAACAAATTTAGGAAATTGACAATCAAGAAACCTGAATGCTGCTGAAAGAATACACCTGAAAATCCCTTTTACACTCCATGTAGGGAATTCCTAGCTGTCCTCTCGGAAAATTATTTATATTTTATTTTGAAAACACAAAAACTCACCTTGGTCGAGTTGCCTGAAGCTTTCCTAGCATGAAACGCCAATGTGCTGTGTTTTTTATTTCATTATGAATATTCTGCCTAACCTCATTTTTGTATGGAGTCAGAATACAAAATTTGCAAAGGAAGAAGACAAAACAAACGCAAAGATAGAAGAAATTTACGATTTTGCCAATCAAGAAACCTGAATGCTGCTGATTGAATACAACTGAAAATCCCATTTGCACTCGATGTGGAGGGAATTTCTAGATGTGCCCTTGGATAATTAGTCACATTTTATTTCCAAAACGCAAAAACTCATCTTGGTCGAGTTGTGTGCAGATTTCCTAGCATGAAACGCCAATGTGCTTTGTTTTTTATTTCATTATGAATATTCTGCCTAACCTCTTTTTTGTATGGAGTCAGAATACAAAATTTGCAAAGGAAGAAGACAAAACAAACGCAAAGATAGAAGAAATTTACGATTTTGCCAATCAAGAAACCTGAATGCTGCTGATTGAATACACCTGAAAATCCCATTTACACACGATGTGGAGGGAATTCCTAGCTGTCCCATCAGAAAATTATTTATATTTTGTTTGGAAAACACAAAAACTCACCTTGGTCGAGTTGCCTGTAGCTTTCCTAGCATGAAACGCCAATGTGCTGTGCTTTTTATTTCATTATGAAAACTCTGCCTAACCTCTTTTTTCCATGGAGTCAGAATACAAAATTAAAAAAGGAAGAAGGCAAAACAAACACAAACCCAGAACAAATTTAGGAAATTGCCAACCAAGAAACATGAATGCTGCTGATTGAAAACCCCTGAAATTCCATTTACACTCGATGTGGAGGGAATTCCTAGCTGTCCCCTCAGAAAATTATTTATATTTTATTTCGAAAACACAAAAACTCACCTTGGTCGAGTTGCGGGCAATTTTGCTAGCATGAAACGCCAATTTGCTGTGTTTTTTATTTCATTATGAATACTCTGCCTAACCTCTTTTTTGTATGGAGTCAGAATACAAAATTTGGAAAGGAAGAAGGCAAAACAAACGCAAACCCAGAATAAATTCAGGAAATTGCCAAACAAGAAACCTGAATGCTGCTGATTGAATACACCTGAAAATCCCATTCACACTCGATCTGGAGGAATTCCTAGGTGTTACCTTGGCGAAATGGTTACATTTCTTTTCCAAAACAAAAAACTCTCCTTGGTCGAGTTGCCTGTATCTTTCATAGCATAAGTTGCCAATGTGCTGTGTTATTTATTTCATTATGAATACTCTGCCTAATCTCTTTTTTGTATGGAGTCAAAATACAAACTTTGGAAAGGAAGAAGGCAAAACAAACGCAAACCCAGAACAAATTTAGGAAATTGCCAACCAAGAAACCTGAATGCTGCTGATTGAATACACCTGAAAATCCAATTTACACTTGATGTGGAGGGAATTCCGTGCTGTCCCCTTGGATAATTATTTATATTTTATTTCGAAAACACAAAAACTCATCTTGGTGGAGTCGCGGGCAGTTTTGCTAGCATGAAATGCCAATGTGCTGTGTTTTTCTTTTCATTATGTATACTCTGCCTAACCTCTTTTTTGCATGGAGTCAGAATACAAAATTTGGAAAGGAAGAAGGCAAAACAAACGCAAAAATGAAACAAATTTAGGAAACCATCAAACAAGAAACCTGAATGCTGCTGATTGAATACACCTGAAAATCCCATTCACACTCGATGTGGAGGGAATTCCTAGGTGTCCCCTCAACAAAACGCTTACATTCTTTTTCCAAAACACAAAAACACACCTTCTTCAAGTTTTCTGTAGATTAATAAGCATGAAACGCCAATGAGCTATGTTTTTATTTCATCATGTATACTCTGCCTAACTTCTTTTTTGTATCGAGTCAGAATACAAAATTTGGAAAGGAAGAAGGCAAAACAAATGCAAACCCAAAACAAATTTATGAAATTGCCAAACAAGAAACCTGAATTCTGATGATTGAATACACCTGAAAATCCCATTTACACTTAATTTGGAGGGAATTCCTAGCTGTCCCCTGGGCAAAAGGTTAAAATTTCTTTTTCCAAAACACAAAAACTCACCTTGGTCGAGCTGCCTATAGTTTTCTAGCATGAAAGGCCAATGTGCTGTGTTTTTTATTTCATTATGAATACTCTGCCTAACCTCTTTTTTGTGTCCAGTCAGAATACAAAATTTGGAAAGGAAGAACGCAAAACAAACGCAAACCCAGAACAACTTTAGGAAATTGTCAAATTGAAACCTGAGTGCTGCTGATTGAATACACCTGAAAATCCCATTTACACTCGATGTGGAGGGAATTCCTAGCTGTTCACTCTGCAAAAGGGTAACATTTCATGTTCCAAAACAGAAAAAGACAGCTTCTTCGAGTTTCCTTCGATTTATAAGCATGAAACGCCAATGTGCTGTGTTCTTTATTTCATTAAGAATACTCTAACTAACCTCTTCATTGTACAGAATTTGAATACAAAATTTTGAAAGGAAGAAGGCAAAACAAAGGCAAAAATTGAATAATTTCAGGAAAATACCAATCAAGGAACCTGAATACTGCTGATTGAATACACCTGAAAATCCCATTCACACTCGATGTAGGGAATTCCATGCTGTTCCCTCGGTAAAATGGTAACATTTTATTTGCACAACAGAAAAACTCTCCTTGGTCCTGTTGCCTGTAGATTTCCTAGCATGAAACACCAATATGCTGTGTTTTTTATTTCATTATGAATACTCTGCTAACGTCTTTTTTGTAAGGATTCAGAATACAAAATTTGGAAAGAAAGAGGGCAAAACAAACTCAAACACAGAACAAATTTAGGAAATTGCCACACAAGAAACCAGAATGCTGCTGTTTGAAGACACCTGAAAATCACATTCTCACTCGATTTGGAGGGAATTCCTAGCTGTTGCCTAAGCAAAAGGGTAAAATTTCATGTTGCAAAACACAAAAACTCACCTTCTTCGAGTTTTCTGTTGATTTATAAGCATGAAACACCAATGTGCTGTGTTTTTAATTCATTAGTGATAATCTGCCTAACCTCTTCATTGGATGGAATTAGAATACAAAATTTGGAAAGGAAGAAGGCAAAACAAACACAAACCCAGAGCAAAGTTAGGAAATTGCCAAACAAGAAACCTGAATGCTGCTGAATGAATACACCTGAACATCCCATTCACACTGGATTTGGAAGGAATTCCTAGCTGCCCCCTCGGCAAAATGGTTACATTTCTTTTTCTAAAACCCAGAAACTCTCCTTGGTCAATTGCCTGTAGCTTTCCTAGCATGAAACACCAATAGGATCTATTTTTTATTTCATTATGAATAATCTGCCTAACCTCATTTTGGATGCAGTCAGAATACAAAATTCGGAAAAGAAGAAGGGAAAACAAACGCAAAATTAAAAAAAAAAATAGGAAATTGCCAAAAAAGAAACCTGAATGCTGCGGATGGATTACATATGAAAATCCAATTCACACTCGATTTTGAGAAAATTCCTAGCTGTGCCCTCTGCAAAATGCTTACATTACTTTTTCCAAAACACAAAAACTCACCCTGGTCGAGTTGCCTGTAGCTTTAGCAGCATGAAACGCCAATGTGCTGTGTTTTTTATTTCATTAGGAATACTCTGCCTAACCTCTTTTTTGTATGGAGTCAGAACACAAAATATGGAAAGGAAGAAGGTAAAACAAGCGCAAAGCCAGAACAAATTTAGGAAATTGCCAACCAAGAAACATGAATGCTGCTGATTGAAAACCCCTGAAATTCCATTTACACTCGATGTGGAGGGAATTCCTAGCTGTCCCCTCAGAAAATTATTTATATTTTATTTCGAAAACACAAAAACTCACCTTGGTCGAGTTGCGGGCAATTTTGCTAGCATGAAACGCCAATTTGCTGTGTTTTTTATTTCATTATGAATACTCTGCCTAACCTCTTTTTTGTATGGAGTCAGAATACAAAATTTGGAAAGGAAGAAGGCAAAACAAACGCAAACCCAGAATAAATTCAGGAAATTGCCAAACAAGAAACCTGAATGCTGCTGATTGAATACACCTGAAAATCCCATTCACACTCGATCTGGAGGAATTCCTAGGTGTTACCTTGGCGAAATGGTTACATTTCTTTTCCAAAACAAAAAACTCTCCTTGGTCGAGTTGCCTGTATCTTTCATAGCATAAGTTGCCAATGTGCTGTGTTATTTATTTCATTATGAATACTCTGCCTAATCTCTTTTTTGTATGGAGTCAAAATACAAACTTTGGAAAGGAAGAAGGCAAAACAAACGCAAACCCAGAACAAATTTAGGAAATTGCCAACCAAGAAACCTGAATGCTGCTGATTGAATACACCTGAAAATCCAATTTACACTTGATGTGGAGGGAATTCCGTGCTGTCCCCTTGGATAATTATTTATATTTTATTTCGAAAACACAAAAACTCATCTTGGTGGAGTCGCGGGCAGTTTTGCTAGCATGAAATGCCAATGTGCTGTGTTTTTCTTTTCATTATGTATACTCTGCCTAACCTCTTTTTTGCATGGAGTCAGAATACAAAATTTGGAAAGGAAGAAGGCAAAACAAACGCAAAAATGAAACAAATTTAGGAAACCATCAAACAAGAAACCTGAATGCTGCTGATTGAATACACCTGAAAATCCCATTCACACTCGATGTGGAGGGAATTCCTAGGTGTCCCCTCAACAAAACGCTTACATTCTTTTTCCAAAACACAAAAACACACCTTCTTCAAGTTTTCTGTAGATTAATAAGCATGAAACGCCAATGAGCTATGTTTTTATTTCATCATGTATACTCTGCCTAACTTCTTTTTTGTATCGAGTCAGAATACAAAATTTGGAAAGGAAGAAGGCAAAACAAATGCAAACCCAAAACAAATTTATGAAATTGCCAAACAAGAAACCTGAATTCTGATGATTGAATACACCTGAAAATCCCATTTACACTTAATTTGGAGGGAATTCCTAGCTGTCCCCTGGGCAAAAGGTTAAAATTTCTTTTTCCAAAACACAAAAACTCACCTTGGTCGAGCTGCCTATAGTTTTCTAGCATGAAAGGCCAATGTGCTGTGTTTTTTATTTCATTATGAATACTCTGCCTAACCTCTTTTTTGTGTCCAGTCAGAATACAAAATTTGGAAAGGAAGAACGCAAAACAAACGCAAACCCAGAACAACTTTAGGAAATTGTCAAATTGAAACCTGAGTGCTGCTGATTGAATACACCTGAAAATCCCATTTACACTCGATGTGGAGGGAATTCCTAGCTGTTCACTCTGCAAAAGGGTAACATTTCATGTTCCAAAACAGAAAAAGACAGCTTCTTCGAGTTTCCTTCGATTTATAAGCATGAAACGCCAATGTGCTGTGTTCTTTATTTCATTAAGAATACTCTAACTAACCTCTTCATTGTACAGAATTTGAATACAAAATTTTGAAAGGAAGAAGGCAAAACAAAGGCAAAAATTGAATAATTTCAGGAAAATACCAATCAAGGAACCTGAATACTGCTGATTGAATACACCTGAAAATCCCATTCACACTCGATGTAGGGAATTCCATGCTGTTCCCTCGGTAAAATGGTAACATTTTATTTGCACAACAGAAAAACTCTCCTTGGTCCTGTTGCCTGTAGATTTCCTAGCATGAAACACCAATATGCTGTGTTTTTTATTTCATTATGAATACTCTGCTAACGTCTTTTTTGTAAGGATTCAGAATACAAAATTTGGAAAGAAAGAGGGCAAAACAAACTCAAACACAGAACAAATTTAGGAAATTGCCACACAAGAAACCAGAATGCTGCTGTTTGAAGACACCTGAAAATCACATTCTCACTCGATTTGGAGGGAATTCCTAGCTGTTGCCTAAGCAAAAGGGTAAAATTTCATGTTGCAAAACACAAAAACTCACCTTCTTCGAGTTTTCTGTTGATTTGTAAGCATGAAACACCAATGTGCTGTGTTTTTAATTCATTAGTGATAATCTGCCTAACCTCTTCATTGGATGGAATTAGAATACAAAATTTGGAAAGGAAGAAGGCAAAACAAACACAAACCCAGAGCAAAGTTAGGAAATTGCCAAACAAGAAACCTGAATGCTGCTGAATGAATACACCTGAACATCCCATTCACACTGGATTTGGAAGGAATTCCTAGCTGCCCCCTCGGCAAAATGGTTACATTTCTTTTTCTAAAACCCAGAAACTCTCCTTGGTCAATTGCCTGTAGCTTTCCTAGCATGAAACACCAATAGGATCTATTTTTTATTTCATTATGAATAATCTGCCTAACCTCATTTTGGATGCAGTCAGAATACAAAATTCGGAAAAGAAGAAGGGAAAACAAACGCAAAATTAAAAAAAAAATAGGAAATTGCCAAAAAAGAAACCTGAATGCTGTGGATGGATTACATATGAAAATCCAATTCACACTCGATTTTTAGAAAATTCCTAGCTGTGCCCTCTGCAAAATGCTTACATTACTTTTTCCAAAACACAAAAACTCACCTTAGTCGAGCTGCCTGTAGTGTTCCTAGCATGAAACGCCAATGTGCTGTGTTTTTTATTTCATTATGAATACTCTGCCTAACCTCTTTTTTGTATGGAGTCAGAATACAAAATTTGGAAAGGAAGAAGGCAATACAAACGCAAAAATAGAACAAATTTAGGAAATTGTCAAATAAGTAACCTGAATGCTGCTGAAAAAATACACCTGAAAATCCCATTCACACTCGATTTGGACGGAATTCCAAGCTGTCAAATCAGATAATTATTTATATTTTATTTCAAAAATACAAAAACTCTCCTTGGTCGAGTTGCATGTAGTTTTGCCAGCATGAAAAGCCAATGTGCTGTTTTTTCTTTTTATTTCATTATGAATACTATGCCTAACCTTTTTTTTGTATGGAGTCAGAATTAAAAATTTGGAAAGGAAGAATGTAAAACAAACGCAAAGCCAGAAAAAAATTAGGAAATTGCCAAACAAGAAACAAGAATGCTGTTGATTGAATACACCTGAAAATCCTTTCAAACTCAATTTGGAGGGAATTCCTAGCTGTCCCCTCGGGAAAATCTTACATTTTTTTTTCCAAAACACAAAAACTCACCTTGGTCAAGCTGCCCTTAGATTTACTAGCGTGAAACACCAAAATGCTGTGTTTTTTATTTCATTACGAATACTCTGCCTAACCTCTTTTTTGTATGCACTCAGAATACTAAATTTGGAAATGAAGAAGGCAAAACAAATGCAAACCCCAAAAAAATTAGGATATTGCCAATCCACAAACCTGAATGCTACTGATTGAATACACCTGAAAATCCCATTCATACTCAGTTTGGAGGGAATTCCAAGCAGTGCCCTCAACAAAATGGTTACATTTCTTTTTCCAAAACACCAAACCTCTCCTTGGTCGAGTTGCCTGTAGCTTTCCTAGCAAGAAACGCCAATATGCTGTGTTTTTTATTTCATTATGAATACTCTGCCTAACCTCTTTTTTGGATGGAGTTAGAATACAAAATTTGGAAAGGAAAAGACAATACAAACGCAAACGCAGAACAAATTTAGGAAATTGCCAAACAAGAAACCTGAATGCTGCTGATTGAATACACCTGAAATTCCCATTCACACTCGATTTGGAGGGAATTCATTGCTGTCCCCTCGGCAAATGGTTACATTTCTTTTTCCAAAACAAAAAAAATCACCCTGTGGAGCTGATTGTAGTTTTGCTAGCATGAAACGCCAATGTGCAGTGTTGTTTATTTCGTTATGAATACTCTGCCTAACCTCTTCATTGTATGGAATTAGAATACTAAATTTGAAAAGGAGGAAGACAAAACAAAGGCAAACCCACACCAAATTTTGGAAATTGCCAAATAAGGAACCTGAATGCTACGGATTGAATACACCTGAAAATCCCATTCACACTCGATTTGGAGGGAATTCCTAGCTGTGCCCTCGGCAAAATGCTTACATTTCTTTTTCCAAAAAACAAAAACTCACCTTCGTCGAGCTGCCTATAGTTTTGCTAGCATGCAAAGCCAATGCGCTGTGTTTTTTAATTCATTATGAATACTCTGCCTAACCTTTTTTTTTGTATGGAGTCAGAATACAAAATTTGGAAAGAATAAGGCAAAACAACCATAAACCAAGAACACATTTAGGAAGTTGCCAATCAATAAACCTGAATGCTGCTGAAAGAATACACATGAAAATCCCATTCACACTCGATTTGGAGGGAATTCCTAGCTGTGCCCTCGGGAAAAGAAATACATTTCTTTTTCCAAAACACAAAACTCACCTTGGTCGAGCTGCCTGTAGTTTCCCTAGCATGATACGCCAATGTGCTGTGTTTTTTTTTTTCATTATGAATACTCTGCCTAACCTCTTTTTTGTATGGATTCAGAATAGAAAAATTAGAAAAAAAGTAAAACAAACGCAAACCCAGAAAAAATTCAGGAAATTGCCAAAAAAGAAACCTGAATGCCGCGGAGTGAATACAACTGAAAATCCACTTCGCACTAGATTTGGAGGGAATTCCTAGCGGTCTTACAGGCAATGAGATACAAGTGGGTTTTTGTGTTTTAAAAAGAAATGTAACCATTTAACCAAGGAAACAGCTAGGAATTCCATCCACATCCAGTGTAAATGGGATTTTCAGGTGTATTCAGTTAGCAGCATTCAGGTTTCTTGATTGGCAGTTTCCTAAATATGTTCTGGGTTTCCGTTTGCTTTGCCTTCTTCCTTTCCAAATTTTGTATTCTGACTCCATACAAAAAAGAGGTTAGGCAGAGTATTCATAATGAAATAAAAAACACAGCACATTGGCCTTTCATGCTAGGAAAACTACAGGCAACTCGACCAAAGTGGGATTTTATATGTTGGAAATGAAATGTAACTAATTTGCCAAGGGGACAGCAAGGAATTCCCTCCACATCCAGTGTAAAAGGGATTTTCAGGTGTATTCAATCGGCAGCTTTCAGGTTTCTTGTTTGGCATTTTCCTAAATTTGTTCTGGGTTTGTGTTTGTTTTGCCTTCTTCCTTTCAAAATTTTGTATTCTAATTCCATCCAAACAAGAGGTTAGGAAGAGTATTCATAATGAAATAAAAAACACAGCACATTGGCGTTTCATGCTTGGAAACCTACTGGCAACTCGACCAAGGAGAATTTTATGTTTAGGAAAAAGAAATGTAACCATTTTCCCAAGGGGACTACTAGGAATTCCCCCCAAATCAAGTGTGAATGGGATTTTCAGGTGTATTCAATCAGCAGCATTCAGGTTTCTTGATTGGCAATTTCTTAACTTTGTTCTGGGTTTGTGTTTGTTTTGCCTTCTTCCTTTCCAAATTTTGTATTCTGACTCCATCCACAAAAGAGGTTAGGCAGAGTATTCATAAAGAAATAAATAACACAGCACTTTGGCGTTTCATGCTAGGAAAACTACAGGCAATGAGACCAAGGTGAGTGTTTCTGTTTTAAATGAAACGCAACCATTTTACCAAGGGAACAGCTAGGAATTCCCTCCACATCCAGTGTAAATGGGATTTTCAGGCGTATTCTTTGAGTAGCATTCTGATTTCTTGATTGGCAATTTCTTAAATTTGTTCTATTTTTGCTTTTGTATTGAATTCTTGCTTTCCAAATTTTGTATTCTGACATCATACAAAAAAGAGGTTAGGCTGAGTATTCATAATGAAATAAAAAACACAGCACATTGGCGTTTCATTTTAGGAAAACTACAGGAAACTCACAAAGTGAGTTTTTATGTGTTGGAAGTGAAATATAACTAATTTGCCGAGGGGACAGCAAGGAATTCCCTCCACATCCAGTGTAAAAGGGACTTTCAGGTGTATTCAATCCACAGCATTCAGGTTTCTTGTTTGGCAATTCCCTAAATTTGTTCTGGGTTTGCATTTGTTTTGCCTTCATCCTTTCCAAATTTTGTATTCTGACTCCATAGAAAAAAGACGACAGGCAGAGTATTCATAATGAAATGAAAAACACAGCACATTGGCGTGTCATGCTGGGAATATTACAGGCATTGAGACCAAAGTGAGTTTTTGTGTTTTAGAAAAGAAATCTAACCATTTTGCCTAGGGGACAGCTAGGAATTCCCTCCAAATCGAGTGTGAGTGGGATTTTCAGGTGTATTCAATCAGCAGCATTCAGGATTCTTGTTTGGCAATTTCCTAAATTTGTTCTGGATTTGCGTTTGTTTTCCCTTCTTCCTTTCCAAATTTTGTATTCTGACTCCATACACAAAAGAGGTTAGGCAGAGTATTCATAATGAAATAAATAACACAGCACTTTGGCGTTTCATGCTAGGAAAACTACAGGCAATGAGACCAAGGTGAGTTTTTGTGTTTTAAAAAGAAACATAACCATTTTACCGAGGGAACAGCTAGGAATTCCCTGCACATCCAGTGTAAATGGGATTTTCAGGCGTATTCTTTGAGTAGCATTCTGATTTCTTGATTGGCAATTTTCTAAATTTGTTCTATTTTTGCTTTTGTTTTGAATTCTTGCTTTCCAAATTTTGTATTCAGACTCCATACAAAAAAGAGTTTAGGGAGGTATTCTAATGAAATAAAAACCACAGCACATTGGTGTTTCATTTTAGAAAAACTACAGGAAACTCACAAAGTGAGTTTTTATGTGTTGGAAATGAAATAAAACTAATTTGCCGAGGGGACAGCTAGGAACACCCTCCACATGCTGTGTAAAAGGGATTTTCAGATGTACTCAATCTGCAGCATTCAGTTTTCTTGTTTGGCAATTCCGTACATTTGTTCTAGGTTTGCATTTGTTTTGCCTTCTTCCTTTCCAAATTTTGTATTCTGACTCCATACACAAAAGAGGTTATTCAGAGTATTCATAATGAAATAAATAACACAGCACATTGGCATTTCATGCTAGCAAAACTCCAGGCAGCTCAACCAAGGTGAGTTTTTGTGTTTTGGAAAAACAAATGTAAGCATTTTGCCGAGGGCACAGCTAGGAATTCCCACCACATCCAGTGTAAATGGGATTTTCAGGCATATTGTTTGAGTAGCATTCTGGATTCTTGCCTGGGAATTTCCTAAATTTATTCAATTTTTGCTTTTGTTTTGAATTCTTGCTTACCAAATTTTGTATTCTGTCTCCATACAAATAAGAGGTTAGACAGAGTATTCATAATGAAATGTAAAACACAGCATATTGGCGTTTCATTTTAGGAAAACTACAGAAAACTCAAAGTGAGTTTTTTAGTGTTGGAAATGAAATGTAACAAATTTGCCGAGGGGACAGCTAGGAATTCCCTCCACATGCAGTGTAAAAGGGATTTTCAGGTGTATTCAAAAATCAGCATGAGGATTTCGTTTTTGGCATTTTCCTAAATTTGTTCTGGGTTTGCGTATGTTTTGCCTTCTTCCTTTCCAAATTTTGTATTCTGACTCCATACAAAAAAGACGTTAGGCAGAGTATTTATAATGAAATAAAAACACAGTACATTGCATTTCATGCTGGGAAAACTACAAGTAATGAGATAAAAGTGGGTTTTTCTGTTTTGGAAAAAGAAATCTAACCATTTTGCCTAGGGGACAGCTAGCAATTCCCTCCAAATCGAGAGTGAGTGGGATTTTCAGGTGTATTCAATCAGCAGCATTCAGGTTTCTTGTTTGGCAATTTCTGCACTTTGTTCTGAGTTTGTGTTTGTTTTGCCTTCTTCCTTTCCAAATTTGGTATTCTGACTCCATACAAAAAAGAGGTTAGGCAGAGTACTCATAATAAAGTGAAAAACATAGCACATTGGCATTTCATGCTAAGAAACCTACTGGCAACACGACCAGTCTGAGTTTTATGTTTTGGAAAAAGAAATGTAACAATTTTCCCAAGGGGACTACTAGGAATTCCCTCAAATCAAGTGTGAATGGGATTTTCAGGTGTATTCGGTCAGCAGAATTCAGGTTTCTTGATTGGCAATTTCCTAAATATGTTCTGGGTTTGCGTTTGTTTTGCCTTCTTTCTTTCCAAATTTTTTATTCTGACTCCATACAAAAAAGAGGTTAGGCAGAGTATTCATGATGAAATAAATAACACAGCACGTTGGTGTTTCATGCTGGGAAAACTACAGGCAATGAGACCACAGTGGGTTTTTGTGTTTTCAAAAAAGAATTCTAACAATTTTGCCGAGGGGAGAGCTAGCAATTCCCTCCAAATCGAGTGTGATTGGGTTTTTCAGTTATATTCAATCTGCAGCATTCAGGTTTCTTGTTTGGAAATTTCCGCACTTTGTTCTGAGTTTGCGTTTGTTTTGCCTTCTTCCTTTCCAAATTTTGTATTCTGACTCCATACAAACAAGAGGTTAGGCAGAGTATTCATAATGAAGTAAATAAAACAGCACATTGGCGTTTCATGCTAGGAAAACTACAGGCAACTCGACTAAAGTGTGTTTTTATATGTTGGAAATGAAATGTAACTAATTTGCCAAGGGGACAGCAAGGAATTCCCTCCACATGCATGTAAAAGGGATTTTCAGGTGTTTTCAATCAGCAGCTTTCAGGTTTCTTGTTTGGCATTTTCCTAAATTTGTTCTGGGTTTGCATTTCTTTTGCCTTCTTCCTTTCCAAATTTTGTATTCTGACTCCATACAACAAAGACGTTAGGCCGAGTATGGATAATGAAATAAAAACCAGAGAACATTGGCGTTTCATGCCAGGAAAACTACAGGCAACTGGACCAAGGTGAGTTTTTCTGTATTGGAAATAAAATATACCTGATTTCCGAGGGGACGGCTAGGAACTCCCTCTACATCCAGTGTAAATGGAATTTTCAGGCGTATACTTTGAGTAACATTCTGGTTTCTTGATTGGCAATTTCCTAAATTTGTTCTATTTTTGCTTTTGTTTTGAATTCTTGCTTTCCAAATTTTGTATTCTGACTCCATACAAAAAAGAGTTTAGGGAGGTATTCATAATGAAATAAAAACCACAGCACATTGGTGTTTCATTTTAGAAAAACTACAGGAAACTCACAAAGTGAGTTTTTATGAGTTGAAAATGAAATGTAACTAATTTTCGAGGGGACAGCTAGGGATTCCCTCCACATCCAGTGTAAATGGGATTTTCAGGTGTATTCAATCAGCAACATTCATTTTTCTTCGTTGGCAATTCCCTAAATTTGTTCTGGGTTTGCATTTGTTTTGCCTTCTTCCTTTCCAATTTTTGTATTCTGACTCCATACAAAAAAGAGGTTGGGCAGAGTATTCATAGTGAACTAAAAAACACAGCACATTGACGTTTCATACTATCAAAAATACAGGCAGCTCGACCAAGGTGAGTTTTTGAGTTTTGGAAAAGAAAGTCACTAATTTTCAAGGGGACAGCTAGGGATTCCCTCCACATCCAGTGTAAATGGGATTTTCAGGTGTATAAAATCAGCAACACTCATGTCTCTTGTTTGGCAGTTTCCTAAATTTTTTCTGGGTTTGCGTTTGTTTTGCCTTCTTTCTTTCCAAATTTGGTATTCTGACTACATACAAAAAAGAGGTTAGGCAGAGTATTCATAATGGAATAAAAAACAGAGCTCATTGGCGTTTCACGCTAGGAAAACTACAGGCAGCTCCACCAAGTTGAGTTTTTGTGTATTGGAAAATGAAATGGAAGACTTTTGCCGAGGGGACAGCTCGGAATTCCCTCCAAATCAGTGTGAATGTGATTTTTAGGTGTATTCAATCCACAGCATTCAGGTTTCTTGTTTGGCAATTTCCTGAATTTGTTCTGGCTTTGCGTTTGTTAAGCTTTCTTCCTTTCCAAATTTTGTTTTCTGACTCCATAAAAAAGAGACTAGGCAGAATATTCATAATGAAATAAAAATGCAGCACATTAGCGTTTCATGCTCCAAAACTACCGGCAGCTAGACAAATGTGAGTTTTTCTGTTTTGGAAAATGACATGGAACACTTTTGCAGAGGGGACAGCTAGGAATTCCCTCCAAATCGAGTGTGAAAGGGATTTTCAGATGTATTCAATCAGTAGCATACAGGTTTCTTGATTGGCAATTTCCTAAATTTGTTCAGGGTTTGCGTTTGTTTTGCCTTCTTGCTTTCCAAATTTTGTATTCTGACCCATACAAAAAACGAGGTTAGGCAGGGTATTCATAATGAAATAAAAAACACAGCTCATTGGCGTTTCATGTTAGGAAAACTATACACATATCTACCAAGGAGAGTTTTTGTGTTTTCGAAATAAATTGTAACTAATATTCCGAGGGGACAGCTAGGAATTCCCTCCACATTGACTGTGAAAGGGATTTTCAGGTGTATTCAATCCGTAGCATTCAGGTTTCTTGTTTGGCAATTTCCTAAATTTGTTCTGGGGTTGCCTTAGTTTTGCCTTCTTCCATTCCAAATTTGGTATTCTGACTCCATACAAAAAAGGGGTTAGGCAGAGTATTCATAATGAAATAAAAAACACAGCACATTGGCATTTCATGCTAGGAAACCTACAGGCAGCTCCACCAAGGTGAGTTTTTGTGTTTTGGAAATGAAATGGAACCTTTTGCTGAGGGCACAGCGAGGAATTCCCTCCAAATCGCGTGTGAATGCGATTTTCAGGTGTATTCAATCTGCAGCATTCAGGTTCCTTGATTGGTAATTTCCTAAATTTGTTCTGGGTTTGCATTGGTTTTGCATACTTCCTTTTCAAATTTTGTATTCTGACTCCATACAAAAAAGTGGTTAGGCAGAGTATTCACAATAACATAAAAAACACAGTACATTGGCATTTCATGCTAGGAAAACTACACGCAACTCAACAAAGGAGAATTTTTGTGTTTTGGAAATCAAATGTAACTAATTTTCTGAGGGGACAGCTAGGAATTTGCTCCACATTGAGTGTAAATGGGATTTTCAGGTGTATTCAATCAGCAGCATTCAGGTTTCTTCTTTGGCAATTTCCTAAATTTGTTATGGGTTTGCATTTGTTTTGCCTTCTTCGTTTCCAAATTTTGTATTCTGACTCCATACAAAAAAAGAGGTTGGGCAGAGTATTCATGATGAAAGGAAAAACGCAGCACATTGGAGTTTCATGCTAGGAAAGCTGCAGGTAATGAGACCAAGGTGAGTTTTTTTATTTTGGAAAAAAAAATGTAAGCATTTTGCGGTGAGGACAGCTTGCAATTCCCTCCAAATCGAGTGTTAATGGGATTTTCAGGTGTATTCAATCAGGATATTTGATAGGAAATTATCTAAATTTGTTCTGGCTTTGCATTTGTTTTGACTTCTTCCTTTCCAAATTTTGTATTCACAATCCATACAAAAATGAGGTTAGACTGAGGATTGATAATGAAATAAAAAACACAGCACATTGGCAATGCATGCTAGGAAAACTACATGCAAGTCGGCAAAGGAGAGTTTCTGTGTTTTGGAAGTAAAATGTAACTAATTTTCCGAGGGGACAGCTAGAAATTACCTCCACATCCAGTGTAAAAGGGATTTTCAGGTGTATTCAGTCAACAGCATTCAGGTTTCTTGATTGGCAATTTCCTAAATTTGTTCTTGGTTTCAATTTTGTTTTGACTTCTTCCTTTCCAAATTTTGTATTCTAATTCCAAACAATGAAGATGTTAGGCAGAGTATTCATAATGAAATAAAAACACAGCACATTGCTGTTTCATGCTTATAAATCTGCAGGCAACTTGACCAAGGTGAATTTTTGTGTTTTGGAAAAAGAAATGTAAGCATTTTGCCGAGGGAACAGCTAGGAATTCCCTTCAAATCGAGTGTGAGTGGGATTTTCAGGTGTATTCAATCCGCAGCATTCAGGTTCTTTATTGGCAATTTCCTGAATTTGTTCTGCGTTTGCTTTTGCTTTGCCTTCTTCCTTTCCAATTTTGTATTCTGACTCCATCCAAAAAAGAGGTTAGGCAGAGTATTCTTAATGAAATAAAAAAAAAAAACAGCACATTGGTGTTTCATGCTAGGAAAGCTACAGGCAACTCGACCAAGGTGAGTTTTTGTGTTTTGGAAAAAGAAATGTACGCATTTTGCCGAATGGACAGCTAGGAATTCCCTCCACATCGAGTGTAAATGGGATTTTCAGGTGTATTCAATCAGCAGCATTCAGGTATCTGGATTGGCAATTTCCTGAATTTGATCTGGGTTTGCCTTTGTTTTGACTTCTTCCTTTCCAAATTTTGTATTCTGACTCCAGACAAAAAAGAGGTTAGGCAGAGTATTCATAATGAAATAAAAAACACAGCACATTGGCGTTTCATGCTAGGAAAGCTACAGGAAACTCGAACAAGGTGAGTTTTTGTGTTTTCGAAAAAGTCATGTAACCATTTTGCAGAGGGCACAGCTAAGAATTCCCTCCAAATCGAGTGTGAATGGGATTTTCAGGTGTATTCAATCAGCTGCATTCAGGTTTCCTTTTTGGCAATTTCCTGAATTTGTTCTGGGTTTGTCTTTGTTTTGCCTTCTTCCTTTCAAAATTTTGCATTATAATTCCATACAATGAAGAGGTTAGGCAGAGTATCACTAATGATTTAAAAAACACAACACATTGTAGTTTGATGCTTATAAATCTACAGAAAACTCGAAGAAGGTGTGTTTTTTGTGTTTTGGAAAAAGAAATGTAAGCATTTTTCTGAGGGCACAGCTAGGAATTCTCTCCAAATCGAGTGTGAATGGGATTTTGGGTGTATTCAATCCGCAGCATTCAGGTTCCTTGATTGGCAATTTGCTGTTTTTGTTCTGTGTTTGCTTTTGTTTTGCCCATCTTCGTATCCAAATTTTGTATTCTGACTCCATACAAAAAAGAGGTTAGGCAGAGTATTCGTAATGAAATAAAAAACACAGCACATTGGCGTTTCATTCTTGCAAAACGGCCCGCAACTCGATCAAGATGAGTTTTTGTGTTTTGGAAAAAGAAATGTAAGCATTTTGAAGAGGGCACAGCTAGGAATTCACTCCACATCGAGTGTGAATGGGATTTTCAGGTGTATTTTTTCAGCTCATTCAGGTTTCTGGATTGGCAATTTCTTTTTTTTTTTTTTAGCTTTTATTTAAAGAATATAAATTTCCAAATTATAGCTTATGGATTACAATGGCTCCCCCCCTCACAACTTCCCTCCCTCCCGCTACCCTCCCCTCTCCCACTCACTATCCCCTTCTGTTCACATCAAGATTCATTTTCAATTCTCTTTATACACAGAAGATCAGTTTAGTACATATTATGTAAAGATTTGAACAGTTTGCCCTCACATAGAGACACAAACTGAAATTATTTTTGGAGTACGAAGTCGGCGAACCCTAAATGCTTCCATAGCCTCGGCAACTCATGACTAGAGCCTGGGGAGATTATTGACGCCATAACCAAGAGTGTCAAATTGTTAAATCAACTTCAGGAGTCACTGTGTACTTACGTCTCATGAGGGATCTGTCTTTAATGTCTTATCCAATGTGAAATAATGCTATTACTAGTAATGAAACAGTATTTTTTCACTTTGTGTTTCTGTGTGGGTGCAAACTGATGAAATCTTTACATACTATAATATTAAATCGATCTTCTGTGTATAAAGATAATTGCAAATGATTAAAAATCTTGGTGTTAAATTGGAAATTGCATAGATAATTAATCAATTCTTTAAAAAAAATCATGTAGGATCTCTGACTTTAATGTGCTTTACATTGTTGATTGGCAATTTCAAAAATTTGTTCCAGGTTTCCACATGTTTTGCCTTCTTTCTTTCCAAAAATGTATTCTAATACCATACAATGAAGAGGTTAGACAGATTATCACTAATGAATTAAAAAACAGAGCACTTTGGCCTTTCATGCTAGAAAAGATACAGGCAACTCGACCAAGGTGAGTTTTTGTGTTTTGGAACAAGAAATGTAATCATTTTACCAAGGGCACAGCTAGGAATTCCCTCCAAATCGAGTGTGAATGGGATTTTCAGGTGTATTCAATCAGAGGCATTCAGGTTTCTTGATTGGCAATTTCCTAACTTTGTTCTGGGTTTGCGTTTGTTTTGCCTTCTTCCTTTCCAAATTTTGTATTCTGACTCCATCCCAAAAAGAGGTTAGGAAGAGTACTCATAATGAAATAAAAACACAGCACATTGGCGTTCATGCTAGCAAAACTACACGATACTCGACCAAAGAGAGTTTTTGTGTTTTGGAACATGGCATCTTACCCATTTGCCAAGTGAACAGCTAGGAATGCCCTCCAGATCGAGTGTAAATGGGATTTTCATGTGTATTCAATCAGCAGCATTCAGGTTTGTTGTTTGGCAATTTCCTAAATTTGTTCTTGCTTAGCGTTTGTTTTGCCTTCTTCCATTCCAAATTTTGTATTCTAATTCCATGCAATGAAGAGGTTACACAGAGTATCAGTAATGAATTAAAAAACACAGTACATTGGCGTATCATGCCAGGAAAGATACAGGCAACTAGACCAAGGTGAGTTTTTGTGTTTTGGAAAACGAAATGTAACCATTTTGCCGAGGGCACAGCTAGGAATTCCCTCCAAATCGAGTGTGAATGGGAGTTTCAGGTGTATTCAATCAGCAGCATTCAGGTCTCTGGATTGGCAATTTCCCAATTTTGTTCTGGATTTGCGTTTGTTTTCCCTTCTTCCTATCCAAATTTTGTATTCTGACTCCATCCAAACAAGAGGTTAGGCAGAGTATTCATAATGAAATAAAAAACACAGCACATTGGCGTTTCATGCTAGCAAAATTCCCCACAACTCGACCAAGGAGAGTTCTTGTGTTTTCGATATAAAATATAAATAATTCTTTCGAGGGGACAGCTAGGAATTCCCTCCAAATCGAGTTTGAATGGGATTTTCTGGTGCATTCAATCAGCAGCATTGAGTTTTCTTGTTTGGCAATTTCTAAAATTTGTTCTGTGTTTGCCTTTTTTTGCCTTCCTTCTTTCCACATTTTGTATTCTGACTGCATCCAAACAAGAGGTTAGGCAGAGTGTTCATAATGAAGTAAAATACATAGCACATTGGCGTTGCATGCTAGCAAAACTACAGGCAGCTCGATGAATGTCTGTTTTTGTGTTTTGGAAAAAAAATGTAAGCATTTTGCCGAGGGGACAGCTACAAATTCCCTCCACATTGAGTGTGAATGGGATTTTCAGGTTTATTCAATCAGCAGCATTCAGGTTCCTTGTTTGGCAATTTCCTGAATTTGTTCTTGGTTTGCCTTTGTTTTGCCTTCTTCCTTTCCAAATTTTGTATTCTGACTCCATACAAACAAGAGGTTAGGCAGAGTATTCTTAATGAAATAGAAAACACAGCACATTGGTGTTTCATGCTTATAAATTGACAGAAAACTCGAAGAAGGTCTGTTTTTGTGTTTTGGAAAATGAAATTTACACTTTTGAGGAGGGCACAGCTAGGAATTCCCTCCAAATCGAGTTAAATGGGTTTTTCAGATGTATTCTTTCAGCAGCATTCAGGTCTCTTGTTTGGCAATTTCCTAAATTTTTTCTATCTTTCGGTTTGTTTTCCCTTCTTCCTATCCAAATTTTGTATTCTGACTCCATAAAAAAAGAGGTTAGGCAGAGTATTCATAATGAAAGAAAAAATACAGCACATTGGCGTTTCATACTAGCAAAAGTACAGGCAGCTCGACGAAGGTGAGTTTTTGTGTTTAGAAACAAAATTGTAAGCATTTTGCCGAGGGCACAGCTAGGAATTCCCTTCACATTGAGTGTGAATGGGATTTTCAGGTGTATTCAATCAAGAGCATTCAGGTTTCTTGTTTGGCAATTTCGTAAATTATTTTTGTGTTTGCATTTGTTTTGCCTTATTCCTTTCCAAATTTTGTATTCTGACTCCAAAAAAAAAGAGGTTAGGAAGAGTATTCATAATGAAATAAAAAACACAGCACAATGGCGATTCATGCTAGGAAAACTACAGGCATCTCGACCATGGTGAGTTTTTGTGTTTTGGAAAAAGAAATGTAAGCGTTTTGCCGAGGGCACAGCCTGGAATTCCCTCCCAATCGACTGTGAATGGGATTTTCAGGAATATTCAATCCGTAGCATTCAGGTTTCTTGTTTGGCAAGTTCCTAATTTTGTTATGGGTTTGCGTTTGTTTTCCATTCTTCCTATCCAAATTCTGTATTCTGACTCCATACAAAAAAGAGGTTAGACAGAGTATCCATTATGAAATAAAAAAAGCAGCGCATTGGCATTTATGGCTAGCAAAATTGCCCGCAACTCAACCAAGATGAGTTTTTGTGTTTTCTAAATAAATTATAAATAACTTTTTCAAGGGTACAGCTAGGAATTCCCTCCACATCGAGCATGAATGTGATTTTCAGGTGCATTATTTCAGCAGCATTCTGGTTTCTTGTTTGGCAATTTCCTAAATTTGTTCTTGGTTTGCTTTTGTTTTGCCTTCTTCCTTTCCAAATTTTGTATTCTGACTCCATACAAACAAGAGGTTAGGCAGAGTATTCATAATGAAATAAAAAACACAGCACATTGGCGTTTCATGCTAGGAAAGCTACAGGCACCTCCACCAAGGTGAGTTTGAAAAAGAAATGTAAGCATTTTGCCGAGGGCACAGCTAGGAATTCCCTCCAAATCGCGTGTGAATGGGATTTTCAGGTGTATTCAGTTAGCAGCATTCAGGTTTCTTGATTGGCAATTTCCTAAATATGTTCTGGGTTTGCGTTTGTTTTGCCTTCTTCCTTTCCAAATTTTGTATTCTGACTCCAAACAAAAAAGAGGTTAGGCAGAGTATTCATAATGAAAAAGAAAACACAGCGCATTGGCGTTTCATGCTAGGAAAGCTACAGGGAACTCGACCATGGTGAGTTTTTGCGTTTTGGAAAAAGAAATGTAAGCATTTTGCCGAAGGGACAGCTAGGAATTCCCTCCAAATCGCGTGTGAATGGGATTTTCAGGTGTATTCTTTCAGCAGCATTCAGGTTTCTTGTTTGTCACTTTCCTAAATTTGTTCTTGGTTTGCGTTTGTTTTGCCTTCTTCCTTTCCAAATTTTGTAAAATGACTCCATACAAACAAAAGGTTAGGCAGAGTATTCCTAATGAAATAAAAAACACAGCACATTGCTGATTCATGCTAGGTAATCTATAGAAAACTCGTCCAAGGAGAGTTTTTTCTGTTTTGGAAAAAGAAATGTAAACATTTTGCCAAGGGTCAGCTATGAATTCCCTCCAAATTGAGTGCGAATGGGATTTTCAGGTGTATGCAATCCGCTGCATTTACGTTCCTTCATTGGCAATTTCCTATATTTGTTCTGGGTTTGCGTTTGTTTTGACTTCTTCCTTTCCAAATTAGTATTCTGACTCCATACAAAAAAGAGATAAGGCAGAGTATTCATAATGAAATAAAAAACACAACATATCAGCGTTTCATGCTAGGAAATCTACAAGTAACTCGACCAAGGTGAGTTTTTGTGTTTTAGAAAAAGAAATGTAAGCATTTTGCTGAAGGGACAGCTAGGAATTTCCTCCACATCAAGCTTAAATGTGATTTTCAGGTGTATTCCATCAGCAGCATTCAGGTTCCTTAATTGGCAATACCTAACTTTGTTATGGGTTTGCCTTTGTTTTGCATTCTTCCTTTCCAAATTTTGTATTCCAATTCCATACAATGAAGAGGTTAAGCAGAGTATTCATAATGAAATAAAAAACACAACATATTGGTGTTGCATGCTAGGAATTTACAGGAACACGACCAAGGAGAGTTTTTGTGATTTTGAAATAAAATATGAATAATTTTCCTAGGAGACAGCCTGGAATTCCCTCCAAATCAAGTGTGAATGGGATTTTCAGGTGTATTCAATCAGCAGCATTCAGTTTTCTTGTTTGGCAATTTCCTAAATTTGTTCTGGGTTTGCCTTTGTTTTGCCTTCTTCCTTTCCAAATTTTGTATTCTGACTCCATACAAAAAAGAGGTTAGGCAGAGTATCATAATTAAATAAAAAGCACAGCACATTGGCATTTCATGCTTATAATCTACAGAAAACTATACCAAGGTGAGTTTTTGAGTTTTGGAAAAAGCAATGTAAGCATTTTGCCAAGGAGAAAGCTAGGAATTCCCTCCACTACTAGTGTGAATGGGATTTTCAGGTGTATTCAATCAGCAGCATTCAGGTTTCTTGTTTGGCAATTTCCTAATTTTTTTATGGGTTTGCATTTGTTTTGCCTTCTTCCTTTCCAAATTTTGTATTCTGACTCCATTAAAAAAATAGGTTAGGCCAAGTATTCATAATGAAATAAAAAACATAGCACATTGGCCTTTCATGCTAGCAAAACTGCCCGCAACTCGGCCAAGATGAGTTTTTGTGTTTTGGAAATAAAATTTAACTAATTTTCTGAGGGGACAGCTAGAATACCTCCACATCGAGTTGAGTGAGATTTTAAGGTGTATTCAATCAGCAGCATTCAGGTTTCTTGTTTGGCAATTTCCTAAATATGTTCTGGGTTTTCGTTTGTTTTTGCATTCTTCCTTTCCAAATTTTGTATTCTGACTCCATACAAAAAAGTGGTTAGGCAGAGTATTCATAGTGAAATAAAAAACACAGCACATTGTCCCTTCATGCTATAAAACTACAGGCAGCTCGACCAAGGAGAGTTTTTGTGTTTTGGAAAAAGAAATTTTAAACTTTTGCCCAGGGGACAGCTAGGAATTCCCTCCAAATTCAGTGTAAACGGGATTTTCAGGTGTATTCAATCAGCAGCATTCAGGTTTCTTGTTTGGCAATTTCCTAATTTTTTTATGGGTTTGCATTTGTTTTGCCTTCTTCCTTTCCAAATTTTGTATTGTGACTCCATACAAAAAAAAGGTTAGGCCAAGTATTCATAATGAAATAAAAAACATAGCACATTGGCCTTTCATGCTAGCAAAACTGCCCGCAACTCGGCCAAGATGAGTTTTTGTGTTTTGGAAATAGAATTTAATTATTTTTCTGAGGGGACAGCTAGAATACCTCCACATCGAGTTGAATGAGATTTTAAGGTGTATTCAATCAGCAGCATTCAGGTTTCTTGTTTTGCAATTTCCTAAATATGTTCTGGGTTTTCGTTTGTTTTTGCATTCTTCCTTTCCAAATTTTGTATTCTGACTCCATACAAAAAAGAGGTTAGGCAGAGTATTCATAGTGAAATAAAAAACACAGCACATTGGCGTTTCCTGCTAGGAAAATACAGGCAGATACACCAAGGTGAATTTTGTGTTTTGGAAATAAAATGTAACACATTGCCCCAGGGGACAGAAGGAATTCCCTCCACATCGAGTGTGAATGGGATTTTCAGGTGTATTCAGTCCGCAGCATTCAGGTTTCTTGATTGGCAATTTCCTAAATATGTTCTGGGTTTGCGTTTGTTTTGCCTTCTTCCTTTCCAAATTTTGTATTCTGACTCCATACAAAAAAGAGGTTAGGCAGAGTATTCATAGTGAAATAAAAAACACAGCACATTGGCCTTCCATGCTAGCAGAACTGCAGGCAGCTTGACCAAGGTGAATTTTGGTGTTTGGGAAAATAATGAAACCATTTTGCCAATGGGACAGCTAGGAATTCCCTCCAAATCGAGTGTGAATGGGATTTTTAGGTGTATTCTGTCAGCAGCATTCAGGTTTCTTGATTGGCAATTTCCTAACTTTCTTCTGGGTTTGCGTTTGTTTTGCCTTCTTCCTTTCCAAATTTTGTATTCTGACTCCATACAAAAAAGAGGGTAGGCAGAGTATTCATAATGAAATAAAAAACACAGCACATTGGCCTTTCATGCTAGCAAAACTGCAGGCAGCTCGACCAAGCTAAGTTTTTGTGTTTTGGAAAAACAAATGTAACCATTTTGCTGAGGGGACAGCTATGAATTCACTCCAAATCGCGTGTGAATGGGATTTTCAGGTGTATTCTTTCAGCAGCATTCTGGTTTCTTGTTTGGCAATTTCCTAAATTTGTTCTTTGTTTCCTTTTGTTTTGCCTTCTTCCTTTCCAAATTTTGTATTCTGACTCCATACAAAAAAGAGGTTAGGCAGAGTATTCATAGTGAAATAAAAAAACACAGCACTTTGGCGTTTCATGCTAAACAAACTACAGGCAGATACAACACGGTGAGTTTTTGTGTTTTGGAAAAATTGTAAGCATTTTGCCGAGGGCACAGCTAGGAATGCCCTCCAAATCAAGTGTGAATGAGATTTTCAGGTGTATTCAATCAGCAGCATTCAGGTTTCTGGAGTGGCAATTTCATAAATTATTTTTGTGTTTCCATTTGTTTTGCCTTCTTCCTTTCCAAATTTTGTATTCTGACTCCTTACCAAAAAGGGGTTAGGCAGAGTATTCATAATGAACTAAAAAACACAACATATTGACGTTTTATGCTAGGGAATCTTGAAATAACTAGACCAAGGAGAGTTTTTGTGTTTTGGGAACTGAAATTTTATCCTTTTGCCAAGGGGACAGCTAGGAATTCCCTCCACATCGAGTGTGAATGGGATTTTCAGGTGTATTCAATCACCAGCATTCATGTTCCTTGAATGGCAATTTCCATAATTTTGTTCTGGGTTTTCCTTTGTTTTGCATTCTTCCTTTTCAAATTTTGTATTCTAATTCTATACAATGAAGAGGTTAGGTAGAGTATTCATAATGAAATAATAACACAGCACATTATCGTTTCATGCTAGCAAAACTACACGCAACTCGTCCAAGGAGAGTTTTTGTGTTTTCGAAATAAAATATAGAAAAATTTCTGATTGGACAGATAGGAATTTTCTCCACATCAAATGTAAATGGGATTTTCAGGTGTATTCAGTCAGCAGCATTCAGGTTTCTTGATTGGCAATTTCCTCAATTTGTTCTATTTTTAAACAGTTTTGCCTTCTTCCTTTCCAAATATTGTATTCTGACTCCATACAAAAAAGTGGTTAGGCAGAGTATTCATAATGAAATAAAAAACACAGCACATTGGCTTTCATGCTAGGAAATCCACAGGCAACTGGACCAAGGAGATTTTTTGAGTTTTCAAAATAAAATGTATATAATTTTTTGAGGGGACAGATAGGAATTCCCTCCACATCGAGTGTGAATGGGATTTTGAGGTGTATTCAATCAGCAGCATTCAGGTTTTTGTTTGTCAATTTACTAAATTTGTTCTTGGTTTGCTTTTGTTTTGCCTTCTTCCTTTCCAAATTTTGTATTCTGACTCCATCCAAAAAGAGTTTAGGCACAGTATACGTAATGAAATAAAAAACACAGCACATTGGCATTTCATGCTAAACAAATTACAGGCAGATCCGCTACGGTGAGTTTCTGTGTTTTGGAAAAAGCAATGTAAGCATTTTGTAGGTGGCACAGCTAGTAATTCCCTCCAAATCGAGTGTGAATGGGATTTTCAGGTGTATTCAGTCAGCAGCATTCAGGTTCCTTGTTTGGTAATATCTTAAATTTCTTATGGGTTTGCATTTGTTTTGCCTTCTTCCTTTCCAAATTTTCTATTCTGACTCCATACAAACAAGAGGTTAGGCAGAGTATTCATAATGAAATTAAAAACATAGCACATTGGCGTTTCAGGCTAGGAAAGCTACAGGCAACTCCACCAAGGTGAGTTTTTGTGTTTTGGAAAAAGAAATGTAACCAATTTGCCGAGGGGACAGCTAGGAATTCCTTCCAAATCGAGTGTGAATGTGATTTTCATGTGTATTCAATCCGCAGCATTCAGGTTTCTTGGTTGGCAATTTCCTAATTTTGTTATGGGTTTGCATTTGTTTTCCCTTCTTCCTATCCAATTTTGGATGCTGATTCCATACAAAAAAGAGGGGAGGCAGAGTAATCATAATGAACTAATAAACACAGCACATTGGCATTTAATGCCAAAAAAAACTGCCCGCAACTCGACCAAGATGAGGTTTTGTGTTTTCGAAATAAAATATAAATTATTTTGCCGAGGGTACAGCTAGGAATTCCCTCCACATCGAGTGTGAATTGGGTTTTCAGGTATATTCTTTCAGCAGCATTCTGGTTTCTTGTTTGCAATTTCCTAAATTTGTTCTGGGTTTGCCTTTGTTTTGCCTTCTTCCTTTCCAAATTTTGTATTCTGATGCTATACAGAAAAGAAGTTAGGCAGAGTATTCATAATGAAATAAAAAACACAGCACATTGGCATTTCATGCTTATAAATGGACAGAAAACCGGAAGAAGGTGTGTTTTTGTGTTTTGGAACATGAAATTTTGCCCTTTTTCCCAGGGCACCCCTAGGAATTCACTCCAAATTGAGTGTGATTGGGATTTTCAGGTGCATTCAGTCAGCTGCATTCAGGTCTCTGGATTGGCAATTTCGTAAATTATTTCCGTGCTTTCCTTCCTTTTTCCTACTTCCTTTCCAAATTTGGTATTCTTACTCCATACAGAAAAGATTTTAGGCAGAGTATTCATAATGAAATAAAAAACACAGCACATTGGCGTTTCATGCTAGGAAAGCTACAGGCAATTCGGCCAAGATGAGTTTTTGTGTATTGGAAAAAGAAATGTAACCATTTTGCCGAGGGGACAGCTAGGAATTCCCTCCAAATCGAATGTGAATGGGATTTTCAGGTGTATTCGATTAGCAGCATTCAGGTTTCTTGATTGGCAATTTTTCAAATTTGTTCTGGGTTTTCCTTTGTTTTGCCTTCTTCCTTTCCAAATTTTCTGTTCTGACTCCATACAAACAAGAGGTTAGGCAGAGTATTCATAATGAAATAAAAAACACAGCACATTGGCGTTTCATGCTAGGAAAGCTACAGGCACCTCCACCAAGGTGAGTTTGAAAAAGAAATGTAAGCATTTTGCCGAGGGCACAGCTAGGAATTCCCTCCAAATCGCGTGTGAATGGGATTTTCAGGTGTATTCAGTTAGCAGCATTCAGGTTTCTTGATTGGCAATTTCCTAAATATGTTCTGGGTTTGCGTTTGTTTTGCCTTCTTCCTTTCCAAATTTTGTATTCTGACTCCAAACAAAAAAGAGGTTAGGCAGAGTATTCATAATGAAAAAGAAAACACAGCGCATTGGCGTTTCATGCTAGGAAAGCTACAGGGAACTCGACCATGGTGAGTTTTTGCGTTTTGGAAAAAGAAATGTAAGCATTTTGCCGAAGGGACAGCTAGGAATTCCCTCCAAATCGCGTGTGAATGGGATTTTCAGGTGTATTCTTTCAGCAGCATTCAGGTTTCTTGTTTGTCACTTTCCTAAATTTGTTCTTGGTTTGCGTTTGTTTTGCCTTCTTCCTTTCCAAATTTTGTAAAATGACTCCATACAAACAAAAGGTTAGGCAGAGTATTCCTAATGAAATAAAAAACACAGCACATTGCTGATTCATGCTAGGTAATCTATAGAAAACTCGTCCAAGGAGAGTTTTTTCTGTTTTGGAAAAAGAAATGTAAACATTTTGCCAAGGGTCAGCTATGAATTCCCTCCAAATTGAGTGCGAATGGGATTTTCAGGTGTATGCAATCCGCTGCATTTACGTTCCTTCATTGGCAATTTCCTATATTTGTTCTGGGTTTGCGTTTGTTTTGACTTCTTCCTTTCCAAATTAGTATTCTGACTCCATACAAAAAAGAGATAAGGCAGAGTATTCATAATGAAATAAAAAACACAACATATCAGCGTTTCATGCTAGGAAATCTACAAGTAACTCGACCAAGGTGAGTTTTTGTGTTTTAGAAAAAGAAATGTAAGCATTTTGCTGAAGGGACAGCTAGGAATTTCCTCCACATCAAGCTTAAATGTGATTTTCAGGTGTATTCCATCAGCAGCATTCAGGTTCCTTAATTGGCAATACCTAACTTTGTTATGGGTTTGCCTTTGTTTTGCATTCTTCCTTTCCAAATTTTGTATTCCAATTCCATACAATGAAGAGGTTAAGCAGAGTATTCATAATGAAATAAAAAACACAACATATTGGTGTTGCATGCTAGGAATTTACAGGAACACGACCAAGGAGAGTTTTTGTGATTTTGAAATAAAATATGAATAATTTTCCTAGGAGACAGCCTGGAATTCCCTCCAAATCAAGTGTGAATGGGATTTTCAGGTGTATTCAATCAGCAGCATTCAGTTTTCTTGTTTGGCAATTTCCTAAATTTGTTCTGGGTTTGCCTTTGTTTTGCCTTCTTCCTTTCCAAATTTTGTATTCTGACTCCATACAAAAAAGAGGTTAGGCAGAGTATCATAATTAAATAAAAAGCACAGCACATTGGCATTTCATGCTTATAATCTACAGAAAACTATACCAAGGTGAGTTTTTGAGTTTTGGAAAAAGCAATGTAAGCATTTTGCCAAGGAGAAAGCTAGGAATTCCCTCCACTACTAGTGTGAATGGGATTTTCAGGTGTATTCAATCAGCAGCATTCAGGTTTCTTGTTTGGCAATTTCCTAATTTTTTTATGGGTTTGCATTTGTTTTGCCTTCTTCCTTTCCAAATTTTGTATTCTGACTCCATTAAAAAAATAGGTTAGGCCAAGTATTCATAATGAAATAAAAAACATAGCACATTGGCCTTTCATGCTAGCAAAACTGCCCGCAACTCGGCCAAGATGAGTTTTTGTGTTTTGGAAATAAAATTTAACTAATTTTCTGAGGGGACAGCTAGAATACCTCCACATCGAGTTGAGTGAGATTTTAAGGTGTATTCAATCAGCAGCATTCAGGTTTCTTGTTTGGCAATTTCCTAAATATGTTCTGGGTTTTCGTTTGTTTTTGCATTCTTCCTTTCCAAATTTTGTATTCTGACTCCATACAAAAAAGTGGTTAGGCAGAGTATTCATAGTGAAATAAAAAACACAGCACATTGTCCCTTCATGCTATAAAACTACAGGCAGCTCGACCAAGGAGAGTTTTTGTGTTTTGGAAAAAGAAATTTTAAACTTTTGCCCAGGGGACAGCTAGGAATTCCCTCCAAATTCAGTGTAAACGGGATTTTCAGGTGTATTCAATCAGCAGCATTCAGGTTTCTTGTTTGGCAATTTCCTAATTTTTTTATGGGTTTGCATTTGTTTTGCCTTCTTCCTTTCCAAATTTTGTATTGTGACTCCATACAAAAAAAAGGTTAGGCCAAGTATTCATAATGAAATAAAAAACATAGCACATTGGCCTTTCATGCTAGCAAAACTGCCCGCAACTCGGCCAAGATGAGTTTTTGTGTTTTGGAAATAGAATTTAATTATTTTTCTGAGGGGACAGCTAGAATACCTCCACATCGAGTTGAATGAGATTTTAAGGTGTATTCAATCAGCAGCATTCAGGTTTCTTGTTTTGCAATTTCCTAAATATGTTCTGGGTTTTCATTTGTTTTTGCATTCTTCCTTTCCAAATTTTGTATTCTGACTCCATACAAAAAAGAGGTTAGGCAGAGTATTCATAGTGAAATAAAAAACACAGCACATTGGCGTTTCCTGCTAGGAAAATACAGGCAGATACACCAAGGTGAGTTTTGTGTTTTGGAAATAAAATGTAACACATTGCCCCAGGGGACAGAAGGAATTCCCTCCACATCGAGTGTGAATGGGATTTTCAGGTGTATTCAGTCCGCAGCATTCAGGTTTCTTGATTGGCAATTTCCTAAATATGTTCTGGGTTTGCGTTTGTTTTGCCTTCTTCCTTTCCAAATTTTGTATTCTGACTCCATACAAAAAAGAGGTTAGGCAGAGTATTCATAGTGAAATAAAAAACACAGCACATTGGCCTTCCATGCTAGCAGAACTGCAGGCAGCTTGACCAAGGTGAATTTTGGTGTTTGGGAAAATAATGAAACCATTTTGCCAATGGGACAGCTAGGAATTCCCTCCAAATCGAGTGTGAATGGGATTTTTAGGTGTATTCTGTCAGCAGCATTCAGGTTTCTTGATTGGCAATTTCCTAACTTTCTTCTGGGTTTGCGTTTGTTTTGCCTTCTTCCTTTCCAAATTTTGTATTCTGACTCCATACAAAAAAGAGGGTAGGCAGAGTATTCATAATGAAATAAAAAACACAGCACATTGGCCTTTCATGCTAGCAAAACTGCAGGCAGCTCGACCAAGCTAAGTTTTTGTGTTTTGGAAAAACAAATGTAACCATTTTGCTGAGGGGACAGCTATGAATTCACTCCAAATCGCGTGTGAATGGGATTTTCAGGTGTATTCAGTCAGCAGCATTCAGGTTTCTTGATTGGCAATTTCCTAACTTTGTTCTGGGTTTGCGTTTGTTTTGCCTTCTTCCTTTCCAAATTTTGTATTCTGACTCCATACAAAAAAAGAGGTTAGGCAGAGTATTCATAGTGAAATAAAAAACACAGCACATTATAGTTTCATGCTAGGAAAATACAGGCAGATACACCAAGGTTTGGTTTGTTTTTTGGAAATAAAATGTAACTCAATGGCCCAGGGGACAGCTAGGAATTCCCTACACATCGAGTTAGAATGGGATTTTCAGGTGTATTCAATCAGCAGCATTCAGGCTTCTTGATTGGCAATTTCCTAAATTTATTGTGGATTTGCGTTTGTTTTGCCTTCTTCATTTCCAAATTTTGTATTCTGAATCCGAACAAAATGAGGTTAGGCAGAGTATTCATAATGAAATGAAAAACACAGCACATTGAGTTTAAGGTAAGAACACTACTGGCAACTCGGGCAAGGTGATTTTTACGTTTTGGAAAAAGAAATGTTAAGAATTTTGCCAACGGGACAGCTAGAAATTCACACCACTTCGCATTTGAATGGGATTTTCAGGTGTATTCAATCAACAGCATTCAGGTTTCTTGTTTGGCAATTTCCTAAATTTGTTCTGGGTTTCTCTTTGTTTTGACATTTACCTTTCCTAATTTTGTATTCTGAGTCCATTCAAAAAAACAGGCTAGGCAGACTATTCATAGTGAAGTAAAAATCATAGCACATTGGCGTTTCATGCTAGGAAAACTACACGCAACTCGACCAAGGTGAGTTTTTGTGTTTTGGTAAAGAAATGTAAGCATTTTGCCCAGGAGACAGCTAGGAATTCCCTCGAAATCCAGTGTGAAAGGGATTTTCAAGTGAATTCAATCAGCAACTTTCAGGTTTCTTGTTTGGCAATTTCCTAATTTGTTCTGGGTTTGTGTTTGTTTTGCCTTCTTCCTTTCCAAATTTTGTATTCTGACTCCATACAAAAAAGAGGTTAGGCAGAGTATTGATAAAGAAATAGAAAATACAGCACATTGGCATTTCATGCTACAAAAACTACAGGCAGCTCCACCAAGGTGAGCTTTTGTGTTTCGAAAAAGGAATGTATTCATTTTGTCCAGGCTACAGCTAGGAATTCCCTCCACATCAAGTGTGAAAGGGATTTTCAGGAGTATTCAATCAGCAGCATTCAGGTTTCTGGATTGGCAATTTCCTGAATTTGTGCTGGCTTTGCGTTTGTTTTGCCTTCTTCCTTTCCAAATTTTGTATTCTGACTCCATACAAAAAAGAGGGTAGGCAGAGTATTCATAATGAAATGAAAACAGAGCACATTGGCATTTCATGCTAGGAAATCTACCAGAACTAGACCATGGTGAGTTTTTTGTATTGGAAAAAGAAATGTAAGCATTTTGCCAAGGGGACAGCTAGGATTTCCCTCCAAATCCAGTGTGAAAGGGATTGTCAGGTGTAATCAATCAACAGCATTCAGGTTTCTTGTTTTGCAATTTCCTAATTTGTTCTGGGTTCGTGTTTGTTTTGCCTTCTTCCTTTCCAAAATTTGTATTCTGACTCCATACAAAAAAGAGGTTAGGCTGAGTATTCATGATGAAATAAAAAACACAGCACATTGGCGTTTCTTGCTAGCAAAACAACAGGCAGCTCCACCAGGGTTAGTTTTTGTGTTTTAGAGAATGAAATGGAATACATTTGCTGATGGGACAGCTAGGAATTCACTCCAAATCAAGTGTGAATGGGATTTTCAGGTGTATTCAGTCCGCAGCATTCAGGTTCCTTGATTGGCATTTTCATGAATTAGTTTGGTGTTTGCATTTTTTTTGCCTTCTTCCTTTCCAAATTTTGTATTCTGACTCCATACAAAAAAGAGGTTAGGCAGAGTATTCATAATGAAATAAAAAACACAGCACATTGCCGTTTCGTGCTAGCAAAACTACACGCAACTCGACCAAGGAGAGTTTTTGTGTTCACGAAAAAAATATAAATAAATTTCGAAGGGGACTACTAGGAATTCCCTCTACATCGAGTGTAAATGGGACTTTCAGGTGTATTCTTTCAGCAGCATTCAGGTTTCTTGATTGGCAATTTCCTAACTTTGACTTGGTTTGCATTTGTTTTGCCTTATTCCTTTCCAAATTTTGTATTCTGACTCCTTACAAAAAAGAGGTTAGAGAGTATTCATAATGAAATAAAAAACACAGCACATTGGTGTTTCATGCTAGGAAAGCTACAGGCAACTCCACCAAGATGAATTTTTGTGTTGCAAATAAAATGTAACTAATTTTCTGAGGGGACAGCATGGAATTGCCTCCTCATCGAGTTAGAATGGGATTTTCAGGTGTATTCAATCAGCAGCATTCAGGCTTCTTGATTGGCAATTTCCTAAATTTATTTTGGATTTGCATTTGTTTTGCCTTCTTCCTTTCCAAATTTTGTATTGTGACTCCATACAAAAAAGAGGTTAGGCAGAGTATTCATAATGAAATAAAAAACACAGCATATTGGTGTTTCATGCTACGAAAACTACTGAGAACTCGACGAAGGTGAGTTTTATATTTTGGAAAAAGAAATGTAAGCATTTTAAAGGGGACAGCTAGGAATTTCCTCCAAATCGAGTGTTAATGGGATTTTCAGGAGTATTCAATCAGCAGTCATCAAGTTTCTTTTTTGGCAATTTCATGAATTTGTTCTGGTAATCCATTTGTTTTGCTTCTACCTTTCCAAATTTTGTATTCTGACTCCATACAAAAAAGAGGTTAGGCAGAGTATTCATAATGAATTAAAAAACACAGCACATTGGCGTTTCATGCTAGCAAAACTACAGGCAGCTCTACCAAGGTGATTTTTGGGTTTTAGAAAAAGAAATGTAACCATTAGCTGAGGGGACAGCTAGGAATTCCCTCTACATTGAGTGTAAATGGGATCTTTAGGAGTATTCAATCAGCAGCATTCAGTTTTCTTGATTGGCAATTTCCAAATTTATTCTGGGTTTGTGTTTCTTTTGCCGTCTTCCTTTCCAAATTTTGTATTCTGACTCCATAAAATAAGAGGTTAGGCAGAGTATTCATAATGAAATAAAAAACACAGCACATTGGCTTTTCATGCTAGCAAAGCTACAGGCAGCTCCACCAGGGTAAGTTTTTGTGTTTTGAGGAATGAAATGGAATTCTTTAGCCGAGGAATTCCCTCCAAATCCCGTGTGAATGGGATTTTCAGGTGTATTCAATCAGTAGCATTCAGGTTTCTTGTTTGGCAATTTCCTAAATTTGTTCTTGGTTTCCATTTGTTCTTCTCATACCTTTCCTAATTTTGTATTCTGAGTCCATACAAAAAAGAGGTTAGGCAGAGTATTCATAAAGAAATAAAAAATACAGCACATTGGCATTTCATGCCAAAAAAAACTACAGGCAGCTCGACCAAGGTGAGTTTTTGTTTTTTGGAAAAAGGAATGTAACCATTTTGCCGAGAGGACAGCTAAGAATTCGCTCCACATCTAGTGTGAATGGGATTTTCAGGAGTATTCAATCAGCAGCATTCAGGCTTCTTGATTGGCAATTTTCTAAATTTCTTCTGGATTTGCATTTGTTTTGCCTTCTTCCTTTACCAATTTTGTATTCTGACTCCATACAAAAAAGTGCTTAGGCAGAGTATTCGTAATGAAATAAAAACACAGCACTTTGGTGTTTCATGATAAGAAAACTACTGGATACTCGACGAAGGTGAGTTTTATGTTTTGGAAAAGAAATGCAACCATTTTAATGGGGACAGCTAGGAATACCCTCCAAATTGAGTGTGAATGGGATTTTCAGGTGTATTCAATCAGCAGTCATCAAGTCTCTTGTTTGGCAATTTCCTAATTTGTTCTGGGATTCCATTTGTTTTGCTTCTACCTTTCGAAATTTGGTATTCTGACTCCATAAAAAAAAGGTTAGGCAGAGTATTCATAATGAAATAAAAAACACAGCACATTGGCCTTTTATGCTAGCAGAACTGCAGGCAGCTCGACCAAGATGAGTTCTTGTGTTTTGGAAAAAGAAATGTAACCATTTTGCCTAGGGTACTGCTATGAATTCCCTCCAAATCGAGTGTAAATGGGATTCTCGGTAGTATTCAATCAGTAGCATTCAGGATTCTTGATTGGCAATTTCCTAAATTTGTTCTGGGTTTGCGTTTGTTTTGCCTTCTTCCTTTCCAAATTTTGTATTCTGACTCCATACAAAAAAGAGGTTAGGTAGAGTATTCATAATGAAAAAAAAAGCAGAGCACATTGTCGTTTCATGCTAAGAAAACTACTGTCAGCTCGACCATAATGAGTTTTTGGCTTTTGGAAAAATTAATGTAACCATTTTGCTGAGGAGACTGCTAGGAAACCCCTCCACATCGAGTGTGAATGGGATTTTCAGGAGTATTCAATCAGCAGCATTCAGGTTTCTTGATTTGCAATTTCCTAAATTTGTTCTTGGTTTTCGTTTGTTTGCCTTCTTCCTTTCCAAATTTTGTATCCTGACTCCCCATACAAAAAAGAGGTTAGGCAGAGTATTCATAATGAATTGAATAACACAGCACATTGTGTTTTAAGCTAAGAAAACTACTGGCAACTCGACCAAGGTGAGTTTTATGTTTTGGAAAAAAAATGTAAGAATTTTACCGAGGGGACAGCTAGAAATTCACTCCACTTCGCATTTAAATGGGATTTTCAGGTTAATTCAATCAGCAGCATTCAGGTTTCTTGTTTGGCAATTTCCTGAATTTGTTCTGGGTTTCCACTTGCTTTGCTTCTACCTTTCCAAATTTTGTATTCTGAGTCCATTCAAAAAAATAGGCCTGGAGAGTATTCATAATGAAAAAAAACCAAGCACATTGGCATTTCATGCTAGGAAATCTACCGGCTACTCGACCAAGGTGAGTTTTTGTGTTTTGGAAAAAGAAATGTAAGCATTTTGCCAAGGGGATAGCTAGGAATTCCCTCTAAATCCAGTGTGAAAGTGATTGTCAGTTGTAATCAATCAGTAGCATTCAGGTTTCTTGTTTGGCAATTTCCTAATTTGTTCTGGGTTCGTGTTTATTTTGCCTTCTTCCTTTCCAAATTTTGTATTCTGACTCCATACAAAAAAGAGGTTAGGCAGAGTATTCATAATTAAATAAAAACATAGCACATTGGCTTTTCATGCTAGCAAAACTACAGGCAGCTCTACCAAGGTGAGTTTTTGTGTTTTGGAAAAAGAAATGTATCCATTGTGCTGAGGGGACAGCTAAGAATTCCCTCCAAATCGAGTGTAAATGGGATTTTCAGGAGTATTCAATCAGCAGCATTCAGGTTTCTTGATTGGCAATTTCCTAAATTTGTTCTGGGTTTCCATTTGTTCTGCTTCTACCTTTCCAAATTTTGTATTCTGAGTCCATACAAAAAAGAGTTTAGGCCGAGTATTCACAAAGAAATAAAAAATACAGCACATTGTCATTTCATGCTAAAAAGCTACAGGCAGCTCCATCAAGGTGAGTTTTTGTGTTTTGGAAAAAGGAATGTAACCATTTTGCCGAGGGGACAGCTAGGAATTCCCTCCACATCGAGTGTGAATGGGATTTTCAGGTGTATTCAATCAGTAGCATTCAGGTTTCTGGATTGGAAATTTCCTAAATTTGTTCTGGGTATGTGTTTGTTTTGCCTTCTTCCTTTCCAAATTTTTTATTCTGACTCCATACAAAAAACAGGCTAGGCAGAGTATCCATAATGAAATAAAAAACACAGCACATTGGCATTTCATGCTAGGAAATATACAGGCAACTCGAAGAAGTTGTGTTTTTTGTTTTGGAAAAAGAAATATAAGCATTTTGCCGAGGGGACAGCTAGTGAAAGACCCGAGGAATTCCCCTCCCAGGTTAGCCACTCCTCAATTCCGGTTTCCCCAGGAAGAAAACTGGGTGTTACTCCCGCCCAGGTGCCCACGTGGGATAGCCACGCCCCCCATCTAAAGGATCCAATGAGTACTCTTGGTAACCTTCAAACTGGCCAATCAAACCAAAGCGTGTAAATATGGTAATCTTGTGGTTCTTCTCTTTAGAAACTGCTGTAGACTGCCACTCGGGGCCTCTCTCTTCGCCATTACTGAGGGGGAAGCCCATTTGCGCAAAAGATTAATAAATCCTCATGTTTTTGCATCAACTTGGTCTGGATTTTTGGTCTTTGAGCGACCACCCGAGCATGTTGGATTCCTTATTTAGGGGTCCTTCATTTGGAGGTCCCTCTGAGATATTTTGGACACTCCCAGACCCAATTCCGTGACGTGTTGGAGATAAGCTTCTTGTTTTATGTTGGTTACGTCCTTTTCGTTGTTTGGCTAGTGTTTAAATCTGTATTCTGTGCCTGTACAGGACCTGTATCTGTATCGGACCAGGGAAGGAGACAGACGTGTCCAAAGACCCCCTGGTCCTGCCCTAGAGGACGCTCTAGAGGTGGTGTGGGGAGCTTAGCCCAGATGGGGCTCCAGCCTGAATTGGGAGGGAGGGATTTTTCTCTCTCCTTCCTGGGAGCTTGGCTGGAACGGCCGCTTCCGCCTGAAAGTTTTCACGCAGGTCTGTAGTCGCGCAACTTGTATTATCTTGTGTGTGTCTGTGTTCTTTGGTCTTTATTTCGTTTTCTTCCATCCTTCCCCTGCCATGAGGCCTTTTCCCTATGCTCTCCTCCAGCTGAGATTCCTAGGGGAGGGGGAGGACAGCCCTCCCATCTTGTCTTCGGTTGCTTTCACCCTCCTCCACTGCTCTCCTTATCTCCATTCCAATACTGGTGGCCTGGCTAAGGGGAGGGGGAAATTCCACAGGTTTCTCCACCTGGAATACTGGTGGCCTGCCTAAGGGGAGGGGGAAATTCCACAGGTTACTCCACCTAGGAAAATCTGTTACCAGTTAGCCCTTTCCAACCTGGTAGAAGGTTTTCCGTCTTTGCAGCTTATGGTAGCTCTGGTGCATCTTAAAGTTTTTGTGAACTATTACTGTTGCTAAGCTTTGATTGTCTGAGGATTGAATCTGAAAAGGAGCTAAAGTTAACTATCTGTTTTAATTGAGTGTTTGCAGTAGTCCTGATTAATCTGGTTTTGGTTAAATTATAGGAGGTTCCCAGCACTCTTGGGGAAATGGCGCATTTACCCGACCCCAAGGTCAGTCCTGCCAGGCCCCGGTGTGCACAGCTTTCCCCATAAGTTGGGGACCACAGCCTTCCTCTGGATTGTTGCAGTCCACGTGGCCTGCCCTGGCAGGTATAGCCAGATACCTCTAGGAAGAGCACGCCCCTCCCCCTGGGCTGCTTTTCTTTTCTCCCCTGGAGGAATTCTCAATTCAATACTACTGCTGGCCTTACCTAAGAGAGCCAGGGCCTTAAGCCATTAACCCTTCCCGACCTGATGGGTTTTTCTCTTTGCAGTTAATGGAAACCTTTAACTGGTTCTTTTCTGCGCTACTGTTCCTGACTTATCTGATGAGAGGGTTCACCTGTCTTAAAGGTTTCGCATTTTTTCTATTGTCATTAGAGTCTTAGTTGGGAGAACTGCAATGTGAAGTTGTTTACATTGTTTATCTGTTTTTAATGTTTGAGTGATTACCCAACTGATCAGAAACATGCTGATTTTGGCTAAATGGTTTGACTCTCTGACAGCTTAAATTCTAAACCGAGTCTTCCAACTTTGGGCTTCCAGTTGGATCCCTGGAACTCTCAAAGAACGAGACTCTAAAATTTGTTAAAGTAACAGCTGCTTGAGCCAATTCAAATTATGTAAAATGTATTAAAATGTTGTATATGGTGTCACACTTCATGTTTTTGCTTTCCAGCTAGAGTGGTCTCATGAAAATGAGAGTAAATTCTGGGTATACAAGCCTTTATGTTGTTAACTAAAGTAAGCCAATACAGATTGGTTCAGAAAATTGAGTTAATGCGAATGCCCTTAGGTTTGCTCAGTGGCTCACTTGCTCAGTTTTACAGGTCTTTTGATATGCTTTAAACTTGTTTCTCTTAAGATCTTTTCAAAGATGTAAACATGTACCAGTGTCCCCGTTGCTGCTAAGGTGTTATCCTTATGTCACTTAAAAGCATGGAAATGTAATTTTGACCTTTAATTCAGATAATGGTATGGTATTCATTAATAACTCGGTGTTTTAAGTTATCTAGGCATCGGTGCTAAGTAAAACTTGGAAAAATGTATTGTATGTATTTTTAACATCTCAAATTTAATAAAAGACTGTTTAAATTTGTATTCTCAAAGGTCGTCCATACATGACAATTCAAGACTATGTAAAAGTAACTACGGGTGTAAAATTTCAAAAGGTGTAAGCGAGTCACAAAAAGTTTTAAAAGGTTTACAATTTTAAAATTATTTACAAAGTTTTCTTTATGTTGAGTGCTAATGCCAAAATTACACTGACCTAGAGTTAAAGTCTGATCTTCTGTTATAACAATGGGGTTTTGTTAAAAAAAAATAAATATATACACTAATGTTAGTAAATATCTGGGAATGGTCTAAATCATAAATCTTGGAATCTGTTTTCGCAAAAACTGTAACGTCTATTTCAACAGTGTCTGCTTAATTGGTTGTTCTGTCATTTCTAAAGTTAGATCGTGTAAGCTCTTTGACTCTGTTAGATAATTCTGAGTTATGTGATGATTTTGTGTGCTAACTAATATTCAAGGTTTTTATTTCTGGTTTATTTGACAACAAGAGACCTAAAATTCATGTTCTGCCAAAGTAATCTATTGTGTACTCTACTGTCTCTGTTAAGTTCAAATTGATAAAAAGCATTGTTAAATATCATTATGATTAAATCTGGTCTAAAAGTGTTAAAATCACTCTAAATAAATGGCTATCATTTCAGGATGTTAAAAAAATTATACTCTAAGTTCTCTTGGCACCTTTAACAGACTTTCTAAAAATCAAAGTTCTAAATTCTCTGGACTTTTGGTATCTCCAGAGGGCCCCTGGAGATCTCAAAAGATATATTTCTCATCTTGCAGAAATAATAATCAATTGGCTGTTTAGATTCTAAGTGGTGCCAAGATGTAAAATGATGCTAACGTTCAGTTGTAAATGTGTTTCTTTCTAGATGCTCCAGTCTCTGGCTCAGAAGCCAGATCCTTTAAGAGGGATTGACAAAGTCTCCGTCCAGCTAATGCTGAACAACCAGGCATTGCTAGTTCAATGTGGATCAAATGGGAGGTCTAGTCAAAAGAAAAAAAAGTGTTCCAAAAGAGACTTAGAGACAGTTGGAGAGGGTTATGCAGCAGATGCTAGAGAACTGGGTTCCAGGAGCCCAAGAAAGCTCTAGTGTCCACTGGCTACACGGTAAACAACCAGAAACCAAAGGATTATGGACCCCTCTGCCACAATTTCTCTAAGTCAGGCTACGCAGTAAGCACTGGTTAAACTGCCAGTTAAGTCTGGAAGCCCAGGAAGTCAGGCTAGAGACCCAACCCGCTGCCTCACTTCCCCTCTTTTCTCTTCCAGAAGGGAAGTTACTACTGTTCTGCAGGACTCTCCACTGTGATGTACGGTTTGATCCCCAGACCTTATGTAAGGGCTGACTGACCTTTTCTGTAGTAATGCTTGGCCACAGTATAGGGCACCAAACAGCATAGCCAGAATAAGAGGTTAAACTAAAAAAATAATGTGACAGCTAGATCGATTTTTTGGTGTACACAGTAAATGGGCAGAACTCCCCTTTAAACCAAACTGAGGGATAGATAGGAAGCTGCGCTGATGACCTTAAAGTATACAAGCAGGTCACCACAGTTGATCTTACCTAAAAGGTCATAGTTCTCATGGGCACGGTTTTAACTCGCAGGAAAATTCTAAGTGTCAGAATTTGCCCATGACCATAGTTTTTCTAGCTCACCCTGAGGAAAAAAAATCTCAAAATCAGGGCTGGGTTGAGCACCCCCTTGACTGACATCATAGAGGCTGCCTCCTTGGTCTACTTTATTAGAGACCAGGAGAACGAGGAGCAAGCTAGCAGCAGGAGCACTATAAGGATAGACAACAGGCCGGTCAATGGCTGTTCTGCATGGTGATCTGCAGTCAAGGAGACCCAGCAGGGCCAGTGCTCCCCAAACAGCACCTGTTCCTGACATAAGGAGCTAGGGCATTGGGCAAGCAGCTGTCATGACAGCAGCTGCCTCCTGTCAGCTCTGCCAAGAGCAAGGCCACTGGACACGGCAGTTGCCCTGGGTGTCGAAGGACTCCTGGTTCAGAACCGCAGACATTATGGCCCCAAGCTAAAAAGCCTTTGGCTCTGCCCAGCTTCCAGCTCCAGCCACTGCTATGGAGGGGATGGCCTAGGGTCCGTGAAACATAAGTTGCCTATTTCTATCAGCCTCCTATTCAGCTCTCCTCCTAGTCCAGCCATGTAATGCAAGTCAACAGGGTGCCTCCCTTAAAGGAGATTTGCATCTCTTGCAATTCTCTTCCAGCAACCCATGGATAGGTCTGGGCCTCACCTACCCAGCCAGGCCTTAAAAGTCTATCCAAATAGTCTATGACTAAAGCCCCTGCGCTAGGACTGCCAAACCCAGAGAGACCCTCCCAGCTATACATCACTGGGAGGCAGGGAGTCACCTTGGGAGGGTTAACTCAGGATCTGGGACCTGCTAAGCAACCTGTGGGCTACTTTTCTAAAACCTTAGACATGGTTGCACAAGGATGGCTTCACTGCCTAAGGGTAATGGCAGCAGCTGCCTTGCTGACAGAGGAGGTATCTAAAATAACATTAGGGCAAAATATATCGCCCTTTATACCTCACATCAAATAAATTCTCTATTAGAGCAAAAGGGCTCTCACTAGCTCACAGATAGTGGGATACTAATGTATCAGGTCCTCCTTCTAGAAAACCCTCAGGTAAAAATAAGGCATTACTCTACTCTAAACCCAGCTACTTTAATGCCAGTCCCAGGGGAAAGTGGTCCCCTCCACTCCTGTACTGAGACTACAGACTTGATCTATGCCAGCAGAAGGGACCTAAAAGACAGCCCCCTAAATAACAGCAAATGTAGATGGTTACAGACAGAAATAGTTTTGTCAGACGGGACCCGCTTCTCAGGGTATGCAACAGTTAGGCATGGCATATTAAAGCGTGCTCTGCCCCAGGAACTTTTGCTCAGTAGCACAACTGATTGCCTTAACCAGAGCTCTTGATCATGCAAGGGATTTGTAAGGCACCTTCACTTTGCATGGAGACCTCAGTCTTCCGGTAATAGCCAACCAGACTCTATGGAAAGCATCACAAGTATAAAAATATGTGCTTGGTAAGAGTGTTCTTGGAAAAAAAGGTTAAAAAGGAAAGAGTTTTTAATAAGAAAAGGACATGGTTTGTAAAAATGACTTTATCCTGATGGCTAGTTTACTCTAGACTGGAATGAAAATGATGAAATGTTTAAAGTAAGTTGAAGAGGGTGTGTGAAAAGGTTATAAAGGAAAATATTGGACATGCTAACTGCTGCTCCGAGAGGTATCTGTGCCATGTTCCAGGAAGAATATTGTCTCTGGGTCAATCAGACTGGACAGGTACAAACCCAAATTCGTATTTTTCTTGGACAAAGCCAAACAGCTCCAGGGCCAGGCCAAGCAGGGCCGTGATTGCTGGCCTGACATCTGGTCATGGAAATCCTGGCTATTTCCTCTCCTTGGCCCAATAACTTCTGTAATCTTGCTGCTTCTCTTTGGACCTTATGCTTTTAATGCCCTTGTTTGTTTTGTCTCTAACAGAATAAAAGCTGTCAACCCCAAATGGTCGTCAGACAAGGCTTCCAGCCCATTCCACTGGACGACCTGATCAGCCCTCTGGACCGAGCAGGACAGTCTTTCCAAGGACACTGTCACAGACCATAAGACAGATAGCAAGAGGAAATACCCAAATCCCCCTCGACGCCCATGTGCCAGCTCCGAAGACGTTACAGAAAACGGAACTCCATCCATAATCCCAAAGAAGAATTTTGGGTATTACCTCTTGAGGGGAAAATGTTAGGTAGGCAGTCAGTTATGAGCTTATGTGTGTGTAATATAAAGACATCCAGCTCATCCGTGAATGGCTGTCTGTCATTCAGGCCCTAGTGTTAACCAACAATACCAGGCTCTCAAGACTATCAAAATACCCTAAATTTTAAGATTAAAATTAGTTCAAAAGGAAAAGGGGGGAATGAAAGACCCGAGGAATTCCCCCCTCAGGTTAGCCACTCCCCAGTTCCAGTTTCCCCAGGAAGAAAACGGGTTGTTACTCCCGACCAGGCGCCCACGTGGGATAGCCACGCCACCCATCTAAAGGATACAATTAGTACTCTTGGTAACCTTCAAACTGGCCAATCAAATCAAAGCACGCGAAATATGCTAATCTTGTGGTTCTTCTCTTTAAAAACTGCTGTAGACTGCCGCTCAGGGCCTCTCTCTTCGCCATTACTGAGGGGGAAGCCCATGTGCGCAAAATATTAATAAATCCTCATGTTTTAGCATCAACTTGGTCTGGAGTTTAGGTCTTTAAGCAACCACCCGAGCATGTTGGATTCCCGATTTAGGGGTCCTTCACTAGGAATTCCCTCCAAATCAAGTGTGAATGGGATTTTCAGGTGTCTTCAATCAGCAACATTCAGGTTCCTTGATTGGCATTTTCATAAATTAGTTTGGGGTTTGCATTTTTTTGCCTTCTTCCTTTCCAAATTTTGTATTCTGACTCCATACAAAAAAGAGGTTAGGCAGAGTATTCATAATGAAATAAAAAACACAGCACATTGCCGTTTCAAGATAGCAAAACTACATGCAACTCGACCAAGGAGAGTTTTTGTGTTTTCGAAAAAAATATGAATAAATTTTGAAGGGGACTGCTAGGAATTCCCTCCAACTAGAGTGTAAATGGGATTTTCAGGTGTATTCAATCAGCAGAATTCAGGTTTCTTGATTGGCAATTTCCTGATTTTGTTCAGGGTTTGCATTTGTTTTGCCTTCTTCCTTTCCAAATTTTGCATTCTGACTCCATACAAAAAAGAGGTTAGGCAGAGTATTCATAATGAAATAAAAAACACAGAATGTTGGTGTTTCATGCTAGGAAAGCTACAGGCAACTCGACCAAGATGAGTTTTTGTGTTTTGGAAATCAAATGTAACTCATTTTCCCAGGGGACAGGTAGGAATTCCCTCCAAATCCCGTGTGAATGGGATTTTCAGGTGTATTCAGTCTGCAGCATTCAGGTTTCTTGACTGGCAATTTCCTAACTTTGTTCTGGGTTTCTGTTTGTTTTGCCTTCTTCCTTTCCAAATTTTGTATTCTGACTCCATACAAAAAAGAGGTTAGGCAGAGTATTCATAATGAAATAAAAAAAACAGCAAATTGGCATTTCATGCTAGGAAATCTACCGGCAACACGACCAAGGTGTGTTTTTGTGTTTTGGAAAAAAATGTAAGCATTTTGCCGAGGGGACTGCTAGGAATTCCCTCCAAATCGAGTGTGAATGAGATTTTCAGGTGTATTCAATCAGCAGCATTCAGGTTTCTTGATTGGCAATTTCCTAAATTGTTCTGGGTTTGCCTTTGTTTTGCCTTCTTCCTTTCCAAATTTTGTATTCTGACTCCATACAAAAAAGAGGTTAGGCAGAGTATTCATAATGAAAAGAAAAACACAGCACATTGGCATTTCATGCTAGGAAAGATACAGGCAACTCGATCAAGGAGAGTTTTTGTGTTTTCGGACAAGAAATGTAACCATATTGCCGAGGGGACAGCTAGGAATTCCCTCCAAATTGAGTGTGAATGGGATTCAGGTGTATACTTTTAGCAGCATTCAGGTTTCTTGTTTGGCAATTTCATTAATTAGTTTTGGGTTTGCATTTTTTTGCATTCTTCCTTTCCAAATTTTGTATTCTGACTGCAAACAAAAAAGAGGTTAGGCAGAGTATTCATAATGAAATAAAAAACATAGCACATTGCCGTTTCATGCTATCAAAACTACACGCAACTCGACCAAGGAGAGTTTTTGTGTTTTTGAAAATGAAATGTAACCAATTTGCCGAGGGGACAGCTAGGAATTCCCTCCAAATCGAGTGTGAATGGGATTTTCAGGTGTATTCAATCAGCAGCATTCAGGTTTCTTGTTGGCAATTTCCTAATTTTTTTATGGGTTTGCATTTGTTTTGCCTTCTTCCTTTCCAAATTTTGTATTCTGACTCCATACAAAAAGAGGATAGGCAGAGTATATACAATGAAATGAAAAACATAACACATTATGGTTTCATGCTAGCAAAACTGCCCGCAGCACGGCCAAGATGATTTTTTGTGTTTTGGAAATAAAATGTAACTAATTTTCTGAGGGGACAGCTAGGAATTACCTCCACATCGAGTTTGAATGGGATTTTCAGGTGTGTTCAATCAGCAGCATTGAGGTTTCTTGAGTGGGAATTTTCTACATTTGCTCTGGGTTTGCCTTTGTTTTGAATTCTTCCTTTTCAAATTTTGTATTCTGACTCCATACAAAAAAGAGGTTAGGCAGAGTATTCATAATGAAATAAAAAACACAGCGCATTGCCGTTTCATGCTGGCAAAACAACATGCAACTCGACCAAGGAGAGTTTTTGTGTTTTCAAAAAAAAATAAATAAATTTTGAGGGGGACTCTTAGGAATTCCCTCCACATCGAGTGTAAACGGGATTTTCAGGAGTATTTTTTGAGCAGCATTCTGGTTTCTTGTTTGGCAATTTCCTAATTTTTTTCTGGGTTTGCATTTGTTTTGCCTTCTTCCTTTCCAAATTTTGTATTCGGACTCCATACAAAGAAGAGGTTAGGCAGAGTATTCATAATGAAATAAATAACACAGCACATTGGCATTTCATGCTAGGAAAGATACAGGCAACTTTACCAAGGTGAGTTTTTGTGTTTTGGAACAAGAAATGTAACACTTTTGCCGAGGGGACAGCTAGGAATTCCCTCCAAATCGAGTGTGAATGGGATTTTCAGGTGTATTCAATCAAGAGCATTCAGGTTTGTTGTTTGGCAATTTCATAAATTAGTTTGGGGTTTGCATTTGCTTTGCCTTCTTCCTTTCCAAATTTTTATTCTGACTCCATACAAAAAAAGGTTAGGCAGAGTATTCATAATGAAATAAAAAACACAGAATGTTGGTTTTTCATGCTAGGAAATATACAGGCTCTCGACCAAGGAGAGTTTTTGTGTTTTGGAAAAAGAAATGAAACCATTTTGCAAAGGGGAAAGCTATGAATTCCCACCACATCGAGTGTGAATGGGATTTTCAGGTGTATTCAATCAGCAGCATTTAGGTTTCTTGATTGGCAATTTCCTAAATTTGTTCTGGGTTTGTGTTTCTTTTGCCTTCTTCCTTTCCAAATTTTGTATTCTGACTCCATACAAAAAAGAGGTTAGGCAGAGAATTCATAATGAAATAAAATCATAGCACCTTGGCGTTTCATGGTAGCAAAACTGCCTGCAACTCCGCCAAGATGAGTTTTTCTGTTCGGAAATATAATGTTACTAATTTTCTGAGGGGACAGCTAGGAATTCCCTCCAAATCGAGTGTGAATGGGATTTTCAGGTATATTCAATCAGCAGCATTCAGGCATCTTGATTGGCAATTTCCTGATTCTGTTCTGGGTTAGCATTTGTTTTGCCTTCTTCCTTTCCAAATTTTGTATTCTGACTCCATACAAAAAAGAGGTTAGGCAGAGTATTCATAATGAAATAAAAAACACAGCACATTGCTGTTTCAAGCTTCTAAATTGAAAGAAAACTCGAAGAAAGTGTGTTTTTGTGTTTTCGAACTTGAAATTTTACACTTTTGAAGAGGGGACAGCTAGGAATTCCTCCCAAATTGAGTGTGAATGGGATTTTCATGTGTAATCTGTCAGCAGCATTCAGGTTTCTGCTTTGGCAATTTCCTGAATTTGTTCTGCTTTCGCTTGTATTGCCTTCTTCCTTTCCAAATTTTGTATTCTGACTGCACACAAAAAAGAGGTTAGGCAGAGTATTCATAATGAAATAAAAAACACAGCACATTGGCGTTTCATGCTAAGGAAAGTTATATGCAACACAATTAAGGGGAATTTTTGTGTTTTGGAAAAAGTAATGTAACCATTTTGCCAAGGAGACAGCTAGAAATTCCCTCCAAAACAAGTGTGATTGGGATTTTCAGGTATATTCGATCAGCAGCATTCAGGTTTCTTGTTTGGCAATTTGCTAAATTTCCTCTGGGTTTGCATTTGTTTTGCCTTCTTCCTTTCCAAATTTTGTATTCTGACTAAATACAAAAAAGAGGTTAGGCAGAGTATATATAATGAAATGACAAACGGAGCACTTTGGCGTTTCATGCTTCTAAATCAAAAGAAAACTTGAAGAAGGTATGTTTTTTTGTTTTGGAAAAAAAAGAAATGTACGCATTTTGCCGAGAGGATAGCTAAGAATTCTGTTCAAATCGAGTGCGAATGGGATTTTCAGGTGTATGCAATCCGCTGCGTTCATGTTCCTTCATTGGCAGTTTCCTAAATTTGTTCTGGGTTTGCGTTTCTTTTGCCTTCTTATTTCCAAATTTTGTTCTGAGTCCATACAAAAAAGAGGTGAGGCAGAGTATTCATAATGAAATAAAAAAAACAGCACATTGGCGTTTCATGATAGGAAAACTACAGGCAGCTCGAACAAGGTGAGTTTATGTGATTAAAAAAAAAAGTAACCATTTTGCCGAGGGGACAGCTAGGAATTCTCTCTAAATCAAGTTTGAATTGGATTTTCAGGTATATACAATCAGCAGCATTCAGGTTTCTTGATTGGCAATTTCCTATATTTGTTTTCGGTTTGCGTTTGTTTTGCCTTCTTCCTTTCCAAATTTTGTATTCTGACTCCATACAAAAAACACGTTAGGCAGAGTATTCATAATGAAATAAAAACTACAGCACATTGGCATTTCATGCTAGGAAAGCTACAGGCAACTCTACCAAGGTGACTTTGTGTTTTGGAAAAAGAAATGTAACTTTTGTGTGAGGGGCCAGCTAGGAATTCCCTCCAAATCGGGTGTGAATGGGATTTTCAGGTGTCTTCAATCAGCAGCATTCAGGTTTTTGGATTGGCAATTTCCTAATTTTCTTTTGGGTTGGCCTTTGTTTTGCATTCTTTCTTTTCAAATTTTGTATTATCATATCATACAATGAAGAGGTTAGGCAGATTATTCATAATGAAATAAAAAACAAAGCACATTTTCTTTTCATGCTTATAAATCGAGAGAAAATTCGAAGAAGGTGTGTTTTTGTGTTTTGGAACATGAAATTTTACCATTTTGCCGAGGGAACAGCTAGGAATTCCCTCCACATCTGTATTAATGGGATTTTCAGGTGTATTCAATCTGCAGCATTCAGGTTTCTTGTCTGGCAATTTCCTAATTTTTTTCTGGGTTTCGGTTGTTTTGCCTTCTTCCTTTCCAAATTTTGTATTCTGACTCCATACAAAAAAGAGGTTAGGCAGAGTATTCATAACGAAATAAAAAACACAGCACATTGCCGTTTCATGGTAGCAAAACTGCCCGCAACACGACCAAGAATGATTTTGTGGTTTGGAAAAAGAATGTAAGCATTTTGTGGAGGGGACTGCTAGGAATTCCCTCTATATCGAGTGTAAATGGGATTTTCAGGTGTATTCAATCAGTAGCATTCAGGTTCCTAGATTGAAAATTTCCTGTATATTTTCTGGGTTTGCCTTTGTTTTGCGTTCTTCCTTTCCAAATTTTGTATGACTCCATACAAAAAAGTGGTTAGGCATTGTATTCATAATGAAATAAGAAACACAGCACATTGACATTTCATGCTAGGAAAGCTACAGAAAACTCGTCCAAGGAGAGTTTTTTCTGTTTTGGAAATAATATATAAATAATTTTCCGAGGATCCGGCTAGGAATTCCTTCCACATCAAGTGATAATAGGATTTTCAGCTGTATTCAATTAGCAGCATTCAGGTTCCTTGATTGGCAATACCTAACTTTGTTCTGGGTTTGCTTTTGTTTTGCATTCTTTCTTTTCACATTTTGTATTCCAATTCCATACAATGAAGAGGTTAGGCAGAGTATTCATAATGAAATAAAAAACACAGCATATCGATGTTTCATGCTAGGAAAGCTACAGGCAACTCCACCAAGGAGAGTTTTTGTGTTTTCGAAATAATATATAAATAATTTTCCGAGGGGACAGCTAGGAATTCCCTCCAAATCAAGTGTGAATGGGATTTTCAGGTGTATTCAATCAACAGCATTCAGGTTTCTGGATTGAAAATTACCTGTACTTGTTCTGGGTTTGCCTTTGTTTTACCTTCTTCCTTTCAAAATTTTGTATGACTCCACACAAAAAAGAGGTTAGGCAGGGTATTCATAATGAAATAAAAAACACAGCACATTGGCGTTTCATGCTTATAAATCTACAGAAAACTCGAAGAAGGTGTGTTTTCGTGTTTTGGAAAAAGAGATGTAAGCATTTTGCTGAGCGGACCGCAAGGAATTCCCTCCACATTGAGTGTGAATGGGATTTTCAGGTCTATTCAATCAGCAGCATTCAGGTTTCTTGATGGGCAATTTCTATATTTGCTCTGGGTTTGCGTTTGTTTTGCCTTCTTCCTTTTCAAATTTTGTATTCTAATTCCATACAATGAAGAGGTTAGGCAGAGTATTCATAATGAAGTAAAAAACAAAGCACATTGGCATTTCATGCTAGGAAAGCTACAGAAAACTCGTCCAAGGTGAGTTTTTCTGTTTTGGAAAAAGAAATGTAACCATTTTGCCAAGGGTCAGCTGCTAATTCCCTCCAAATTGAGTGCCAATGGGATTTTCAGGTGTGTGCAATCCGCTGCATTCACGTTCCTTCATTGGCAATTTCCTGAATTTGTTCTGGGTTTGCGTTTGTTTTGACTTCTTCCTTTCCAAATTTGTATTCTGACTCCATACATAAAGAGTTTAGGCAGAGTATTCATAATGAAATAAAAAACACAACATATCTGCGTTTCATGCTAGGAAATCTACAAGTAACTTGACCAAGGAGAGTTTTTGTGTTTTAGAAAAAGAAATGTAACCATTTTGCTGAGGGGACAGCTAGGAATTTCTTCCACATCAAACTTAAATATGATTTTCAGGTGTATTCCATCAGCAGCATTCAGGTTCCTTGAATGGCAATACCTAACTTTGTTCTGGGTTTGCCTTTGTTTTGCATTCTTCCTTTTCAAATTTTGTATTCCAATTCCATACAATGAAGAGGTTAGGCAGAGTATTCATAATGAAATTAAAAACACAGCGTATTGGTGTTTCATGCTAGGAATTTACAGGCAACTCCACCAAGGAGAGTTTTTGTGTTTTTGAAATAAAATATAAATCATTTTCCGAGGGGACAGTCTGGAATTCCCTCCAAATCGAGTCTGAATGGGATTTTCAGGTGTATTCAATCAGTAGCATTCAGGTTTCTTGTTTGGCAATTTCCTGAATTTGTTCTGGGTTTGCCTTTTTTCGCCTTCTTCCTTTCCAAATTTTGTATTCTGACTCCATACAAAAAAGACGTTAGGCAGATATTCATAATAAAATAAAAAGCACAGCCCATTGGCATTTCATGCTTATAATCTACAGAAAACTCTACCAAGGTGAGTTTTTGTGTTTTGGAAAAAGCAAAGTAAGCATTTTGCCAAGGGGAAAGCTACGAATTCCCTCCACATCGAGTGTGAATGGGATTTTCAGGTGTATTCAATCCACAGCATTCAGGTTCCTGATTGGTAATTTCCTAATTTTTCTAGGTTTGCCTTTGTTTTGCATTCTTCCTTTCCAAATTTTGTATTCTGACTCCATACAAAAAAGAGATTAGGCAGAGTATTGATAATGAAATAAAATACAACATATTGACATTACATGCTAGGAAAGCTACAGGAAACTCGAACAAGGAGAGTTTTTGAGTTTTCGAAATTAAATATAAATAATTTTCCGAGGGGACAGCTTGGAATTCCCTCTACATCGAGTGTAAATGGGATTTTCAGGTGTCTTCAATCAACAGAATTCAGGTTCCTTGATTGGCAATTTCCTAATTTTGTGCTGGGTTTGCCTTTGTTTTGCATTCTTCCTTTTCAAATTTTGTATTCTAATATCATAGGATGAAGAGGTTACGCAGATTATTCATAATGATATAAAAAACACAGCACATTATCATTTCATGCTTATAAATCGACAGAATACTCAAATAAGGTGTGTTTTTGTGTTTTGGAACATGAAATTTTACTCTTTTGCCGAGGGGAAAGCTAGGAATTCCCTCCAAAACTGTATAAATGGGATTTTCAGGTGTATTCAATCCGCAGCATTCAGGTATCTTGATTGGCAACTTCCTAAATTTGTTCTGGGTTTGAGTTTATTTTGCCTTCTTCATTTCCAAATTTTGTATTCTGACTCCATACACAAAAGTGGTTAGGCAGAGTATTCATAATGAAATAAAAAACACAGCACATTGGCGTTTCATGCTTATAAATCAACAGAAAACTCGAAGAAGGTGTGTTTTTGATTTTGGAACCTGAAATTTTCCACTTTTGCCCAGGGAACAGCTAGGAATTCCCTCCACATCGAGCGTGAATGTGATTTTCAGGTGTATTCAATCCGCAGCATTCAGCTTCCATGATTGGCAATTTCCTAATTTTGTTCTGGGTTTGCCTTTGTTTTGCGTTCTTCCTTTCCAAATTTTGTATTCTAATTCCATAGAAAAAAGAGGTTAGGCAAAATATTCATAATGAAATAAAAAACACAGCACATTGGCTTTTCATGCTTATAAATCCACAGAAAACTCGAAGAAGGTGTGTTTTTGTGTTTTGGAACCTGAAATTTTACCCTTTTGCCGAGGGGACAGCTAGGAATTCCCTCCACATCTAGTGTGAATGGGATTTTCAGGTGTATTCAATCCGCAGCATTCAGGTTTCTTGATTGGCAATTTCGTAAATTATTTTTGGGTTTGCATTTGTCTTGCCTTCTTCCATTCCAAATTTTGTATTCTGACTCCATACAAAAAAGAGGTTAGGCACAGTATTCATAATGAAATAAAAAACACAGCACATTGCTGTTTCATGCTTTTAAATCTACATAAAACTGGAACAAGGTGTGTTTTTGTGTTTTGGATCCTGAAATTCAAACTTTTTGCCGAGGGCACAGCTAAGAATTCCTTCCACATCGAGTGTTAATGGGATTTTCACGGGTAATCAATCAGCAGCATTCAGGTTTCTTGATTGGCAATTTCCTAACTTTGTTCTGGGTTTGCGTTTGTTTTGCCTTCTTCCTTTCCAAATTTTGTATTCTGACTCCATACAAAAAAGAGGTGAGGCAGAGTATTCATAATGAAATAAAAAACACAGCACACTGTCGTTTCATGCTTATAAATCGACAGAAAAATGGAAGAAGGTGTGTTTTTGTGTTTTGGAAAAAGAAATGTAACCATTTTTCCGAGGGGATAGCTAGGAATTCCCTCCACATCTAGTGTACATGGGATTTTCACGGGTAATCAATCAGCAGCATTCAGGATTCTTGATTGGCAATTTCCTAAATTATTTTTGCGTTTTAATTTGTTTTGCCTTATTCCTTTCCAAATTTTGTATTCTGACTCCATACAAAAAAGAGGTTAGGCAGAGTGTTCATAATGAAATGAAAAACACAGCACATTGGCGTTTCATGCTGGCAAAATTACACGCAACTAGACGAAGGAGAGCTTTTTGTTTTAGAAATAAAATAAAAATAAATTTCAGAGGGGACAGCTAGGAATTCCCTCCAAATGCAGTGTAAATGAGATTTTCAGGTGTATTCAATCAGCAGCATTCAGGTTTCTTGATTGAGAATTTCCTAAATTTGTTCTGGATTTGCCTTTGTTTTGCCTTCTTCCTTGCCAAATTTTGTATTCTAACTCCATTGAAAAATGAAATAATGAAATAAAAAACACAGCACATTGGCGTTTCATGCTAGATAAAATACAGGCAACTCGACCAAGGAGAGTTTTTGTGTTTTGGAAAAAGAAATGTAACCGTTTTGTCTAGGGGACAGCTGAAAATTCCCTCCAAATCGAGCGTGAATGGGATTTTCAGGTGTATTCAATCCGCAGCATTCAAGTTCCTTGATCGGCAATTTCCTAACTTTGTTTTGGGTTTGTGTTTGTTTTGCCTTTTTCCTTTCCAAATTTTGTATTCTTGCTCCTTACAAAAAAGAGGATAGGCAGAGTATTCATAATGAAATAAAAAACACAGCGCAATTGTGTTTCATGCTACCAAAACAACCTGCAAATGAGTAAGGTGAGTTTTTGTGTTTTGGAAATAAAATGTGACTAATTTTCTGATGGGCCACTGGGAATTACCTCCAAATAGAGTTTGAACGGGATTTTCAGGTGTATTCAATCAGCAGCATTCAGGTTTCTGGACTCGCAATTTCCTAAATTTGTTCTTGGTTTGCTTTAGTTTGCCTTCATCGTTTCCAAATGTTGTATTCTGACTCCATTCAAAAAAGAGGTTAGGCAGAGTATTCATAATGAAATAAAAAGCACAGCAAAATGGCATTTCATGCTAGCAAAACTACAGGCAAGTCGACCAAGGGAACTTTTTGTGTTTTGCAAAAAGAAATGTAAGCATTTTGCCAAGGGGACAACTAGGAATTCCCTCCACATCGAGTGTGAATGGGCTTTTCAGGTGTATTCAATCAGCAGCATTCAGGTTTATTGTTTGACAATTTCCTAATTTTTTTATGTGTTTGCATTTTTTTTGCCTTCTTCCTTTCCAAATTCTGTATTCTGACTCCATAATAAAAAAGAGGTTATGCAGAGTATTCATAGTGAAATAAAAAACACAGCACATTGGCATTTCATGCTTGGAAATGTACAGGTAACTCGACCAAGGAGAGTTTTTGTGTTTTGGAACATCAAATTTTACCATTTTGCTGAGGGGACATCTGGGAATTCTCTCCACATCGAGTTTGAATGGGATTTTCAGGTGTATTCAATCAGCAGCATTCAGGTTTCTTGTTTGGCAATTTCCGAAATTTGTTTTGGGTTTGTGTTTGTTTTTCCTTCTTCCTTTCCATATTTTGTATTCTGACTCCATACAAAAAAGAGGTTAGACAGAGTATTCAAAACAAAATCAAAAACAGAACACATTGGCGTTTCATTGTAGCAAAACTACAGGCAACTCGACCAAGGTGAGTTTTTGTGTTTTGGAAAAAGAAATGGAAATATTTTGCCGAGGGGACAGCTAGGAATTCCCTCCAAAGAGAGTGTAAAAGGGATTTTCACTTGTATTCCATAAGCAGCATTCAGGTTTCTTGATTGCCAATTTCCTAAATTTGTTCTGGGTTTGCGTTTGTTTTGCCTTCTTCCTTTCCAAATTTTGTATTCTGACTCCATACAAAAAAGAAGTTAGGAAGAGTGTGTATAAGGAAAAAAAAAAAAAAACAGAGCACATTGGCGTTTCATGCTAGGAAAGCTACAGGCAATTCGACCAAGCTGAATTTTTGTGTTTTGGAAGAAGAAATGTAACCATTTTGCCGAGGGGACAGCTAGGAATTCCCTCCAAATCGATTGTGAATGTGATTTTCAGGTGTATTCAATCAGCAACATTCAGGTTTCTTGTTTGGCAATTTCGTAAATTTGTTCTGGGCTTGCTTTTGTTTTGCCTTCTTCCTTTCCAAATTTTGAAATCTGACTCCATACAAAAAATATCTTAGCCAGAGTATCTATAATGAAAGAAAAGACACATCACATTGTTGTTTCATGCTAGGAAATATACAGGTAACTCGATGAGGTGATTTTTTTGTTTTGCAAAAAGAAATGTAACCATTTTGCCAAGGGGACAGCTAGGAATTCCCTCCACATCGAGTGTGAATGGGATTTTCAGGTGTATTCAATCAGTAGCATTCAGGTTTCTTGTTTGGCAATTTCCGAAATTTGTTTTGGGTTTGCATGTGTTTTGCCTTCTTCCTTTCCAAATTTTGTATTGTGACTCCATAACAAAAGAGTTTAGGCAGAGTATTCATAATGAAATAAAAAACACAGCACATTGGCGTTTCATGCTAGCAAAACTACAGGCAACTCGAAAAGGTGAATTTTATGTTTTGGAAACAGAAATATTATGAATTTTTTCGAGGAGACAGCTAGTAATTCAATCCACATCGAGTGTGAATGGGATTTTCAGGTGTATCCAATCAGCAGCATTCATCTTTCTTGTTTGGCAATTTCTTAAATTTGTCATATTTTTCTGTTTGTTTTGCCTTCTTCCTTTTCAAATTTTTTATTTTGACTCCATACAAAAAAGAGGTTATTCAGAGTATTGTTAATGAAAAAAAATCACAGCACATTGGCGTTCCATGCTAGGAAAGCTACAGGCAACTCGACCAAGGTGACTTTTTGTTTTTTGCAAAAAGAAATGCAACCATTTTGTCAAGGGGACATCTAGGAATTCCCACCAATTGAGTTGAATAGGATTTTCAGGTGTATTCAATCCGCAGCATTCAGGTTTCCTGTTTGGCAATTTCCTAAATTTGTTCGGGGTTTTCGTTTGTTTTGCCTTCTTCCTTTCCACATTTTGTATTCTGACTCCATAAAAAAAGAGGTTAGGCAGAGTATTCATAATGAAAAGTAATATACAGCACATTGGCGTTTCATGCTAGAAAAGCTACAGCCAAAACCACCAAGTGAATAACCCTAGCAGTAGCTGTGCTATTTAGCCGCTTAGCAATAGTGAAGCCATTTTAAATGCCCCTAGTTCCATCATCAGCAACTTTAGCAAAAACTTTTCTGGCATCAGAGCTGAGACCATAAGTTATGGAGAGGCAGCTGTGGGTTAAGATAGCACCGCCCGGCATTCAGCTGCCCCTTATCGGAGGGACTGGGCTGGCAACGGTATGTCTCCTTCCTGTTCCCACTCCGTGGTCTTATTTTTTTTTTTATTTTTTGACAGGCAGAATGGACAGTGAGAGAGAGAGACAGAGACAAAGGTCTTCCTTTGCCGTTGGTTCACCCTCCAATGGCTACCACAGCCAGCGCGCTGCAGCCGGTGAACCGCGCTCATCTGATGGCAGGAGCCAGGTGCTAGGTGCTTTTACTTGGTCTCCCATGGGGTGCAGAGCCCAAGCACCTGGGCCATCCTCCACTGCACTCCTGGGCCACAGCAGAGGGGTGGCCTGGAAGAGGGGCAACCGGGACAGAATCCATTGCCCCGACAGGGACTAGAACCCGGTGTGCCGGAGCTGCAAGTCAGAGGATTAGCCTGTTGTGACACGGTGCAGTCCAGAAGTGGAGAAGCCGGGACTTGAACTGGTTCCCATATGGGATGCCAGCGCTTCAGCCCAGGGTTTTAACCCGCTGCGCCACAACGTCGGCCCCAAATCAAGTTTGAATGGGGTTTTCAGGTGTATTCAATCAGCAGCATTCAGATTTCCTGTTTGGCAATTTCCTGAATTTGTTCTGGGTTTGCGTTTGTTTTGCCTTCTTCCTTTCCAAATTTTGTATTCTATTTCCATACAATGAAGAGGTTAGGCAGAGTATTCATAATGAAATAAAAAGCACAGCACATTGGCGTTTCATGCTAGGAAATCTACAAGTAACTCGACCAAGGAGAGTTTTTGTGTTTTGGAACATGAAATTTTACACTTGTGCTGAGTGGACAGCTAGGAATTCCCTCCAAATAGAGTGTGAATGGAATTTTCAGGTGTATTCAATCAGCAGCATTCAGGTTTCTGGACTGGCAATTTTCTGATCTTTTTCTGGGTTTGCCTTTGTTTTGCTTTCTTCCTTTCCACATTTTGTATTCTGACTCCATACAAAAAAGAGGTTAGGCAGAGTATTCATAATGAAAAGAAAAACACAGCACCTTGGCATTTCATGCTAGGAAAGCTACAGCAAAATCGACCAAGGTGAGTTTTTGTGTTTTGGAAAAAGGAATGTAACCATTTTGCCGAGGGACAGCTAGGAATTCCCTCCACATCGATTGTGAATGGGATTTTCAGGTGTATTCTTTCAGCAGCATTCAGGTTCCTTGATTGGCATTTTCCTAAATTTGTTCTGGGTTTGCGTTTGTTTTGCCTGCTTCCTTTCCAAATTTTGTATTGTAATTCAATACAATGAAGAGGTTAGGCAGAGTATTCATAATGAAATTAAAAAACACAGCACATTGGCGTTTCATGCTTGGAAATGTACAGGTAACTCGACCAAGGTGACTTTTTGTGTTTTGGAACATGAAATTTTACACTTGTGCCGAGTGGACAGCTAACAATTCCCTCCACATCGAGTGTGAACGAGATTTTCAGGTGTATTCAATCAGCAGCATTCAGGTTCCTTGTTTGGCAATTTCCTAAATTTGTTCTGGGTTTGCGTTTGTTTTGCCTTCTTCCTTTCCAAATTTTGTATTCTGACTCCATAAAAAACAATGGTTAGGCAGTGTCTTCATAACGAAATAAAAAACACAGCACATTGGCGTTTCATGCTAGGAAAACTACAGGCAACTCGACCAAGGTGTGTTTTATGTTTTGGAAAAAGAAATATTGAGAATTTTTTCAAGAAGACAGCTAGTAATTCACCCCACATCAAGTGTGAATGGGATTTTTAGGTGTATTCAATCAGCAGCATTCATCTTTCTTGTTTGGCAATTTCCTAAATTTGGCATATTTTTCTGTATGTTTTGCCTTCTTCCTTTCCAAATTTTTTATTCTGACTCCATTCAAAAAAGAGGTGAGGCAGAGTATTAATAATGAAAAAAAAAAAGACACAGCACATTGGCGTTCCATGCTAGGAAAGCTACAGGCAACTCGACCAAGGTGACTTTTTGTGTTTTGGAAAAAGAAATGTAACCATTTTGTCAAGGGGACAGCTAGGAATTCCCACCAATTGAGTGTGAATAGGATTTTCAGGTGTATTCAATCCACAGCATTCAGGTTCCTTGATTGGCAATTTCCTAACTTTGCTCTGGGTTTGAGAGTTTTTTGCCTTCTTCCTTTCCCCATTTTGTATTCTGACTCCCTACAAAAAAGAGGTTAGGCAGAGTATACTTATCAAAATAAAAAACACAACATATATACGTTACATGCAAGGAAATCTAAGAGTAACTCGATCAAGGAGAGTTTTTGTGTTTTGGAACCTGGAATTTTACACTTTTGCCGAGTGGACAGCTAGGAATTCCCTCCACATCGAGTGTAAATGGGATTTTCAGGTGTATTCAATCAGCAGCATTCACGTTCCTTGATTTACAATTTCCTAATTTTGTTCTGGGTTTGCCTTTGTTTTGCATTCTTCCTTTTCAAATTTTGTATTCTGATTCCATGTAATGATGAGGTTAGACAGAGTATTCATAATGAAATAAAAAACACAGCACATTGGCGTTTCATGCTAGGAAAGCTACAGTTAACTCGACCAAGGTGAATTTTTGTGCTTTGCAAAAAGAAATGTAACCATTTTGCTGATGGGACAGCTAGGAATTCCGTCCACATCGAGAGTGATTGGAATTTTCAGGTGTATTCAATCAGCAGCATTCAGGGTTCTTGTTTGGCAATTTCCTAAATTTGTTCTGGGTTTGCGTTTGTTTTGCCTTCTTCCTTTCCAAATTTTGTATTCTGACTCCATACAAAACAGTGGTTAGGCAGTGTATTCATAACGAAATCAAAAAGGCAGCACATTGGTGTTTCATGCTAGGAAAACTACAGACAACTCGACCAAGGTGAGTTTTATGTTTTGGAAAAAGTAATATTAAGAAAATTTTAGCAGACAGCAAGAAATTCACTCCACATCGAGTTTGAATGGAATTTTCAGGTGTATTCAATCAGCAGCATTCATCTTTCTTGTTTGGCAATTTCTTAAATTTGTTCTGTATTTGTGTTTGTTTTGCCTTCCTCCATTCCATATTTTGTATTCTGACTCCATACCAAAAAGAGTTTAGGCAGAGTATGTATAATGAAAAAAGAAACACAGCACATTGCCGTTTTATGCTAGGAAATCTATAGGTAACTCGACCAAGGTGAGTTTTTGTGTTTTGGAAAAAGAAATGTAAACATTTTGCCGAGGGGACAGCTCGGACTTCCCTCCAAATCGAGTGTGAATGGGGTTTTCAGGTGTATTCAATCAGCAGCATTCAGGTTTCTTGTTTGGCAATTTCCTAAATAAGTTCTGGGTTTGCGTTTGTTTTGCCTTCTTCCTTTCCACATTTTGTATTCTGACTCCTACAAAAAAATGGTTATGCAGAGTATTCATAACGAAATAAAAAAAAACAGCACATTGGCGTTTCATGCTAGGAAATCTACAAGTAACTCGACCAAGGAGAGTTTTTGTGTTTTGGAACATGATATTTTACACTTGTGCCGAGTGGACAGCTAACATTTCCCTCCACATCGAGTATAAATGGAATTTTCAGGTGTCTTCAATCAGAAGCATTCAGGTTTCTTGTTTGGCAATTTCCGAAATTTGTTCTGGGTTTGCGTTTGTTTTGCCTTCTTTCTTTCCAAATTTTGTATTCTAATTCCATACAATGAAGAGATTAGGCAGAGTATTTATAATGAAATAAAAAACACAGCATATTGGCGTTTCATGCTAGGAAATCTACAGGTAACTCGACCAAGTTGAGTGTTTGTGTTTTGGAAAAAGAAATGTATGCATTTTGCTAAGAAGATAGCTAGGAATTCCCTCCACATCGAGTGTGAATGGGATTTTCTGGTGTATTCAGTCAGCAGCATTCAGGTTTCTTGATTGGCAATTTCGTAAATTAGTTTTGGGTTTCCATTTGTTTTGACTTCTTCCTTTCAAAATTTTGTATTTTGACTCCATACAAAAAAGAGGTTAGGCAAATACTCATAACGAAATAAAAAACAAAGCACATTGGCATTTCGTGCTAGCAAAACTACACGGAAATCGACCACGGAGAGTTTTTGTGTTTTGGAAAATAAATGTAACCCTTTTGCCAACCGGACAGCTAGGAATTCCCTCCACATCAAGTGTAAATGGAATTTTCAGGTGTATTCAGTCAGCAGCATTCAGGTTTTTTGTTTGGCAATTTCAAAAATTAGATTTGGGTTTGCATTTGTTTTGCCTTCTTCCTTTCCAAAGTTTGTATTCTGACTCCATACAAAAACGAGGTTAGGCAGAGTATTCATAATGAAATAAGAAACACAGCACATTATTGTTTCATCCTTTTAAATGGACAGTAAACTCGAAGAAGGTGTGTTTTTTGAGTTTGGAACATGAAATTTTACCCTTTTGCCGAAGGGACAGCTAAGAATTCCCTCCATATCAAGTGTCAATGGGATTTTCAGGTGTATTCAATCCACAGTATTAGGTACCTTGATTGGCAATTTCCTAATTTTGTTCTGGGTTTGCGTTTGTTTGGCTATCTTCCTTTCCAAATTTTGTATTCCAATTCCAAACAATGAAGAGATTAGGCAGAGTATTCATAATGAAATAAAAAACACAGCACATTGGTGTTTCATGCTAGGAAAGCTACAGACCACTAAACCAAGGTGAGTTTTCGTGTTTTGGAAAAAAAAAGTAACCATTTTGGTGAGGGCACAGCAAGGAATTCCCTTCAAATCGAGTGTGAATGGGATTTTCAGGTGTATTCAATCAGTAGCATTCAGGTTTCTTGATTGGGAATTTCCTAATTTTTTTCTGAGTTTGTGTTTGTTTTACCTTCTTCCTTTCCAAAGTTTGTATTCTGATTCCATACAAAAAAGAGGTTTGGTAGAGTATTCATAATGAAACAGAAAACACAGCACATTGGCGTTTCATGCTAAGAAAGCTAAAGCCAAATCGACCAAGAATAGTTTTTGTGATTTGGAAAAAGAAATGTAACACTTTTGCCGAGGGGACAGCTAAGAATTCCCTCGAAATCCAGGGTGAATGGGATTTTCAGGTGTATTCAATCAGCAGCATTCAGGTTTCTGGATTGGCAATTTCCGAAATTTGTTTTGGGTTTGCATTTGTTTTGCCTTATTCCTTTCCAAATTTTGTATTCTGACTCAATACAAAAAAGACATTAGGCAGAGTATTCATAATGAAATAAAAAACACAGAATATTGGTGTTTCATGCTAGGAAATCTATAGGAAGCTTAACTAAGGTGAGTTTTTGTGTTTTGGAAAAAGAAATGTAACCCTTTTGCCAACGGGACGGCTTGGAATTCCCTCCATATCTAGTATGAATGGGATTTTCAGGTGTATTCAATCGGCAGCATTCAGGTTCCTTGATTGGCAATTTCCTAACTTTGTTCTGGGTTTGCGTTTGTTTTGCCTTCTTCCTTTCCAAATTTTGTATTCTAATTCCATACAATTAAGAGTTTGGGCAGAGTATTCATAATGAAATAAAAAACACAGCACATTATCTTTTCATGCTAGGAAAGCTACAGGCAACTCGACCAAGGAGAGTTTTTGTGTTTTGGAAAAGGAAATGTAACAATTTTGCCGAGGGGACAGCTAGGAATTCCCTCCACATTGAGTGTGAATGGGATTTTCATGTGTATTCGATCAGCAGCATTCGCGTTCCTTGATTTACAATTTCCTAATTTTGTTCTGGGTTTGCCTTTGTTTTGGATTCTTCGTTTTCAAATTTTGTATTCTAATTTCATGTAATGAAGAGGTTAGGCAGAGTATCACCAATGAAATAAAAAACACAGCACATTGTCGTTTCATGATTATAAATCGACAGAAAACTCGAAGAAGGTGAGTTTTTGTGTTTTGGAAGATGAAATTTTATTCTTTGGCCGAGGGGACAGCTAGGAATTCCCTCCAAATCAAGCGTAAATGGGATTTTCAGGTATATTCAATCAGCAGCATTCAGATATCTTGATTGGCAATTTCCTAAATTTGTTCTGAGTTAGCTTTTTTTTTGCCTTCTTCCCTTCCTAATTTTGTATTCTGACTCCATACAAAAAAAGAGGTTAAGCAGAGTATTCAAAATGAAATAAAAAAAAGAGCATATTTGTGTTTCATGCTAGGAAATCTACAGGAAGCTTGACTAAGGTGAGTTTTTGTGTTTTGGAAAAAGAAATGTGACCCTTTTGCCGAGGTAGCAGCTAGGAATTCCCTCCAAATCGAGTGTGAATGGGATTTTCAGGTGTATTCAATCCACAGCATTCAGGTTCCTTGATTGGCAATTTCCTAAATTTGTTCTGAGTTAGCTTTTTTTTTGCCTTCTTCCCTTCCTAATTTTGTATTCTGACTCCATACAAAAAAAGAGGTTAAGCAGAGTATTCAAAATGAAATAAAAAAAAGAGCATATTTGTGTTTCATGCTAGGAAATCTACAGGAAGCTTGACTAAGGTGAGTTTTTGTGTTTTGGAAAAAGAAATGTGACCCTTTTGCCGAGGTAGCAGCTAGGAATTCCCTCCAAATCGAGTGTGAATGGGATTTTCAGGTGTATTCAATCCACAGCATTCAGGTTCCTTGATTGGCAATTTCCTAAATTTGTTCTGGGTTTGTGTTTGTTTTGCCTTCTTCCTTTCCAAATTTTGTATTCTAATTCCATACAATTAAGATGTTATGCAGAGTATTCGTAATGAAATAAAAAACACTGCACATTATCGTTTCATGCTAGGAAAGCTACAGGCAACTCGACCAAGGTGAGTTTATGTGTTTTGGAAAAGGAAATGTAAACATTTTGCTGAAGGGACAGCTAGGAATTCCCTCCACATCGAGTGTGAATGGGATTTTCAGGTGTATTATATCAGCAGCATTCAGGTTTCCTTGATTGGCAATTTCCTAACTTTGTTCTGGGTTTGAGTTTGTTTTGCCTGCTTCCTTTCCACATTTTGTATTCTGACTCCCTACAAAAAAGAGGTTAGGCAGAGTATACTTAAGAAAATAAAAAACACAACATATTTACGTTACATGCAAGGAAATCTAAGAGTAACTCGATCAAGGAGAGTTTTTGTGTTTTGGAACCTGGAATTTTACACTTTTGCCGAGTGGACAGCTAGGAATTCCCTCCACATCGCGTGTGAATGGTATTTTCAGGTGTATTCGATCAGCAGCATTCAAGTTCCTTGATTTATGATTTCGTAATTTTGTTCAGGGTTTGCCTTTGTTTTGCATTTTTCCTTTTCAAATTTTGTATTCTAATTCCATGTAATGAAGAGGTTAGACAGAGTATCACTAATGAAATAAAAAACACAGCACATTGTCGTTTCATGATTATAAATCGACAGAAAATTGGAAGAAGGTGAATTTTTGTGTTTTGGAAGATGAAATTTTATTCTTTGGCCGAGGGGACAGCTAGGAATTCCCTCCAAATCAAGTGTAAATGGGATTTTCAGGTGTATTCAATCAGCAGCATTCAGGTTTCTTGATTGGCAATTTCCTAAATTTGTTCTGGGTTTGCCTTTGTTTTGCATTTTTCCTTTTCAAATTTTGTATTCTGACTCCATACAAAAAAGAGGTTATGCAGAGTATTCATAAAGAAATAAAAAACACAGCACATTGGCGTTTCATGCTAGGAAAACTACAGGCAGCTCGACCAAGGAGAGTTTTTGTGTTTTGCAAAAAGAAATGTAAGCATTTTGCTGAGGGCACAGCTAGGAATTACCTACAAATCGAGTTCCTGTGGGATTTTCAGGTGTATTCAATTCGCAGCATTCAGGTCTCTTGATTGGCAATTTCCTAACTTTGTTCTGAGTTAGCTTTTTTTTTGCCTTCTTCCCTTCCTAATTTTGTTTTCTGTCTCTTTTCAAAAAAGAGGTTAGGCAGAGCATTCTTAATGAAATGAATAACAGAGCACATTGGCGTTTCATTCTTATACATCTACAGAAAACTCGACCAAGGTGAGTTTTTGGGTTTTGGAACATGATATTTTACCCTTTTTCGAAGGGGACAGCTAGGAATTCCCTCCAAATCGAGTGTAAGTGGGATTTTCAGGTGTATTCAGTCCGCAGCATTCAGGTTTCTTGTTTGTCAATTTCCTAAATTTTTTTCTGGGTTTGCGTTTTTTTTTTTTTTTTTTTTGCCTTCTTCCTTTCCAAATTTTGTATTCTGACTCCATACAAAGAAGAGGTTAGGCAGAGTATTCATCATGAAATAAAAACACAGCACCTTGACGCTTCATGCTAGGAAAGCTACAGGCAACTCGACCAAGGAGAGTTTTAGTGTTTTGGAATATGAAATGTAAACATTTTGCTTCGGGGACACCTAGGAATTCCCTTAAAATCGAGTGTGCATGGGATTTTCAGGTGTATTCGTTCAGTAGCATTCTGGTTTCTTAATTGGCTGTTTCCTAAATTTGTTCTGGGTTTGCGTTTGTTTTGCCTTCTTCCTTTCCAAATTTTGTATTCTGACCGCATCCAAAAAAGTGGTTAGGCAGAGTATTCATAATGAAGTAAAAAAAACATAGCACATTGGCGTTTCATGCTTATAAATCTACAGAAAACTCGATCAAGGTGAGTTTTTGTGTTTTAGAACATGATATTTTAGCCGTTTGCCGAGTGGACAGCTAGGAATTCCCTCCACATCGAATGTAAATGGGATTTTTGGGTGTATTCAATCAGCAGCATTCAGGTTCCTGGATTGGCAAAACCCTGAATTTGTTCTGGGTTTGCGTTTGTTTTGCCTTCTTCCTTTCCAAAGTTTGTATTCTGCCAGTACAAAAAGAGATTAGGCAGAGTATTCATAATGAAATAAAAAACACAGCACATTGGCATTTCATGCTAGGAAAACTACAGGCAACTCGACTAAGGAGAGTTTTTGTGTTTTGGAAAATGAAATGTAAACATTTTGCTAAAGGGCAGCTAGGAATAACCTCCAAATCGAGTGCAAATAGGATTTTCAGGTGTATTCAATCAGCAGCATTCAGTTTTCTTTTTTGGCAATTTCCTAACGTTGTTCTGGGTTTGCATTTGTTTTGCCTTCTTCCTTTCCAAATTTTGTATTCTGACTCCATACAAAAAGAGGTTAGGCAGAATATTCATAATGAAATAAAAAACACAGCACATTGGGGTTTCATGATAAAAAATTTACAGGCATCTCGACCAAGGTGAGTTTTTGTGTTTTGGAAATAAATTGTAACTAATTTGCTGAGGGGACAGATAGGAATTCCCTCCAAATCGAGTTTCTTTTTGTTTTATTATTTATTTTTTGACAGGCAGAGTGGACAGTGAGAGAGACAGTGAGAAAGTTCTTCCTTTTCCGTTGGTTCACCCTCCAGTGGCTACCACAGCCAGCGCGCTGTGGCTAGCACTCCACGCTCATCTGTTTGCAGGAGCTAGGTGCTAGGTGTTTTTCCTGGTCTCCCATCAGGTGCAGGCCCCAAGCACCTGGGCCATCCTCCACTGCACTCCTGGGCCAAAGCAGAGGGCTGGCCTGGAAGAGGGGCAACCGGGACAGAATCCATTGCCCCGACAGGGACTAGAACCCAGTGTGCCGGCGCTGCAAGTCAGAGGATTAGCCTGTTGTGACACGGCACAGTCCAAAAGTGGAGAAGCCTGGACTCGAACTGGTTCCCATATGGGATGGCAGCACATCAGCCCAGGGTTTTAACCCGCTGCGCCACAGCGAAGGCCCCGAATCGAGTTTGAATGGGGTTTTCAGGTGTATTCAATCAGCAGCATTCAGGTTTCCTGTTTGGCAATTTCCTAAATTTGTTCAGGGTTTGCGTTTGTTTTGACTTCTTCCTTTCCAAATTTTGTATTCTGACTCCATACAAAAAAGAGGTTAGGCAGAGTATTCATAATGAATTAAAAAACAGAGCATATTTTCATTTAATGTTAGGAAAACTACTGGAAAATTGACCAAGGTTACTTTTCTTGTTTTGGAAAATTAAATGGAACAATTTTGCCAAGGAGACAGCTAGGAATTCACTCCACATCAAGTGTAAATTTGATTTTCAGGTGTATTCTTTCAGCAGCATTCAGGTTTCATGTTTGGCAATTTCTGAATTTTGTTCTATGTTTGCGTTTGTTTTGCCTTCTTCCTTTTCAAATTTTGTATTCTGACTCCACACAAAAAGAGGTTAGGCAGAGTATTCATAATGAAATAAAAAACACAGCACATTGGCGTTTCATGTTAGGAAAACTACAGGCAAATCGACTAAGGTGAGCTTTTGTGTTTTGGAAAATGAAATGTAAACATTTTGCTTAAGGAGCAGCAAGGAAATCCCTCCAAATCGAGTGTGAATTGGATTTTCAGGTGTATTGAATGAGCAGTATCAGGTTTCTTGTTTGGCAATTTGCTGAATTTGTTCTGGGTTTGCATTTGTTTTGCCTTCTTCCTTTCCAAATTTTGTATTCTGACTCCATACAAAAGAGGTGAGGCAGAGTATTCATAATGAAATAAAAAACACAGCACATTGGAGTTTCACGCTAGAAATCTACAGGCAACTCGACCAAGGAGAGTTTTTGTGTTTTGGAAGTAAAATGTTACTAATTTGCTGAGGGCACATCTAGGAAATCCCTCCAAATCGAGTTCCTGTGTGATTTTCAGGTGTATTCAATCAGCTGCATTCAGTTCTCTTGATTGGCAATTTCGTAAATTTGTTCTGAGTTAGCTTTTTTTTGTCTTCTTCCATTCCTAATTTTGTATTCTGTCTCCTTTCAAAAAAGAGGTTAGGCAGAGCATTCTTAATGAAATAAATAACAGAGCACATTGGCGATTCATTCTTTAAATCTACAGAAAACTCGACCAAGGTGAGTTTTTGGGTTTTGGAACATGATATTTTACCATTTTTCCAAAGGGACAGCTAGGAATTCCCTCCAAATCGAGTGTAAGTGGAATTTTCAGGTGTATTTTTTCGGAAAAAATTCAGGTTTCTTGTTTGCCAATTTCCTAAATTTTTTGGGGTTTGCGTTTTTTTTTTTTTTTTTGCCTTCTTCGTTTCCAAATTTTGTATTCTGCCTCCATACAAAGAAGAGTATAGGCAGAGTATTCATCATGAAATAAAAACACAGCACCTTGTCGTTTCATGCTAGGAAAGCTACAGGCAACTCGACTAAGGTGAGTTTTAGTGTTTTGGAATATGAAATGTAAACATTTTGGTTTGGGGACAGCTAGGAATTCCCTCAAAATCGAGTGTGCATGGGATTTTCAGGTGTATTCGTTCAGTAGCATTCTGGTTTCTTAATTGGCTGTTTCCTAAATTTGTTCTGGGTTTGCGTTTGTTTTGCCTTCTTCCTTTCCAAATTTTGTATTCTGACCGCATCCAAAAAAGTGGTTAGGCAGAGTATTCATAATGAAATAAAAAAAACATAGCACATTGGCGTTTCATGCTTATAAATCTACAGAAAACTCGACCAAGGTGAGTTTTTGTGTTTTAGAACATGATATTTTAGCCGTTTGCCGAGTGGACAGCTAGGAATTCCCTCCACATCGAGTGTAAATGGGATTTTCGGGTGTATTCAATCAGCAGCATTCAGGTTCCTGGATTGGCAAAACCCTGAATTTGTTCTGGGTTTGCATTTGTTTTGCCTTCTTCCTTTCCAAAGTTTGTATTCTGCCAGTACAAAAAGAGATTAGGCAGAGTATTCATAATGAAATAAAAAACACAGCACATTGGCGTTTCATGCTAGGAAAACTACAGGCAACTCGAATAAGGAGAGTTTTTGTGTTTTGGAAAATGAAATGTAAACATTTTGCTTAAGGGGCAGCTAGGAATTCCCTCCACATCGAGTGCAAATGGGATTTTCAGGTGTATTCTTTCAGCAGCATTCAGATTTCCTGATTGGCAATTTCCGAAATTTGTTCTGGGTTTGTGTTTGTTTTGCCTTCTTCCTTTCCAAATTTTGTATTCTGACTCCATACAAAAAAGTGGTTAGGCAGAGTATTCATAATGAAATAAAAAAAAACATAGCACATTGGCGTTTTATCCTCATAAATCTACAAAAACCTCGACCAAGGTGAGTTTTTGTGTTTTGGAACATGAAATTTTACACTTTTGCCGAGGGGACAGCTTGGAATTCCCTCCACATCGAGTGTAAATGGTTTTCTCAGGTGTATTCTTTCGGAAGCATTCAGGATTCTTCTTTGGCCATTTTGCTACAATTGTTCTGGTTTTGTGTTTGTTTTGCCTTCTTCCTTGCCAAATTTGGTATTCTGACTCCATACAACAAAGAGGTAAGGCACAGTATTCATAATGAAATAAAAAACACAGTACATTAACGTTTCGTGCTAGGAAAACTGTAGACAACTCGATCAAGGAGAGTTTTTGTGTTTTGGAAATAAAATGTAACTAATTTACCAATTAATTACCATGTAATGAAGAGGTTAGGCAGAGTATCACTAATGAAATAACAAACACAGCACATTGTCATTTCATGATTATAAATCGACAGAAAATTGGAAGAAGGTGAGTTTTTGTGTTTTGGAAGACGAAATTTTATTCTTTGGCCGAGGGGACAGCTAGGAATTCCCTCCAAATCAAGTGTAAATGGGATTTTCAGGTGTATTCAATCAGCAGCATTCAGGTTTATTCATTGGCAATTTCCTAAATTTGTTCTGGGTTTGCATTGTTTTGCCTTCTTCCTTTCCAAATTTTGTATTCTGACTCCATACAAAAAAGAGGTTAAGCAGAGTATTCATAATGAAATAAAAAACACAGCATATTGGTGTTTCATGCTAGGAAAGCTACAGGTAACTTGTCCAAGGAGAGTTTTTGTGTTTTGAAACATCAAATTTTACCCTTTTGCTGCGGGGACAGCTAGGAATTCCCTCCACAACAAGTGTAAATGGGATTTTCAGATGTATTCAATCTGCACCATTCAGGTTTCTTGTTTGGCAATTTCGTAAATTAGTTTTGGGTTGGCATTTGTTTTGCCTTCTTTCTTTCCAAATTTGGTATTCTGACTCCATACAGAAAAGACATTAAGCAGAGTATTCATAATGAAATAAAAAACACAGCACATTGGCGTTTCATGCCAAGAAAAATACACGCAACTCGACCAAGGTGAGTTTTTTTTTTTTTTTGGAAAAAGAAATGTAAGCATTTTGCTAAGGGGACAGCTAGGTATTAGCTCCAAATCGAGTGTGAATGGGATTTTCAGGTGTATTCAATCAGCAGCATTCAGGTTTCTTGTTTGGCAATTTGCTAAATTTCTGCTATTTTTGCGTTTGTTTTGCCTTCTTCCTTTCCAAATTTTGTATTCTGACTCCATACAAAAAGAGGTGAGGCAGAGTATTCATAATGAAAAGAAAAACACAGCACTTTGGCGTTTCATGCTAGGAAAACTACAGGCAGCTCAACCAAGGAGAGTTTTTGTGTTTTGGAAAAAGAAATGTAAGCATTTGCCGAGGGGACAGCTAGGAATTCCCTCCACATCGAGTGTAAATGGGACTTTCATGTGTATTCCATCAGCAGCATTCAGGTTCCTTGATTGGCAATTTCCTAAATTTGTTCTGGGTTTGCGTTTGTTTTGCCTTCTTCCTTTCCACATTTTGTATTCTGACTCCATACAAAAAAGTGGTTATGCAGAGTATTCATAACGAAATAAAAAAAAAACAGCACATTGGCGTTTCATGCTAGGAAATCTACAAGTAACTCGACCAAGGAGAGTTTTTGTGTTTTGGAACATGAAATTTTACACTTGTGCAGAGTGGACAGCTAGGAATTCCCTCCACATCGAGTGTAAATGGGATTTTCAGGTGTATTCAATCAGTAGCATTCAGGTTTCTTGTTTGGCAATTTCCGAAATTTGTTTTGGGTTTGCGTTTGTTTTGCCTTCTTCCTTTCCAAATTTTGTATTCTGACTCCATACAAAAAAGAGGTTAGGCAGAGTATTCATAGTGAAATAAAAAACACAGCATATTGGCGTTTCATGCTAGGAAATCTACAGGCAACTCGACCAAGTTGAGTTTTCGTGTTTTGGAAAAAGAAATGTATGCATTTTGCTAAGAGGACAGCTAGGAATTCCCTCCTCATCGAGTGTGAATGGGATTTTCTGGTGTATTCAGTCAGCAGCATTCAGGTTTCTTGATTGGCAATTTCGTAAATTAATTTTGGGTTTCCGTTTGTTTTGCCTTCTTCCTTTCCAAATTTTGTATTTTGACTCCATACAAAAAAGAGGTTACGCAGAATATTCATAACGAAATAAAAAACAAAGCACATTGGCATTTCATGCTAGCAAAACTACACGCAGCTCGACCACGGAGTGTTTTTGTGTTTTAGAAAAAGAAATGTAACCCTTTTGCCAAGGGGACAGCTTGGAATTCCCTCCACATCGAACGTGAATGGGATTTTCAGGTATATTCAATCAAAAGCATTCAGGTTCCTTGATTGGCAATTTCCTAACTTTGTTCTGTGTTTGAGTTTGTTTTTCATTCTCCCTTTCCAAATTTTGTATTCTGACTCCCTACAAAAAAGTGGTTTGGCAGAGTATTTTTAATGAAATAAAAAACACAACATATTGACGTTACATGCTAGGAAATCTACAAGCAACTCGATCAAGGAGAGGTTTTGTGTTTTTGAACCTGAAATTTTACACTTTTGCCGAGAGGACAGGTAGGAAATCCCTCCACATCGAGTGTAAATGGGATTTTCAGGAGTATACTTTCAGCAGCATTCAGGTTCCTTGATTTGCAGGTTCCTAAATTTGTTCTGGGTTTACATTTGTTTTGACTTCTTTCTTTCCAAATTTTATATTCTGACTCCACACAAAAAAGAGGTTAGGCAGAGTATTCATAATGAAATAAAACACACAGCAGATTGGCTTTTCATGCTTATAAATCTAGAGAAAACACAACCAAGGTGATTTTTTGTGGTTTGGAAAATGAAATGTAAACATTTTGCTTCGGGTTAGCAAGGAATTCCCTCCAAATCGAGTGTGAATGGGATTTTCAGGTGTATTCTTTCAGCAGCATTCAGGTTTCTTGTTTGGCAATTTCCTAAATTTGTTCTGGGTTTGCATTTGTTTTGCCTTCTTCCTTTCCAAATTTTGTATTCTGACTCCATACAAGAGAGAGGTTAGGCAGAGTATCCTGAATGAAAGAAAAAACACAGGAAATGGGCGTTTCATGCTAGCAAAACTACAGGCAACTAGACCAAGGTGAGTTGTTGTGTTTTGGAACATGAAATTTAACACTTTTGCCAAGGAGACAATAAGGAATTCCCTCCTCTTCAAGTGAAAATGGGATTTTCAGGTATATACATTCAGCAGCATTCAGGTTCCTTAATTGACAGTTTCATAAAATTTTTCTGGGTTTGCATTTGTTTTGACTTCTTCCTTTCCAAATTTGGTATTATGACTCCATACAAAAAAGAGGTTAGGCACAGTATTCATAAGGAAACAAAAAACACAGCACATTGGCGTTTCATGCTACGAAAACTACAGGCAACTCGACCCAGGTGAGTTGTTGTATTTTGGAAAATGAAATGGAACACCTTTGACAAGGGGACAGCAGGAATTCCATCGAAATCGAGTTAAATGGGATTTTCAGGTGTATTCTTTCAGGAGCATTCAGATCCTTGATTAGCAATTTCGTAAATTTGTTCTGGGTTTGCGTTTGTTTTGCCTTCTTCCTTTCCAAATTTTGTACTCTGACTGCATTCAAAAAGAGGTTTGGCAGAGTATTCATAATGAAATAAGAAACACAGCACTTCGGCGTTTCATGCTAGGAAAACTACAGGCAACTAGACCAAGGTGAGTTTTTGTGGTTTGGAAAATGAAATGGAACTCTTTTGCCAAGGGGACCCCTAGGAATTCCCTCCAAAACAAGTTTGAATTGGATTTTCAGGTGTATTCTTTCAGCAGCATTCAGGTCTCTTGATAGACAATTTACTAAATTTGTTCTGGGTTTGCGTTTGTTTTGCCTTCTTCCTTTACAAATTTCGTATTCTGACTCCATCTAAAAAAAGAGGTTAGGCAGATTATCACTACTGAAATAAAAAACACAGCAGATTGGTGTTTCATGCAAGGAAAACTACAGCCAGCTCAAACAAGTTCAGTTTTTGTGTTTTGGAAATAAAATGTATCTAATTTTCCGAGGTGACAACAATAATTCCCTCCAAATCAAATGTGAATGGGATTTTCAGGTGTATTCAATCCACAGCATTCAGGTTTCTTGTTTGGCAATTTCCTATATTTGTGCTATTTTTGCGTTTGTTTTGCCTTCTTCCTTTCCAAATTTTATATTCTGACTCCATAGAAAAAAGAGGTGAGGCAGAGTATCCCTAATGAAATAAAAAACACAGCACATTGGCGTTTCATTTTAGGAAAACTACAGGCAGCTCGACCAAGGTGAGTGTTTGTGTTTTCGAAACAAAAATGTAAGCATTTTGCCTAGAGGACAGCTAGGAATTCACTCCACATCGAGTGTGAATGGGATTTTCAGGTGTATTCAATCAGCAGAGTCCAGGTTTCTTGTTTGGCAATTTCATAAATTTGTGCTATATTTGCATTTGTTTCACATTCTTCCTTTCCAAATTTTGTATTCTGACACCATACAGAAAAGAGGTTAGGTAGGGTATTCATAATGAAATAAAAAACACAGAACATTGGCATTTCATGCTAGGAAAACTACAGGCAGCTTGACCTAGGTGAGTGTTTGTGTTTTGGAAAAAGAAATGTAAGCATTTTGCCAAGAGGACAGCTAGGAATTCACTCCACATCGAGTGTGAATGGGATTTTCAGGTGTATTCAATCAGCAGCATTCAGATTTCTTGTTTGGCAATTTCCTAAATTTGTGCTATATTTGCACTTGTTTTGACTTCTTCCTTTTCAAATTTTATACTCTGACTACATCCAAAAAGTTTTTAGGCAGAGTATTCATAATGAAATAAAAAACACTTCACATTGGCGTTTCATGCTAAGAAATCTACAGGCACTCGACCAAGTTGAATTTTTGTGTTTTGGAAAAAGACATGTAAGTATTTTGCCGAGAGCACAGCTAGGAATTCCCACCACATTGAGTGTGAATGGTATTTTCAGGTGTATTCTCTCAGCAGCATTCAGGTTTCTTTTTTGGCAATTTCCGAAATTTGTTCTGGGTTTGCATTTGTTTTGCCTTCTCCCTTACCAAATTTTGAATTATGACTCCATACAAAAAAGAGGTTAGGCACAGTATTCATAACGAAATAAAAAACACAGCACATTGCAGTTTTATGCCAAAAATCTACATGCAACTGGACCAAGGTGAGTTTTTGTGTTTTGGAAACAAATTGTAACCAATTTTCCAAGGGGACAGCGCGGAATTCCCTCCACATCCAGTGTGAATGGGATTTTCAGGTGTATTCAATCAGCAGCATTCAGGTTTCTTGATTGGCAATTTCCTAACTTTGTTCTGGTTTGCATGTGTTTTGCCTGCTACCTTTTTCTAATTTTGTATTCTGACACTATACAAAAAAGAGTTTAGGCAGAGTATACATAATGAAATAAAAAACACAGCATATTGGCGTTTCATGCTATGAAATCTACAGGCAACTGGACCAAGGAAAATTTTTGTGTTTTGGAAAAATAAATGTAACCATTTTGCCGAGGGGACAGCTAGGAATTCCCTCCAAATCGAGTGTGAATGGGATTTTCGGGTATATTCAATCATCAGCATTCAGGTTTCTTGTTTGGATATTTTCTTAATTTGCTCTATGTTTCCATGTGTATTGCCTTCTTCTTTCCAAATTTTGTATTCTGACTCCATACAAAAAATAGGATAGGCAGAGTATCCATAATGAAATAAAAACACATTACATTGGCTTTTCATGCCATGAAAATTACACGCAACTCAACCAAGGTGAGTTTTTGTGTTTTGGAAATAAAATGTAACTAATCTTAGGAGGAGGCAGCTAGGAATTCCCTCCTCATCAAGTGAAAATGGGATTTTCAGGTGTATTCAATCAGCAGCATTCAGGTTTCTTGTTTGGCAATTTCCTAAATTTGTTCTGGGTTTGCATTTGTTTTGCCTTCTCCCTTACCACATTTTGTATTCTGACTCCATACAAAAAGAGGTTAGGCACAGTATTCATAATGAAATAAAAAACACAGCACATTGCCGTTTCATGCCAAAAAACTACACGCAACTCGACCAAGGTGATTTTTTGTGTTTTGTAAAAAGAAGTATAAGCATTTCGCTGAGGAGACAGCTAGGAATTCCCTCCACATCCAATGTGAATGGGATTTTCAGGTGTATTCAATCAACAGCATTCAGGTTTCTTATTTGGCAATTTCCTAAATTTGTTCTGGGTTTGCATTTGTTTTCCCTGCTTCCTTTCCAAATTTTGTATTCTGACTCCATAAAAAAAAAGAGGTTAGGCAGAGGATTCATAATGAAATAAAAAACACAGCATATTGGCTTTCCATGCTAGGAAAATTACAGACAGGTCTACCAAGATGAGTTTTTGTGTTTTGGAAAAAGAAATGTAAGAATTTTGAAGAGGGGACAGCTAGAAATTCCCTCCACATCGAGAGTAAATGGTATTTTCAGTCGTATTTAGTCAGCAGCATTCAGGTTTCTTGTTTGGCAATTTCCTAACTTTGTTCTGGGTTTGTGTTTGTTTTGCCTTCTTCTTTTCCAAATTTTGTATTCTGACTCCATACAAAAAAGAGGTTAGGCAGAGTATTCATAATGAAATAAAAAACACAGCACATTGGCGTTTCATGCAAGGAAAACTACAGCCAGCTGAAACAAGTTGAGTTTTTGTGTTTTGGAAGTAAAATGTAACTAAATTTCCGAGGAGACAACAAGGAATTCCCTCCAAGTCGAGTGTGAGTAGGATTTTCAGGTGTATTCAATCAGCAGCATTCAGGTTCCTTGATTGGCAATTTCTGAAATTTGTTCTGGGTTGCGTTTGTTCTGCCTTCTTCCTTTCCAAATTTTGCATTCTGACTCCAGCAAAAAAGAGGTTAGGCAGATTATTCATAATGAAATTAAACACACAGCAGATTGGCTTTTCATGCTTATAAATCTACAGAAAACACGACCAAGGTGATTTTTTGTGGTTTGGAAAATGAAATGTAAACATTTTGCTTCGGGTTAGCAAGGAATTCCCTCCAAATCGCGTGTGAATGGGATTTTCAGGTGTATTCTTTCAGCAGCATTCAGGTTTCTTGTTAGGCAATTTCCTAAATTTGTTCTGGGTTTGCGTTTGTTTTGCCTTCTTCCTTTCCAAATTTTGTTTTCAGACTCCATAGAAGAGAGATGTTAGGCAGAGTATTCATAATGAAATAAAAACACAGCACATTGTCGTTTCATGCTAGGAAATCTACAGGCAACTCGACCAAGGTGAGTTTTTGTGGTTTGGAAAATGAAATGGAACTCTTTTGCCAAGGTGACACCTAGGAATTCCCTCCAAAAGAAGTTTGAAATGGATTTTCAGGTGTATTCTTTCAGCAGCATTAAGGTCTCTTGATTGACAATTTCCTAAATTTGTTCAGGGTTTGCGTTTGTTTTGCCTTCTTCCTTTATAAATTTCGTATTCTGACTCCATCAAAAAAAAGAGGTTAGGCAGATTATCACTACTGAAATAAAAAACAGAGCAGATTGGCGTTTCATGCTTATAAATCTACAGCAAACACGACCAAGGTGAGTTTTTATGGTTTGGAATATGAAATGTAACCGCTTTGCCGAGTGGACAGCAAGGAATTCCCTCCTCATCAAGTGTACATGGGATTTTCAGGTGTATTCTTTCAGCAGCATTCAGGTTTCTTGTTTGGCAATTTCCTAAATTTGTTCTATGTTTGCATTTGTTTTGCCTTCTTCCTTTCCAAGTTTCGTATTATGACTCCATCCAAAAAGCAGGTTAGGCATAGTATTCATAATGAAAGAAAAAACACAGCACATTGGCGTTTCATGCTAGGAAAATTACAGGCAACTCAAAAAAGTGAGTTTTTGTGTTTTGGACAAAGAAATGTAACTGTTTGGCCCAGGGGACAGCAAGGAATTCCCTCCAAATGGAGTCTGAATCGGATTTTCAGGTGTATTCAATCAGCAGCATTCAGGTTACTTGATTGGCAACTTCCGAAATTTGTTCTGGGTTTGCATTTGTTTTGCCTTCTTCCTTTCCAAATTTTGTATTCTGACTCCAGCAAAAAAGAGGTTAGGCAGAGATTCACTAATAAAATACAAAACACAGCACATTGGTGTTTCACACTTATAAATCTAAGAAAACATGACGAAGGTGAGTTTTTATGGTTTGGAAAATGAAATGTAACCAATTTACCGAAGGAAGAGATAGGAATTCCCTCCAAATCAAGTGTGAAAGGGATTTTCGGGAGTATTCAATCAGCAGCATTCAGGTTCCTTGATTTGCAGTTTCAGAAATTTGTTCTTGGTTTGCGTTTTTTTTGCCTTCATCCTTGCCAAATTTGGTATTCTGACTCCATACATAAAGAGGTTATGCAGAATATCACTAATGAAATAAAAAACACAGCACATTGCCGTTTCATGCTAGGAAAACTACAGGCAACTCGACCAAGCTGAGTTTTTGTGTTTTGGAAAAAGAAATGTAACCGTTTTTCTGAGGGGAAGCAAGGTATTTCCTCCAAATCCAGTGTGAATGGGATTTTCAGTTGTATTCAATCAACAGCATTCAGGTTTCTTGATTGGCAATTTCATATATTTTTTTGGGGGTTTGCGTTTGTTTTGCCTTCTTCTTTCCCAAATTTTGTATTCTGATACATACAAAAAAGAGGTTAGGCAGAGTATTTAAAATGAAATAAAAAACACAGCATACTGGCGTTTCATGCTAGGAAATCTACAGGCAACTTGACAAAGGAGAGTGAATGTGTTTTGGAAAAAGGAATGTAACCATTTTGCCGAGCGAACAGCTAAGAATTCCCTCCAAATTGAGTGTGAATGGGATTTTCGGGTGTATTCAATCATCAGCATTCAGGTTTCTTGTTTGGCAATTTCCTACATTTGTGCTATTTTTGCGTTTGTTTTGCCTTCTTCCTTACCAAATTTTATATTCTGATTCCATACAAAAAAGAGGTGAGGCAGAGTATCCCTAATGAAATAAAAAAACACAGCATATTGGCTTTACATGCTAGCAAAATTACAGGCAGCTCGAACAAGATGAGTGTTTGTGTTTTGTAAACAGAAATGTAAGCATTTGCCGAGTGGACAGCTAGGCATTCCTTCAAAATCGAGTGTGAATGGGATTTGCAGGTGTATTCAATCAGCAGCGTTCAGGTTTCTTGGTTGGCAATTTCCTAAATTTGTGCTATATTTGCATTTGTTTTGCCTTCTTCCTTTCCAAATTTTGTATTCTGACTCCATACAAAAAAGAGGTTAGGCAGGGTATTCATAATGAAATAAAAAACACAGAACATTGACATTTCATGCTAGGAAAACTACAGGCAGCTTGATCAAGGTGAGTGTTTGTGTTTTGGAAAAAGAAATGTAAGCATTTTGCCGAGGGGACAGCTAGGAATTCCCTCCAAATCGAGTGTGAATGGGATTTTTAGGTGTATTCAATCAGCAGCATTCAGATTTCTTGTTTGGCAATTTCCAAAATTGGTTCTGGGTTTGTGTTCTTTTTGCCTTCTTCCTTTTCAAATTTTATGTTCTGACTCCATCCAAAAAGAGTTTAGGCAGAGTATTCATAATGAAATAAAAAACACAGCATATTGGCATTTCATGCTAGGAGATCTACAGGCAACTCGACCAAGGAGAGTTTTTGTGTTTTGGAAAAAGAAATATAACCATTTTGCCCAGGGGACAGCTAAGAATTCCCTCCAAATTGAGTGTGAATGGGATTTTCGGGTGTATTCAATCTGCGGCATTCAGGTTTCTTGTTTGGCAATTTCCAAAATTTGTTCTATGTTTGCCTTTGTTTTGCCTTCTTCCTTTCCAAATTTTGTATTCTGACTCCATACAAAAAATAGATAGGCAGAGTATCCATAATGAAATAAAAAACACAGCACATTGCCGTTTAATGCCAGGAAAACTACCCGCAACTAGACCAATGTGAGTTTTTGTGTTTTGGAAAAAGAAGTATAAGCATTTTGCCGAGGGGACAGCTAGGAATTCCATCCAAATCGAGTGTGAATTGAATTTTCAGGTGTATTCAATCAACAGCATTCAGGTTTCTTGATTGGCAATTTCCTAAATTGGTTCTGGGTTTGTGTTTGTTTTCCCTGCTTCCTTTCCAAATTTTATATTCTGATTCCATACAAAAAAGAGGTGAGGCAGAGTATCCCTAATGAAATAAAAAACACAGCACATTGGCGTTTCATGCTAAGAAATATACAGGGAGCTCGATCAAGGTGAGTGTTTGTGTTTTGTAAAAAGAAATGTAAGCATTTTGCCGAGGGGACAGCTAGGAATTCCCTCCACATCGAGTGTAAATGGGATTTTCAGGTGTATTCAATCGGTGGCATTCAGGTTTCTTGATTGGCAATTTCCTAACTTTGTTCTGAGTTTGCTTTTGTTTTGCCTTCTTCCTTTCCAAATTTTGTATTCTGACTCCATACAAAAAAGAAAATAGGCGCAGTATTCATAAGGAAATAAAAAACAAAGCACCTTGTGTTTCATGCTAGGAAAACTACTCACAACTCGAAGAAGGAGAGTTTTTGTGTTTTGGAAATAAAATGTAACCCATATGCCGAGGGGACTGATAGGAATTCCCTCCACCTTGAGTGTAAATGGGATTTTCAGGTGTATTTAATCAGCGGCATTTAGGTTTCTTGATTGGCAATTTCCAAAATTAGCTCTGGGTTTGCATTTGTTTTGCCTTCTAACTTTCCAAATTTTGTATTCTGACTCCATTCAAAAAGAGTTTAGGCAGAATATTCATTATGATATAAAAAACACAGCACATTGGCTTTTAATGTTTATAAATCTACAGGCAACTCACCAAGGTGATTTTTTGAGTTTTGGAAAAAGAAATGTAACCAATTTGCCGAGGGGACAACTAGGAATTCCCTGCACATCGAGTGTAAATGGGATTTTCTGGTGCTTTCAATCAGCAGTATTCAGGTTCCTTGATTGGCAATTTCCGAAATTTGTTCTATTTTTGCATTTGTTTTGCCTTCCTCCTTTCCAAATTTTGTATTCTGACTCCATAAAAAAGCAGGTTAGGCACAGTATCCCTAATGAAATAAAAAACACAGCACATTGGCTTTTCATGCTTATTAATCTACAGAAAACTCGACCAAGGTTAGTTTTTGTGTTTTGGAACATGAAATTTTACTCTTTGCCGAGGGGACAGCTAGAAATTTCCTCCATATCGAGTGTGAATCGGATTTTCAGGTCTATTCAATGAGCAGCATTCTGGTCTCTTGATAGACAATTTCCTAAATTTGTTCTGGGTTTGCGTTTGTTTTGCCTTCTTCCTTTCCAAATTTGGTACTCTGACTCCATACAAAAAAGACGTTAGGAAGAGTATCTCTTATGAAATAAAAAACACAGCACATTGGCTATTCATGCTTATGAATCTATAGGAAACTCGACCAAGGTTAGTTTTTATGTTTTCGAAAAAGAAATGTAACCAATTTGCGGAGGGGACAACGAGGAATTCCCTCCACATCGAGTGTGAATGGGATTTTCACGTGTATTCAATCAGCAGCATTCAGGTTCCTTAATTGGCAATTTCCTAAATGTGTTCTGTTTATGGGTTTGTTTTGCCTTCTTCCTTTCCAAATTTTGTATTCTGACTCCATAGAAAAAAGAGGTTAGGGAAAGTATTCATAATGAAATAAAAACACAGCACATTGGCATTTCATGCTTAGGAATCTACAGGCAACAAGGCCTAGGTGAGTTTTTGTGTTTTGGAAAAAGGAATGAAACCAATTTGCCAAGGGGACAGCTAGCAATTCCCTCCAAATGGAGTATGAATGGGATTTTCAAGTGTATTCCATAAGCAGCATTCAGGTTCCTTGATTGGCAATTTCCTAACTTTGTTCTGGGTTTGTGTTTGTTTTGCCTTCTTCTTTTCCAAATTTTGTATTCTGACTCCATACAAAAAAGAAGTTAGGCAGCGTATCACTAATGATATAAAAAACACAACAAATTGACGTTTCATGCTTAGAAATCTACAGAAAACTCGACTCTGTTGAGTTTTTCTGTTTTGCAACATGAAATATAACACTTTTGCCAAAGGGACAGCAAGGAATTCCATCTACATCAAGTTTGAATGGGATTTTGAGGTGTATTCAATCAGCAGCATTTAGGTTTCTTGATTGGCAATTTCCCAAATTTATTCTGGGTTTGCGTTTGTTTTGCCTTCTTCCTTTCCAAATTTTGTATTCTGACTCCATCCAAAAAATGCTTTGGCAGTGTATTCAAAATTAAATAAAACACACAGCACATTGGTGTTTCATTTTTATAAATCTAAAAGCAATTCGACCAAGGTGGGTTTTTGTGTTTTGGAAAATGAAATGTACCTGATCTGCTGAGGGGACAGCTAGGATTGCCCTCCACATCGAATGTAAATGGGATTTTCGGGTGTATTCAATTAACAGGATTCAGGTCTCTTCATTGGCAATTTCCTAATTTGGTTCTGTGTTTTTTGTTTGTTTTGCCTTCTTCCTTTCCAAATTTTGTATTCTGACTCCATATAAAAAAAGAGGTTAGGCTGAGTATCCCTTATGAAATCTAAAACACAGCCCATGGGGTTTTCATGCTTATAAATGTACAGTAATTCGACCACGGTGAGTTTTTGTGTTTTGGAACATGAAATGGACACTTTTGCCAAGGGGACAGCTAAGAACTCCCTCCACATCGAGTGTGAATGGGATTTTCAGGTGTATTCAATCAGCGGCATTTAGGTTTCTTGATTGGCAATTTCCCAAATTTATTCTGGGTTTGCGTTTGTATTGCCTTCTTCCTTTCCAAAATTTGTATTCTGACTCTATTCAAAAAAGAGGTTAGGCAGAGTATTCACTATGAAATAAAAAACTCAGCACATTGGCGTTTCATGTTTACAAATCTACAGGCAACTCGACCATAATGAAAGAAAAAACACAGCAGATTGGCATTTCATTTTTATGAATCTAAAATTGGCGTTTCATGGTAGGAAAACTGTAGGCAACTCTACCAAGATGGATTTTTATGTTTTGGAAAATGAAATGTAAACCTTTTGCCGATTGGACAGCAAGGAATTCCCTCAAAATCGAGTTTGAATGGGATTTACAGGTGTATTTAATCAGCAGCATTCAGGTTCCTTGATTGGCAATTTCCTATATTTGGTCAAGGTTTGCGTTTGTTTTGCCTTCTTTCTTTCTCAATTTTGTATTCTGACTCCACACAAAAAAAGAGTTTAGGAAGAGTATCCTTAATGAAATAGGTAAACACAGCACATTTGTTTTTCATGCTGATAAATTTATAGAAAAGTCGACCAAGGTGAGTTTTTGTGTTTTGGAACATGAAATGTAACCATTTTGCCGAGGGGACAGCTAAGAATTACTTCCAAATCGAGTGTGAATGGGATTTTCAGGTGTATTCAATCAGCAGCATTCAGGTTCCTTGATGGGCTATTTCCCAAATTTGTTCCGGGTTTGCGTTTGTTTGCCTTCTTCCTTTCCAAAATTTGTATTCTGACTCCAGACAAAAAAGAGGTTAGGCAGAGTATTCATTATGAAATAAAAACACAGCACATTGGCGTTTCATTTTTGTAAATCTACAGGCAACAACACTAAGGTGAGTTTTTGTGTTTTGGAGAAAGAAATGAATCCAATCTGCTGAGGGGACAGCTAAGAATTTCCTGCACATCGAGTGTGAATGGGATTTTCAGGTGTATTCAATCAGCAGCATTCAGGTTTTTTGATTGGGAATTTCCTAAATTTGGTCTGGGTTTGCGTTTGTTTTGCCTTCTTCCTTTCCAATTTTGGTATTCTGACTCCATACAAAAAGGCGTGTGGACAGAGTATCCATTACGTAATTAAAAATACAGCCAATTGGCATTTCATGGTAGGAAAACTGCAGGCAACTTTACCAAGATGAGTTTTTATGTTTTGGAAAATGAAATGTAAACCTTTTGCCGATTGGACAGAAAGGAATTCCCTCCAAATTGAGTTTGAATGGGATTTTCAGGTGTAATTAATCAGCAGCATTCAGGTTCCTTGATTGGCAATTTCCTAAATTTGGTCAGGGTTTGCGTGTGTTTTGCCTTCTACCTTTCTCAATTTTGTATTCTGACTCCATACAAAAAAGAGTTTAGGAAGAGTATCCCTAATTAAATAAAAAACACAGCACATTGGCTTTTCATGCTGATAAATTTATGGAAAACTCGACCAAGGTGAGTTTTTGTGTTTGGAACATGAAATTTTAGACTGTGGTGAGGGGATAGCTAAGAATTCCCTCCACATCAAGTGTGAATGGGATTTTCAAGTGTATTCAATCTGCAGCATTCAGGTTCCTTGATTGGCAATTTCCTAAATTTGGTTTGGGGTTGCGTTTGTTTTGCCTTCTTCCTTTCCAAATTTTGTATTCTGACTCCATACAAAAAAGAGGTTAGGCAGAGTATCCATAATGAAATAAAAAACACAGCACAATGGCATTTCATGCTAGGAAAGCTACAGGCTAATCGACCAAGGTGAGTTTTTTTGTTTTGGAAAAAGAAATGGATTCAATTTGCCGAAGGGACAGGTAAGAATTCCCTCCACACCCAGTGTTAATGGGATTTTCAGGTGTATTCAGTCAGCAGCATTCAGGTTTCTTGATTTGCAATTTCCTAAATTTGTTCAGGGTTTGCGTTTGTTTTGACTTCTTCCTTTCCAAATTTTGTATTCTGACTCCATACAAAAAAGAGGTTAGGCATAGTATACCTAATGATATAAAAAACACAGCAAATTGGCATTTCATGCTTAGAAATCTAAAGGAAACTAACTAAGTGGAGTTTTTGTGTTTTGCAACATGAAATATAACACTTTTGCCTAAGGGACAGCAAGGAATTCCCTCCAAATCGAGTGTGATTGGGATTTTCAGGTGTATTCATTCAGCAGCATTCAGGTTCCTTGATTGGCAATTTCTTAAATTTGTTCTGGGTTTGCATTTGTTTTGCCTTCTTCCTTTCCAAATTTTGTATTCTGACTCCATACAAAAAATAGGATAGGCATAGTATTCATAATGAAATAAAAAACACAGCACATTGACTTGTCATGCTTATAAATCTACAGAAAACTCGACCAAGGTGTGTTGTTGTGTTTTGGAAGATGAAATTTTACCCTTTTGCCGAGGACACAGCTAGGAATTCCCTCCACATCGAGTGTGAATGGGATTTTCAGGTGTATTCAATCAGCATCATGCAGGTCTCTAGATTGACAATTTCCTAAATTTCTTCTGGGTTTGCGTTTGTTTTGCCCTCTTCCTTTCCAAATTTTGTATTCTGACTCCATACAAAAAAGAGGTTAGGCAGAGTATTCCTAATGAAATAAAAAAACAGAGATTGGCATTTCATTTTTATGAATCTACAGGCAACATGATCAAGGTGTGTTTTTGTGTTTTTGAAAAAGAAATGTAACCAATTTGCTGAGAGGACAGCTAAAAATTCCCTCGAAGTAGAGTGTGAATGGGATTTTCAAGTGTATTCAATCAGGGCATTGATGCTCCTTGACTGACAATTTCTTTAATTTGTTCTGGATTTGCATTTGTTTTGCCTTCTTTCTTTCCAAATATGGTATTCTGACTCCATACAAAAAAGAGGTTAGTCAGAGTATTCATAATGAAAGAAAAACACAGCACATTGGCGTTTCACACTTAGGAATCTACTGGCAATTCGACCAAGGTGAGTTTTTGTGTTTTGGAACATAAAATGTAACACTTTTGCCAAGGAGACAGCAAGGAATTCCATCTGTATCAAGTGTAAATGGGATTTTCAAGTGTATTCAATTAGCAGCATTCAGGTTTCTTGATTGGAAATTTCGTAAATTTGTTCTGGGTTTGCGTTTGTTTTGCCTTCTTCCTTTCCAAATTTTGTATTCTGACTCCATACAAAATAGAGGTAATGCAGAGTATCCATAATGAAATAAAAAATACAGTACGTTGGCGTTTTATGTTAGAAAACTATAGACAACTCGATAAAGGTGAGGTTTTGTGTTTTGGAAAATGAAATTTTAGACTTTTCTCGAGGGGACAGCTAGGAATTCCCTCAAATCCAGTGCGAATTGGAAGTGCAGTTGTATTCAATCAGCAGCATTCAGGTTTACTGTTTGGCAATTTCCTAAATTTGTTCTGCGTTTGCGTTTGTTTTGCTTTGTTCCTTTCCAAATTTTGTATTCTGACTCCATACCAAAAGAGGTTATGCAGAGTATCCATAATGAAGTAAAAAATACAGTACATTTGCTTTTCAGGCTAGAAAACTATAGGCAACACGAACAAGGTGAATTTTTTTGTATTGGAAAAAGAAATGTAACCAATTTGCGAAGGGGACAGCTAAGAATTCCCTGCCTTCGAGTGTGAATGGGATTTTCAAGTGTATTCAATCAGCAGCATTCAGGTTCCTTGTTTGGCAATTTCCTAAATTTGTTCTGGGTTTGGATTTGTTTTGCCTTCTTCCTTTCCAAATTTGGTATTCTGACTCCATACAAAAAGATGTTGGGCATAGTATTCATAATGATATAATAAACACAGAACATTGGGGCTTCATGCTAGGAAACATATAGGTAACTAGACCAAGGAAAGTTTTTGAGTTTTGGAAAATGAAATGAAACTATTTTGCGGAGGGAACAGCTAGGAATTCCCTCCAAATCGAGTGTGAATTGAATGTTCAGTTGTATTCAATCAGCAGCATTCAGGTCTCTTGATTGGCAATTTCCTAAATTTGCTCTGGGTTTGCATTTGTTTTGCCTTCTTCCTTTCCAAATTTGGTATTCTGACTGCATACAAAAAAGAGCTTAGGCAGAATATACATATTGAAATAAAAAACACAGCACATTGGCGTTTCATGCTGGGAAAACTACAGGCAACTCGACCAAGGTGAGTTTTTGTGTTTTGGAAAATGAAATGGAACACCTTGGTCGAGTTGCCTATAGTTTTCCTAGCATGAAATGAAATATGCTATGTTTTTTATTTCATTATGAATACTTTGCCTAATCTCTTATTTTTATGGATTCATAATAAAAAATTTGGAAATGAAGAACGCAAAACAATCGCACACCGAGAACAAATTTAGGAAATTACCAATCAAGGAAACTGAATGCTGCTGATTGAATACACCTTAAAATTCCATTCACACTAGATTTTGATGGAATTCCTAGCTGTCCCCTGGGCAAAATCATTACATATATTTTTCCAAAACACAAAAATTCACCTTGCTCAAGTATCATGTAGTATTCGTAGCATGGAACGCCAATGTGCTGGGTTTTTTATTTCATTATGAATATTCTGCCTAAGCTCTTTTTTGTATGCAGTCAGAATACCAAATTTGGAAAGGAAGAAGGCAAAACAAACGCAAACCCAGAACAAATTTAGGAAATTTCCAATCTAGAGACCTGAATGCTGCTGAAAGCATACACCTGAAAATGCCATTCACACTCGATATGTAGGGAATTCCTAGCTGTTGCCTCGGAAATTTAGTTACACTTGATTTCCAAAACACAAAAACTCTCCTTGCTCGACTTCCCTGTAGTTTTCCTAGCATGAAAGGCCAATGTGCTGGGTTTTTTGTTTTATTATGAATACTCTGCCTAACCTCTTTTTGCATGGAGTCAGAATACAAAATTTGTAAAGGAAGAAGGCAAAACAAACGGAAACACAGAATAAATTTACGGAATTTCTAAACAAGAAACAGGAATGCTGCTGATTGCATACAGCTGAAAATCCCATTCACACTCGCTTTGGAGGGAATTCCTAGCTGTCCCCTCAGAAAATTAGTTACATTTTATTTCCAAAACACAAAAGCTCTCCTTGATCGACTTGCCTGAAGTTTTCCTAGCATGAAACGCCAATGTGCTGTGTTTTTTTATTTCACTATGAATACACCGCCTACCCTCTTTTTTGTATGGAGTCAGAATACGAAATTTGGAAAGGAAGAAGGCAAAACAAACGCAAACCCAGAACAAATTTCGGAAATTGCCAATCAAGAAACCTGAATGCTGCTGATTGAATACACCTGAAATTCCCATTCACACTTGATTTGGACGGAATTCTTTGATGTCACCTTGGCAAATTAGTTACAATTTATTTCCAAAACACAAAAACACTAGTTGGTCGACTTTTCTCTAGTTTTCCTATCCTGAAACACCAATGTGTGTATTTTTTATTTCATTATGAATACTCTGCCTGACCTCTTTTTTTTGTGTGGAGTCAGAATACAAAATTTGAAAAGGAAGATGTCAAAAAAAATGCAAACCCAGAACAAATTTAGGAAACTGCCAATCAAGGAACCTGATTACTGCTGAAAGAATACACTGAAAATCCCATTCACACTCGATTAGGAGGGAATTCCTAGCTCTCCGCTCGACAAAATGGTTACATTTCTTTTTCCAAACACAAAAACTCACCGTGGTCGAGTTGCCTGTAGTATTCCTAGCATGAACCCCAATGTACTGAGTTTTTTATTTCATTATGAATACTCTGCCTGACCTCTTTTTTGTATGGAGGCAGAATACCAAATTGGGAATGGAAGAAGGCAAAACAAACGCAAACATATAACAAATTTAGGAAATTGCCAATCAAGAGACCTGAATGGTCCTCAATGAATACAGCTGAAAATCTCATTCACAGTTGTTGTGGATGGAATTCCTTGCTGTCCCTTGTCAAAATGGTTCCATTTCATTTTCCAAAACACAAAAACCCACCTAGGTCGAGTTGTTTGTTTATTCCAAAGTGTAAAATGCCAATGTGCTGTGTTTCTTATTTCATTGTGAAAACTCTGACTAACCTCTTTTTTCTACGGAGTGAGAATACAAAATTTGGAAAGGAAGAAGGCAAAACAAAAGCAAACCCAGAACAAATTTATGGAATTGCCAAACAAGAAAACTGAATGCTGCTGAGTGAATAAACCTGAACATCCCATTACACTGGATTTGGAGGAATTCCTAGTTGTCCCCTAGGCAAATTAGTTACACTTTATTTCCAAAACACAAAAACTAAAGTTGGTCAACTTGCCTGTAGTTTTCCTAGCATGAAACGCTAATGTGCTGTGTTTTTAATATCATTATGAATACTCTGCATGACCTGTTTTTTTGTATGGAGCCAGAAAACAAAATTTGGAAAGAAAGAAGGCAAAACAAAAGAAACCCAGAACAAATTTAGAAAATTGCAAATCAAGAAACCTGAATGCTGCTGATTGAATACACCTGAAAATCCAATTCACACTCGATTTGGAGGGAATTCCTAGCTTGTCCTTCGGCAAATTGGGTACGTTTCTTTTTCCAAAACACAAAAACTATACTTGGTCGAGTTACCTGTAGATTTCCTAAAATGAAACGCCAACGTGCTGTGTTTTTTATTTCATTAGGGAAACTCTGCATAACCACTTTTTTTTTTGGAGAAAGAATACCTAATTTGAAAAGGAAGAAGGCAAAACAAACGCAAACCCAGAACAAATTTACGATATTGCCAATCAAGAAATCTGAACGCTGTTGATTGAATACACCTGAAAATCCCATTCACACTTGATTTGGAGGGAATTCCTTGCTATCCCATTGGCAAAATGTTCCTTTTCATTTTCAAAAACAAAATACTCACATTGGTCATGTTGCCTGTATTTTTCCTAGCATGAAACGCCAATGTGCTGTGTTTTTTAATTCATTATGAATACTCTGCCTAACCTCTTTTTTTATGGAGTCAGAATACAAAATTTGGAAAGGAAGAAGGCAAAACAAAGGCAAACCCAGAACAAATTTAGGAAATTGCCAATCAAGAAACCTAAATGCTGCTGATTGAATACACCTGAAAATACCATTCACACTGGATGTGGAGGGAATTCCTAGCTGTCCTCTCAGCAAAATGGTTACACTGCATTTTCCAAAACACAAAAACTCACCTTTGTCGAGTTGCCTGTAATTTTCTTACCATGAATCGATCTTGTGGTGTGTTTTTATTTCATGATGAATACTCGGCCTTGCCTCTTTTTTGTATGGAGTCAGAATACAAAATTTGGAAACGAAGAAGGCAAAACAAACGCAAACCCAGAACCTATTTAGGAAATTGCCAATCAAGAAACCTGAATGCTGCTGAAAGAATACACCTGAAAATCCCATTGGCACTTGATGTTGAGGGAATTCCTAGCTGTCCCCTCGGCAAGAGGGTAAAATTTCATCTTCCAAAATACAACAACACACCTTCTTCGAGGTTTCTGTAGATTTATAAGCATGAAATGCCGATGTGCTGTGTTTTTTATTTCATTACGAATACTCTGCCTTACCTCTTTTTCTATGGAGTCAGAATACAAAATTTGGAAAGGAAGAAGGCAAAACAAACGCAAACCCAGAACAAATTTAGGAAATTGCAATCAAGAAACCTGAATGCTGCTGCTTGAATACACCTGAAAATCCCATTCACACTCCATTTTGAGGGAATTTCTAGCCTTCCTCTCTGCAAAATTCTTGCATTACTTGTTTGAAAACACAAAAACTCACCTTGGTCACGCAACCTCTAATATTGCTAGCATGAAACGCCTATGTGCTGTGTTTTTTATTTCATTATAAAAACACTGCCTAACCTCATTTTTTTATGGAGTCAGAATACAAAATTTGGAAAAGAAGAAGGCAAAACAAATGCAAACCCAGAACAAATTTAGGAAATTGCCAAACAAGAAACCTGAATGCTGCTGATTGAATACACCTGAAAATCACGTTCACACTCGATGTGGAGGGAATTCCTAGCTGTCCCTTCGGCAAAATGGTTCCATTGCATTTACCAAAACACAAAAACTCACCTTGGTCCCGCAACCTCTAATATTGCTATCATGAACCGCCTATGTGCTGTGATTTTATTTCATGATGAATACTCTGCCTAGCCTCTTTTTTGTATGGAGTCAGAATACAAATTTGGAAAGGAAGAAGGCAAAACAAACGCAAACCCAGAACAAATTTAAGAAATGGCCAATCAAGAAACCTGAATGCTGCTGAGTGAATACACCTGAAAATCCCTCTCACACTCGATTTGGAGGGAATTCCTAGCTGTCCCCTCGGCAAAATGGTTAGATTACTTTTTCAAAAACACAAAAAATCACCTTGTCGGGTTGCCTGTAGATTTCCTAGCATGAATCGCTAATGTGCTGTGTTTTTTATTTCATGATGAATACTCTGCTTAGCCTCTTTTTTGTATGCAGTCAGAATACAAATTTGGAAAGGAAGAAGGCAAAACAAACGCAAACCCAGAACCAATTTAGGAAATTGCCAATCAAGAAACCTGAATGATGCTGAAAGAATACACCTGAAAATCCCATTTGCACTCGATGTCCAGGGAATTCCTAGCTTTCCCCTCGGCAAAAGGGTAAAATTACATCTTCCAAAACACAACAACACACCTTCTTCGAGGTTTCTGTAGATTTATAAGCATGAAACGCCAATGTGCTGTTTTTTTTTATTTCATGATGAATACTCTGCCTAACCTCTTTTTTGTATGGAATCAGAATACAAAATTTGGAAAGGAAGAAGGCAAAACAAACAGAAACCCAGAACCAATTTAGGAAATTGCCAATCAACAAACCTGAATGCTGCTGATTGAATACACCTGAAAATCCCATTCACACTCCATTTGGAGGGAATTTCTAGCCTTCCTCTCTGCAAAATTCTTACATTACTTTTTCGAAAACACAAAAACTCACCTTGGTCACGCAACCACTAATATTACTAGCATGAAACGCCTATGTGCTGTGTTTTTTATTTCATTATGAATACTCTGCCTAACCTCTTTTTTGTATGATGTCAGAATACAAAATTTGGGAAGGAAGAAGGCAAAACAAACGCAAACCCAGAACCAATTTAGGAAATTGCCAATCAAGAAACCTGAATGCTGCTGATTGAATACAGCTGAAAATCCCATTCACACTCGATGTGGAGGGAATTCCTAGCTTTCCCCTCGGCAAAATGGTTAGATTTCTTTTTCCAAAACACAAAACCTCACTTTGGTCTCATTGCCTGTAGTTTTCCCAGCATAAAAACGCCAATGTGCTGTGATTTTCATTTCATGATGAATACTCTACCTAGCCTCTTTTTTGTATGGGGTCAGAATACAAAATTTGGAAAGGAAGAAGGCAAAACAAAGAACAACCCCGAACAAATTTAGGAAATTGCCAATCAAGAAACCTAAATGCTGCTGATTGAATACACCTGAAAATACCATTCACACTCGATGTGGAGGGAATTCCTAGCTATCCCCTCAGCAAAATGGTTACATTGCATTTTCCAAAACACAAAAACTCACCTTTGTCGAGTTGCCTGTAATTTTCTTAGCGTGAATCGCTCTTGTGCTGTGTTTTTATTTCATGATGAATACTCTGCCTTGCCTCTTTTTTGTATGGAGTCAGAATACAAAATTTGGAAACGAAGAAGGCAAAACAAACGCAAACCCAGAACCTATTTAGGAAATTGCCAATCAAGAAACCTGAATGCTGCTGAAAGAAAACACCTGAAAATCCCATTGGCACTTGATGTTGAGGGAATTCCTAGCTGTCCCCTCGGCAAGAGGGTAAAATTTCATCTTCCAAAATACAACAACACACCTTCTTCGAGGTTTCTGTAGATTTATAAGCATGAAATGCCGATGTGCTGTTTTTTTTATTTCATTACGAATACTCTGCCTAACCTCTGTTTTGTATGGAGTCAGAATACAAAATTTGGAAAGGAAGAAGGCAAAACAAACGCAAACCCAGAACCAATTTAGGAAATTGCAATCAAGAAACCTGAATGCTGCTGCTTGAATACACCTGAAAATCCCATTCACACTCCATTTTGAGGGAATTTCTAGCCTTCCTCTCTGCAAAATTCTTGCATTACTTGTTTGAAAACACAAAAACTCACCTTGGTCACGCAACCTCTAATATTGCTAGCATGAAACGCCTATGTGCTGTGTTTTTTATTTCATTATAAAAACACTGCCTAACCTCTTTTTTTTATGGAGTCAGAATACAAAATTTGGAAAAGAAGAAGGCAAAACAAACGCAAACCCAGAACAAATTTAGGAAATTGCCAAACAAGAAACCTGAATGCTGCTGATTGAATACACCTGAAAATCACGTTCACACTCGATGTGGAGGGAATTCCTAGCTGTCCCTTCGGCAAAATGGTTCCATTGCATTTACCAAAACACAAAAACTAACCTTGGCCCCGCAACGTCTAATATTGCTAGCATGAACCGCCTATGTGCTGTGTTTTTCATTTCATGATGAATACTCTGCCTAGCCTCTTTTTTGTATGGAGTCAGAATACAAATTTGGAAAGGAAGAAGACAAAATAAAGGCAAACCCAGAAAAAATTTAGGAAATTGCCAATCAAGAAACCTAAATGCTGCTAACTGAATAAACCTGAAAATACAATTCACACTCGATGTGGAAGGAATTCCTAGCTGTCCCCTCAGCAAAATGGTTACATTGCATTTTCCAAAACACAAAAACTCACCTTTCTCGAGTTGCGTGTAATTTACTTAGCGTGAATCGCTCTTGTGCTTTCTTTTTTTTCATGATGAATACTCTGCCTAGCCTCTTTTTGGTATGGAGTCAGAATACAAAATTTGGAAAGGAAGAAGGCAAAACAAATGGAAACCCAGAACATATTTAGGAAATTGCCAATCAAGAAACCTGAATGCTGCAGACTGAATACACCTGAAAATCCCATTCACATGCGATTTGGAGGGAATTCCTAGCTGTGCCCTCGGCAAAATGCTTACATTTCTTTTTCAAAAAAAAAAAAAAACTCTCCTTGGTCGAGGTGCCTGTAGATTTCCAAGCATGAAAGGCCAATGTGCTGTGTTTTTATTTCATTAGGGATAATCTGCCTAACCTCTTTTTGTACGGAGTCAGAATACAAAATTTGGAAAGGAAGAAGGCAAAACAAATGCAAAAGTAGCAAAAATTTAGGAAATTGCCAAACAAGAAACCTGAATGCTGCTGATTGAATACACCTGAAAATCCCAGTTACATTGGATGTGGAGGGAATTCTTCCTAGCTGTCCCCCCGCAAAATGCTTACATTTCTTTTTCCAAAACACAAGCACTCACATTGGTCGATCTGCCTGTAGTTTTGCTAGCATCAAACGCCAATGTGCTGTGTTTTTTATTTCATTAGGGATAATCTGCCTAACCACTTTTTTGTATGAAGTCAGAACATAAAATTTGGAAAGGAAGAAGGCAAAACAAACACAAACCCAAAATAAATTTAGGAAATTGTCAATCAAGAAACCTGAATGCTGCTGATTGAATACACCTGAAAATCGCATTCACACTCGATTTGGAGGGAATTCCTAGTTCTCCCCTCAGAAAATTAGTTATATTTTATTTCCAAAACACAAAAACTCTCCTTGGTCGACTTGTTGTAGTTTTCCTGGCATGAAACAACAATGTGCTGTGTTTTTTATTTCATTATGAATACTCTGCCTAACGTCTTTTATGTATGGAGTCAGAATAAAAAATTTGGAAAGGAAGAAGGCAAAACAAACAGAAAAATAGCACAAATTTAGGAAAATGCCAAACAAGAAACTTGAATGCTGCTGATTGAATACACCTGAAAATCCCATTCACACTCGATGTGGAGGGAATTCCTAGCTGTCCCCTTGGCAAAATGCTTACATTTCTTTTTCCCAAACACAAGCACTCACATTGGTCGAGCTGCCTGTAGATTTCCTAGCATGAAACGCCAATGTGCTGTGTTTTTATTTCATTAGGAATACTCTGCCTAACATCTTTTTTGTATGGAGTCAGAATACAAAATTTGGAAAGGAAGAAGGCAAAACAAACGCAAACCCAGAACAAATTTACGAAACTGCCAAACAAGAAACCTGAATGCTGCTGATTGAATACACCCGAAAATCCCATTCACACTCGATTTGGAGGGAATTCCTGGCTGCCCCCTCGGCAAAATTAGTTACATTACTTTTTCCAAAACACAAAAACGCTTCTTGGTTGAGTTGGCTGTATATTTCCTAGCATGAAACGCCAATGTGCTGTGTTTTTATTTCGTTAAGAACACTCTGCCTAAACACTTTTTTGTATGGAGTCAGAATACAAAATTTGGAAAGGAAGAAGGCAAAGCAAACGCAAACCCAGAACCAATTTAGGAAATTGCCAAACAAGAAACACGAATGCTATTGATTGAATACACCTGAAAATCCCATTCACAGTCGATTGGGAGGGAATTTCTAGCCTTCCTCTCTGCAAAATTCTTACATTACTTTTTCGAAAACACAAAAACTCACCTTGGTCACGCAACCACTAATATTACTAGCATGAAACGCCTATGTGCTGTGTTTTTTATTTCATTATGAATACTCTGCCTAACCTCTTTTTTGTATGATGTCAGAATACAAAATTTGGGAAGGAAGAAGGCAAAACAAACGCAAACCCAGAACCAATTTAGGAAATTGCCAATCAAGAAACCTGAATGCTGCTGATTGAATACAGCTGAAAATCCCATTCACACTCGATGTGGAGGGAATTCCTAGCTTTCCCCTCGGCAAAATGGTTAGATTTCTTTTTCCAAAACACAAAACCTCACTTTGGTCTCATTGCCTGTAGTTTTCCCAGCATAAAAACGCCAATGTGCTGTGATTTTCATTTCATGATGAATACTCTACCTAGCCTCTTTTTTGTATGGGGTCAGAATACAAAATTTGGAAAGGAAGAAGGCAAAACAAAGAACAACCCCGAACAAATTTAGGAAATTGCCAATCAAGAAACCTAAATGCTGCTGATTGAATACACCTGAAAATACCATTCACACTCGATGTGGAGGGAATTCCTAGCTATCCCCTCAGCAAAATGGTTACATTGCATTTTCCAAAACACAAAAACTCACCTTTGTCGAGTTGCCTGTAATTTTCTTAGCGTGAATCGCTCTTGTGCTGTGTTTTTATTTCATGATGAATACTCTGCCTTGCCTCTTTTTTGTATGGAGTCAGAATACAAAATTTGGAAACGAAGAAGGCAAAACAAACGCAAACCCAGAACCTATTTAGGAAATTGCCAATCAAGAAACCTGAATGCTGCTGAAAGAAAACACCTGAAAATCCCATTGGCACTTGATGTTGAGGGAATTCCTAGCTGTCCCCTCGGCAAGAGGGTAAAATTTCATCTTCCAAAATACAACAACACACCTTCTTCGAGGTTTCTGTAGATTTATAAGCATGAAATGCCGATGTGCTGTTTTTTTTATTTCATTACGAATACTCTGCCTAACCTCTGTTTTGTATGGAGTCAGAATACAAAATTTGGAAAGGAAGAAGGCAAAACAAACGCAAACCCAGAACCAATTTAGGAAATTGCAATCAAGAAACCTGAATGCTGCTGCTTGAATACACCTGAAAATCCCATTCACACTCCATTTTGAGGGAATTTCTAGCCTTCCTCTCTGCAAAATTCTTGCATTACTTGTTTGAAAACACAAAAACTCACCTTGGTCACGCAACCTCTAATATTGCTAGCATGAAACGCCTATGTGCTGTGTTTTTTATTTCATTATAAAAACACTGCCTAACCTCTTTTTTTTATGGAGTCAGAATACAAAATTTGGAAAAGAAGAAGGCAAAACAAACGCAAACCCAGAACAAATTTAGGAAATTGCCAAACAAGAAACCTGAATGCTGCTGATTGAATACACCTGAAAATCACGTTCACACTCGATGTGGAGGGAATTCCTAGCTGTCCCTTCGGCAAAATGGTTCCATTGCATTTACCAAAACACAAAAACTAACCTTGGCCCCGCAACGTCTAATATTGCTAGCATGAACCGCCTATGTGCTGTGTTTTTCATTTCATGATGAATACTCTGCCTAGCCTCTTTTTTGTATGGAGTCAGAATACAAATTTGGAAAGGAAGAAGACAAAATAAAGGCAAACCCAGAAAAAATTTAGGAAATTGCCAATCAAGAAACCTAAATGCTGCTAACTGAATAAACCTGAAAATACAATTCACACTCGATGTGGAAGGAATTCCTAGCTGTCCCCTCAGCAAAATGGTTACATTGCATTTTCCAAAACACAAAAACTCACCTTTCTCGAGTTGCGTGTAATTTACTTAGCGTGAATCGCTCTTGTGCTTTCTTTTTTTTCATGATGAATACTCTGCCTAGCCTCTTTTTGGTATGGAGTCAGAATACAAAATTTGGAAAGGAAGAAGGCAAAACAAATGGAAACCCAGAACATATTTAGGAAATTGCCAATCAAGAAACCTGAATGCTGCAGACTGAATACACCTGAAAATCCCATTCACATGCGATTTGGAGGGAATTCCTAGCTGTGCCCTCGGCAAAATGCTTACATTTCTTTTTCAAAAAAAAAAAAAACTCTCCTTGGTCGAGGTGCCTGTAGATTTCCAAGCATGAAAGGCCAATGTGCTGTGTTTTTATTTCATTAGGGATAATCTGCCTAACCTCTTTTTGTACGGAGTCAGAATACAAAATTTGGAAAGGAAGAAGGCAAAACAAATGCAAAAGTAGCAAAAATTTAGGAAATTGCCAAACAAGAAACCTGAATGCTGCTGATTGAATACACCTGAAAATCCCAGTTACATTGGATGTGGAGGGAATTCTTCCTAGCTGTCCCCCCGCAAAATGCTTACATTTCTTTTTCCAAAACACAAGCACTCACATTGGTCGATCTGCCTGTAGTTTTGCTAGCATCAAACGCCAATGTGCTGTGTTTTTTATTTCATTAGGGATAATCTGCCTAACCACTTTTTTGTATGAAGTCAGAACATAAAATTTGGAAAGGAAGAAGGCAAAACAAACACAAACCCAAAATAAATTTAGGAAATTGTCAATCAAGAAACCTGAATGCTGCTGATTGAATACACCTGAAAATCGCATTCACACTCGATTTGGAGGGAATTCCTAGTTCTCCCCTCAGAAAATTAGTTATATTTTATTTCCAAAACACAAAAACTCTCCTTGGTCGACTTGTTGTAGTTTTCCTGGCATGAAACAACAATGTGCTGTGTTTTTTATTTCATTATGAATACTCTGCCTAACGTCTTTTATGTATGGAGTCAGAATAAAAAATTTGGAAAGGAAGAAGGCAAAACAAACAGAAAAATAGCACAAATTTAGGAAAATGCCAAACAAGATACTTGAATGCTGCTGATTGAATACACCTGAAAATCCCATTCACACTCGATGTGGAGGGAATTCCTAGCTGTCCCCTTGGCAAAATGCTTACATTTCTTTTTCCCAAACACAAGCACTCACATTGGTCGAGCTGCCTGTAGATTTCCTAGCATGAAACGCCAATGTGCTGTGTTTTTATTTCATTAGGAATACTCTGCCTAACATCTTTTTTGTATGGAGTCAGAATACAAAATTTGGAAAGGAAGAAGGCAAAACAAACGCAAACCCAGAACAAATTTACGAAACTGCCAAACAAGAAACCTGAATGCTGCTGATTGAATACACCCGAAAATCCCATTCACACTCGATTTGGAGGGAATTCCTTGCTGCCCCCTCGGCAAAATTAGTTACATTACTTTTTCCAAAACACAAAAACGCTTCTTGGTTGAGTTGGCTGTATATTTCCTAGCATGAAACGCCAATGTGCTGTGTTTTTATTTCGTTAAGAACACTCTGCCTAAACACTTTTTTGTATGGAGTCAGAATACAAAATTTGGAAAGGAAGAAGGCAAAGCAAACGCAAACCCAGAACAAATTTAGGAAATTGCCAAACAAGAAACACGAATGCTATTGATTGAATACACCTGAAAATCCCATTCACAGTCGATTGGGAGGGAATTCCTAGCTGTCCCCTCGGCAAAATGGTTACATTTCTTTTTCTAAAACACAAAAACTCACCTTTGTCGAGCTGCCTGTATTTTTTCTAGCATGAAACGCCAATGTGCTGTGTTTTTTCTTTCATTATGAATACTTTGCCTACCCTCTTTTTGTAGGAAGTCAGAATACAAAGTTTGGAAAGGCAGAAGGCAAAATAAAAACGCAAACCCAGATCAAATTTAGGAAATTGCCAAGGAAGAATCCTGAATGCTGCTGGTTGAATACACCTGAAAATCCCACTTACACTGGATGTGGAGGGAATTCCTAGCTGTCCCCTCGGGAAAAGTGCTCCATTTCATTTTCCAAAACACAAAAACTCACCTTATTCAAGTTTCGTGTAGTTGTCCTGGCATGAAATGCCAATGTGCTGTGTTTTTTATTTCCTTAAGAACACTCTGCCTAACGACTTTTTTGTATGGAGTCAAAATACAAAATTTGGAAAGGAAGAAGGCAAAACAAAGGCAAACCCAGTACAAATTTAGGAAATTGCCAAACAAGTAACCTGAATGCTGCTGATTGAATACACCTGCAAATCCCATTCACACTAGATGTGGAGGGAATTCCTAGCTGTCCCCTCAGAAAATTAGTTACATTTTATTTCCAAAACACAAAAACTCACCTTGGTCGATTTGCCTGTTTGTTTCCTGGCATGAAACGCCAATGTGCTGTGTTTTTTATTTCATTATGATTACTGTGCCTAACTTCTTTTTTGTATGGAGTCAGAATACAAAATTTTGAAAGGAAGAAGCAAAAAAAATGCAAACCCAGGACAAATTTAGGAAATTGCCAATCAAGAAACCTGAATGCTGCTGATTGAATACACGTGAAAATCCCAACACACTTGATATGCAGGGAATTCCTAGCTGTCCCCCTGGCAAATGCTTACATTTCTTTTTCCAAAACACAAAAACTCACCTTGGTCACATTGCCTGCAGTTTTGCCTGCATGAAATGACAATATGGTGTGTTTTTTATTTCATTAGGGATACTCTGCCTAACCCCTTTTTTGTGTCGAGTCAGAATTCAAAATTTGGAAAGGAAGAAAGTGAAACAAACGCAAACCCAGAACAATTTGAGGAAATTGCCAAACAAAAACCTGAATGCTGTGGATTGAATACACCTGAAAATCCCATTCACACTGGATTTGGTGGGAATTCATAGCCGTCACCTCTGCACAATGCTTACATTTCTTTTTCCAAACACAAAAACTCACCTTGGTCGAGTTGCCTGTGGCTTTCCTAGCACGAAACGCCTATGTGCTATGTTTTTATTTCATTTTGGATACTCTGCCTAACCTCTTTTTTGTATGGAGTCAGAATACAAAATTTGGAAAGGAAAAAGGCAAAACAAACGCAAACCTAGAACAAATTTAGGAAATTGCCAAACAAGAAACCTGAATGCTGCTAACTGAATACACCTGAAAATCCCATTCACACTGAATTTGGATGGAATTCCTAGCTGATCCCTCCACAAATGCTTACATTTCTTTTTCTAAAACATGAACACTCACCTTGGTCGAGCTGCATGTAGATTTCCTAGCATGAAACGCCAATATGCTGTGTTTTTTCTTTTATTATGAATACTCTGCCTAACCTCTATTTTGGATGGAGTCAGAATACAAAATTTGGAAAGGAAGAAGGCAAAACAAATGCAAACCCAATACAAATTTTGGTAATTGCCAGTCAAGAAACCTGAATGTTGCTCATTGAATACACCTGAAAATCCCATTCACACTCAATTTGGAGGGAATTTCTAGCTGTCCCCTTGGCAAAATGCTTACATTTCTTTTTCCAAAACACAAACACTCTCCTTGGTCAAGCTGCCTGTATTTTCCTAGCATGAAATGCCAATGTGCTGTGTTTTATATTTCATTATGAATACTCTGCCTAACCTCTTTTTTGTTTGGAGTCAGAATACAAAATTTGGAAAGGAAGAAGGCAAAACAAACTCAAAAATAGAACAAATTTAGGAAATTGCCAAACAAGAAACCTGAATGAAGCTGATTGAATACACCTGCACATCCAGTTCACACTCGATTTGGAGGGAATTCCTAGCTATTCCCTCCACAAATGCTTACATTTCTTTTTCCAAAAGACAAACACTCACCTTTTTCGAGCTGTCTGTAAAATTCCTAGCATGAAACACCAATACGCTCTGTTTTTTATTTCGTTATTAATACTCTGCCTAAAATCTTTTTTGTATGGAGTCAGAATTCAAAATTTGGAAAGGAAGAAGGCAAAACAAACGCACTCTGAACAAATTTAGGAAATTGCCAAGGAAGAAACGTGAATGCTGCTGATTGAATACACCGGAAAATCCCATTTACATTGGATGTGGAGGGAATTCCTAGCTGTCCCCTCAGAAAATTTGTTACATTTTATATCAAAAACACAAAAACTCACCTTGGTCGATTTGCCTGAAGTTTTGCTAGCATGAAACGGCAATGTGCTGTGTTTTTTATTTCATTAGGGATAATCTGCCTAACCTCTTTTTTGTATGGAGTCAGAATACAAAATTTGGAAAGGAAGAAGGCAAAACAAATGCAAAAATAGCACTAATTTAGGAAATTGCCAATCAAGAAACCTGAATGCTGCTAATTGAATACACCTGAAAATCCCATTCACACTTGATGTGGAGGGAATTCCTAGCTGTCTCCTCGGCAAAATGCTTATATTACTTTTTCCCAAAACACAAAAACTCACCTTGGTCGAGCTGCCTGTAGTTTTCCTAGCATGAAACGCCAATGTGCTGTGTTTTTATGTCATTACGAATACTCTGCCTAACCTCTTTTTTGTAAGAAATCAGATTACAAAATTTGGAAAGGAAGAAGGCAAAAGAAACGCAAACCCAGAACAAATTTAGGAAATTGCTAAAGAAGGAACCTGATTGCTGCTTATTGAATACACCTGAAAATACCATTCACACTCGATTTGGAGGGAATTCCTAGATGTCCGCTCAGCAAAATGCTTACATTTCATTTTCCAAAACACAAAATCACTCCTTGGTCGAGCTGCCTGTAGTTTTCTTAGCTTGAAAGGCCAATGTGCTGTGTTTTTTATTTCTTTCTGAATGCTATGCTGAACATCTTTTTTGTATGGAGTCAGAATACAAAATTTGGAAAGGAAGAAGGAAAAACAAATGCAAAAATATCACAAATTTAGGAAAATACCAAAGAAGATACCTGAATGCTGCTGATTGATTACACCTGAAAATCACATTTAATTCGATGTGGAGGGAATTCCTAGCTGTCCCCTCGGCAAATGCTTACATTTGTTTTTCCAAAACCCAAGCACTCTCCTTGGTAGAGCTGCCTGTAGTATTCCTAGCATGAAACGCCAATGTGCTGTGTTTTTTATTTCATTAGGGATAATCTGCCTAATCTTTTTTTTGTATGGAGTCAGAATACAAAATTTGGAAAGGAATAACGCAAAACAAATGGAAACTCAGAACATATTTAGGAAATATCCAATCAAGAAACCTGAATGCTGCAGACTGAATACACCTGAAAATTCCATTCACATGCGAATTGGAGGGAATTCCTAGCTGTCCTCTCGGCAAAATGGTTACATTTCTTTTACCAAAACACAAACACTCACCTTGGTCGAGCTGCCTGTAGTTTTCCTAAAATGAAACGCCAATGTGCTGTGTTTTTTATTTCATTAGGGATACTCTGCCTAAACTCCTTTTTATATGGAGTCAGAATACAAAATTTGGAAAGGAAGAAGGCAAAACAAACAGAAACGCAGAACAAATTTAGGCAATTGCCAAACAAGAAATTTGAATGCTGCTGATTGAATACACCTAAAAATCCCCTTCACACTCGATTTGGAGGGAATTTCTAGCTATCCCCTCAGAAAATTAGTTATATTTTATTTCCAAAACACAAAGACTCTCCTTGGTCGACTTGTTGTAGTTTTCCTGGCATGAAACACAAATGTGCTGTGTTTTTTATTTCATTATGAATACTCTGCCTAACCTCTTTTTTGTATGGAGTCAGAATACAAAATTTGGAAAGGAAGAAGGCAAAACAAACACAAAAATAGCACAAATTAAGGAAAATGCCAAACAAGATAGCTGAATGCTGCTGATTGAATACACCTGAAAATCCCATTCACACTTGATGTGGAGGGAATTCCTAGCTGTCCCCTCTTAAAATGCTTACATTACTTTTTTCCAAATCACAAAAACTCACCTTGGTCGAGCTGCCTGTAGTTTTCCTAGCATGAAACGCCAATGTGCTATGATTTTATGTCATTATGAATACTATGCCTAACCTCTTTTTTGTAAGAAGTCAGATTACAAAATTTGGAAAGGAAGAAGGCAAAACAAACGCAAACCCAGAACAAATTTAGGAAATTGCCAAACAAGGAACCTGATTGCTGCTGATTGAATACACCTGAAAATCCCCTTCACACTCGATTTGGAGGGAATTCCTAGCTGAACCTCAGCAAAATGCTTACATTTCTTTTTCCAAAACACAAAAACTCACCTTAGTCGGGTTGCCTGCAGCTTTCCTGGCATGAAACGCCAATGTGCTGTGTTTTTTATTTCATTAGGAATACTCTGCCTAACCTCCTTTTTGTACGGAGTCAGAATACAAAATTTGGAAAGGAAGAATGCAAAACAAACATAAAAATAGCACAAATTTAGGAAAATGCCAAACAAGAAACCTGAATGCTGCTGATTGAATACACCCGAAAATCCCATGCACACTCGATGTGGAGGGAATTCCTAGCTGTCCCCTCTTAAAATGCTTACATTTCTTTTTCCCAAACACAAGCACTCACATTGGTCGAGCTGCCTGTAGTTTTGCTAGCATCAAACGCCAATGTGCTGTGTTTTTTATTTCATTAGGGATAATCTGCCTAACCTCTTTTTTGTATGAATTCAGAATATAAAATTTGGAAAGGAAGAATTCAAAACAAACACAAACCAAAAATAAATTTAGGAAATTGTCAATCAAGAAACCTGAATGCTGCTGATTGAATACACCTGAAAATCGCATTCACACTCGATTTGGAGGGTATTCCTAGCTATCCCCTCGGAAAATTAGTTATATTTTATTTCCAAAACACAAAGACTCTCCTTTGTCGACTTGTTGTAGTTTTCCTGGCACGAAACACCAATGTGCTGTTTTTTTTATTTCATTATGAATACTCTGCCTAACGTCTTTTTTTTTATTTAGTCAGAATACAAAATTTGGAAAGGAAGAAGGCAAAACAAATGCAAACCCAGAACAAATTTAGGAAATTGCTAAACAAGAAACCTGAATGCTGCTGATTGAATACACCTGAAAATCCCATTCACACCCGATGTGAAGGGAGTTCCTAGCTGTCCTCTCGGCAAAATGCTTACATTACTTTTTTCCAAATCACAAAAACTCACCTTGGTCGAGCTGCCTGTAGTTTTCCTAGCATGAAACGCCAATGTGCTATGATTTTATGTCATTATGAATACTATGCCTAACCTCTTTTTTGTAAGAAGTCAGATTACAAAATTTGGAAAGGAAGAAGGCAAAACAAACGCAAACCCAGAACAAATTTAGGAAATTGCCAAACAAGGAACCTGATTGCTGCTGATTGAATACACCTGTAAATTCCCTTCACACTCGATTTGGAGGGAATTCCTAGCTGTACCCTCAGCAAAATGCTTACATTTCTTTTTCCAAAACACAAAAACTCACCTTAGTCGAGTTGCCTGCAGCTTTCCTGGCATGAAACGCCAATGTGCTGTGTTTTTTATTTCATTAGGAATACTCTGCCTAACCTCCTTTTTGTACGGAGTCAGAATACAAAATTTGGAAAGGAAGAAGGCAAAAGAAACACAAAAATAGCACAAATTTAGGAAAATGCCAAACAAGAAACCTGAATGCTGCTGATTGAATACACCCGAAAATCCCATTCACACTCGATGTGGAGGGAATTCCTAGCTGTCCCCTCTTAAAATGCTTACACTTCTTTTTCCCAAACACAAGCACTCACATTGGTCGAGCTGCCTCTAATTTTGCAAACATCAAACGCCGATGTGCTGTGTTTTTTATTTCATTAGGAATACTCTGCCTAACGTCTTTTTTGTATGGAGTCAGAATACAAAATTTGGAAAGGAAGAAGGCAAAACTAACACAAAGATAGCACAAATTTAGGAAAATGCCAAACAAGATACTTGAATGCTGCTGATTGAATACACCTGAAAATCCCATTCACACTTGATGTGGAGGGAATTCCTAGCTGTCCCCTTGGCAAAATGCTTACATTTCTTTTTCCCAAACACAACACTCACATTGGTCGAGCTGCCTGTAGTTTTCCTAGCATGAAATGCCAATGTGCTGTGTTTTTATTTCATTAGGAATACTCTGCCTAACATCTTTTTTGTATGGAGTCAGAATACAAAATTTGGAAAGGAAGAAGGCAAAACAAACGCAAACCCAGAACAAATTTAGGAAATTGCCAAACAAGAAACCTGAATGCTGCAGATTGAACACCTGAAAATCCCATTCACCGTGGATTTGGAGGGAATTTCTAGCTGTCCCCTTGGCAAAATGCTTACTTTTTTTTTCCGAAACACAAAATCTCTCCTTGGTCGAGTTGCCTGTAGATTTCCTAGCATGAAACGCCAATATGCTGTGTTTTTTATTTCACTATGAATATTCTGCCTAACTTCTTGTTTGGATGGAGTCAAAATACAAAATTTGGAAAGCAAGCAGTCAATACCAACACAAAAATAGCACAAATTTAGGAAAATGCCAAACAAGAAACCTGAATGCTGCTGATTGAATACACCGGAAAATCCCATGTGGAGGGAATTCCTAGCTGTCCCCTCTTAAAATGCTTACATTTCTTTTTCCCAAACACAAACACTCACATTGGTCGAGCTGCCTGTAGTTTTGCTAGCATCAAAAGCCAATGTGCTGTGTTTTTTATTTCATTAGGGGTAATCTGCCTAACCTCTTTTTTGTATGGAGTCAGAATATAAAATTTGGAAAGGAAGAATTCAAAACAAACACAAACCCAGAACAAATTTAGGAAATTGCCAAACAAGAAACCTGAATGTTGCTGATTTAATATACATGCACATCCAATTCACACTCAATTTGGAGGGCATCCCTAGCTGTCCTCTCGGCAAAATGGTTACATTTTCTTTCCAAAACACAAAAACTCATCTTGTTCGAGTTGCGTGTAGTTTTGCTAGCATGAAACGCCAATGTGCTTTGTTTTTAATTTCATTCTGAATACTCTTCTTAACCTCTTTTTTGTTGGAGTCAGAATACATAATTTGGAAAGGAAGAAGGCAAAACAAACGCAAACCCAGAACATATTTAGGAAATTGCCAAACAAGAAACCTGAATGATGCTGATTGAATACACCTGAAAAACCAATTTACACTCCATGTGGAGAGAATTCCTCCTAGCTGTCCTCTCCGCAAATGCTTACATTTCTTTTTCCAAAACACAAACACTCACCTTGGTCGAGCTGCCTGTAGTTTTCCTAGCATGAAATGCCAATGTGCTGTGTTTTTTATTTCATTAGGAATACTCTGCCTAATCTCTTTTTTGTATGGAGTCAGAATACAAAATTTGGAAAGGAAGAAGGTAAAACAAATGCAAAAATTGCACAAAAAGAGGAAATTGCCAAATAAGAAACCTGAATGCTGCTGATTGAATACACCTGAAAATCCCATTCACACTCGATTGAGGGAATTCCTAGCTGTTCTGAAGTAGCACCTTCACAGTAGGGACTCCATTTTGGAGCACTTCAGACTCCATTCTGGGAAAGCACACCCCCCTCCCCACCGTGAGACTCTGGTCTGAAACTATGATCTGAAATAGTCGGACAATAGCAGTGCACTACATCACCCTTGGCAGAGTATAGAAACCCCTTAGCATAATTGTTCAAGCTTGAAAGTAGAATGGTTACACCTGGGTTAATGATAAAAATGTAATTTGTCTATGTCCTAACCAATACCTGGATTAATGTCAGGATTGTAAGATTGTAACTGGTATTGTCAAGATTATAATTGATACTAGTTTTCCATAGGTTTTAGGTCAGCTTGACCCCGGTAACCATGTATTCCCCCCTGTTCCTAGCAACCATGAATTCCCCTCCCAATTTTGTGGTTTTTGCCTTTATAAACCCTGTTGCTTTGAGCTTCAGGGTCGAGAGTTCTTTAGGGCATGAGCCCACTCTCCACCGCGGGCAATAAAGGACCATTAAATTCTATTAATGTGTGCAGCTCCTTTGTTTGCACTCACTAAGGTACAACAGTACCCTCAGCACAATGCTTACATTTCTTTTTCCAATACACAAAAACTCACCTTAGTCGAGTTGCCTGCAGCTTTCCTGGTATGAAACGCCAATGTGCTGTGTTTTTTATTTCATTATGAATACTCTGCCTAACCTCCTTTTTGTATGGAGTCAGAATACAAAATTTGGAAAGGAAGAAGGCAAAACAAACGCAAACCCAGAACAAATTTAGGAAATTGCCAAACAAAAAACCTGAATGCTGCAGATTGAATATACCTGCACATCCAATTTACACTCAATTTGGAGGGAATCCCTAGCTGTCCTCTCGGCAAAATGGTTACATTTTCTTTCCAAAACACCAAAACTCACCTTGGTCGAGTTGCGTGTAGTTTTGCTAGCATGAAACGCCAATATGCTTTGTTTTTCATTTTGAATATTCTTCTTAACCTCTTTTTTGTTGGAGTCAGAATACAAAATTTGGAAAGGAAGAAGGCAAAACAAGCACAAAAATAGCACAAATTTTGGAAATTGCCAAACAAAAAACCTGAATGCTGCTGATTGAACACACCCGAAAAACCAATTTACACTCGATGTGGAGAGAATTCCTCCTAGCTGTCCTCTCCGCAAATGCTTACATTTCTTTTTCCAAAACACAAACACTCACCTTGGTCGAGCTGCCTGTAGTTTTCCTACCATGAAACGCCAATGTGCTGTATTTTTTATTTCATTAGGGATACTCTGCCTAATCTCTTTTTTATATGGAGTCAGAATACAAAATTTGGAAAGGAAGAAGGCAAAACAATCGCAAACCCAGAACAAATTTACAAAATTGCCAAACAAGAAACCTGAATGCTGCTGATTGAATACACTCGAAAATCCCATTCACACTTGATATGGAGGGAATTCCCAGCTGTCCCCTCGGCAAAATGCTTACATTTCTTTTTCCAAAACACAAACACTCACCTTGGTCGAGCTGCCTGTAGTTTTCCTAAAATGAAACGCCAATGAGCTGTGTTTTTTATTTCATTATGAATACTCTGCCTAACCTCTTTTTTGTATGGAGTCAGAATACAAAATTTGGAAAGGAAGAAGGTAAAACAAATGCAAATATTGCACAAATACAGGGAACTGCCAAATAAGAAACCTGAATGCTGCTGATTGAGTACACCTGCAAACCACATTCACACTCGATTTGGAGGGAATTCCTAGCTATCCCCTCAGCAAAATGCTTACATTTCTTTTTCCAAAACACAAACTCTCACCTTGGTCGAGCTGCCTGTAGTTTTCCTAAAATGAAACGCCAATGAGCTATGTTTTTTATTTCATTATGAATACTCTGCCTAACCTCTTTTTTGTATGGAGACAGAATACAAAATTTGGAAAGGAAGAAGGTAAAACAAATGCAAAAATTGCACAAATACAGGAAACTGCCAAATAAGAAACCTGAATGCTGCTGATTGAAGACACCTGCAAACCACATTCACACTCGATTTGGAGGGAATTCCTAGCTATCCTCTCAGCAAAATGCTTACATTTCTTTTTCCAAAACACAAAAACTCACCTTAGTCGAGTTGCCTGCAGCTTTCCTGGCATGAAAGGCCAATTTGCTGTGTTATTTATTTCATTATGAATACTCTGCCTAACCTCCTTTTTGTATGGAGTCAGAATACAAAATTTGGAAAGGAAGAAGGCAAAAGAAACACAAAAATAGCACAAATTTAGGAAAATGCCAAACAAGAAACCTGAATGCTGCTGATTTAATATACCCGTAAATCCCATTCACACTCGATGTGGAGGGAATTCCTAGCTGTGCCCTCGGCAAAATGCTTACATTTCTTTTTCCCAAACAAAAGCACTCATATTTGTCAAGCTGCCTGTAGTTTTGCTAGCATCAAACGCCAATGTGCTGTGTTATTTATTTCATTAGGGATAAACTGCCTAACCTCTTTATTATATGGAATCAGAATATAAAATTTGGAAAGGAAGAAGGCAAATCAAACACAAACCCAGAATAAATTTAGAAAATGGTCAGTCAAGAAACCTGAATGATGCTGATTGAATACACCTGCAAATCCCATTCACACTGGATGTGGAGGGAATTCCTAGCTGTCCCCTCGGAAAATTAGTTACATTTTATTTCCAAAACAGAAAAACTCTCCTTGGTTGAGTTGTTGTAGTTTTCCTGGCATGAAACACCAATGTGCTGTGTTTCTTATTTCATTATGAATACTCTGCCTAACGTCGTTTTGTATGGAGTCAGAATACAAAATTTGGAAAGGAAGAAGGAAAAACAAACACAAAAATAGCACAAATTTAGGAAAATGCCAAACAAGATACCTGAATGCTGCTGATTGAATACACCTGAAAATCCCATTTACACTCAATGTGGAGGGAATTCCTAGCTGTCCCCTCGGCAAAATGCTTACATTTCTTTTTCCCAAACACAAGCACTCACATTGGTCGAGCAGCCTGTAGTTTTCCTAGCATGAAACGCCAATGTGCTGTGTTTTTATTTCATTAGGAATACTTTGCCTAACCTCTATTTTTTATGGAGTCAGAATACAAAATTTGGAAAGGAAGAAGGCAAAACAAACGCAAACCCAGAACAAAGTTCGGAAATTGCCAATCAAGAAACCTGAATGCTGCTGACTGAATACACCTGAAAATCCCATTTACACTCAATGTGGAGGGAATTTCTAGCTGTCCCCTTGGCAAAATGCTTACATTTCTTTTTCCAAAACAGAAGCACTCACATTGGTAGAGCTACCTGTAGTTTTCCTAGCATGAAACGCCAATGAGTTGTGTTTTTTATTTCATTATGAATACTATGCCTAACCTCCTTTTTGTATGGAGTCAGAATACAAAATTTGGAATGGATGAACACAACAAAACAATCGCACCCAGAACAAATTTAAGAAATTGCCAAAGAAGAAACCTGAATGCTGCTGATTGAATACAGCTGAAAATCCCATTCACATACGATTTTGAGCGAATTCCTAGCTGTCCCACAGCAAAATTGTTACATTTCTTTTTCCAAAACACAAAAACTCTCCTTGGTCGAGTTGCCTGTAGATTTCCTAGCATGAAATGCAATGTGCTGTTTTTTTTATTTCATTATGAATACTCTGCCTAACTTCTTTTTTGGATGGAGTCAGAATACAAAATTTGGAATGCAAGCAGGCAATACAAACACAAAAATGCACAAATTTAGGAAAATGCCAAACAAGATACCTGAATGCTGCTGATTGAATAAACCCTAAAATCCCATTTACACTCTATGTGGAGGGAATTCCTGGCTGTCCCCTTGGAAAATGCTTATATTTCTTTTTCCCAAACACAAGCAATCACATTGGTCGAGCTGCCTGTAGTTTTGCAAGCATCAAACGCCAATGTGCTGTGTTTTTTATTTCATTAGAGATAATCTGCCTAACCTCTTTTTTGTAAGAAATCAGATTACAAAATTTGGAAAAGAAGAAGGCAAAACAAACGCAAAACCAGAACAAATTTAGGAAATTGCTAAACAAGGAACCTGAATGCTGCTTATTGAATACACCTGAAAATCCCATTGATACTCGATATGGAGGGAATTCCTAGCTGTCCCCTCAGCCAAATGGTTACCTTTCTTTTTCCAATACACAAAAACTCACCTTGGTCGAGCTGCCTGTAGTTTTCTTATCAGGAAAGGCCAATGTGCTGTGTTTATTATTTCTTTGTGAATGCTATGCCTAACCTCATTTCTGTATGGAGTCAGAATACAAAATTTGGAAAGGAAGAAGGCAAAACAAACGCAAACCCAGAACAAATTCAGGAAATTGCCAAAAAGAAACCTGAATGCTGCTGATTTAATATACCTGCACATCCAATTCACACTCAATTTGGAGGGAATCCCTAGCTGTCCTCTCGGCAAAATGGTTACATTTTCTTTCCAAAACACCAAAACTCACCTTGGTCGAGTTGCGTGTAGTTTTGCTAGCATGAAACGCCAATATGCTTTGTTTTTCATTTTGAATACTCTTCCTAACCTCTTTTTTGTTGGAGTCAGAATTCCAAATTTGGAAAGGAAGAAGGCAAAATAAACCCAAAATAACACAAATTTAGGAAATTGCCAAACAAAAAACCTGAATGCTGCTGATTGAACACACCCGAAAAACCAATTTACACTCGATGTGGAGAGAATTCCTCCTAGGTGTCCTCTCGGCAAAATGCTTACATTACTTTTTTCCAAATCACAAAAACTCACCTTGGTCGAGCTGCCTGTAGTTTTCCTAGCATGAAACGCCAATGTGCTATGATTTTATGTCATTATGAATACTATGCCTAACCTCTTTTTTGTAAGAAGTCAGATTACAAAATTTGGAAAGGAAGAAGGCAAAACAAACGCAAACCCAGAACAAATTTAGGAAATTGCCAAACAAGGAACCTGATTGCTGCTGATTGAATACACCTGTAAATTCCCTTCACACTCGATTTGGAGGGAATTCCTAGCTGTACCCTCAGCAAAATGCTTACATTTCTTTTTCCAAAACACAAAAACTCACCTTAGTCGAGTTGCCTGCAGCTTTCCTGGCATGAAACGCCAATGTGCTGTGTTTTTTATTTCATTAGGAATACTCTGCCTAACCTCCTTTTTGTACGGAGTCAGAATACAAAATTTGGAAAGGAAGAAGGCAAAAGAAACACAAAAATAGCACAAATTTAGGAAAATGCCAAACAAGAAACCTGAATGCTGCTGATTGAATACACCCGAAAATCCCATTCACACTCGATGTGGAGGGAATTCCTAGCTGTCCCCTCTTAAAATGCTTACACTTCTTTTTCCCAAACACAAGCACTCACATTGGTCGAGCTGCCTCTAATTTTGCAAACATCAAACGCCGATGTGCTGTGTTTTTTATTTCATTAGGAATACTCTGCCTAACGTCTTTTTTGTATGGAGTCAGAATACAAAATTTGGAAAGGAAGAAGGCAAAACTAACACAAAGATAGCACAAATTTAGGAAAATGCCAAACAAGATACTTGAATGCTGCTGATTGAATACACCTGAAAATCCCATTCACACTTGATGTGGAGGGAATTCCTAGCTGTCCCCTTGGCAAAATGCTTACATTTCTTTTTCCCAAACACAACACTCACATTGGTCGAGCTGCCTGTAGTTTTCCTAGCATGAAATGCCAATGTGCTGTGTTTTTATTTCATTAGGAATACTCTGCCTAACATCTTTTTTGTATGGAGTCAGAATACAAAATTTGGAAAGGAAGAAGGCAAAACAAACGCAAACCCAGAACAAATTTAGGAAATTGCCAAACAAGAAACCTGAATGCTGCAGATTGAACACCTGAAAATCCCATTCACCGTGGATTTGGAGGGAATTTCTAGCTGTCCCCTTGGCAAAATGCTTACTTTTTTTTTCCGAAACACAAAATCTCTCCTTGGTCGAGTTGCCTGTAGATTTCCTAGCATGAAACGCCAATATGCTGTGTTTTTTATTTCACTATGAATATTCTGCCTAACTTCTTGTTTGGATGGAGTCAAAATACAAAATTTGGAAAGCAAGCAGTCAATACCAACACAAAAATAGCACAAATTTAGGAAAATGCCAAACAAGAAACCTGAATGCTGCTGATTGAATACACCGGAAAATCCCATGTGGAGGGAATTCCTAGCTGTCCCCTCTTAAAATGCTTACATTTCTTTTTCCCAAACACAAACACTCACATTGGTCGAGCTGCCTGTAGTTTTGCTAGCATCAAAAGCCAATGTGCTGTGTTTTTTATTTCATTAGGGGTAATCTGCCTAACCTCTTTTTTGTATGGAGTCAGAATATAAAATTTGGAAAGGAAGAATTCAAAACAAACACAAACCCAGAACAAATTTAGGAAATTGCCAAACAAGAAACCTGAATGTTGCTGATTTAATATACATGCACATCCAATTCACACTCAATTTGGAGGGCATCCCTAGCTGTCCTCTCGGCAAAATGGTTACATTTTCTTTCCAAAACACAAAAACTCATCTTGTTCGAGTTGCGTGTAGTTTTGCTAGCATGAAACGCCAATGTGCTTTGTTTTTAATTTCATTCTGAATACTCTTCTTAACCTCTTTTTTGTTGGAGTCAGAATACATAATTTGGAAAGGAAGAAGGCAAAACAAACGCAAACCCAGAACATATTTAGGAAATTGCCAAACAAGAAACCTGAATGATGCTGATTGAATACACCTGAAAAACCAATTTACACTCCATGTGGAGAGAATTCCTCCTAGCTGTCCTCTCCGCAAATGCTTACATTTCTTTTTCCAAAACACAAACACTCACCTTGGTCGAGCTGCCTGTAGTTTTCCTAGCATGAAATGCCAATGTGCTGTGTTTTTTATTTCATTAGGAATACTCTGCCTAATCTCTTTTTTGTATGGAGTCAGAATACAAAATTTGGAAAGGAAGAAGGTAAAACAAATGCAAAAATTGCACAAAAAGAGGAAATTGCCAAATAAGAAACCTGAATGCTGCTGATTGAATACACCTGAAAATCCCATTCACACTCGATTGAGGGAATTCCTAGCTGTTCTGAAGTAGCACCTTCACAGTAGGGACTCCATTTTGGAGCACTTCAGACTCCATTCTGGGAAAGCACACCCCCCTCCCCACCGTGAGACTCTGGTCTGAAACTATGATCTGAAATAGTCGGACAATAGCAGTGCACTACATCACCCTTGGCAGAGTATAGAAACCCCTTAGCATAATTGTTCAAGCTTGAAAGTAGAATGGTTACACCTGGGTTAATGATAAAAATGTAATTTGTCTATGTCCTAACCAATACCTGGATTAATGTCAGGATTGTAAGATTGTAACTGGTATTGTCAAGATTATAATTGATACTAGTTTTCCATAGGTTTTAGGTCAGCTTGACCCCGGTAACCATGTATTCCCCCCTGTTCCTAGCAACCATGAATTCCCCTCCCAATTTTGTGGTTTTTGCCTTTATAAACCCTGTTGCTTTGAGCTTCAGGGTCGAGAGTTCTTTAGGGCATGAGCCCACTCTCCACCGCGGGCAATAAAGGACCATTAAATTCTATTAATGTGTGCAGCTCCTTTGTTTGCACTCACTAAGGTACAACAGTACCCTCAGCACAATGCTTACATTTCTTTTTCCAATACACAAAAACTCACCTTAGTCGAGTTGCCTGCAGCTTTCCTGGTATGAAACGCCAATGTGCTGTGTTTTTTATTTCATTATGAATACTCTGCCTAACCTCCTTTTTGTATGGAGTCAGAATACAAAATTTGGAAAGGAAGAAGGCAAAACAAACGCAAACCCAGAACAAATTTAGGAAATTGCCAAACAAAAAACCTGAATGCTGCAGATTGAATATACCTGCACATCCAATTTACACTCAATTTGGAGGGAATCCCTAGCTGTCCTCTCGGCAAAATGGTTACATTTTCTTTCCAAAACACCAAAACTCACCTTGGTCGAGTTGCGTGTAGTTTTGCTAGCATGAAACGCCAATATGCTTTGTTTTTCATTTTGAATATTCTTCTTAACCTCTTTTTTGTTGGAGTCAGAATACAAAATTTGGAAAGGAAGAAGGCAAAACAAGCACAAAAATAGCACAAATTTTGGAAATTGCCAAACAAAAAACCTGAATGCTGCTGATTGAACACACCCGAAAAACCAATTTACACTCGATGTGGAGAGAATTCCTCCTAGCTGTCCTCTCCGCAAATGCTTACATTTCTTTTTCCAAAACACAAACACTCACCTTGGTCGAGCTGCCTGTAGTTTTCCTACCATGAAACGCCAATGTGCTGTATTTTTTATTTCATTAGGGATACTCTGCCTAATCTCTTTTTTATATGGAGTCAGAATACAAAATTTGGAAAGGAAGAAGGCAAAACAATCGCAAACCCAGAACAAATTTACAAAATTGCCAAACAAGAAACCTGAATGCTGCTGATTGAATACACTCGAAAATCCCATTCACACTTGATATGGAGGGAATTCCCAGCTGTCCCCTCGGCAAAATGCTTACATTTCTTTTTCCAAAACACAAACACTCACCTTGGTCGAGCTGCCTGTAGTTTTCCTAAAATGAAACGCCAATGAGCTGTGTTTTTTATTTCATTATGAATACTCTGCCTAACCTCTTTTTTGTATGGAGTCAGAATACAAAATTTGGAAAGGAAGAAGGTAAAACAAATGCAAATATTGCACAAATACAGGGAACTGCCAAATAAGAAACCTGAATGCTGCTGATTGAGTACACCTGCAAACCACATTCACACTCGATTTGGAGGGAATTCCTAGCTATCCCCTCAGCAAAATGCTTACATTTCTTTTTCCAAAACACAAACTCTCACCTTGGTCGAGCTGCCTGTAGTTTTCCTAAAATGAAACGCCAATGAGCTATGTTTTTTATTTCATTATGAATACTCTGCCTAACCTCTTTTTTGTATGGAGACAGAATACAAAATTTGGAAAGGAAGAAGGTAAAACAAATGCAAAAATTGCACAAATACAGGAAACTGCCAAATAAGAAACCTGAATGCTGCTGATTGAAGACACCTGCAAACCACATTCACACTCGATTTGGAGGGAATTCCTAGCTATCCTCTCAGCAAAATGCTTACATTTCTTTTTCCAAAACACAAAAACTCACCTTAGTCGAGTTGCCTGCAGCTTTCCTGGCATGAAAGGCCAATTTGCTGTGTTATTTATTTCATTATGAATACTCTGCCTAACCTCCTTTTTGTATGGAGTCAGAATACAAAATTTGGAAAGGAAGAAGGCAAAAGAAACACAAAAATAGCACAAATTTAGGAAAATGCCAAACAAGAAACCTGAATGCTGCTGATTTAATATACCCGTAAATCCCATTCACACTCGATGTGGAGGGAATTCCTAGCTGTCCCCTCTTAAAATGCTTACACTTCTTTTTCCCAAACACAAGCACTCACATTGGTCGAGCTGCCTCTAATTTTGCAAACATCAAACGCCGATGTGCTGTGTTTTTTATTTCATTAGGAATACTCTGCCTAACGTCTTTTTTGTATGGAGTCAGAATACAAAATTTGGAAAGGAAGAAGGCAAAACTAACACAAAGATAGCACAAATTTAGGAAAATGCCAAACAAGATACTTGAATGCTGCTGATTGAATACACCTGAAAATCCCATTCACACTTGATGTGGAGGGAATTCCTAGCTGTCCCCTTGGCAAAATGCTTACATTTCTTTTTCCCAAACACAACACTCACATTGGTCGAGCTGCCTGTAGTTTTCCTAGCATGAAATGCCAATGTGCTGTGTTTTTATTTCATTAGGAATACTCTGCCTAACATCTTTTTTGTATGGAGTCAGAATACAAAATTTGGAAAGGAAGAAGGCAAAACAAACGCAAACCCAGAACAAATTTAGGAAATTGCCAAACAAGAAACCTGAATGCTGCAGATTGAACACCTGAAAATCCCATTCACCGTGGATTTGGAGGGAATTTCTAGCTGTCCCCTTGGCAAAATGCTTACTTTTTTTTTCCGAAACACAAAATCTCTCCTTGGTCGAGTTGCCTGTAGATTTCCTAGCATGAAACGCCAATATGCTGTGTTTTTTATTTCACTATGAATATTCTGCCTAACTTCTTGTTTGGATGGAGTCAAAATACAAAATTTGGAAAGCAAGCAGTCAATACCAACACAAAAATAGCACAAATTTAGGAAAATGCCAAACAAGAAACCTGAATGCTGCTGATTGAATACACCGGAAAATCCCATGTGGAGGGAATTCCTAGCTGTCCCCTCTTAAAATGCTTACATTTCTTTTTCCCAAACACAAACACTCACATTGGTCGAGCTGCCTGTAGTTTTGCTAGCATCAAAAGCCAATGTGCTGTGTTTTTTATTTCATTAGGGGTAATCTGCCTAACCTCTTTTTTGTATGGAGTCAGAATATAAAATTTGGAAAGGAAGAATTCAAAACAAACACAAACCCAGAACAAATTTAGGAAATTGCCAAACAAGAAACCTGAATGTTGCTGATTTAATATACATGCACATCCAATTCACACTCAATTTGGAGGGCATCCCTAGCTGTCCTCTCGGCAAAATGGTTACATTTTCTTTCCAAAACACAAAAACTCATCTTGTTCGAGTTGCGTGTAGTTTTGCTAGCATGAAACGCCAATGTGCTTTGTTTTTAATTTCATTCTGAATACTCTTCTTAACCTCTTTTTTGTTGGAGTCAGAATACATAATTTGGAAAGGAAGAAGGCAAAACAAACGCAAACCCAGAACATATTTAGGAAATTGCCAAACAAGAAACCTGAATGATGCTGATTGAATACACCTGAAAAACCAATTTACACTCCATGTGGAGAGAATTCCTCCTAGCTGTCCTCTCCGCAAATGCTTACATTTCTTTTTCCAAAACACAAACACTCACCTTGGTCGAGCTGCCTGTAGTTTTCCTAGCATGAAATGCCAATGTGCTGTGTTTTTTATTTCATTAGGAATACTCTGCCTAATCTCTTTTTTGTATGGAGTCAGAATACAAAATTTGGAAAGGAAGAAGGTAAAACAAATGCAAAAATTGCACAAAAAGAGGAAATTGCCAAATAAGAAACCTGAATGCTGCTGATTGAATACACCTGAAAATCCCATTCACACTCGATTGAGGGAATTCCTAGCTGTTCTGAAGTAGCACCTTCACAGTAGGGACTCCATTTTGGAGCACTTCAGACTCCATTCTGGGAAAGCACACCCCCCTCCCCACCGTGAGACTCTGGTCTGAAACTATGATCTGAAATAGTCGGACAATAGCAGTGCACTACATCACCCTTGGCAGAGTATAGAAACCCCTTAGCATAATTGTTCAAGCTTGAAAGTAGAATGGTTACACCTGGGTTAATGATAAAAATGTAATTTGTCTATGTCCTAACCAATACCTGGATTAATGTCAGGATTGTAAGATTGTAACTGGTATTGTCAAGATTATAATTGATACTAGTTTTCCATAGGTTTTAGGTCAGCTTGACCCCGGTAACCATGTATTCCCCCCTGTTCCTAGCAACCATGAATTCCCCTCCCAATTTTGTGGTTTTTGCCTTTATAAACCCTGTTGCTTTGAGCTTCAGGGTCGAGAGTTCTTTAGGGCATGAGCCCACTCTCCACCGCGGGCAATAAAGGACCATTAAATTCTATTAATGTGTGCAGCTCCTTTGTTTGCACTCACTAAGGTACAACAGTACCCTCAGCACAATGCTTACATTTCTTTTTCCAATACACAAAAACTCACCTTAGTCGAGTTGCCTGCAGCTTTCCTGGTATGAAACGCCAATGTGCTGTGTTTTTTATTTCATTATGAATACTCTGCCTAACCTCCTTTTTGTATGGAGTCAGAATACAAAATTTGGAAAGGAAGAAGGCAAAACAAACGCAAACCCAGAACAAATTTAGGAAATTGCCAAACAAAAAACCTGAATGCTGCAGATTGAATATACCTGCACATCCAATTTACACTCAATTTGGAGGGAATCCCTAGCTGTCCTCTCGGCAAAATGGTTACATTTTCTTTCCAAAACACCAAAACTCACCTTGGTCGAGTTGCGTGTAGTTTTGCTAGCATGAAACGCCAATATGCTTTGTTTTTCATTTTGAATATTCTTCTTAACCTCTTTTTTGTTGGAGTCAGAATACAAAATTTGGAAAGGAAGAAGGCAAAACAAGCACAAAAATAGCACAAATTTTGGAAATTGCCAAACAAAAAACCTGAATGCTGCTGATTGAACACACCCGAAAAACCAATTTACACTCGATGTGGAGAGAATTCCTCCTAGCTGTCCTCTCCGCAAATGCTTACATTTCTTTTTCCAAAACACAAACACTCACCTTGGTCGAGCTGCCTGTAGTTTTCCTACCATGAAACGCCAATGTGCTGTATTTTTTATTTCATTAGGGATACTCTGCCTAATCTCTTTTTTATATGGAGTCAGAATACAAAATTTGGAAAGGAAGAAGGCAAAACAATCGCAAACCCAGAACAAATTTACAAAATTGCCAAACAAGAAACCTGAATGCTGCTGATTGAATACACTCGAAAATCCCATTCACACTTGATATGGAGGGAATTCCCAGCTGTCCCCTCGGCAAAATGCTTACATTTCTTTTTCCAAAACACAAACACTCACCTTGGTCGAGCTGCCTGTAGTTTTCCTAAAATGAAACGCCAATGAGCTGTGTTTTTTATTTCATTATGAATACTCTGCCTAACCTCTTTTTTGTATGGAGTCAGAATACAAAATTTGGAAAGGAAGAAGGTAAAACAAATGCAAATATTGCACAAATACAGGGAACTGCCAAATAAGAAACCTGAATGCTGCTGATTGAGTACACCTGCAAACCACATTCACACTCGATTTGGAGGGAATTCCTAGCTATCCCCTCAGCAAAATGCTTACATTTCTTTTTCCAAAACACAAACTCTCACCTTGGTCGAGCTGCCTGTAGTTTTCCTAAAATGAAACGCCAATGAGCTATGTTTTTTATTTCATTATGAATACTCTGCCTAACCTCTTTTTTGTATGGAGACAGAATACAAAATTTGGAAAGGAAGAAGGTAAAACAAATGCAAAAATTGCACAAATACAGGAAACTGCCAAATAAGAAACCTGAATGCTGCTGATTGAAGACACCTGCAAACCACATTCACACTCGATTTGGAGGGAATTCCTAGCTATCCTCTCAGCAAAATGCTTACATTTCTTTTTCCAAAACACAAAAACTCACCTTAGTCGAGTTGCCTGCAGCTTTCCTGGCATGAAAGGCCAATTTGCTGTGTTATTTATTTCATTATGAATACTCTGCCTAACCTCCTTTTTGTATGGAGTCAGAATACAAAATTTGGAAAGGAAGAAGGCAAAAGAAACACAAAAATAGCACAAATTTAGGAAAATGCCAAACAAGAAACCTGAATGCTGCTGATTTAATATACCCGTAAATCCCATTCACACTCGATGTGGAGGGAATTCCTAGCTGTGCCCTCGGCAAAATGCTTACATTTCTTTTTCCCAAACAAAAGCACTCATATTTGTCAAGCTGCCTGTAGTTTTGCTAGCATCAAACGCCAATGTGCTGTGTTATTTATTTCATTAGGGATAAACTGCCTAACCTCTTTATTATATGGAATCAGAATATAAAATTTGGAAAGGAAGAAGGCAAATCAAACACAAACCCAGAATAAATTTAGAAAATGGTCAGTCAAGAAACCTGAATGATGCTGATTGAATACACCTGCAAATCCCATTCACACTGGATGTGGAGGGAATTCCTAGCTGTCCCCTCGGAAAATTAGTTACATTTTATTTCCAAAACAGAAAAACTCTCCTTGGTTGAGTTGTTGTAGTTTTCCTGGCATGAAACACCAATGTGCTGTGTTTCTTATTTCATTATGAATACTCTGCCTAACGTCGTTTTGTATGGAGTCAGAATACAAAATTTGGAAAGGAAGAAGGAAAAACAAACACAAAAATAGCACAAATTTAGGAAAATGCCAAACAAGATACCTGAATGCTGCTGATTGAATACACCTGAAAATCCCATTTACACTCAATGTGGAGGGAATTCCTAGCTGTCCCCTCGGCAAAATGCTTACATTTCTTTTTCCCAAACACAAGCACTCACATTGGTCGAGCAGCCTGTAGTTTTCCTAGCATGAAACGCCAATGTGCTGTGTTTTTATTTCATTAGGAATACTTTGCCTAACCTCTATTTTTTATGGAGTCAGAATACAAAATTTGGAAAGGAAGAAGGCAAAACAAACGCAAACCCAGAACAAAGTTCGGAAATTGCCAATCAAGAAACCTGAATGCTGCTGACTGAATACACCTGAAAATCCCATTTACACTCAATGTGGAGGGAATTTCTAGCTGTCCCCTTGGCAAAATGCTTACATTTCTTTTTCCAAAACAGAAGCACTCACATTGGTAGAGCTACCTGTAGTTTTCCTAGCATGAAACGCCAATGAGTTGTGTTTTTTATTTCATTATGAATACTATGCCTAACCTCCTTTTTGTATGGAGTCAGAATACAAAATTTGGAATGGATGAACACAACAAAACAATCGCACCCAGAACAAATTTAAGAAATTGCCAAAGAAGAAACCTGAATGCTGCTGATTGAATACAGCTGAAAATCCCATTCACATACGATTTTGAGCGAATTCCTAGCTGTCCCACAGCAAAATTGTTACATTTCTTTTTCCAAAACACAAAAACTCTCCTTGGTCGAGTTGCCTGTAGATTTCCTAGCATGAAATGCAATGTGCTGTTTTTTTTATTTCATTATGAATACTCTGCCTAACTTCTTTTTTGGATGGAGTCAGAATACAAAATTTGGAATGCAAGCAGGCAATACAAACACAAAAATGCACAAATTTAGGAAAATGCCAAACAAGATACCTGAATGCTGCTGATTGAATAAACCCTAAAATCCCATTTACACTCTATGTGGAGGGAATTCCTGGCTGTCCCCTTGGAAAATGCTTATATTTCTTTTTCCCAAACACAAGCAATCACATTGGTCGAGCTGCCTGTAGTTTTGCAAGCATCAAACGCCAATGTGCTGTGTTTTTTATTTCATTAGAGATAATCTGCCTAACCTCTTTTTTGTAAGAAATCAGATTACAAAATTTGGAAAAGAAGAAGGCAAAACAAACGCAAAACCAGAACAAATTTAGGAAATTGCTAAACAAGGAACCTGAATGCTGCTTATTGAATACACCTGAAAATCCCATTGATACTCGATATGGAGGGAATTCCTAGCTGTCCCCTCAGCCAAATGGTTACCTTTCTTTTTCCAATACACAAAAACTCACCTTGGTCGAGCTGCCTGTAGTTTTCTTATCAGGAAAGGCCAATGTGCTGTGTTTATTATTTCTTTGTGAATGCTATGCCTAACCTCATTTCTGTATGGAGTCAGAATACAAAATTTGGAAAGGAAGAAGGCAAAACAAACGCAAACCCAGAACAAATTCAGGAAATTGCCAAAAAGAAACCTGAATGCTGCTGATTTAATATACCTGCACATCCAATTCACACTCAATTTGGAGGGAATCCCTAGCTGTCCTCTCGGCAAAATGGTTACATTTTCTTTCCAAAACACCAAAACTCACCTTGGTCGAGTTGCGTGTAGTTTTGCTAGCATGAAACGCCAATATGCTTTGTTTTTCATTTTGAATACTCTTCCTAACCTCTTTTTTGTTGGAGTCAGAATTCCAAATTTGGAAAGGAAGAAGGCAAAATAAACCCAAAATAACACAAATTTAGGAAATTGCCAAACAAAAAACCTGAATGCTGCTGATTGAACACACCCGAAAAACCAATTTACACTCGATGTGGAGAGAATTCCTCCTAGGTGTCCTCTCCGCAAATGCTTACATTTCTTTTTCCAAAACACACACTCACCTTGGTCGAGCTGCCTGTAGTTTTCCTAGCATGAAATGCCAATGTGCTGTGTTTTTTATTTCATTAGTTATACTCTGCCTAATCTCTTTTTTCTATGGAGTCAGAATACAAAATTTGGAAAGGAAGAAGGCAAAACAATAGCAAACCCAGAACAAATTTACAAAATTGCCAAACAAGAAATCTGAATGCTGTGGATTGAATACACCCGAAAATCCCATTCACACTTGATATGGAGGGAATTCCCAGCTGTCCCCTCGGCAAAACACTTACATATCTTTTTCCAAAACAGACTCTCACCTTGGTCGAGCTGCCTGTAGTTTTCCTAAAATGAAACGTCAATGAGCTGTGTTTTTTATTTCATTATGAATACTCTGCCTAACTTCTTTTTTGGATGGAGTCCGAATACAAAATTTGGAAAGCAAGCAGGCAATACAAAAACAAAAATAGCACAAAGTTAGGAAAATGCCAAACAAGAAACCTGAATGCTGCTGATTGAATAAACCCGAAAATCCCATTTACACTCTATGTGGAGGGAATTCCTAGCTGTCCCCTCGGAAAATGCTTATATTTCTTTTTCCCAAACACAAGCAATCACATTGGTCTAGCTGCCTGTAGTTTTGCTAGCATCAAATGCTAATGTTCTGTGTTTTTTATTTCATTAGGGATAATCTGCCTAACCTCTTTTTTGTATGGAGTCACAATATAAAATTTGGAAAGGAAGAAGGCAAAACAAACACAAACCCAGAATAAATTTAGGAAATTGCCAATCAAGAAACCTGAATGCTGCGGATTGAATATACCTGAAAATCCCATTCACACTTGATGTGGAGGGAATTCCCACCTGTCCTCTCGGCAAAATGCTTACATTACTTTTTTCTAAAACACAAAAACTCACCTTGGTGGAGCTGCCTGTAGTTTTCCTAGCATGAAACTCCAATGTGCTGTGATTTTTATGTCATTATGAATACTGTGCCTAACCTGTTTTTTGTAAGAAGTCAGATTACAAAATTTGGAAAGGAAGAAGGCAAAACAAATGCAAACCCAGACCAAATTTAGGAAATTGCCAAACAAGGAACCTGATTGCTACTGATTGAATACACCTGAAAATCCCCTTCACACTCGATGTAGAGGGAATTCCTAGCTATCCCCTAGGAAAATTAGTTATATTTTATTTCCTAAACACAAAAACTCTCCTTGGTCGAGTTGGTGTATTTTTCCTGGCATGAAACACCAATGTGCTGTGTTTTCTATTTCATTATGAATACTCTGCCTAACGTCTTTTTTGTATAGAGTCAGAATACAAAATTTGGAAAGGAAGAACGCAAAACAAATGCAAACCCAGAACAAATTTAGGAAATTGCCAATCAAGAAACCTGAATGCTGCTGACTGAATACACCTGAAACTCCCTTTTACACTCAATGTGGAGGGAATTCCTAGCTGTCCCCTCAGCAGAATGGTTACATTTCTTTTTCCAAAACACAAAAACTCACCTTGGTCGAGCTGCCTGTAGTTTTCCTAGCATGAAATGCCAATGAACTGTGTTTTTTATTTCATTATGAATACTCTGCCTAGCCTCTTTTTTGTGTGGAGTCAGAATACAAAATTTGGAAAGGAAGAAGGCAAAACAAACGCAAACCCAGAACAAATTTAGGAAATTACCAATCAAGAAACCTGAATGCTACTGATTGAATACACCTGCAAATTCCATTCACATACGATTTGGAGCGAATTCCTAGCTGTCCCCCCGCAAAATGCTTGCATTTCTTTTTCCAAAACACAAGAACTCACATTGGTCGAGTTGTCTGTAGATTTCCTAGCATGAAAGGCCAATGTGCTGTGTTTTTTATTTCATTATGAATACTCTGCTTAACCTCTTTTTTGGATGGAGTCAGAATACAAAATTTGGAAAGCAAGCAGGCAAAACAAATGCAATCCCAGAACAAATTTAGGAAAATGCCAATCAAGAATCCTGAATGCTGCTTATTGAATACACCTGAAAATCCCATTTACACTCGATGTGGAGGGAATTCCTAGTTGTCCCTGCAGCAAAATGCTTACATTTCTTTTTCCCAAACAGAAACACTCTCCTTGGTCAAGCTGCCTATATTTTTCAGCATGAAACGCCAATGTGCTGTGTTTTTTATTTCATTATGAATACTCTGCCTAACCTCTTTTTTGTATGGAGTCAGAATACAAAATTTGGAAAGAAGAAGGTGAATCAAACGCAAAAATAGCACAAATTTAGGAAATTGCCAAACAAGAAACCTGAATGCTGCTGATAGAATACACCCGATAATCCCATTTACACTGGATGTGGAGGGAATTCCTAGCTGTCCCCTTTGCAAAATGCTTACATTTCTTTTTCCAAAACACAAAAACTCTCCTTGGTCGAGTTTGTCAGGGACCATGCAGCATGTGGCCTCTTAGTGGAAAACTACTGAGGCAGGGCTAGACAGCCCAGTCAGAGAGTACTGATAATGCAACCTTGTGTGACCTTGTGCCTTAAGACCTTGTAACCTTTCCCCTACTAGCACTAGCATTGCAGCTACAAGATAAGCTCCTGCTCCTTCCCCCGCCCAACATCCTGCCCTCCTAATCGCTCCTCCTTACCCCCCCCCGACACTCTGCCTTTATGGTATGTAAGTGTGTGGTTGAAAAATAAAATTGGCAGCTTGATCAGGACATGTCTTGCTGCCATCTTTGTGTCTCCTGTCCCTTTCATTCCCCATTCTAGATACTTGGCCCCAGTTTACGTCCCCGGGACGGGACAACTGTCGCCCAACGTGGGGCTCAAGTGCGGCCCTTGGGGTTCGAGTGCCTGTAAGATTGGAGGAACGCCGCCTTCCAGGAGGAAAACTTGGATCCAAGTGATTGTACGACCGGCTCGGAACTGCCCACCCGAGATCATTAGCATCGGTCGACGCTGAGGAGTGAAGCCGGCGCAAGGTAAGTGATGGCCATGGGACAGGCATTATCGTCACGGGAAATGTTCATTTCAGGTCTCAGGGAGGCCCTCAAGACACGAGGAGTTCAGGTTAAAAAGAAGGATCTAAAGGCATTTTTTGAGTAGGTAGAAAAATTGTGTCCCTGGTTCCCCAAGGAAGGAACAATTGACAAGGTCAAGTGGGAAAGTGTTGGAAGTTGTTTAAAGGATTTTCATGAAACCTTTGGCCCTGCAAAGGTGCCTATTATGGTTTTTTCATATTGGAACCTGATTAATGACAGTCTAAAAACCCGTCACCTAGATAAGACTATTAATGCCCTAGTAAGGGATGGTGAGGAGACGCTACAGCAATCCTCCCGACCCGCATCTAAATGCCCATCTGTCCTTCTGGATACACCCTCCACTGATGATAACCCCAAAGATGAAATTAAGGAGCCCATTTCAGCCAACCCCCCCAACGGGACGAGCCAGTTATATCCTGCAATCCGAGACAAATTAGACCCAGACAAGGAAACTGTTCTAGAGGAAGAGGTCGCACAGTATCATGATTCCAATAGGCCCCCAAATGTTAAAAATCCCCCGCCGTACAATACTCACCCTCACCCTCCCATTTGCGCCCCAGCTCTCTATGACCTTAACCCTCCTGTGCCTGACTTGTCGGCTTTGCGACAGTCACTTCAGCACAGACAAGAGCACATCCAGCTCCTTAAGGAAATAAAATCCCTCGATGAGGAGCTCCGCTGCCTTGCCTTAGAGCAGCCCCTCACAAAACCTAAACAAGGTAAAGTCAGGTCCCAAACCCAACCCCTTCTAGCTTTCCCTGTAACCAGGAGACAAGCCGGAGGTCGCTCCGAGCCTGCTGCTAATGGGGAAAATGAGGCAGAGGAAAATGTACCCCCCAACTCCAGGGAAGATAGTGAGGAACCTGAGTCAGAGGATGAAGACCAGGACCCCAATCAAGGACCTGGTAATGAACAACCGCCACCCTATAAAAAACTTAGTCTCCAATTTATTGAGAAACTTAAAACTGCTTGCACCCAATATGGCCCCACTGCTCCATATACTCAGGCCTTACTGGAAAGCCAGAGTGCCCAGTGGCTTACACCTAATGATTGGGACTTCCTCGCCAAAGCCGCTCTCAATGGAGGTGATTATGTTCTGTGGAGGGCTGACTATGTTCATATTTGCAAAGAAATAGCCCAGCAAAATTCTGCTAAAACTTCATCTAAAAATTGGACCCTCAAAAAACTTTTGGGAGATGCCCCGTATGATTCCAACAATTCACAAGCCCAGTTCCCTGATGGACTTCTGGCGCAGATTAACTCTGCCGGACTAGGGGCTTGGAGAAAACTTCCTCAAAGGGAAACCGTCACCGCCTCTTTGGCTAAGATTCAGCAGGGGCCTGACGAGCCTTATAGTGATTTTGTCTCGTGCCTTAATGTTGCGGCTGAGAGATTAGTTGGTCCAGGAGAAAATGGAAGTGCATTTGTTACGCACCTTGCCTTTGAAAATGCCAACCAAGCTTGTAAAGATATTCTTCGGCCCCATAAACATAAAGGTGATCTTTCAGAATATGTAAGGCTCTGCGCTGGTGTGGGATCGGCCCATACCATGGGCTTGGCAATTGGGGCTGCACTCAAATTGACCCAAAATCCCTCCATGGGGACCTCCACTTGCTATGCCTGTAAACAGCCCGGACATTTTGCCCAGGAATGTCCAATTGCCTTATCAAATGGGCCCATGGTCCAAGGCAAGGCTCCATCTCCCCCATGCTCCGGATGTCATAGGAGTTATCACTGGGCAAATAAATGTAGGTCAAAGACTAATTCCTCAGGACAACCCCTCCCTCCTCACATCCCGGGAAACTCCCAGAGGGGCCAGCCCCTGGTCCTGGTATCTCAAAGGACAAACCCTGGGGCAGTACAGTTTGTCCCCTCCCAGCCTCAGGCCCAGCAATTGCCTCCCTCCAATGAGCAACCCCAGGTATCACAGGACTGGACCTCTGTGCCGCCTCCGATACAATATTAGATTCCACCCAGGGCCCACAAATTATCCCTACAGGGATGCGGGGCCCCTTGCCTTCCAATACCTGTGCTTTTATTCTTGGCCGAGCATCAGCCACCCTTAAAGGTATTCAAGTTTTTCCCGGTATTATTGACGGTGACTTTACCGGGGAGATAAAAATCCTAGCAGCCGCTATTAATGGAGTAGCTGCCATTCCACAGGGCACCCATCTAGCACAACTGGTTCTTCTGCCTTTAATTACTGAAAATACATCCTCAATTCCTCCCAGACCCCGAGGCATTACCCCTTTGGGTTCCTCAGATGCTTATTGGGCCCAGCCAATTACAAAAAATAGGCCTGTGTTAACCCTTAATGTTGAAGGAAAGAATTTAAAGGGCATTTTGGATACAGGGGCTGGATGCCACAGTCATATCTCAAGATCATTGGCCCGCCCATTGGCTGCTGATGGCATCTCTCACCATTTGTGAGGTATAGGCCAGTCCAATAACCCCCAAGTCAGCTCAAGGGTATTTTAACAGGTTTCCTGGTAATCAGTACTCAATGAAACAACAATGGGTAATTAGTGCTTGTTTTAGATGAATGTAATTTTAATTTTAATTAAATTCAAGTAGAGATATATCAGCATCTTAACTCATTTAGGTGTAACTGCTAATTTATTGTAAACTTTTATATACTCAACATGTTAAATTTGTGTTAAAAATGTTATAGAAATGTACATTTGGTAAGGAAGGTTAAAAGGAAAGAGTTATTTCAAATAAAGAAAGAACAAAGTTTGTAAGATTGACTTTATCCTGATGGCTAGTTTACTCTAGACTGGAATGGAAATGATGGAATGTTTCAAGTAAGTTGAAGAGGGTGTGTGGAAGTCACAGAAGGTTCCGAAAGAAATCTTGGATCTTAATAAAAAAGCCACAGAGGCCTAAAAAGTTAAATGTTCTGTAAAATCCTACAGGTGCTTTCAAAGATCTATGTAAAGTAAGCACATGCCTCTTGTTGAGTTTATAATGAGTTTATAATTTTAAACATGGCAACTTAAAGTCTTTTGTCATCCACAGTTTTATATATCAGAATTGCTGCTCATAAAACTAAAGCATTGTTGGTACTGTGCTTAGCTGTCCTCCTATAGGTTCTGATGTACTTTTTCCAGCCACATCTATTGTTACATATGGGTTGTCCAGCAGGATGGCTGCCTTTGTGGCAGACAACCATTCCCATGTTTTTAAAACATCTTATCAGTCGGCCCAGTTGGTTGAGCTGTATGCCATACTTCAAGTCTTTACACAGTTTTCCAGGCAGGCTGTAAATATTTATACTGACAGTGCATATGTAGTTCACTCCATTCCATTACCTGAAACTTCTCCTTTTATTAAAACAACTTCAAATACTATGCCCTTGTTTATACAAATTCAAAAGCTAATATGAGAAAGACAACAGCCCTTCTATTTAGGACATATTAGAGCACACACAAGCCTACCAGGATCGCTCTCAGAAGGTAATGCCCAGGCAGATGCTGCTACAAAGCCTACCATCCACACAACTGTGGGCACAGTCCAAAAACCTCAAAACTCAGAAGGTAAGGCCCAGGTAGATGCTGCTACAAGGCTTACCTTCCCCACAAGCGTGGGCACAGTCCAAGAACCTCAAAACTCAGAAGGTAAGGCCCAGGTAGATGCTGCTACAAGGCTTACCTTCCCCACAAGCGTGGGCACAGTCCAAGAACCTCAAAACTCAGAAGGTAAGGCCCAGGTAGATGCTGCTATAAGGCTCACCTTCCCCACAACTGTGGGCACAGTGCAGGAAGCTCGAAACTTGCATAGGTTGCATCACTTAAATGCTCAATCTCTCCATTTGTTTTGTAAAATTTCATGAGAACAGGCTTGTGAAATAGTCAAAAAAAATGTCCCACATGCATTACAAGCCAACCTGTACCTCATTTGGGAGTCAATCCACGTTGTCTTCTCCCTAATCAACTGTGGCAAATGGATGTCACACACTTCCCAAAATTTGGCAAATAAAGTATCTTCATGTCTCTATAGACACCTACAGTGGCTTCATCTTTGCCTCTCCCCATACAGGAGAAACTGCTAAGGATGTTAACTCTCACCTTATCTCGGCTCCTTCTGTACTGGGAAAACCTGTTAAAATTAAGACAGATAATGGTCCTGCCTTTGTCAGCGCTAAGTTTAAACAATTTTGTGAAGCATTCCACTGTTTTTGTACATAGGGATAATTTAGCTTATACCATTTTACCAACAAATTGGACCGGTAATTGCATGCATGCTATGCTTCTTCCCAATGTAGAAATTATTGATGAAAATACCCCTGTCCCTATTCCTTCATTTGATTATATTGCAGGAAGGCAAAGGCGAGCTGTTCAATTTATTCCTTTATTGGCCACATTGGGAATTTCCACAGCTGTGGTTACAGGATCCACAGGACTAGAAATTGTGGTCCAAAAAATAGAGAATTGTCCCAACAACTTATTAAAGATGTACAAACCCTATCTACCACCATCCAGGATCTTCAAGATCAAATTGATTCCCTAGCGGAAGTGGTTCTACAAAATCGTAGAGGCTTAGACTTGCTTACCACCGAACAGGGAGGTATTTGCTTGGCTTTACAGGAAAAATGCTGTTTTTACGCTAACAAGTCCAGCATTGTTCACGATAAAATCAAGACACTTCAAGAAGATCTGGAGCATTGCCGGCATGCATTGGCTGAAAATCCCTTTTGGATGGGATGGAATGGACTGCTTCCCTATTTGCTACCACTTTTAGGCCCTATTGCTGGTTTGATTGTTATGCTATCTGTAGGTCCTTGTCTTTTCAGTAAGCTGATGACTTTTATCAGACAGCAAGTAGATAATTTAGCAGCCAGACCAATTCAAATACATTACCAAAGTCTGACCATGGAAGATCCCCTGGAGAATGTTATCTCTCTCTCTGGCCAGTGAGGTCTGGCTGGTGAGGTCACAGTCCCTCCAACAACTGACTCCCCCCTTTGCCTACCGCTGCCCAGGTCAGGAGCCCAGGAAGGGCCCCAGGCCTATCAATAAAACGAGCAGCAAGCCAATGACAGGCACCTTCCTGGAACCTCACCCACCTAAGACAGGAGTCCTTGGGGACTGGCAAGGATATCCAATGACGGGTAAGAGGTGCTGGAGCTCCAGGTCGATTCCTAAGACAGGCACTGCTCCTTCATCACACCTGGCCTAACCGGTAGCCATTTTTGTTTAATTGATAAGAAAGGGGGATATGTTGGGGACCACGCAGCATATGGCCTCTTAGTGGAAAACTACTGAGGCAGGGCTAGACAGCCCAGTCAGAGAGTACTGATAATGCAACCTTGTGTGACCTTGTGCCTTAAGACCTTGTAACCTTTCCCCTACTAGCACTAGCATTGCAGCTACAAGATAAGCTCCTGCTCCTTCCCCCGCCCAACATCCTGCCCTCCTAATCGCTCCTCCTTACCCCACCTGACAATCTGCCTTTATGATATATAAGTGTGTGGTTGAAAAATAAAATTGGCAGCTTAATCAGGACATGTCTTGCTGCCATCTTTGTGTCTCCTATCACTTTCATTCCCCATTCTAGGTACTTGGCCCCAATTGACGTCCCACGGGACAGGACAGATTTGCCTGTAGATTTCCAATCATGAAACGCCAATGTGCTGTGTTTTTTATTTCATTATGAATACTCTGCCTAACCTCTTTTTTGTATGGAGTCAGAATACAAAATTTGGAAAGGGAGAAGGCAAAACAAACGCAAACCCAGAACAAATTTAGGAAATTGCCAAATAAGAAACCTGAATGCTGCTGATTGAATACACCTGAAAATCCCATTCACACTCGATATGGAGGGAATTCCTAGCTGTCCCCTGGGCCAATGAGTTACATTTTATTTCCAAAAAACAAAAAATCACCTTGGTCGAGTTGCGTGTAGTTTTCTGGGCATGAAACGCCAATGTGCTGTGTTTTTTCTTTCATTATGAATAATCTCCCTAATCTTTTTTTTGTGTGGAGTCAGAATACAAAATTTGGAAAGGAAGAAGGCAAAACAAACATAAAAATAGCACAAATTAAGGAAATTGCCAGTCAAGAAACATGAATGCTGCTGATTGAATACACCCGAAAATCCCATTTACACTCTATGTGGACAGAATTCCTAGCTGTCCCCTCAGAAAATTTGTTACATTTTATTTCCAAAACACAAAAACTCTCCTTGGTTGAGCTGCCTGTAGTTTTTCTAGCATGAAACACCAATGTACTTTGTATTTTATTTCATTAGGGATACTCTGCTTAAACTCTTCGTTGTATGGATCAGAATACAAAATTTCGAAAGGAAGAAGGCAAAACAAACGCAAACCCAGAACAAATTTAGGAAAATGTCAGTAAGGAGACCTGAATGCTGCTGATTGAATACACCGGAAAAACCAATTTACAGTCGATCTGGAGGGAATTCCTAGCTGTCCCCTCTGCAAATGCTTACATTTTTTTCCAAAACACAAACACTCACCTTGGTCGAGGTACCTGTAGTTTTCCTAGCATGAAACGCCAATGTGCTGTGTTTTTATTTCATTAGGGATACTCTGCCTAAACTCTTCATTGTATGGATCAGAATATAAAATTTGCAAAGGAAGAAGACAAAACAAACGCAAACCCAGAACTAATTTAGGAAATTGCCAAAGAAGAAACCTGAATGCTGCTGATTGAATACACCTGCACATCACATTCACACTCGATTTGGATGGAATTCCTAGCTGTACACTCGCAAAATTAGTTACATTTTATTTCCAAAACACAAAAACTCATTTTAGTCGAGTTGCGTGTAGTTTTCCTGGCATGAAATGCCAATGTGCTGTTTTTTCTATTTCATTATGAATACTCGGCCTAACATCTTTTTTGTATGGAGTCATAATACAAAATTTGGAAAGGAAGAAGCCAAAACAAAGCAAAAATAACACAAAGAAAGGAAATTGCCAGTCAAGAAACCTGAATGCTGCTCATTGAATATACCCGAAAATCCCCTTCACACTCGATTTGGAGGGAATTCCTAGCTGTCCCCTCAGAAAATTTGTTATTTTATTTCCAAAACACAAAAACTCTCCTTGGTCGAGCTGCCTGTAGTTTTCCTAGCATGAAACGCCAATGTGCTGTGGTTTTTATTTCATTGGGGATACTCTGCCTAAACTCTTCCTTGTATGGGCCAAAATAAAAAATTTGGAAAGGAAGAAGGCAAACCAAATGCAAACCCAGAACAAATTTAGGAAATTCCCAGTAAAGAGACCTGAATGCTGCTGATTGAATACACCTGAAAATCCCATTCACACTGGATTTGGAGGGAATTCCTAGCTGTCCTCTTGGCAAAATGCTTACTTTTCTTTTTCCAAGACACAAACACTCACCTTGGTCGAGCTGCCTGTAGTTTTGCTAGCATGAAACGCCAATGTGCTGTGTTTTTTATTTCATTGTGAATACTCTGCCTAACCTCTTTTTTATGGAGTCAGAATACAAAATTTGGAAAGGGAGAAGGCAAAACAAACGCAAAACCAGAACTAATTTAGGAAATTGCCAATCAAGGAACCTGAATGCTGCTGATTGAATACACCTGCACATCCCATTCACACTCGATTTGGATGGAATTCCTAGCTGTCCACACGCAAAATTAGTTACATTTTATTTCCAAAACACAAAAACTCATTTTAGTCGATTTGCGTGTAGTTTTCCTAGCATGAAATACCAATGTGCTGTGTTTTTTATTTCATTATGAATACTCGGCCTAACGTCTTTTTTGTATGGAGTCAGAATACAAAATTTGGAAAGGAAGAGGCAAAACAAACACAAAAATAGCACAAATTTAGGAAATTGCCAATCAAGAAACCTGAATGCTGCTGATTGAATACACCTGAAAATACTATTCATACTCGATTTGGAAAGAATTCCTAGCGGTCCCATTGAAAAATACGTTACATTACTTTTTCCAAAACACAAAAACACACCTTCTTAGAGATTTCTCTAGATTTATAAGCATTAAATGCCAATGTGCTGTGTTTTTTTTTTCATTATGAATACTCTGCCTAACCTCTTCATTGTATGGAATTAGAATACAAAATTTGGAAAGGAAGAAGGCAAAACAAACGCAAACCCAGAACAAATTTAGGAAATTGCCAAACAAGAAACCTGAATGCTGTGGATTGAATACACCTGATAATCCCATTCACATTCGATTTCCCCTTGGCAAAATGCTTACATTTCTTTTTCCAAAACACAAAAACTATCTTTGGTCAAGTTACCCTTAGATTTCCTAGCATGAAACGCCAATGTGCTTTGTTTTTTATTTCATTATGAATACTCTGCCTAACCTCTTTTTCGTATGGAGTCAGAATTCAAAACAAACTCAAAAGTAGCACAAATTTGTTTCTTGCCAAACAAGAAACCTGAATGCTGCTGATTGAATACACCTGAAAATCCCATTGACACTCGATGTGGAGGGAATTCCTAGCTGTCCCCTCGGCAAAATGCTTACATTTCTTTTTCCAAAACACAGAAACTCTCCTTGATCGAGTTGCCCGTAGCTTTCCTAGCTTGAAACGCCAATGTGCTGTGTTTTTTATTTCATTATGAATACTCTACCTAACCTCCTCATTGTATAGAATTAGAATAGAAAATTTGGAAATGAAGAATGCAAAACCAAAGGCAAACCCAGAACAAATTTAGGAAATTGCCATTCAAGAAACCTGAATGCTGCTGATTGAATACACCTGAAAATCCCATTCACACTCAATTTGGAGGGAATTCCTAGCTATCCCTTCGGCAAAATTGTTGCATTTCTTTTTCCAAAACACAAAAACTTTCCTTGGTCTTGTTACCCTTAGATTTCCTAGCATGGCACGCCAATGTGCTGTGTTTTTTATTTCATTATGAATACTCTGCCTAACCTCTTTTTTGTATGGAGTCAGAATACAAAATTTGGAAAGAAGAAGGCAAAACAAATGCAAACCCAAAACTAATTTACGAAATTGCCAAACAAGAAACCTGAATGCTGCTTATTAAATACACTTGAAAATCCCATTTACACTTGATGTGGAGGGAATTACCAGCTGTCCCCTTGGCACAATGGTAAAATTTTATGTTCCAAAACACAACACACCTTCTTCTAGTTTTCTGTCGATTTATAAGCATGAAATGATAATGTGCTGTGTTTTTCATTTCATTATGAATACTCTGCTTAACCTCTTCATTGTATAGAATTAGAAAACAAAATTTGAAAAGGAAGAATGCAAAACAAAGGCAAACACAGAACAAAATTAGGAATTTGCAAATCAAGGAACCTGAATGCTGCTGATTGAATACACCTGAAAATCCCATTCACACGCGATTTGGAGGGAATTCCTAGCTGTGCCCTCGGCAAAATGCTTACATTTCTTTTTCCAAAACACAAAATCTCTCCTTGGTCGAGTTACTTGTAGATTTCCTAGCATGAAACGCCAATGTGCTGTTTTTTTTATTTCATTATGAATACTCTGCCTAACCTCGTTTTTGTAAGAAGTCAGAATACAAAATTTGAAAAGGAAGAATGCAAAACAAAGGCAAGACCAGAACAAATTTAGGAAATTGCCAAACAAGAAACCTGAATGCTGCTGACTGAATACACCTGAAAATCCCATTCACACTCGATTTGGAGGGAATTCCTAGGTGTCCCCTTAGCAAAATGCTTACATTTCTTTTTCCAAAACACAAAAATTCTCCTTTGTAGAGTTACTTGTAGATTTCCTACCATGAAACGCCAATGTGCTGTTTTTTTTATTTCATTATGAATACTCTGCCTAACCTCTTTTTTGTATGGAGTCAGAATGCAAATTTTGGAAAGGAAGAAGGCAAAACAAATGCAAACCAAGAACAAATTAAGGAAATTGCCAAACAAGAAACCTGAATGCTGGGGATTGAATACACCTGAAAATCCCATTTACACTCAATTTTAAGGGAATTCCTAGCTGTGACCTCGGCAAAATGGTTACATTTGTTTTTCCAAAACACAAAAACTCACCTTGGTCTGAAGGTCCCCAATCCCCTTAAAGTCCTTCATGACGCGACCCCAGACTCAATGATCCTCAGACCAGACGATGCAATTTGCAAGAGGAGGTTTTTTAATTTTGAAGAGCGCTCATGGACGCTGCCCCACACCCGACGCAGTGGGTTAACGGAGAAGCGTACACGGTAGTGTCTGGGGGACACTTATATACCCGGGTGGGGGGATTGCAGAAGCAGGAGTACAGAAGCAGAAGAAAAGCAGAGTTACGGGGAGGGTTACAGGGGTTTGATAAGACCACGGAGTAAGAGCGGGCAGGAGACATTTTGCCGCCCGCCCTGCCCCACCGATAAGGGGCAGCTGGATGCCGGGCGGTGTTATCTTAACCCACAGCTGCCCGGGGGCGGCTAGGTACCGGGGCGGTGCTATCTTAACCCACAGCTGCCTCTCCATAACTTATGGTCTCGGCCCTAACTCCAGAAAAGTTTTTGCTAAAGTTGCTTATGATAAAACTGGGGCATTTAAAATGGCTTCACTGTTGTTAAGCAGCTAAATAGCACAACTACTGCTAGGGTTATTCATTCCCCCCTTTGGTCTTGTGCATTAGGAAAATCCTTTCCTAAGGGCATCCCCGATCCTCTGAGTACTTTAAGGCCTGGTATTGCTGGGTCAGGACCATGGCTTGGACATGCGACATCCCGTCCCTGACAAACTGTGTTAGTCGGTTAAAAAGGCACGGGCCCAGTGTCAGGATCAATAGCAGCAAAAAGATGGGGCCTATAAGGGAGGAGAGTAGGGTCGTGAACCAGGGGGAACGTTTCCAGATACTTTCGTACCAGCCCTGCTGTGACTCAATTTCCCGTTGTCTTTTGTCCAGTCTTTTTTTAAGTTTATCTAGGGTTTTAGTTACTACCCCAGTTTGATCGGCGTAGAAGCAGCACTCTTCCCTCAGTGCTGCACAGAGCCCTCCTTCCTTAAGGAGCACAAGGTCCAGCCCCCTTCGGTTCTGCAGAACCACTTCTGAGAGGGAGGTTAGGGACTCTTTTAATGCCCTAACTGATTGTTCAAGGGCACGTAGGTCTTCATTCATGGCCTGGTGCAGATACATATATTGGTCTGTACGTATTGCAGCGGTGGTACCTGTTGCTATTCCAGCTGTGATGCCACTTAAGCCCAGGAGCACAGCCAGGGTCAGAGAAACAGGCTCTCGCCTGACTCTGTGCAGGGAAACTCAAAGAACTGGAGAACGGGCTCATCAGGATGGTACGTTATGTGGGGCCAGATTTGCACCAAGACACAGTAGTCCAGTGTTTGATTGAAGACCCCTGCGTAGACACACGGGGTCAGCCCAGTGCTACAACCCCAGTAGGTGCCATTGGGCGCCGGGAGGTAATAGTTCCCCAGAGGGACCGGCACTGAAGTATAGCATAGGTTAGGGGGGCTCTTACCCAAACATAAACCTCTTCCTTGGACATGGGTTAGGGTCAGCGGGTGATCAGCTTCCTGACAGCTGGGCGGTGGGGAGGAAACATTTTGAAGAACAGAGGCGTTGTAGGGCAGTGGAATGCCTTCAAAATAGGGGGGGTTCGGGTTCAGGCAGAGCCAGCAACTGTCTGCTTTTGCTGGGTCTGACTGGTTTAGGGCCTGATGAGCTGCTTTTATTAGGTTTAGGAGATGTTCCCTTGTACCAGGGGACGGAGCTGGAGGTGAGCGGGGGCTCGTGTCGGTGGATGGTGTAGGGCTCGGGGAAGTTTTTACCCTAGCCGGTAGGGGTCTGTCAGAAAGAACTTTGCTGGGCCCCACAGATACCACTCGAGTGGGGAAGGTGATTTTACGGCTTAACATGAAAATAGTAAACGGGTCGGTCCCATGGGAAACATAGAGATGGACTCCCCAGACTCTGGGCGAGTGCCATGATTCCTGTCGTCCTTTGACAGTGAAGTTTAGAACCAGGAGGTGGCATCATTCCGGGCTCTGGTGGTTGAGACAGGTGCCCGTTTTGTTTTCCAGGGAAGGTGTGAAATCGGATTGGGATATGCCATACCCCGGGGGTGCGGCTAGGGTGATTAGACTGTCAGCGGACTGAGGTTTCCAGTAGGCATCCCCTGCTGTCTCGCAACCCCACGCACGGCAGAATCCCACCTCTGGCCCCCCACACCGATAGGAGTTTTTTCCGCCGGGGCAAGCATAGATGCCCCTCCCACGCAGGCACTTTGGAATTTCTCCTTTGACTCGTGGAAATAACTTGTACAAATCAAACCAAATTGCGGGGAAATAGGTACTCAGGGGGGGTTATTCGAGAGGTTTGGCTAATGATCTCCCCGCCCATACTACTTATAGTCCAGGTTACATTGTAAGGGGTATGAGGGGACAAGGCCAGGGAAGCTCTAAAAAGGAAAAGAAGGACTACAAAGAGTCGGATACGCGAGAGAGTCTTATCTTTAACAGGTTTTGAGAGTGCTGCACCCTCCATGTTGTTCGGTCAACGGCCCAGTGGCTCACTTTCCTCCCGTGGGGTGTGTTTTACGTGTGACGCGTGGACGCAGGCAGCGACCCCATCGACCTTAACTGCAGTGGGGGTTGTCAGCAGGACGGTGTATGGTCCCTTCCAATGCGGTTCGAGAGTTCTGGATTGGTGTCTGCGGATGTAGACAGAGTCTCCAATCTGGAATGGGTGAGGCACCGCTGGACATTTGGACTGGTACACGGTGGCCAAAGGCTTCCAAACCTGTCCTTGGATCAGCTGCAAGGCTCTCAGTCGGGTCTGCAGGTTGGGGGAAGTGGCATAAGAGTCAGTGCTGGGTCCCAGCAAGTCAGCAATCGGGGGAGGCCCTCCATAGAGTATCTCATATGGCGTTAGCCCAAACACAGAGGGGGTGTTCCGAGCCCAGAACAGAGCCATTGGTAGCAAGACAACCCAATCTTTAGTGCCAGTCTCCATCATTAATTTGGTTAAGGTCTCCTTTATGGCTCGGTTCATTCGTTCTACCTGCCCTGAGCTCTGGGGTCTATATGCACAATGTAATTTCCAATCAATCCCCAGCACCTTGGCCACCAACTGACTTACCCGGGAGACAAAAGCCGGCCCATTGTCGGACCCCAATACCTTGGGAAGGCCAAACCTTGGGAAGATTTCTTCAAAGATTTTCTTGACGACTACCTGTGCCATCTCCTTTTTTACCGGAAAAGCTTCAGTCGAACCAGAAAAGGTGTCTACGAACACTAATAGATATTTAATTCCATACCTGCTGGGGCAAATTTCAGTGAAATCAATTTCCCAGTTAGTTCCAGGCCTGGTCCCGCACATTCTTGCCCCTTCTGGCATTTTGAGGCGTTTTGGATGTGCTGTGTTTTTTATTTCATTATGAATACTCTGCCTAACCTCTTTTTTGTATGAAGTCAGAATACCAAATTTGGAAAGGAAGAAGGGAAAACAAACACAAACCCAGAACAAAGTTAGGAAATTGCCAATCAAGAAACCTGAATGCTGCTGACTGAATACACCTGAAAATCCCATTCACACTCGATGTGGAGGGAATTCCTAGCTGTCCCCTGGGCAAATGAGTTACATTTTATTTCCAAAACACAAAACTCACCTTGGTGTATCTGCCTGTATTTTCCTAGCATGAAACGCCAATGTGCTGTGTTTTTATTTCACGATGAATACTCTGCCTAACCTCTTTTTTGTATGGAGGCAGAATCCAAAATTTGGAAAGGAAGAAGGCAAAACAAACGCAAACCCAGAACATATTTAGGAAATTGCCAATCAAGGAACCTGAATGCTGTGGAGTGAATACACCTGAAAATCGCATTCACACTCGATTTGGAGGGAATTCCTAGCTGTCCCCTCGGCAAAATGCTTACATTTCTTTTTCCAAAACACAAAAACTCACCTTGGTCGAGCTGCCTGGAGATTTGCTAGCATGAAAAGCCAATGTGCTGTGTTTTTTATTTCACGATGAATACTCTGCCTAACCTCTTTTTTGTATGGAGTCAAAATACAAAATTTGGAAAGGAAGAAGGCAAAATGAAACAAACCCAGAACAAATTTAGGAAATTGCCAATCAAGGGACCTGAATGCTTTGGATTGAATACACCTGAAAATCGCTTTCACACTCAATTTGGAGGGAATTCCTAGCTGTGCCCTCGGCAAAATGGTTACATTTCTTTTTCCAAAACACAAAAACTCACCTTGGTCGAGCTGCCTGGAGATTTGCTAGCATGAAAAGCCAATGTGCTGTGTTTTTTATTTCACGATGAATACTCTGCCTAACCTCTTTTTTGTATGGAGTCAAAATACAAAATTTGGAAAGGAAGAAGGCAAAACGAAACAAACCCAGAACAAATTTAGGAAATTGCCAATCAAGGGACCTGAATGCTTTGGATTGAATACACCTGAAAATCGCTTTCACACTCAATTTGGAGGGAATTCCTAGCTGTGCCCTCGGCAAAATGGTTACATTTCTTTTTCCAAAACACAAAAACTCACCTTGGTCGAGCTGCCTGCAGTTTTGCTAGCATGAAAGGCCAATGTGCTGTGTTTTTTATTTCATTATGAATACTCTGCCTAACCTCTTTTTTGTATGGAGTCAGAATACAAAATTTGGAAAGGAAGAAGGCAAAACAAACGCAAACCCAGAACAAAGTTAGAAAATTGCCAATCAAGAAACCTGAATGCTGCTGACTGAATACACCTGAAAATCCCATTCACATTCTATTTGGAGGGAATTCCTAGCTGTCCCCTGGGCAAATGAGTTACATTTTATTTCCAAAACACAAAACTCACCTTGGTGTATCTGCCTGTATTTTCCTAGCATGAAACGCCAATGTGATGTGTTTTTTCTTTCACTATGAATACTCTGCCTAACCTCTTTTTTGTATGGAGTCAGAATACAAAATTTGGAAAGGAAGAAGGCAAAACAAACGCAAACCCAGAACATATTTAGGGAATTGCCAATCAAGAAACCTGAATGCTGCTAACTGAATACACCTGAAAATCCCATTCACATGCGATATGGAGGGAATTCCTAGCTGTGCCCTTGGCAAAATAGTTACATTTCTTTTTCCAAAACACAAAAACTCACCTTGGTCGAGCTGCCTGCAGTTTTGCTAGCATGAAAGGCCAATGTGCTGTGTTTTTTATTTCACTATGAATACTCTGCCTAACCTCTTTTTTGTATGGAGTCAGAATACAAAATTTGGAAAGGAAGAAGGCAAAACAAACGAAAACCCGGAACAAATTTAGGAAATTGCCAATCAAGGAACCTGAATGCTGTGGATTGAATACACCTGAAAATCCCATTCACACTCGATTTGGAGGGAATTCCTAGCTGTCCCCTCGGCAAAATGGTTACATTTCTTTTTCCAAAACACAAAAACTCTCCTTGGTTGAGGTGTCTTTAGATTTCCTAGCATGAAATGCCAATAAGATTTGTTTTTTATTTCATTATGAATACTCTGCCTAACCTCTTTTTTGTATGGAGTCAGAATACAAAATTTGGAAAGGAAGAAGGCAAAACAAACGCAAACCCAGAACAAAGTTAGGAAATTGCCAATCAAGAAACCTGAATGCTGCTGACTGAATACACCTGAAAATCCCATTCACACTCTATTTGGAGGGAATTCCTAGCTGTCCCCTGGGCAAATGAGTTACATTATATTTCCAAAACACAAAACTCACCTTGGTGTATCTGCCTGTATTTTCCTAGCATGAAATGCCAATGTGCTGTGTTTTTTATTTCAATATGAATAGTCTGCCACACCTCTTTTTTGCATGGAGTCAGAATACAAAATTTGGAAAGGAAGAAGGCAAAACAAACGCAAACCCAGAACAAATTTAGGAAATTGCCAATCAAGGAACCTGAATGCTGTGGAGTGAATACACCTGAAAATCGCATTCACACTCGATTTGAAGGGAATTCCTAGCTGTCCCCTCGGCAAAATGCTTACATTTCTTTTTCCAAAACACAAAAACTCTCCTTGGTCGAGGTGCCTGTAGATTTCCTAGCATGAAATGCAATGTGCTGTTTTTTTTATTTCATTATGAATACTCTGCCTAACTTCTTTTTTGGATGGAGTCAGAATACAAAATTCGGAAAGGAAGAAGGCAAAACAAACGCAAACCCAGAATATATTTAGGAAATTGCCAATCAAGAAACCTGAATGCTGCTAACTGAATACACCTGAAAATCCCATTCACACTCTATTTGGAGGGAATTCCTAGCAGTGCCCTGGGCAAAATGGTTACATTTCTTTTTCCAAAACACAAAAACTCACCTTGGTTGAGCTGCCTGCAGTTTTGCTAGCATGAAAGGCCAATGTACTGTGTTTTTTATTTCACTATGACTCGTCTGCCTAACCTCTTTTTTGTATGGAGTCAGAATACAAAATTTGGAAAGGAAGAAGGCAAAACAAACGCAAACCCAGAACAAATTTAGGAAATTGCCAATCAAGGAACCTGAATGCTGTGGATTGAATACACATGAAAATCGCATTCACACTGGATTTGGAGGGAATTCATAGCTGTGCCCTCGGCAAAATGCTTACATTTCTTTTTCCAAAACACAAAAACTCTCCTTGGTCGAGGTGCCTTTAGATTTCCTAGCATGAAATGCCAATAAGATTTGTTTTTTTATTTCATTATGAATACTCTGCCTAACCTCTTTTTTGTATGGAGTCAGAATACAAAATTTGGAAAGGAAGAAGGCAAAACAAACGCAAACCCAAAACAAAGTTAGGAAATTGCCAATCAAGAAACCTGAATGCTGCTGACTGAATACACCTGAAAATGCCATTCACACTCTATTTGGAGGGAATTCCTAGCTGTCCCCTGGGCAAATGAGTTACATTTTATTTCCAAAACACAAAACTCACCTTGGTGTATATGCCTGTATTTTCCTAGCATGAAACGCCAATGTGCTGTGTTTTTTCTTTCACTATGAATACTCTGTCTAACCTCTTTTTGTATGGAGTCAGAATACAAAATTTGGAAAGGAAGAAGGCAAAACATACGCAAACCCAGAACATATTTAGGGAATTGCCAATCAAGAAACCTATATGCTGCTAACTGAATACACCTGAAAATCCCATTCACATGCGATATGGAGGGAATTCCTAGCTGTGCCCTTGGCAAAATGGTTACATTTCTTTTTCCAAAACACAAAAACTCACCTTGGTCGAGCTGCCTGCACTTTTGCTAGCATGAAAGGCCAATGTGCTGTGTTTTTTATTTCACTATGAATACTCTGCCTAACCTCTTTTTTGTATAGAGTCAGAATACAAAATTTGGAAAGGAAGAAGGCAAAACAAACGCAAACCCAGAACAAAGTTAGGAAATTGCCAATCAAGGAACCTGAGTGCTGTTGATTGAATACACCTGAAAATCGAATTCACACTCAATTTGGAGAGAATTCCTAGCTGTGCCCTCGGCAAAATGGTTACATTTCTTTTTCCAAAACACAAAAACTCTCCTTGGTCGATGTGCCTGTAGATTTCCTAGCATGAAATGCCAATAAGATTTGTTTTTTATTTCATTATGAATACTCTGCCTAACCTCTTTTTTGTATGGAGTCAGAATACAAAATTTGGAAACGAAGAAGGCAAAACAAATGCAAACCCAGAACAAAGTTAGGAAATTGCCAATCAAGAAACCTGAATGCTGCTGACTGAATACACCTAAAAATCCCATTCACACTCTATTTGGAGGGAATTCCTAGCTGTCCCCTGGGCAAATGAGTTACATTTTATTTCCAAAACACAAAACTCACCTTGGGGTATCTGCCTGTATTTTCCTAGCATGAATTGCCAATGTGCTGTGTTTTTTATTTCAATATGAATAGTGTGACAAAGCTCTTTTTTGCATGGAGTCAGAATACAAAATTTGGAAAGGAAGAAGGCAAAACAAATGCAAACCCAGAACAAATTTAGGAATTTGCCAATCAAGGAACCTGAATGCTTTGGATTGAATACACCTGAAAATCGCATTCACACTCGATTTGGAGGGAATTCCTAGCTGTCCCCTCGGCAAAATGGTTACATTTCTTTTTCCAAACACAAAAACTCACCTTGGTCGAGCTGCCTGCAGTTTTGCTAGCATGAAAGGCCAATGTGCTGTGTTTTTTATTTCACTAAGAATACTTGCCTAACCTCTTTTTTGTATGGAGTCAGAATACAAAATTTGGAAAGGAAGAAGGCAAAACAAACGCAAACCCAGAACAAAGTTAGGAAATTGCCAATCAAGAAACCTGAATGCTGCTGACTGAATACACCTGAAAATGCCATTCACACGCGATTTGGAGGGAATTCCTAGCTGTCCCCTGGGCCAATGAGTTACATTTCTTTTTCCAAAACACAAAACTCACCTTGGTGTATCTGCCTGTATTTTCCTAGCATGAATTGCCAATGTGCTGTGTTTTTTATTTCAATATGAATAGTGTGACAAAGCCATTTTTGCATGGAGTCAGAATACAAAATTTGGAAAGGAAGAAGGCAAAGCAAACGCAAACCCAGAACATATTGAGGAAATTGCCAATCAAGGAACCTGAATGCTGCTAACTGAATACACCTGAAAATCCCATTCACACGTGACTTGGAGGGAATTCCTAGCTGTCCCCTCGGCAAAATGGTTACATTTTGTCGGAACCCTCGTCAGCGAAAGTCCAACCCACGGAGTCACAACACGACCTCTGTTGATCAGTTCTCGAGGAACTTTTATTCTTAGGGATAGAAGGAAAGGAGGGAGTGGGAAGCTGCCGGGAGAAAGACGGAGACTGAAGTGGCTGCTCCCGCCCTTAACATGGTCTTTTATCCAGTCCCAGTCCCCCGGGGCTAGGGCGAGTAGTCCATCAATCAGATCAAAGGGCACGCATAGTCTCAGGTCAGGGTGTATCTCATCCCATCAGGTCGTTTGCAAGTCTTTTGTTCAGGTTGTTTGCAAGTCTTTTGTTCAGCACTTCTTTGACCTTGTTTTGCTCTGCAGGATGAGGCAGTGCAATGAGGAGGTCCCCACAGGTGGCCGGCCTGTGGTTCCCCACAGCTCCCCCTTTTTAGTTTTATATGACATGGAATCGTGCCTGTCTTAGGTTCCCAGCGACGTGCCACCTGCTTACCCGTCATCGAGTCACTGGGAAGCATGTCCCATGCTCTATCTTAGGTTGCTAGGTGTACTCGCCAGTGATTACCCGTCATTGACTACCGTTCCATCATGCTAAGCCATATCTGTTGTTGAGGGTCGGAGTGCAAGCCTGCTGAGCAATCAGGTTGGTGCGCTGTTGCCTTCTGACAATGCTTGAGATGATCTTACTGACCAAGAGACAGTGGCATAGGCCAATCTTTTGGGATCATTGTAGGAACGGGCAGCCCTGGTTGCAATGCCCCCATGGGTTGCAACTGCCTGTTTATGGCTCTCAAATCCTGCAATAATCGATACTTGCCCGATTTCCTTTTTATTACAAAAATTGGGGTGTTCCAGGGTGAAGTGGATGGTTGAATATGTCCTGCCTCTAACTGCTGCTGAACTATTTCTTTTACTGCAGCCAATTTCTCCTGTGTAAGGGGCCACTGGGGTATCCACACCGGTTTGTTATCTAACCAGGTTAGTGGCAGTGGTGATGGCTGCTGCACAGTGGCTCCTACAAAAAACCCAAACCCTGCTTGCCTCTATGCCCTCGAGGCTCAATGGGGTCCCTTATGCCCTGCTTGTCTTTTCCTAGTCCTCCGCCTGCATATCCCATTTTTTTCATCATTTTCCACCCCGGGGATGACTCAGTCTCATATTCACTAGTCAATTGGATTCGGAGTTGTGTCAAAACATCCCTTCCCCATAAGGTGATAGGAATAGTACATACATAAGGTTGCACTTTACCAGTATTGCCCTCCTGATCTTGCCAGTCTAGCACTTGCGCGCTTCTAGACGGGGCGACAGCCGTACCTAAGCCTACCAGGTTGTTATCCCCTTCTTGAAGTGGCCAAGAGGGAGGCCAGTCCTGCTCAGAGATGATACTAACATCTGCGCCCGTATCCAACAGCCCCTTAATTGGTTTCCCTTTGATGTTAAGAGTCCATAATGGATGATTATCAAGAGTCATGGTAAGGGCTGCAAAATGTTCTCCCTGGGTTCCTCTGGCATCTAGCACAGGGCTTATCACTAGTAATTGAGCAACCGGCTGTGATGGTAGTAACTGTATGATTCCTTTAGTGGACTGTAACATTACTTTAAATTTCTTACAAGGCATTTGGATAATTCCGGTTATGACTACCAGTCCCTTTAAAGAGTTTGCAGCCTTTCCTATGGTAATGCCCAAGCCTTCCATATGGTCCATAGCCTCCTGGGGTTCTACATCTATGGCTTGGATCCCCATTTGCGGTGTTAATACTGTATAGTCGGTGGCTCGCAGCTCTGTGCAGTAAATGCCTGTTGTTCTCCCTGAAACTGTCCTGTTCTTCCCATGGCCTGTCCTCTCACCCATTGAGTTTTCGGGCCCCTGGGTGCGGGGGCCCGCCACTCGTTTTTTGGAAACTGCTGCCCTGAATTTTTCGGATTGAAAGGTTGCCCTAGTGGGTGGCCGGCTTTATCTAGCTTGGAATAACATTCGTTTGCCCAATGATTGCCTTTACCACATCGTGGGCAGAGCCCTGGCCGACGCCCTGGAGGCTTGGAATCCATGCATTCTCTTTTTAGGTGACCTTCCTTTCCACATTTAAAACACTTCCGCCTCGGCCCATTGTTATGTAGCATTCTTGCCATGGCGATTGCTGCATGCGCCCCTGAGGCCACATCATCCATAACATCCCTACAGATTTTTAAAAAGGTAGGAATGTCTTTGTGTTGCCAGGGCCTTAGGGCCTCACGGCAGGTTTTGTTTGCTTGTTCATATGCTAATCTTCGTACTAGCGGCATCGCTTCCTCCATGGTCTCAAAGATATTGCCAGCCGCCTCCATTAACCTATTTACAAAATCAGCATAGGGCTCCGTTGGGCCTTGTGTAATTTTGGACAAACTGTGCCTAATTTCTCCCTTCTTAGGAAGGATCTTCCAGGCCCTACGAGCTATTTCTCTTACTTGCATTAGGACTTCATTAGGGCATTGAGCCTGGGTATTCTCATCGCGAAAAACTCCTTCCCCGTTTAGCATGTCCTCATTCCAGGCTGGATGACCGTTTCTCGCGTTTTCTGCTGCCTGAGTCTTAGCAAGCTCTCTATAGGCCACAGCCCAAAGCAGGAAGTCCCCACCACCAAGCACGGCTTTCACTAGGTTTCTCCAGTCCTCTGGGACCAGTCCCTGGGTTCCTATATTGTCTAAAACTGCCTTTGTGAAATTGGCATGTGGTCCGTAAAGCTGCACCACTTGTTGCAGTTCTTTTAACAACTTGTGGTCTAAAGGGGTCCATCCTCTGTTACCTTGCGCATCCACTACCACTGGGAACACCTGATCTGCTTTTTGGTACTCTTCCCACCTGGGGGGAGTTCCGCGTGTTCTCTCCGCCCTTCCTCTGGATCTTACTGAGGAGGGTTCCTTGCTCTCCACTCCCTCCATGAGGGAAGGATTCCCTTTCGTGAGGGGGGCCTTAGTTAGTGTGAGCGGTCGCCAATGTGGAGGGTCATGTAAGGTTAAGTTTGCCATACTACAGTGGCAAGGGAGCTCCCCCGGAGAAAATAGGTATTCTGGGTACGGAGGTGCGGAAGGAAGGGGTCTCTCTTGCTCCACACTCATCTGCGCCTTATCCTCCCTGTCCCCGTCCTGACTTCCACATTGGGACTCACTCTGAGCTTCCTCCAATATCTCTGATCCCTCATCTACTATCTCTTCTGAATCATTTTGAAGAGCCTGTTCAATCCACACCCTATAAATCTCCGGTGATTTTCCCGCCACTCTCAACTCTTTACCTACCCTTTTCCACTTTCGTTCTTCCCCCTCACCACCGTTCGCTAACCAGGATGACATGCTAGCAACTGCTTTGGTGAGTAACCAAAGAATGGCCGCTATCACGGGCGTCCCCGTTGCTCTTAGTAAGCGGCTTAACAATAATTTGGTCGTCGACGGAGCGTTTCCCATTTACACTTTTACTTTTATGATTTTACCCGCGGTTACAATCCTAGGCCTTTTACTTTACCCGCCTAGATTCCCGTATATGTACGTTTATTCTTACTTACCTGCTTCCAGCGATCGGTCCGACAATCCAAGATCCGAGTCACGGCACCACTTGTCGGAACCCTCGTCAGCGAAGGTCCAACCCACGGAGTCACAACACGACCGCTGTTGATCGGTTCTCGAGGAACTTTTACTCTTAGGGATAGAAGGAAAGGAGGGAGCGGGAAGCAGCCGGGAGAAACACGGAGACTGAAGTGGCTGCTCCCGCCCTTAACATGGTCTTTTATCCAGTCCCAGTCCCCCGGGGCTAGGGCGAGTAGTCCATCAATCAGATCAAAGGGCACGCATAGTCTCAGGTCAGGGTGTATCTCATCCCATCAGGTCGTTTGCAAGTCTTTTGTTCAGGTTGTTTGCAAGTCTTTTGTTCAGCACTTCTTTGACCTTGTTCTGCTCTGCAGGATGAGGCAGTGCAATGAGGAGGTCCCCACAGGTGGCCGGCCTGTGGTTCCCCACACATTTCTTTTTCCAAAACACAAAAACTCACCTTGGTAGAGCTGCCTGCAGTTTTGCTAGCATGAAAGGCCAATGTGCTGTGTTTTTTATTTCACTATGAATACTCTGCCTGACCTCTTTTTTGTATGAAGTCAGAATACAAAATTTCGAAAGGAAGAAGGCAAAACAAACGCAAACCAAGAACAAAGTTAGGAAATTGCCAATCAAGGAACCTGAATGCTCTGGAGTGAATACACATGAAAATCGCATTCACATTCGATTTGGAGGGAATTCCTAGCAGAGCCCTCGGCAAAATGCTTACATTTCTTTTTCCAAAACACAAAAACTCTCCTTGGTCGAGGTGCCTATAGAATTCCAAGCATGAAACACCAAAAAGATTTGTTTTTTATTTCATTATGAATACTCTGCCTAACCTCTTTTTTGTATGGAGTCAGAATACAAAATTTGGAAAGGAAGAAGGCAAAACAAACGGAAACCCAGAACAAAGTTAGGAAATTGCCAATCAAGAAACCTAAATGCTGCTGACTGAATACACCTGAAAATCCCATTCACACTCGATGTGGAGGGAATTCCTAGCTGTCCCATGGGCAAATGAGTTACATTTTATTTCCAAAACACAAAACTCACCTTGGTGTATCTGCCTGTATTTTCCTAGCATGAAAGGCCAATGTGCTGTGTTTTTTATTTCACTATGAATACTCTGCCTAACCTCTTTTTTGTATGAAGTCAGAATACAAAATTTGGAAAGGAAGAAGGCAAAACAAACGCAAACCCAAAACAAAGTTAGGAAATTTCCAATCAAGAAACCTGAATGCTGCTGACTGAATACACCTGAAAATCCCATTCACACTCGATGTGGAGGGAATTCCTAGCTGTGCCCTGGGCAAAATGGTTACATTTCTTTTTCCAAAACACAAAAATTTACCTTCGTCGAGCTGCCTGCAGTTTTGCTAGCATGAAAGGCCAATAAGATTTGTTTCTTATTTCATTATGAATACTCTGCCTAACCTCTTTTTTGTATGGAGTCAGAATACAAAATTTGGAAACGAAGAAGGCAAAACAAACGCAAACCCAGAACAAAGTTAGGAAATTGCCAATCAAGAAACCTGAATGCTGCTGACTGAATACACCTGAAAATCGCAATCACACTCGATTTGGAGGGAATTCCTAGCTGTCCCCTGGGCAAATGAGTTACATTTTATTTCCAAAACACAAAACTCACCTTGGTGTATCTGCCTGTATTTTCCTAGCATGAAACACCAAAGTGCTGTGTTTTTTATTTCATTATGAATACGCTGCCTCACCTCTTTTTTGTATGGAGTCAGAATACAAAATTTGGAAAGGAAGAAGGCAAAACAAACGCAAACCCAGAACATATTGAGGAAATTGCCAATCAAGAAACCTGAATGCTGCTAACTGAATACACCTGAAAATCCCATTCACACTCGATGTGGAGGGAATTCCTAGCTGTGCCCTTGGCAAAATGGTTACATTTATTTTTCCAAAACACAAAAACTCACCTTGGTCGAGCTGCCTGCAGTTTTGCTAGCATGAAAGGCCAATAAGATTTTTTTTTTATTTCATTATGAATACTCTGCCTAACCCCTTTTTTTGTATGGAGTCAGAATACAAAATTTGGAAAGGAAGAAGGCAAAACAAATGCAAACCCAGAACAAATTTAGGAAATTGCCAATCAAGGAACCTGAATGCTGTGGATTGAATACACATGAAAATCCCATTCACACTCGATTTGGAGGGAATTCCTAGCTGTCCCCTGGGACAATGAATTACATTTTATTTCCAAAACACAAAACTCACCTTGGTGTATCTGCCTGTATTTTCCTAGCATGAAACGCCAATGTGCTGTGTTTTTTATTTCACTATGAATACTCTGCCTAACCTCTTTTTTGTATGGAGTCAGAATACAAAATTTGGAAAGGAAGAAGGCAAAACAAACGCAAACCCAGAACATATTGAGGAAATTGCCAATCAAGAAAACTGAATGTTGCTAACTGAATACACCTGAAAATCCCATTCACACGCGATTTGGAGGGAATTCCTTGCTGTGCCCTTGGCAAAATGCTTACATTTCTTTTTCCAAAACACAAAAACTCACCTTGGTCGAGCTGCTTGGAGTTTTGCTAGCATGAAAGGCCAATAAGATTTGTTTTTTATTTCATTATGAATACTCTGCCTAACCTCTTTTTCTGTATGGAGTCAGAATACAAAATTTGGAAAGGAAGAAGGCAAAACAAATGCAAACCCAGAATAAATGTAGGAAATTGCCAATCAAGGAACCTGAATGATGTGGATTTCTATAGGCACCTCGACCAAGGTTAGTTTTTTTGTTTTGGTAAAAGAAATGTAACACTTTTGCCGAGGGAACAGCTAGGAAATCCCTCCAAATCGAGTGTGAATGGGATTGTCAGGTTTATTCAATGAGAAGCATTCAGGATCCTTGATTGGCAATTTCCTGAATTTGTTCTGGGTTTGCCTATGTTGTTCCTTCTTCCTTTCCAAATTTTGTATTCTGACTCCATACAAAAAAGAGGTTAGGCAGAGTATTCATAGTGAAAGAAAAAACACAGCACATTGGCGTTTCATGCTTGGAAAGCTAGAGGCAGCTCGACGAATGTGAGTTTTTGTGTTTTGGAAAAAGAAATGTAACCATTTTGCCGAGGGCACAGCTAGGAATTCCCTCCACATCCAGTGTGAATGGGATTTTCAGGTGTATTCAATCAGCAGCATTCAGGTTCCTGGATTGTGAATTTCCTGAATTTGTTCTGGGTTTGCCTTTGTTTTGCCTTCTTCCTTTGCAAATTTTGTATTCTGACTCCAAACAAAAAAAAGAGGTTAGGCAGAGTATTCATAATGAAATAAAAAACACAGCACATTGGTGTTTCATGCTAGGAAAGATACAGGCAGCTCAATGAATGTGAGTTTTTGTGTTTTGGTAAAAGTAATGTAACCATTTTGCCGAAGGGATAGCTAGGAATTCCTTCCAAATATAGTGTCAATGGGATTTTCAGGTGTATTCAATCCCCAGCTTTCAGGTTTCTTGTATGGCAATTTCCTAATGTTATTATGGGTTTGCAATTGTTTTCCCTTCTTCCTTTCAGACTACATACAATAAATAGGTAGGGAAGAATATTCTTAATGAAATAAAAAACACAGCACATTGCGTTTCACTCTAGCAAAACTGCCCGCAACTCGACCAAGATGTGTTTTAGAGTTTTCAAAATAAAATAAAAATAATTTTGCCGAGGGTACAGTTAGGATTTCCCTCCAAATCGAGTGTGAATAGGATTTTCAGGTGTATTCTTTCAGCAGAATTCTGGTTTCTTTTTGGCAATTTCATAAATTTGCTCTATTTTTGCGTTTGTTTTGCCTTCTTCCTTTCGAAATTTTGTATTCTGACTCCATACAAACAAGAGGTTAGGCAGAGTATTCATAATGAAATAAAAAACACAGCACATTGGCCATTCATGCTAGCAAAACTACAGGAAGCTCAATGAAGGTGAGTTTTTGTGTTTTGGAAAAAGAAATGTAACCATTTTATGAGGGCAGAGCAGCATTCAGGTTTCTTGATTGGCAATTTCCTAAATTTGTTCTGGGTTTGCCTTTGTTTTGCCTTCTTCCTTTACAAATTTTGTATTGTGACTCCAGAGAAACAAGAGGTTAAAAAGAGTATTCAAAATGAAATAAAAAACACAGCATATTGGCATTTCATGCAAGCAAAACTGCCCGCAATTCGACCAAGATGTGTTTTAGTGTTTTTGAAATAAAATATAAATAATTTTGCTGTGGGGACAGCTAGGAATTCCCTCCACATCGAGTGTGAATGGGATTTTCAATTGTATTCTTTCAGCAGCATTCTGGTTTCTTGTTTGGCAATTTCCTAAATTTGTTCTTGGTTTGCTTTTGTTTTGCCTTCTTCCTTTGCAAATTTTGTATTCTGACTCCATACAAAAAAAGAGGTTAGGCAGAGTATTCATAATGAAATAAAAAACACAGCACATTGGCGTTTCATCTAGTAAAACTACAGGCAGCTCGATGAAGGTGAGTTTTTGTGTTTTGGAAAAAGAAATGTAACCATTTGACGAGGGCTCAGCGGCATTCAGGATTCTTGCTTGGCAATTCCTAAATTTGTTCTGGGTTTGCCTTTGTTTTGCCTTCTTCCTTTCCAAATTTTGTTTTGTGAATCCATAGAAACAAGAGGTTAGAAAGAGTATTCATAATGAAATAAAAAACACAGCATATTGGCATTTCATGCTAGCAAAACTGCCCGCAACTCGACCAAGATGTGTTTTAGTGTTTATGAAATAAAATATAAATAATTTTGCCAAGGGGACAGCTAGGAATTCCCTCCACATCGAGTGTGAATGGGATTTTCAATTGTATTCTTTCAGCAGCATTCTGGTTTCTTGTTTGGCAATTTCCTAAATTTGTTCTTGGTTTGCGTTTGTTTTGCCTTCTTCCTTTGCAAATTTTGTATTCTGACTCCATACAAAAAAAGAGGTTAGGCAGAGTATTCATAATGAAATAAAAAACACAGCACATTGGCGTTTCATGCTAGCAAAATTACAGGCAGCTTGATGAAGGTGAGTTTTTGTGTTTTGGGAAAAGAAATGTAAGCATTTTCCCGAGGGCACAGCTAGGAATTCCTTCCACATCGAGTGTGAATGGGATTGTCAGGTGTATTCAATCAGCAGCATTCAGGTTTCCTGATTGGCAATTTCCTAAATTTGTTCTGGGTTTGCGTTTGTTTTGCCTTCTTCCTTTCCAAATTTTGTATTCTGACTCCATACAAACCAGAGGTCAATAAGAGTATTCATAATGAACTAAAAAACACAGCACTTTGGTCTTTCATGGTAGGAAAGCTACAGGTAACTCAACCAAGGTGATTTTTTGTGTTTTGGAAAACAAAATGTAACCGTTTTGCCAAGGGCACAGCAAGGACTTCCCTCCACATCGAGTGTGAATGGGATATTCAGGTGTATTCAATCCGCAGCTTTCAGGTTACTTGTATGGCAATTTCCTAATTTTATTATGGGTTTGCGTTTGTTTTGCCTTCTTCCTTTCCAAATTTTGTATTCTGACTCCATACAAACAAGACGTTAGGCAGAGTATTTATAATGAAATAAAACACACAGCACATTGGCGTTTCATGCTAGCAAAATTACATGCAGCTCGATTAAGGTGAATTTTTGTGTTTTGGAAAAAGAAATGTAACCATTTTGCCGAGGGCACTGCTAGGAGCTCCCTCCACATCGAGTGTGAATGGATTTTTCAGGTGTATTCAATCAGCAGCATTCAGGTTTCTGGATTAGCAATTTCGTAAATTATGTTTGGGTTTGCATTTGTTTTGCCTTCTTCCTTTCCAAATTTTGTATTCTGACTCCATACAAGAAATATTTAAGCAGAGTATTCATAATGAAATAAAAAACACAGCACATTGGCGCATCATGCTTGGAAAGCTAGAGGCAGCTCGACGAATGTGAGTTTTTGTGTTTTGGAAAAAGAAATGTAACCATTTTGCCGAGGGCACAGCTAGGAATTCCCTCCACATCGAGTGTGAATGGGATTTTCAGGTGTATTCAGTCAGCACCATTCAGGTTCCTGGATTGTGAATTTCCTGAATTTGTTCTGGGTTTGCCTTTGTTTTGCCTTCTTCCTTTGCCAATTTTGTATTCTGACTCCAAACAAAAAAAGAGGTTTGGCAGAGTATTCATAATGAAATAAAAAACACAGCACATTGGTGTTTCATGCTAGGAAAGCTACAGGCAACTCGACCAAGGTGAGTTTTTGTGTTTTGGTAAAAGTAATGTAACCATTTTGCCGAGGGGATAGCTAGGAATTCCTTCCAAATATAGTGTCAATGGGATTTTCAGGTGTATTCAATCCCCAGCTTTCAGGTTTCTTGTATGGCAATTTCCTAATGTTATTATGGGTTTGCAATTGTTTTCCCTTCTTCCTTTCCAAATTTTGTATTCAGACTACATACAATAAATAGGTAGGGAAGAATATTCTTAATGAAATAAAAAACACAGCACATTGGGTTTCATGCTAGCAAAACTGCCCGCAACTCGACCAAGATGTGTTTTAGAGTTTTCAAAATAAAATAAAAATAATTTTGCCGAGGGTACAGTTAGGATTTCCCTCCAAATCGAGTGTGAATAGGATTTTCAGGTGTATTCTTTCAGCAGAATTCTGGTTTCTTTTTGGCAATTTCATAAATTTGCTCTATTTTTGCGTTTGTTTTGCCTTCTTCCTTTCGAAATTTTGTATTCTGACTCCATACAAACAAGAGGTTAGGCAGAGTATTCATAATGAAATAAAAAACACAGCACATTGGCCATTCATGCTAGCAAAACTACAGGAAGCTCAATGAAGGTGAGTTTTTGTGTTTTGGAAAAAGAAATGTAACCATTTGATGAGGGCAGAGCAGCATTCAGGTTTCTTGATTGGCAATTTCCTAAATTTGTTCTGGGTTTGCCTTTGTTTTGCCTTCTTCCTTTACAAATTTTGTATTGTGACTCCAGAGAAACAAGAGGTTAGAAAGAGTATTCAAAATGAAATAAAAAACACAGCATATTGGCATTTCATGCTAGCAAAACTGCCCGCAATTCGACCAAGATGTGTTTTAGTGTTTTTGAAATAAAATATAAATAATTTTGCTGTGGGGACAGCTAGGAATTCCCTCCACATCGAGTGTGAATGGGATTTTCAATTGTATTCTTTCAGCAGCATTCTGGTTTCTTGTTTGGCAATTTCCTAAATTTGTTCTTGGTTTGCTTTTGTTTTGCCTTCTTCCTTTGCAAATTTTGTATTCTGACTCCATACAAAAAAAGAGGTTAGGCAGAGTATTCATAATGAAATAAAAAACACAGCACATTGGCGTTTCATCTAGTAAAACTACAGGCAGCTCGATGAAGGTGAGTTTTTGTGTTTTGGAAAAAGAAATGTAACCATTTGACGAGGGCTCAGCGGCATTCAGGATTCTTGCTTGGCAATTCCTAAATTTGTTCTGGGTTTGCCTTTGTTTTGCCTTCTTCCTTTCCAAATTTTGTTTTGTGACTCCATAGAAACAAGAGGTTAGAAAGAGTATTCATAATGAAATAAAAAACACAGCATATTGGCATTTCATGCTAGCAAAACTGCCCGCAACTCGACCAAGATGTGTTTTAGTGTTTATGAAATAAAATATAAATAATTTTGCTGTGGGGACAGCTAGGAATTCCCTCCACATCGAGTGTGAATGGGATTTTCAATTGTATTCTTTCAGCAGCATTCTGGTTTCTTGTTTGGCAATTTCCTAAATTTCTTCTTGGTTTGCTTTTGTTTTGTCTTCTTCCTTTGCAAATTTTGTATTCTGACTCCATACAAAAAAGAGGTTAGGCAGAGTATTCTTAGTGAAATAAAAAACACAGCACATTGGCGTTTCATGCTAGCAAAACTACAGGCAGCATGATGAAGGTGAGTTTTTGTGTTTTGGAAAAAGAAATGTAGGTTTTTTGCCGAGGGTACAGCTAGGAATTCCCTCCAATTCGACTGTGAATGGGATTTTCAGGTGTATTCTTTCAGCAGCATTCAGGTTTCTTGATTGGCAATTTCATAATTTTGTTCTGGGTTTGCGTTTGTTTTGCCTTCTGCCTTTACAAATTTTGTATTCTGACTCCATAGAAACAAGAGGTTAGGCAGAGTATTCATAATGAAATAAAAAAAACAGCATATTGGCATTTCATGCTAGCAAAACTGTCCGCAACTCGACCAAGAAATGTTTTAGTGTTTTCGAAATAAAATATAAATAATTTTGCCGAGGGGACAGCTAGGAATTCCCTCCAAATCGAGTGTGAATGGGATTTTCAGGTGTATTCTTTCAGCAGCATTCTGGTTTCTTGTTTGGCAATTTCCTAAATTTGTTCTTGGTTTGCTTTTGTTTTGCCTCCTTCCTTTCAAAATTTTGTATTCTGACTCCATACAAAAAAGAGGTTAGGCAGAGTATTTATAATGAAATAAAAAACACAGCACATTGGCGTTTCATGCTAGCAAAACTACAGGAAGCTCAATGAAGGTGAGTTTTTGTGTTTTGGAAAAAGAAATGTAACCATTTGATGAGGGCAGAGCAGCATTCAGGTTTCTTGATTGGCAATTTCCTAAATTTGTTCTGGGTTTGCATTTGTTTTGCCTTCTTCCTTTACAAATTTTTTATTGTGACTCCAGAGTAACAAGAGGTTAGAAAGAGTATTCATAATGAAATAAAAAACACAGCATATTGGCATTTCATGCAAGCAAAACTGCCCACAATTCGACCAAGATGTGTTTTAGTGTTTTTGAAATAAAATATAAATAATTTTGCTGTGGGGACAGCTAGGAATTCCCTCCAAATCGACTGTGAATGGGATTTTCAGGTGTATTCTTTCAGCAGCATTCAGGATTCTTGATTGGCAATTTCATAATTTTGTTCTGGGTTTGCCTTTGTTTTGCCTTCTTCCTTTACAAATTTTGTATTCTGACTCCATAGAAACAAGAGGTTAAGCAGAGTATTCATAATGAAATAAAAAAAACAGCATATTGGCATTTCATGCTAGCAAAACTGCCCGCAACTCGACCAAGATGTGTTTTAGTGTTTATGAAATAAAATATACATAATTTTGCCAAGGGGACAGCTAGGAATTCCCTCCACATCGAGTGTGAATGGGATTTTCAATTGTATTCTTTCAGCAGCATTCTGGTTTCTTGTTTGGCAATTTCCTAAATTTGTTCTTGGTTTGCTTTTGTTTTGCCTTCTTCCTTTCCAAATTTTGTATTCTGACTCCATACAAAAAAAGAGGTTAGGCAGAGTATTCATAATGAAATAAAAAAACACAGCACATTGGCGTTTCATGCTAGCAAAACTACAGGCAGCTTGATGAAGGTGAGTTTTTGTGATTTGGAAAAAGAAATGTAGGTTTTTTGCCGAGGGCACAGCTAGGAATTCCTTCCACATCGAGTGTGAATGGGATTTCAGGTGTATTCAATCAGCAGCATTCAGGTTCCTGGATTGCGAATTTCCTGAATTTGTTCTGGGATTGCCTTTGTTTTGCCTTCTTCCTTTCCAAATTTTGTATTCTGACTCCATACAAACAAGACGTTAGGCAGAGTATTCCTAATGAAATAAAAAACACAGCACATTGGCGTTTCATGCTAGCAAAACTACAGGCAGCTTGATGAAGGTGAGTTTTTGTGTTTTGGAAAAAGAAATGTAGGTTTTTTGCCGTGGGCACAGCTAGGAATTCCCTCCACATCGAGTGTGAACGGGATTTTCAGGTGTAATCAATCAGCAGCATTCAGGTTTCTGTATTGGCAATTTCGTAAATTATGTTTGGGTTTGCATTTGTTTTGCCTTCTTCCTTTCCAAATTTTGTATTCTGACTCCATACAAAAAAGAGGTTAGGCAAAGTATTAATAATGAAATAAAAAACACAGCGCATTGACGTTTCATGCTAGGAAAATTATAGGCACCTCGATGAAAATGAGTTTTTCTGTTTTGGAAAAAGAAATGTAAGCATTTTTCCGAGGGTACAGCTAGGAATTCCCTCCAAATGGACTGTGAATGGGATTTTCAAGTGTATTCTTTCAGCAGCATTCTGGTTTCTTGATTGGCAATTTCATAAATTTGTTCTGGGTTTGCCTTTGTTTTGCCTTCTTCCTTTACAAATTTTGTATTCTGACTCCATAGAAACAAGAGGTTAGAAGGAGTATTCATAACGAAGTAAAAAAAAAACAGCATATTGGCATTTCATGCTAGCAAAACTGTCCGCAACTCGACCAAGAAATGTTTTAGTGTTTTCGAAATAAAATATAAATAATTTTGCAGAGGGGACAGCTAGGAATTCCCTCCAAATCGAGTGTGAACGGGATTTTCAGGTGTATTCTTTCAGCAGCATTCTGGTTTCTTGTTTGGCAATTTCCTAAATTTGTTCTTGGTTTGCTTTTGTTTTGTCTTCTTCCTTTGCAAATTTTGTATTCTGACTCCATACAAAAAAGAGGTTAGGCAGAGTATTCTTAGTGAAATAAAAAACACAGCACATTGGCGTTTCATGCTAGCAAAACTACAGGCAGCATGATGAAGGTGAGTTTTTGTGTTTTGGAAAAAGAAATGTAGGTTTTTTGCCGAGGGGACAGCTAGGAATTCCCTCCAATTCGACTGTGAATGGGATTTTCAGGTGTATTCTTTCAGCAGCATTCAGGTTTCTTGATTGGCAATTTCATAATTTTGTTCTGGGTTTGCCTTTGTTTTGCCTTCTTCCTTTACAAATTTTGTATTCTGACTCCATACAAACCAGAGGTTAATAAGAGTATTCATAATGAAATAAAAAAAACAGCATATTGGCATTTCATGCTAGCAAAACTGTCCGCAACTCGACCAAGAAATGTTTTAGTATTTTCAAAATAAAATATAAATAATTTTGCCGAGGGGACAGCTAGGAATTCCCTCCAAATCGAGTGTGAATGGGATTTTCAGGTGTATTCTTTCAGCAGCATTCTGGTTTCTTGTTTGGCAATTTCCTAAATTTGTTCTTGGTTTGCTTTTGTTTTGCCTCCTTCCTTTCAAAATTTTGTATTCTGACTCCATACAAAAAAGAGGTTAGGCAGAGTATTTATAATGAAATAAAAAACACAGCACATTGGCGTTTCATGCTAGCAAAACTACAGGAAGCTCAATGAAGGTGAGTTTTTGTGTTTTGGAAAAAGAAATGTAACCATTTGATGAGGGCAGAGCAGCATTCAGGTTTCTTGATTGGCAATTTCCTAAATTTGTTCTGGGTTTGCCTTTGTTTTGCCTTCTTCCTTTACAAATTTTTTATTGTGACTCCAGAGAAACAAGAGGTTAGAAAGAGTATTCATAATGAAATAAAAAACACAGCATATTGGCATTTCATGCAAGCAAAATTGCCCACAATTCGACCAAGATGTGTTTTAGTGTTTTTGAAATAAAATATAAATAATTTTGCCAAGGGGACAGCTAGGAATTCCCTCCACATCGAGTGTGAATGGGATTTTCAATTGTATTCTTTCAGCAGCATTCTGGTTTCTTGTTTGGCAATTTCCTAAATTTGTTCTTGGTTTGCGTTTGTTTTGCCTTCTTCCTTTGCAAATTTTGTATTCTGACTCCATACAAAAAAAGAGGTTAGGCAGAGTATTCATAATGAAATAAAAAAACACAGCACATTGGCGTTTCATGCTAGCAAAACTACAGGCAGCTTGATGAAGGTGAGTTTTTGTGATTTGGAAAAAAGAAATGTAGGTTTTTTGCCGAGGGCACATCTAGGAATTCCTTCCACATCGAGTGTGAATGGGATTTCAGGTGTATTCAATCAGCAGCATTCAGGTTCCTGGATTGCGAATTTCCTGAATTTGTTCTGGGATTGCCTTTGTTTTGCCTTCTTCCTTTCCAAATTTTGTATTCTGACTCCATACAAACAAGACGTTAGGCAGAGTATTCCTAATGAAATAAAAAACACAGCACATTGGTGTTTCATGCTAGCAAAACTACAGGCAGCTTGATGAAGGTGAGTTTTTGTGTTTTGGAAAAAGAAATGTAGGTTTTTTGCCGTGGGCACAGCTAGGAATTCCCTCCACATCGAGTGTGAACGGGATTTTCAGGTGTAATCAATCAGCAGCATTCAGGTTTCTGTATTGGCAATTTCGTAAATTATGTTTGGGTTTGCATTTGTTTTGCCTTCTTCCTTTCCAAATTTTGTATTCTGACTCCATACAAAAAAGAGGTTAGGCAGAGTATTAATAATGAAATAAAAAACACAGCGCATTGACGTTTCATGCTAGGAAAATTATAGGCACCTCGATGAAAATGAGTTTTTCTGTTTTGGAAAAAGAAATGTAAGCATTTTTCCGAGGGTACAGCTAGGAATTCCCTCCAAATGGACTGTGAATGGGATTTTCAAGTGTATTCTTTCAGCAGCATTCAGGTTTCTTGATTGGCAATTTCATAAATTTGTTCTGGGTTTGCCTTTGTTTTGCCTTCTTCCTTTACAAATTTTGTATTCTGACTCCATAGAAACAAGAGGTTAGAAGGAGTATTCATAACGAAGTAAAAAAAAAACAGCATATTGGCATTTCATGCTAGCAAAACTGTCCGCAACTCGACCAAGAAATGTTTTAGTGTTTTCGAAATAAAATATAAATAATTTTGCAGAGGGGACAGCTAGGAATTCCCTCCAAATCGAGTGTGAACGGGATTTTCAGGTGTATTCTTTCAGCAGCATTCTGGTTTCTTGTTTGGCAATTTCCTAAATTTGTTCTTGGTTTGCTTTTGTTTTGTCTTCTTCCTTTGCAAATTTTGTATTCTGACTCCATACAAAAAAGAGGTTAGGCAGAGTATTCTTAGTGAAATAAAAAACACAGCACATTGGCGTTTCATGCTAGCAAAACTACAGGCAGCATGATGAAGGTGAGTTTTTGTGTTTTGGAAAAAGAAATGTAGGTTTTTTGCCGAGGGGACAGCTAGGAATTCCCTCCAATTCGACTGTGAATGGGATTTTCAGGTGTATTCTTTCAGCAGCATTCAGGTTTCTTGATTGGCAATTTCATAATTTTGTTCTGGGTTTGCCTTTGTTTTGCCTTCTTCCTTTACAAATTTTGTATTCTGACTCCATACAAACCAGAGGTTAATAAGAGTATTCATAATGAAATAAAAAAAACAGCATATTGGCATTTCATGCTAGCAAAACTGTCCGCAACTCGACCAAGAAATGTTTTAGTATTTTCAAAATAAAATATAAATAATTTTGCCGAGGGGACAGCTAGGAATTCCCTCCAAATCGAGTGTGAATGGGATTTTCAGGTGTATTCTTTCAGCAGCATTCTGGTTTCTTGTTTGGCAATTTCCTAAATTTGTTCTTGGTTTGCTTTTGTTTTGCCTCCTTCCTTTCAAAATTTTGTATTCTGACTCCATACAAAAAAGAGGTTAGGCAGAGTATTTATAATGAAATAAAAAACACAGCACATTGGCGTTTCATGCTAGCAAAACTACAGGAAGCTCAATGAAGGTGAGTTTTTGTGTTTTGGAAAAAGAAATGTAACCATTTGATGAGGGCAGAGCAGCATTCAGGTTTCTTGATTGGCAATTTCCTAAATTTGTTCTGGGTTTGCCTTTGTTTTGCCTTCTTCCTTTACAAATTTTTTATTGTGACTCCAGAGAAACAAGAGGTTAGAAAGAGTATTCATAATGAAATAAAAAACACAGCATATTGGCATTTCATGCAAGCAAAATTGCCCACAATTCGACCAAGATGTGTTTTAGTGTTTTTGAAATAAAATATAAATAATTTTGCCAAGGGGACAGCTAGGAATTCCCTCCACATCGAGTGTGAATGGGATTTTCAATTGTATTCTTTCAGCAGCATTCTGGTTTCTTGTTTGGCAATTTCCTAAATTTGTTCTTGGTTTGCGTTTGTTTTGCCTTCTTCCTTTGCAAATTTTGTATTCTGACTCCATACAAAAAAAGAGGTTAGGCAGAGTATTCATAATGAAATAAAAAAACACAGCACATTGGCGTTTCATGCTAGCAAAACTACAGGCAGCTTGATGAAGGTGAGTTTTTGTGATTTGGAAAAAAGAAATGTAGGTTTTTTGCCGAGGGCACAGCTAGGAATTCCTTCCACATCGAGTGTGAATGGGATTTCAGGTGTATTCAATCAGCAGCATTCAGGTTCCTGGATTGCGAATTTCCTGAATTTGTTCTGGGATTGCCTTTGTTTTGCCTTCTTCCTTTCCAAATTTTGTATTCTGACTCCATACAAACAAGACGTTAGGCAGAGTATTCCTAATGAAATAAAAAACACAGCACATTGGTGTTTCATGCTAGCAAAACTACAGGCAGCTTGATGAAGGTGAGTTTTTGTGTTTTGGAAAAAGAAATGTAGGTTTTTTGCCGTGGGCACAGCTAGGAATTCCCTCCACATCGAGTGTGAACGGGATTTTCAGGTGTAATCAATCAGCAGCATTCAGGTTTCTGTATTGGCAATTTCGTAAATTATGTTTGGGTTTGCATTTGTTTTGCCTTCTTCCTTTCCAAATTTTGTATTCTGACTCCATACAAAAAAGAGGTTAGGCAGAGTATTAATAATGAAATAAAAAACACAGCGCATTGACGTTTCATGCTAGGAAAATTATAGGCACCTCGATGAAAATGAGTTTTTCTGTTTTGGAAAAAGAAATGTAAGCATTTTTCCGAGGGTACAGCTAGGAATTCCCTCCAAATGGACTGTGAATGGGATTTTCAAGTGTATTCTTTCAGCAGCATTCAGGTTTCTTGATTGGCAATTTCATAAATTTGTTCTGGGTTTGCCTTTGTTTTGCCTTCTTCCTTTACAAATTTTGTATTCTGACTCCATAGAAACAAGAGGTTAGAAGGAGTATTCATAACGAAGTAAAAAAAAAACAGCATATTGGCATTTCATGCTAGCAAAACTGTCCGCAACTCGACCAAGAAATGTTTTAGTGTTTTCGAAATAAAATATAAATAATTTTGCAGAGGGGACAGCTAGGAATTCCCTCCAAATCGAGTGTGAACGGGATTTTCAGGTGTATTTTTTCAGCAGCATTCTGGTTTCTTGTTTGGCAATTTCATAAATTTGTTCTTGGTTTGCTTTTGTTTTGTCTTCTTCCTTTGCAAATTTTGTATTCTGACTCCATACAAAATGAGGTTAGGCAGAGTATTCTTAGTGAAATAAAAAACACAGCACATTGGCGTTTCATGCTAGCAAAACTACAGGCAGCATGATGAAGGTGAGTTTTTGTGTTTTGGAAAAAGAAATGTAGGTTTTTTGCCGAGGGGACAGCTAGGAATTCCCTCCAAATCGAGTGTGAACGGGATTTTCAGGTGTATTCTTTCAGCAGCATTCTGGTTTCTTGTTTGGCAATTTCCTAAATTTGTTCTTGGTTTGCTTTTGTTTTGTCTTCTTCCTTTGCAAATTTTGTATTCTGACTCCATAGAAACAAGAGGTTAGAAGGAGTATTCATAACGAAGTAAAAAAAAAACAGCATATTGGCATTTCATGCTAGCAAAACTGTCCGCAACTCGACCAAGAAATGTTTTAGTGTTTTCGAAATAAAATATAAATAATTTTGCAGAGGGGACAGCTAGGAATTCCCTCCAAATCGAGTGTGAATGGGATTTTCAGGTGTATTCTTTCAGCAGCATTCTGGTTTCTTGTTTGGCAATTTCCTAAATTTGTTCTTGGTTTGTTTTTGTTTTGCCTCCTTCCTCTCGAAATTTTGTATTCTGACTCCATACAAAAAAGAGGTTAGGCAGAGTATTCATAATGAAATAAAAAACACAGCACATTGGCGTTTCATGCTAGCAAAACTACAGGAAGCTCAATGAAGGTGAGTTTTTGTGTTTTGGAAAAAGAAATGTAACCATTTGATGAGGGCAGAGTAGCATTCAGGTTTCTTGATTGGCAATTTCCTAAATTTGTTCTGGGTTTGCCTTTGTTTTGCCTTCTTCCTTTATAAATTTTGTATTGTGACTCCATAGAAACAAGAGGTTAGAAAGAATATTCATAATGAAATAAAAAACACAGCACATTGGCATTTCATGCTTGCAAAACTGCCCACAACTAGACCAAGATGAGTTTTTGTTTTTTCGAAATAAAATATAAAAAATTTTGTGAGGGCACAGATAGGAATTCCCTCCAGATTGATTGTAAATGGGATTTTCAGGTGTATTCAATCAGCAGCATTCAGGTTTCTGGATAGGCAATTTCCTAAATTATTTTTGGGTTTGCATTTTTTTTGCCTTCTTTCTTTCCAAATTTTGTATTCTGACTCCATACAAACAAGATGTTAGGCAGAGTATTCTTAATGAAATAAAAAACACAACACATTGGGTTTCATGCTAACAAAACTGCCTGCAACTCGACCAAGATGTGTTTTAGAGTTTTGAAAATAAAATAAAAGTAATTTTCCCGAGGGGACAGTTAGGATTTCCCGCCAAATCGAGTGTGAATGGGATTTTCAGGTGTATTCTTTCAGGAGAATTCTGGTTTATTGTTTGGCAATTTCCTAAATTTGCTCTATTTTTGCGTTTGTTTTGCCTTCTTCCTTTCCAAATTTTGTATTCTGACTCCATAGAAACAAGAGGTTAGGCAGAGTATTCATAATGAAATAAAAAACACAGCACAATGGCGTTATATCTAGCAAAACTACAGGCAGCTCGATGAAGGTGAGTTTTTGTGTTTGGGAAAAAGAAATGTAACCATTTGACGAGGGCACAGCTAGGAATTCCCTCCACATCGAGTGTGAATGGGATTTTCAGGTGTATTCAATCAGCAGCATTCAGGTTTCCTGATTGGCAATTTCCTAAATTTGTTCTGGGTTTGCGTTTGTTTTGCATTCTTCCTTTCCAAATCTTGTATTCTGACTCCATACAAACCAGAGGTTAATAAGAGTATTCATAATGAACAGCACTTTGGCGTTTCATGGTAGGAAAGCTACAGGTAACTCAACCAAGGTGAGTTTTTGTGTTTTGAAAAAAGAAATGTAACCATTTGCCGATGGCACAGCTAGGAATTCTCTCCACATCGAGTGTGAATGGGATTTTCAGGTGTATTCAGTCCGCAGCATTCAGGTTTCTTGATTGGCAATTTCCTAAATTTGTTCTGGGTTTGCCTTTGTTTTGCCTTCTTCCTTTCCAAATTTTGTATTCTGTCTCCATAGAAACAAGAGGTTAGAAAGAGTATTCATAATGAAATAAAAAACACAGCATATTGGCATTTCATGCTAGTAAATCTGCCCGCAACTCGACCAAGATGTGTTTTAGTATTTTCGAAATAAAATATAAATAATTTTGCCGAGGGCACAGCTAGGAATTCCCTCCACATTGAGTGTGAACGGGATATTCAGGTGTATTCAATCCGCAGCTTTCAGGTTACTTGTATGGCAATTTCCTAATTTTTTTCTTGGTTTGCATTTGTTTTGCCTTCTTCCTTTCCAAATTTTGTATTCAGACTCCATACAAAAAAGTGGTTAGGCAGAGTATTCATAATGAAATAAAAAACACAGCACATTGGCGTTTCATGCTAGGAAAATTATAGGCAGCTCGATGAAAATGAGTTTTTGTGTTTTGGAAAAAGAAATGTAAGCATTTTGCCAAGGGCACAGCTAGGAATTCCCTCCACATCGAGTGTGAATGGGATTTTCAGGTGTATTCAATCAGCAGCATTTAAGTTTCTGGATTGGCAATTTAATAAATTATATTTGGTTTTGCATTTGTTTTGCCTTCTTCCTGTTCAAATTTTGTATTCTGACTTCATACAAACAAGACGTTAGGCAGAGTATTCATAATGAAATAAAAAACACAGCACATTGGCGTTTCCTGCTAGGAAAGCTACAGGCAACTCGATCAAGTTGAGCTTTTGTGTTTTGGAATACCAAATGTAACCATTTTGCCGAGGGGACAGCTAGGAATTCCTTACAAATCGAGTGTCAATGGGATTTTCAGGTATATTCAATCTGCACCTTTCAGGTTTCTTGTATGGCAATTTCATAATTTTATTATGGGTTTGCAATTGTTTTCCCTTCTTCTTTCCAAATTTTGTATTCTGACTCAATACAAAAAAGAGGTTAGGCAGAGTATTCATAATGAAATAAAAAACACAGCACATTGGGTTTCATGCTAGCAAAACTGCCAGCAACTCGACCAAGATGAGTTTTTGAGTTTTCAAAATAAAATTTAAAAAAATTTTGCGGAGGGGACAGTTAGGATTTCCTTACAAATCCAGTGTGAATGGGATTTTCAGGTGTATTCAATCCGCAGCATTCAGGTTTCTTGATTGGCAATTTCCTCAATATGTTCTGGGTTTGCGTTTGTTTTGCCTTCTTCCTTTCCAAATTTTGTATTCTGACTCCATGCAAAAAAGAGGTTAGGCAGAGTATTCATAATGAAATAAAAAACACAGCACATTTTCGTTTCATGCTAGCAAGATTACAGGCAGCTCGATGAAGTTGAGTTTTTGTGTTTTGGAAAAAGAAATGTAAGCATTTTGCCGAGGGACAGTTAGGATTTCCCTCCAAATCGAGTGTGAATGTGATTTTCAGGTGTATTCAATCAGCAGCATTCAGGTTTCTTGATTGGCAATTTCCTAAATTAGTTCTGGGTTTGCCTTTGTTTTGCCTTCTTCCTTTCCAAATTTTGTATTCTGACTCAATACAAACAAGAGGTTAGGCAGAGTATTCATAATGAAATAAAAAACACAGCACAATGGCATTCCATCTAGCAAAACTACAGTCAGCCCGACCAAGGTGAGTTTTTGTGTTTTCGAAAAAGCAATGTAACCTTTTGATGAGGGCACAGCAGGAATTCCCTCCACATCGAGTGTGAATGGGATTTCAGGTGTATTCAGTCCGCAGCATTCAGGTTTCTTGATTGGCAATTTCCTAAATTAGTTCTGGGTTTGCCTTTGTTTTGCCTTCTTCCTTTCCAAATTTTGTATTCTGACTCCACACAAATATGAGGCTAGGCAGAGTATTCATAATGAAATAAAAAACACAGCACATTGGCGTTTCATGCTTGGAAAGCTACGGGCAGCTCAACGAAGGTGAGTTTTTGTGTTTTTGGAAAAAAAATGTAAGCATTTTACCGAGGGCACAGCTAGGAATTCCCACCTCATCGAGTGTGAATGGGATTTTCAGGTGTATTCAGTTAGCAGCATTCAGGTTTCTGGATTGGCAATTTCGTAAATTATTTTGGGGTTTCATTTGTTTTGCCTTCTTCCTTTGCAAATTTTGTACTCTGACTCCATACAAAGAAGAGGTTAGGCAGAGTATTCATAATGAAATAAAAAACAGAGCACATTGGCAATTCATGCTAGGAAAAGCTACAGGCAACTAGACCAGTTAAGTTTTTGTGTTTTGGAAAAAGAAATGTAAGCATTTTGCTGAGGGCACAGCTAGGTATTCCCTCCACATCGAGTGTGAATGGGATTTTCAGGTGTATTCAATCAGCAGCATTCAGGTTTCTTGATTGGCAATTTCCTAAATTTGTTCTATTTTTGCGTTTGTTTTGCCTTCTTCCTTTCCAAATCTTGTATTCTGACTCCATACAAACCAGAGGTTAATAAGAGTATTCATAATGAACTAAAAAACACAGCACTTTGGCGTTTCATGGTAGGAAAGCTACAGGTAACTCAACCAAGGTGAGTTTTTGTGTTTTGGAAATAAATGTAACCGTTTTGCAGAAGGCACAGCAAGGACTTCCCTCCACATCGAGTGTGAATGGGATATTCAGGTGTATTCAATCCGCAGCTTTCAGGTTACTTGTATGGCAATTTCCTAATTTTATTATGGGTTTGCGTTTGTTTTGCCTTCTTCCTTTCCAAATTTTGTATTCTGACTCCATACAAACAAGACGTTAGGCAGAGTATTCTTAATGAAATAAAAAACACAGCACATTGGGTTTCATGCTAGCAAAACTGCCTGCAACTCGACCAAGATGTGTTTTAGAGTTTTGAAAATAAAATAAAATAATTTTGCCGAGGGGACAGTTAGGATTTACCTCCAAATCAAGTGTGAATGGGATTTTCAGGTCTATTCTTTCAGCAGAATTCTGGTTTCTTGTTTGGCAATTTCCTAAATTTGCTCCATTTTTGCGTTTGTTTTGCCTTCTTCCTTTGCAAATTTTGTATTCTGACTCCATACAAACAAGAGGTTAGGCAGAGTATTCATAATGAAATAAAAAACACAGCACATTGGGTTTCATGCTAGCAAATCTGCCCGCAACTCGACCAAGATGTGTTTTAGTATTTTCGAAATAAAATATAAATAATTTTGCTGAGGGGACAGTTAGGAATTCCCTCCACATCGAGTGTGAATGGGATGTGCAGGTGTATTCAATCAGCAGCATTCAGGTTCCTTGATTGGCAATTTCCTAAATTAGTTCTGGTTTTGCGTTTGTTTTGCCTTCTTCCTTTCCAAATTTTGTATTCAGACTCCATACAAAAAAGTGGTTAGGCAGAGTATTCATAATGAAATAAAAAACACAGCACATTGGCGTTTCATGCTAGGAAAATTATAGGCAGCTCGATGAAAATGAGTTTTTGTGTTTTGGAAAAAGAAATATAACAATTTTGCCGAGGGCACAGCTAGGAATTCCCTCCACATCGAGTGTGAATGGGATTTTCAGGTGTATTCAATCAGCAGCATTCAAGTTTCTGGATTGGCAATTTCGTAAATTATATTTGGTTTTGCATTTGTTTTGCCTTCCTCCTGTTCAAATTTTGTATTCTGACTTCATACAAACAAGACGTTAGGCAGAGTATTCATAATGAAATAAAAAACACAGCACATTGGCGTTTCCTGCTAGGAAAGCTACAGGCAACTCGACCAAGTTGAGTTTTTGTGTTTTGGAATACCAAATGTAACCATTTTGCCGAGGGGACAGCTAGGAATTCCTTACAAATCGAGTGTCAATGGGATTTTCAGGTGTATTCAATCTGCACCTTTCAGGTTTCTTGTATGGCAATTTCATAATTTTATTATGGGTTTGCAATTGTTTTCCCTTCTTCTTTCCAAATTTTGTATTCTGACTCAATACAAAAAAGAGGTTAGGCAGAGTATTCATAATGAAATAAAAAACACAGCACATTGGGTTTCATGCTAGCAAAACTGCCAGCAACTCGACCAAGATGAGTTTTTGAGTTTTCAAAATAAAATTTAAAAAAATTTTGCGGAGGGGACAGTTAGGATTTCCTTACAAATCCAGTGTGAATGGGATTTTCAGGTGTATTCCTTCAGCAGAATTCTGGTTTCTTGTTTCTCAATTTCATAAATTTGCTCTATTTTTGCGTTTGTTTTGCCTTCTTCCTTTCCAAATTTTGTATTCTGACTCCATACAAAAAAGAGGTTAGGCAGAGTATTCATAATGAAATAAAAAACACAGCACATTTTCGTTTCATGCTAGCAAGATTACAGGCAGCTCGATGAAGTTGAGTTTTTGTGTTTTGGAAAAAGAAATGTAAGCATTTTGCCGAGGGACAGTTAGGATTTCCCTCCAAATCGAGTGTGAATGTGATTTTCAGGTGTATTCAATCAGCAGCATTCAGGTTTCTTGATTGGCAATTTCCTAAATTAGTTCTGGGTTTGCCTTTGTTTTGCCTTCTTCCTTTCCAAATTTTGTATTCTGACTCCACACAAATATGAGGCTAGGCAGAGTATTCATAATGAAATAAAAAACACAGCACATTGGCGTTTCATGCTTGGAAAGCTACGGGCAGCTCAACGAAGGTGAGTTTTTGTGTTTTTGGAAAAAAAATGTAAGCATTTTACCGAGGGCACAGCTAGGAATTCCCACCTCATCGAGTGTGAATGGGATTTTCAGGTGTATTCAGTTAGCAGCATTCAGGTTTCTGGATTGTCAATTTCATAAATTATTTTGGGGTTTCATTTGTTTTGCCTTCTTCCTTTCCAAAGTTTGTATTCTGACTCCATACAAACAAGAGGTTAGGCAGAGTATTCATAATGAAATAAAAAACACAGCACATTGGCGTTTCATGCTAGCAAGATTACAGGCAGCTCGATGAAGTTGAGTTTTTGTGTTTTGGAAAAAGAAATGTAAGCATTTTGCCAAGGGACAGTTAGGATTTCCCTCCAAATCGAGTGTGAATGTGATTTTCAGGTGTATTCAATCAGCAGCATTCAGGTTTCTTGAGTGGCAATTTCCTAAATTTGTTCTGGGTTTGCGTTTGTTTTGCCTTCTTCCTTTCCAAATTTTGTATTCTGACTCCATACAAAAAAGAGGTTAGGCAGAGTATTCATAATGAAATAAAAAACACAGCACAATGGCATTCCATCTAGCAAAACTACAGTCAGCTCGATGAAGGTGAGTTTTTGTGTTTTCGAAAAAGCAATGTAACCATTTGACGAGGGCACAGCTAGGAATTCCCTCCACATTGAGTGTGAATGGGATTTCAGGTGTATTCAGTCCGCAGCATTCAGGTTTCTTGATTGGCAATTTCCTAAATTAGTTCTGGGTTTGCCTTTGTTTTGCCTTCTTCCTTTCCAAATTTTGTGTTCTGACTCCACACAAAAATGAGGCTAGGCAGAGTATTCATAATGAAATAAAAAACACAGCACATTGGCGTTTCATGCTTGGAAAGCTACGGGCAGCTCAACGAAGGTGAGTTTTTGTTTTTTTGGAAAAAAAATGTAAGCATTTTGCCGAGGGCACAGCTAGGAATTCCCACCTCATCGAGTGTGAATGGGATTTTCAGGTGTATTCAGTTAGCAGCATTCAGGTTTCTGGATTGGCAATTTTGTAAATTATTTTGGGGTTTCATTTGTTTTGCCTTCTTCCTTTGCAAATTTTGTACTCTGACTCCATACAAAGAAGAGGTTAGGCAGAGTATTCATAATGAAATAAAAAACACAGCACATTGGCGATTCATGCTAGGAAAAGCTACAGGCCACTAGACCAGTTAAGTTTTTGTGTTTTGGAATAAGAAATGTAAGCATTTTGCCGAGGGCACAGCTAGGAATTCCCTCCACATCGAGTGTGAATGGGATTTTCAGGTGTATTCAATCAGCAGCATTCAGGTTTCCTGATTGGCAATTTCCTAAATTTGTTCTGGGTTTGCGTTTGTTTTGCCTTCTTCCTTTCCAAATCTTGTATTCTGACTCCATACAAACAAGAGGTTAATAAGAGTATTCATAATGAACAAAAAAACACAGCACTTTGGCGTTTCATGGTAGGAAAGCTACAGGTAACTCTACCAAGGTGAGTTTTTTTGTTTTGGAAAAAGAAATGTAACCATTTGCCGATGGCACAGCTAGGAATTCCCTCCACATCGAGTGTGAATGGGATTTTCAGGTGTATTCAGTCCGCAGCATTCAGGTTTCTTCATTGGCAATTTCCTAAATTTGTTCTGGGTTTGCCTTTGTTTTGCCTTCTTCCTTTCCAAATTTTGTATTCTGTCTCCATAGACAAGAGGTTAGAAAGAGTATTCATAATGAAATAAAAAACACAGCATATTGGCATTTCATGCTAGCAAATCTGCCCGCAACTCGACCAAGATGTGTTTTAGTATTTTCGAAATTAAATATAAATAATATTGCCGAGGGCACAGCTAGGAATTCATTCCACATTGAGTGTGAACGGGATATTCAGGTGTATTCAATCCGCAGCTTTCAGGTTACTTGTCTGGCAATTTCCTAATTTTTTTCTTGGTTTGCATTTGTTTTGCCTTAATCCTTTCCAAATTTTGTATTCAGACTCCATACAAAAAAGTGGTTAGGCAGAGTATTCATAATGAAATAAAAAACACAGCACATTGGCGTTTCATGCTAGGAAAATTATAGGCAGCTCGATGAAAATGAGTTTTTGTGTTTTGGAAAAAGAAATGTAAGCATTTTGCCAAGGGCACAGCTAGTAATTCCCTCCACATCGAGTGTGAATGGGATTTTCAGGTGTATTCAATCAGCAGCATTCAAGTTTCTGCATTGGCAATTTAATAAATTATATTTGGTTTTGCATTTGTATTGCCTTCTTCCTGTTCAAATTTTGTATTCTGACTTCATACAAACAAGACGTTAGGCAGAGTATCATAATGAAATAAAAAACACAGCACATTGGCGTTTCCTGCTAGGAAAGCTACAGGCAACTCGACCAAGTTGAGCTTCTGTGTTTTGGAATACCAAATGTAACCATTTTGCCGAGGGGACAGCTAGGAATTCCTTACAAATCGAGTGTCAATGGGATTTTCAGGTATATTCAATCTGCACCTTTCAGGTTTCTTGTATGGCAATTTCATAATTTTATTATGGGTTTGCAATTGTTTTCCCTTCTTCTTTCCAAATTTTGTATTCTGACTCAATACAAAAAAGAGGTTAGGCAGAGTATTCATAATGAAATAAAAAACACAGCACATTGGGTTTCATGCTAGCAAAACTGCCAGCAACTCGACCAAGATGAGTTTTTGAGTTTTCAAAATAAAATTTAAAAAAATTTTGCGGAGGGGACAGTTAGGATTTCCTTACATATCCAGTGTGAATGGGATTTTCAGGTGTATTCCTTCAGCAGAATTCTGGTTTCTTGTTTCTCAATTTCATAAATTTGCTCTATTTTTGCGTTTGTTTTGCCTTCTTCCTTTCCAAATTTTGTATTCTGACTCCATGCAAAAAAGAGGTTAGGCAGAGTATTCATAATGAAATAAAAAACACAGCACATTTTCGTTTCATGCTAGCAAGATTACAGGCAGCTCGATGAAGTTGAGTTTTTGTGTTTTGGAAAAAGAAATGTAAGCATTTTGCCGAGGGACAGTTAGGATTTCCCTCCAAATCGAGTGTGAATGGGATTTTCAGGTGTATTCAATCAGCAGCATTCAGGTTTCTTGATTGGCAATTTCCTAAATTAGTTCTGGGTTTGCCTTTGTTTTGCCTTCTTCTTTTCCAAATTTTGTATTCTGACTCCACACAAATATGAGGCTAGGCAGAGTATTCATAACGAAATAAAAAACACAGCACAATGGCATTCCATCTAGCAAAACTACAGTCAGCTCGATGAAGGTGAGTTTTTGTGTTTTCGAAAAAGCAATGTAACCATTTGATGAGGGCACAGCTAGGAATTCCCTCCACATCGAGTGTGAATGGGATTTCAGGTGTATTCAGTCCGCAACATTCAGGTTTCTTGATTGGCAATTTCCTAAATTAGTTCTGGGTTTGCCTTTGTTTTGCCTTCTTCCTTTCCAAATTTTGTATTCTGACTCCACACAAAAATGAGGCTAGGCAGAGTATTCATAATGAAATAAAAAACACAGCACATTGGCGTTTCATGCTTGGAAAGCTACGGGCAGCTCAACGAAGGTGAGTTTTTGTTTTTTTGGAAAAAAAATGTAAGCATTTTGCCGAGGGCACAGCTAGGAATTCCCACCTCATCGAGTGTGAATGGGATTTTCAGGTGTATTCAGTTAGCAGCATTCAGGTTTCTGGATTGGCAATTTCGTAAATTATTTTGGGGTTTCATTTGTTTTGCCTTCTTCCTTTCCAAAGTTTGTATTCTGACTCCATACAAACAAGAGGTTAATAAAAATATTCATAATGAACAAAAAAACACAGCACTTTGGCGTTTCATGGTAGGAAAAGCTACAGGCAACTAGACCAGTTAAGTTTTTGTGTTTTGGAAAAAGAAATGTAAGCATTTTGCCGAGGGCACAGCTAGGTATTCCCTCCACATCGAGTGTGAATGGGATTTTCAGGTGTATTCAATCAGCAGCATTCAGGTTTCCTGATTGGCAATTTCCTAAATTTGTTCTGGGTTTGCGTTTGTTTTGCCTTCTTCCTTTCCAAATCTTGTATTCTGACTCCATACAAACCAGAGGTTAATAAGAGTATTCATAATGAACAAAAAAACACAGCACTTTGGCGTTTCATGGTAGGAAAGCTACAGGTAACTCAACCAAGGTGAGTTTTTGTGTTTTGGAAAAAGAAATGTAACCATTTGCCGATGGCACAGCTAGGAATTCCCTCCACATCGAGTGTGAATGGGATTTTCAGGTGTATTCAGTCCGCAGCATTCAGGTTTCTTCATTGGCAATTTCCTAAATTTGCTCTATTTTTGCGTTTGTTTTGCCTTCTTCCTTTCCAAATTTTGTATTCTGACTCCATAGAAACAAGAGGTTGGAAAGAGTATTCATAATGAAATAAAAAACACAGCATAGTGGCATTTCATGCTAGCAAATCTGTCCGCAACTCGACCAAGATGTGTTTTAGTATTTTCGAAATAAAATATAAATAATTTTGCCGAGGGCACAGCTAGGAATTCCCTCCACATTGAGTGTGAACGGGATATTCAGGTGTATTCAATCCGCAGCTTTCAGGTTACTTGTATGGCAATTTCCTATTTTTTTTCTTGGTTTGCATTTGTTTTGCCTTCTTCCTTTCCAAATTTTGTATTCAGACTCCATACAAAAAAGTGGTTAGGCAGAGTATTCATAATGAAATAAAAAACACAGCACATTGGCGTTTCATGCTAGGAAAATTATGGGCAGCTCGATGAAAATGAGTTTTTGTGTTTTGGAAAAAGAAATGTAAGCATTTTGCCAAGGGCACAGCTAGTAATTCCCTCCACATCGAGTGTGAATGGGATTTTCAGGTGTATTCAATCAGCAACACTCAAGTTTCTGGATTGGCAATTTCGTAAATTATATTTGGTTTTGCATTTGTTTTGCCTTCTTCCTGTTCAAATTTTGTATTCTGACTTCATACAAACAAGACGTTAGGCAGAGTATTCGTAATGAAATAAAAAACACAGCACATTGGCGTTTCCTGCAAGGAAAGCTACAGGCAGCTCGATGAAGGTGAGCTTTTGTGTTTTGGAATACCAAATGTAACCATTTTGCCGAGGGGACAGCTAGGAATTCCTTACAAATCGAGTGTCAATGGGATTTTCAGGTGTATTCAATCAGCAGCATTCAGGTTTCTTGATTGGCAATTTCGTAAATTATGTTTGGGTTTGCATTTGTTTTGCCTTCTTCCCTTCCAAATATTGTATTCTGACTCTATACAAACAAGAGTTTAGGCAGAGTATTCTTAATGAAATAAAAAAACACAGCACATTGGCGTTTCATGCTAGGAAAGCTACAGGCAACTCGACCAAGGTGTTTTTCTGTTTTGGAAAAAGAAATGTAACCATTTTGCTGAGGGCACAGCTAGCAATTCCCTCCAAATCTTGTGTGAATGGGATTTTCAATTGTATTCTTTCAGCACCATTCTGGTTTCTTGTTTGGCAATTTACTGAATTTGTTCTTCGTTTGCTTTTCTTTGGCCTTCTTCCTTTCCAAATTTTGTATTCTGACTCCATACAAAAAAGAGGTTAGGCAGAGTATTCCTAATGAAATAAAAAACACAGCACATTGATGTTTCATGCTAGCAAAATTACAGGCAGCTCGATGAAGGTGATTTTTGTGTTTTGGAAAAAGAAATGTAGGCATTTTGCTGAGGGCACAGCTAGGAATTCCCTCCACATCGAGTGTGAATGGGAGATTCAGGTGTATTCAATCAGCAGCATTCAGGTATCTGGATTCGCAATTTCGTAAATTATGTTTGCGTTTGCCTTTGTTTTGCCTTCTTCCTTTCCAAATTTTGTATTCTGACTCCATAGAAACAAGAGGTTAGGCAGAGTATTCATAATGAAATAAAAAATACAGCACATTGGCGTTTCATGCTAGCAAAACTACAGGCAGCTCGATGAAGGTGAGTTTTTGTGTTTTGGAAAAAGAAATGTAGGCATTTTGCCAAGGGCACAGCTAGGAATTCCCTCCACATCGAGTGTGAATGGGATTTTCATGTGTATTCAGTCAGCAGCATTCAGGTTTCTTGATTGGCAATTTCATATATTTGTTCTATTTTTGCGTTTGTTTTGCCTTCTTCCTTTCCAAATTTTGTATTCTGACTGCATACAAAAAGGAGGTTAGGCAAAGTATTCATGATGAAATAAAAAACACAGCACATTGGCGTTTCATGCTAGCAAAACAATAGGCAGCTCGATGAAGGTGAGTTTTTGTGTTTTTGGAAAAAGAAATGTAAGCATTTTCCCGAGGGCACAGCTAGGAATTCCCTCCACATCGAGTGTGAATGGGATTTTCATGTGTATTCAATCCTCAGCATTCAGGTTTCTGCATTGGCAATTTTGTAAATTATTTTTCGGTTTGCGTTTATTTTGCCTTCTTCCTTTCCAAATTTTGTATTCTGACTCCTTACAAAAAAGAGGTTAAGCAGAGTATTCATAATGAAATAAAAAACACAGCACATTGGCGTTTCATGCTAGGAAAACTACAGGCAACTCGACCAAGGTGATTTTTTCTGTTTTGGAAAAAGAAATTAAGCATTTTGCTGAGGGTACAGCTAGGAATTCCTTCCAAATCGAGTGTGAATGGGATTTTCAATGTATTCTTTTAGCAGCATTCAGGTTTCTGGATTGGCATTTTCCTAAATTTTTCTTGGTTTGCTTTTGTTTTGCCTTCTTAATTTCCAAATTTTGTATTCTGACACCATACAAAAAGAGGTTAGACAGAGTATTCATAATGAAATAAAAAACACAGCACATTGGCGTTTCATGCTAGCAAAACTATAGGCAGCTCGATGAAGGTGAGTTTTTTGTGTTTTGGAAAACAAAATGTAACCGTTTTGCTGAGGGCACAGCTAGGAATTCCCTCCACATCGAGTGTGAATGGGATTTTCATGTGTATTCAATCCTCAGCATTCAGGTTTCTGCATTGGCAATTTTGTAAATTATTTTTCGGTTTGCGTTTATTTTGCCTTCTTCCTTTCCAAATTTTGTATTCTGACTCCTTACAAAAAAGAGGTTAAGCAGAGTATTCATAATGAAATAAAAAACACAGCACATTGGCGTTTCATGCTAGGAAAACTACAGGCAACTCGACCAAGGTGATTTTTTCTGTTTTGGAAAAAGAAATTAAGCATTTTGCTGAGGGTACAGCTAGGAATTCCTTCCAAATCGAGTGTGAATGGGATTTTCAATGTATTCTTTTAGCAGCATTCAGGTTTCTGGATTGGCATTTTCCTAAATTTTTCTTGGTTTGCTTTTGTTTTGCCTTCTTAATTTCCAAATTTTGTATTCTGACACCATACAAAAAGAGGTTAGACAGAGTATTCATAATGAAATAAAAAACACAGCACATTGGCGTTTCATGCTAGCAAAACTATAGGCAGCTCGATGAAGGTGAGTTTTTTGTGTTTTGGAAAACAAAATGTAACCGTTTTGCTGAGGGCACAGCTAGGAATTCCCTCCACATCGAGTGTGAATGGGATTTTCATGTGTATTCAATCAGCAGCATTCAGGTTTCTGGATTGGCAATTTTGTAAATTATTTTTGCGTTTGCATTTGCTTTCCCTTCTTCTATTACAAATTTTATATTCTGACACCATACAAACAAGAGGTTAGGTAGAGTATTCATAATGAAATAAAAAACTCAGCACATTTGCGTTTCCTGCTGGGAAAGCTACATGCAGTTCGAAGAAGGTGAGTTTTTGTGTTTTGGATAAAGAAATGTAAGAATTTGCCGAGGGCACAGCTAGGAATTCCCTCCAAATCGAGTATGAATGGGATTTTCTGGTGTATTCTTTCAGCAGCATTCAGGTTTCTGGATTGGCATTTTCCTAAATTTTTCTTGATTTGCTTTTGTTTTGCCTTCTTCCTCTGCAAATTTTGTATATTGACTCCAAACAAAAAAGAGGTTAGGCAGAGTATTCATAATGAAATAAAAAGCACAGCACATTGGCGTTTCATGCTAGCAAAACGATAGGCAGCTCGATGAAGGTGAGTTTTTGTGTTTTGGAAAAAGTAACGTAAGCATTTTGCCGAGGGCACAGCTAGGAATTCCCTCCACATCGAGTGTGAATGGGATTTTCAGGTGTATTCAATCAGCAGAATTCAGGTTTCTGGATTGGCATTTTCCTAAATTTTTCTTGGTTTGCTTTTGTTTTGCATTCTTCCTTTGCAAATTTTGTATTCTGACTCCATACAAAAAAGAGGTTAGGCAGAGTATTCATAATGATATAAAAAGCACAGCACATTGGCGTTTCATGCTAGCAAAACTACTGGCAGCTCGATGAAGGTGAGTTTTTGTGTTTGGGAAAAAGTAATGTAAGCATTTTGCTGAGGGCACAGCTAGGAATTCCCTCCACATCGAGTGTGAAAGGGATTTTCAGGTGTATTCAATCAGCAGCATTCAGGTTTCTAGATTGGCAATTTTATAAATTATTTTTGCGTTTGCATTTGCTTTCCCTTCTTCTATTCCAAATTTTGTATTCTGACACCATACAAAAAAGAGGTTAGGCAGAGTATTCATAACGAAATAAAAAACACAGCACATTGGCGTTTCATGCTAGCAAAATTACAGGCAGCTCGATGAAGGTGAGTTTTTGTGTTTTGGAAAAAGAAATTAAGCATTTTGGCGAGGGCACAGCTAGGAATTCCCTCCACATCGAGTGTGAATCGGATTTTCAGGTGTATTCAATCAGCAACATTCAGGTTTCTGGATTGGCAATTTCATAAATTATGTTTGGGTTTGCCTTTGTTTTGCCTTCTTCCTTTCCAAATTTTGTATTCTCACTCCATAGAAACAAGAGGTTAGGCAGAATATTCATAATGAAATAAAAATAACAGCACATTGGTGTTTCTTGCTAGGAAAGCTACAGGCAACTCGACCAAGGTGAGTTTTTGTGTTTTGGAAAAAGAAATGTAAGCATTTTGCTCTGGGCACCGCTGGAAATTCCCTCCACATCGAGTTGGAATGGGATTTTCAGGTGTAATCAATGAGCAACATTCAGGTTTCTGGATTGGCAATTTCATAAATTATGTTTGGGTTTCCATTTGTTTTGCCTTCTTCCTTTCCAAATTTTGTATTCTGACTCCATAGAAACAAGAGGTTAGGCAGAATATTCATAATGAAATAAAAAATACAGCACATTGGTGTTTCATGCTAGGAAAGCTACAGGCAGCTCGATGAAGGTGAGTTTTTTTGTTTTCGAAATAAAACATAAATAATTTTGTCGAGGGGACAGCTAGGAATTGCCTCCACATTGAGTGTGAATGGGATTTTCAGGTGTATTACTTCAACAGCATTCTTGATTCTTGTTTGGCAATATGCTAAATTTGTTCTTGGTTTGCTTTTGTTTTGCCTTCTTCCTTTCCAAATTTTGTATTCTGACTCCATACAAAAAAGAGGTTAGGCAGAGTATTCATAGTGAAAGAAAAAACACAGCACATTGGCGTTTCATGCTAGGAAAATACAGGCAGATACACCAAGGTGAGTTTTGTGTTTTGGAAATAAAATGTAACTCATTGGCCCAGGGGACAGCTAGGAATTCCCTCCACATTGAGTGTGAATGGCATTTTCAGGTGTATTCAGTCAGCAGCATTCAGGTTTCTTATTTGGCAATTTCCTAACTTTGTTCTGGGTTTGCGTTTGTTTTGCCTTTTTCCTTTCCAAATTTTGTATTTTGACTCCATACAAAAAAGAGGTTAGGCAGAGTATTCATAATGAAATAAAAAGCACAGCACATTGGCGTTTCATGCTAGCAAAACGATAGGCAGCTCGATGAAGGTGAGTTTTTGTGTTTTTGGAAAAAGAAATGTAACTATTTTGCCGAAGGCAGTTCTAGGGATTCCCTCCACATCGAGTGTGAATGGGATTTTCAAATGTTTTCAAGCCGCAGCATTCAGGTTTCTGGATTGGCAATTTCCTGAATTTGTTCAGGGTTTGCCTTTGTTTTGCCTTCTTCCTTTCCAAATTTTGTATACTGACTCAATACAGAAAAGAGGTTAGGGAGAGTATTCATAATGAAATAAAAAACACAGCACATTGACGTTTCATGCTAGGAAAGCTATAGGTAACTCGACCAAGATGAGTTTTTGTGTTTTCGAAATAAAATATAAATAATTTTGCTGAGGGCACAGCTAGGAATTCCCTCCACATCGAGTGTGAATGGGATTTTCAGGTGTATTCAATCAGCAGCATTCAGGTTTCTTGATTGGCAATTTCGTAAATTATGTTTGGGTTTGCATTTGTTTTGCCTTCTTCCCTTCCTAATATTGTATTCTGACTCTATACAAACAAGAGTTTAGGCAGAGTATTCTTAATGAAATAAAAAAACACAGCACATTGGCGTTTCATGCTAGGAAAGCTACAGGCAACTCGACCAAGGTGTGTTTTTCTGTTTTGGAAAAAGAAATGTAACCATTTTGCTGAGGGCACAGCTAGCAATTCCCTCCAAATATGTGTGAATGGGATTTTCAATTGTATTCTTTCAGCACCATTCTGGTTTCTTGTTTGGCAATTTACTGAATTTGTTCTTCGTTTGCTTTTCTTTGGCCTTCTTCCTTTCCAAATTTTGTATTCTGACTCCATACAAAAAAGAGGTTAGGCAGAGTATTCCTAATGAAATAAAAAACACAGCACATTGATGTTTCATGCTAGCAAAATTACAGGCAGCTCGATGAAGGTGATTTTTGTGTTTTGGAAAAAGAATTGTAGGCATTTTGCTGAGGGCACAGCTAGGAATTCCCTCCACATCGACTGTGAATGGGAGATTCAGGTGTATTCAATCAGCAGCATTCAGGTATCTGGATTCGCAATTTCGTAAATTATGTTTGCGTTTGCCTTTGTTTTGCCTTCTTCCTTTCCAAATTTTGTATTCTGACTCCATAGAAACAAGAGGTTAGAAAGAGTATTCATAATGAAATAGAAAACACAGCATATTGGCGTTTCATCCTAGCAAAACAGCCCGCAACTCGACTAAGATGTGTTTTACTGTTTTCGAAATAAAATATAAATAATTTTGCCGATCGGACAGCTAGGAATTCCCTCCACATCGAGTGTGAATGGGATTTTCATGTGTATTCAGTCAGCAGCATTCTGGTTTCTTGATTGGCAATTTCAAAAATTTGTTCTTGGTTTGCTTTTGTTTTGCCTTCTTCTTTCCAAATTTTGTATTCTGACTCCATACAAAAAAGAGGTTAGGCAGAGTATTCATAATGAAATAAAAAACACAGCACATTGGCGTTTCATGCTAGCAAAACTACAGGCAGCTCGATGAAGGTGAGTTTTTGTGTTTTGGAAAAAGAAATGTAAGCATTTTGCCGAGGGCACAGCTAGGTATTCCCTCCACATCGAGTGTGAATGGGATTTTCAGGTGTATAGAATCAGCAGCATTCAGATTTCTGGATTGGCAATTTCGTAAATTATGTTTGGGTTTGCCTTTGTTTTGCCTTCTTCCTTTCCAAATTTTGTATTCTCACTCCATAGAAACAAGAGGTTAGGGAGAGTATTCCTAAAGAAATAAAAAACACAGCACATTGGCGTTTCATGCTAGGAAAGCTACAGCCAACTTGACCAAGGTGTGTTTTTCTGTTTTGGAAAAAGAAATGTAACCAATTTGCTGAGGGCACAGCTAGAAATTCCCTCCAAATCGCGCGTGAATGGGATTTTCAGGTGTATTCTTTCAGCAGCATTCAGGTTTCTTGATTGGCAATTTCATAAATTTGTTCTATTTTTGCGTTTGTTTTGCCTTCTTCCTTTCCAAATTTTGTATTCTGACTCCATACAAAAATGAGGTTAGGCAGAGTATTCATAATGAAATAAAAAACACAGCACTTTGGTGTTTCATGCTAGGAAAACTGCAGGAAACTTGACCAAGTTGACTTTTTCTGTTTTGGAAAAAGAAATGTAGCAATTTTGCTGAGGGCACTGCTAGGAATTCCCTCCAAATCGAGTGTGAATGAGATTTTCAGGTATATCCAATCAACAGCATTTAGGTTTCTGAATTGGCAATTTCCTGAATTTGTTCTGGGTTTGCCTTTGTTTTGCCTTCTTCCTTTCCAAATTTTGTATTCTGACTCCATACGAACAAGACGTTAGGCAGAGTATTCTTAATGAAATAAAAAACACAGCACATTGGCGTTTCATGCTAGGAAAGCTACAGGTAACTCGACCAAGATGAGTTTTTGTGTTTTCGAAATAAAATATAACTAATTTTGCCAAGGGGACAGCTAGGAATTCCCTCCACATCGAGTGTGAATGGGATTTTCAATTGTATTCTTTCAGCAGCATTCTGGTTTCTTCTTTGGCAATTTCCTAAATTTGTTCTTCGTTTGCTTTTCTTTGGCCTTCTTCCTTTCCAAATTTTGTATTCTGACTCCATACAAATAAGAGGTTAGGAAGAGAATTCATAATGAAATAAAAAACACAGCACATTGGCGTTTCAACTAGCAAAACTACAGGCAGCTCGATGAAGGTGAGTTTTTGTGTTTTGGTAAAAGAAATGCAACCATTTGCCGATGGGACAGCTAGGAATTCCTTCCAAATATAGGGTCAATGGGATTTTCAGGGGTATTCAATCCGCAGCTTTCAGGTTTCTTGTATGGCAATTTCCTAATTTTATTATGGGTTTCAAATTGTTTTCCCTTCTTCCTTTCCAAATTTTGTATTCAGACTCCATGCAATAAAGAGGTTAGGCAGAGTATTCTTAATGAAATAAAAAGCACAGCTCATTGGGTTTCATGCAAGCAAAACTGCCCGCAGCTCGACCAAGATGTGTCTTAGAGTTTTCAAAATAAAACAAAAATAATTTTGCCGAGGGGACAGTTAGGATTTCTCTCCAAATCGAGTGTGAATGGGATTTTCAGGTGTATGCTTTCAGCAGAATTCTGGTTTCTTTTTGGCAATTTCCTAAATTTGCTCTATTTTTGCGTTTCTTTTGCCTTCTTCCTTTCCAAATTTTGTATTCTGACTCCATACAATCAAGAGGTTAGGCAGAGTATTCATAATGAAATAAAAAACACAGCACATTGGCGTTTCATCTAGCAAAACTACAGGCAGCTCGATGAAGGTGAGTTTTTGTGTTGTGGAAAACGAAATGTAAGCATTTTGCTGAGGGGACAGCTAGGAATTCCCTCCACATCGAGTAGGAATGGGATTTTCAGGTGTATTCTATCCGCAGCATTCAGGTTTCTGGATTGGCAATTTCATAAATTATGTTTGGGTTTGCCTTTGTTTTGCCTTCTTCCTTTCCAAATTTTGTATTCTGACTCCATACAAACAAGAGGTCAGGCAGAGTATTCATAATGAAATAAAAAACACAGCACATTGGCGTTTCATGCCAGCAAAACTGCCAGCAACTCGACCAAGATGTGTTTTAGTGTTTTTGAAATAAAATATAAATAAATATGGCGAGGTGACAGCTAGGAATTCCCTCCACATCGAGTGTGAATGGGATTTTCAGGTGTATTCTATCCGCAGCATTCAGGTTCTGGATTGGCAATTTCCTAAATTTGTTCTTGGTTTGCTTTTGTTTTGCCTCCTTCCTTTACAAATTTTGTATTCTGACTCCATAAAAAAAAGAGGTTAGGCAGAGTATTCATAATGAAATAAAAAACACAGCACATTGATGTTTCATGCTAGCAAAACTACAGGCAGCTCGATGAAGGTGAGTTTTTGTGTTTTGGAAAAAGAAATGTAAGCATTTTGCCGAGGGTACAGCTAGGAATTCCCTCCACATCAGGTGTGAATGCGATTTTCAGGTGTATTCAATCCGCAGCATTCAGGTTTCTGGATTGGCAATTTCGTAATTTATGTTTGGGTTTGCATTTGTTTTGCCTTCTTCCTTTCCAAATTTTGTATTCTGATTCCATACAAGAAAGATTTTAGTCAGAGTATTCATAATGAAATAAAAAACACAGCACATTGGCGTTTCATGCTAGGAAACCTACAGGCAAATTGACCAAGGTGTGTTTTTCTGTTTTGGAAAAAGAAAAGTAAGCATTTTGCCGAGGGCACAGCTAGGAATTCCCTCCACATCGAGTGTGAAAGGGATTTTCAGGTGTATTCTTTCAGCAGCATTCAGGTTTCTTGATTGGCAATTTCATAAATTTGCTCTATTTTTGCATTTGTTTTGCCTTCTTCCTTTACAATTTTGGATTAAGACTCCATAGAAACAAGAGGTTAGGCAGAGTATTCATAATGAAATAAAAAACACAGCACATTGGCGTTTCATGCTAGGAAACCTACAGGCAACTCGACCAAGGTGAGTTTTTGTGTTTTGGAAAAAGAAATGTAAGCATTTTCCGAGGGCATAGCTAGGAATTCCCTCCACATCGAGTGTGAATGGGATTTTCAGGTGTATTCAATCAGCAGCATTCAGGTTTCTTGATTGGCAATTTCCTAAATTTGTTCTATTGTTGCGTTTGTTTTGCCTTCTTCATTTTTAAATATGGTATTCTGACTCCATCCAAACAAGAGGTTCGGCAGAGTATTCATGATGAAATAAAAAACACAGCACTTTGGCGTTTCATGGTAGGAAAGCTACAGGTAACTCGACCAAGGTGAGTTTTTGTGTTTTGGAAAACGAAATGTAACCATTTTGCCGAGGGGACAGCTAGGAATTCCCTCCACATCGAGTGTGAAAGGGATTTTCATGTGTATTCAATCCCCAGCATTCAGGTTTCTGGATTGGCAATTTCATAAATTATGTTTGGGTTTGCATTTGTTTTGCCTTCTTCCTTTCCAAATTTTGTATTCTGACTCCATACAAACAAGAGGTTAGGCAGAGTATTCATAATGAAATAAAAACCACAGCACATTGGCGTTTCTTGCTAGGAAAGCTACAGGCAACTCGACCAAGGTGTGTTTTTCTGTTTTGGAAAAAGCAATGTAACCATTTTGCTGAGGGCACAGCTAGCAATTTCCTCCACATCGAGTGTGAATGGGATTTTAAGGTGTATTCTTTCAGCACCATTCAGGTTTCTTGATTGGCAATTTCATAAATTTGTTCTTCTTTTGCTTTTGTTTTGCCTCCTTCCTTTCCAAATTTTGTATCTGACTCCATACAAAAAAGAGGTTAGGCAGAGTATTCGTAATAAAATAAAAAACACAGCACATTGGCGTTTCATGCATTGAAAGCTACAGGAAGCTTGACGAATGTGAGTTTTTGTGTTTTGGAAAAAGAAATGTAACCATTTTGCCAAGGGCATAGCTAGGAATTCCCTCCAAATTGAGTGTGAATGTGATTTTTAGGTGTATTCAATCCACAGCATTCAGGATTCTTGATTGGCAATTTCATAAATTTGTTCCATTTTGCGTTTGTTTTGCCTTCTTCCTTTCCAAATTTTGTATTCTGACTCCATACAAACAAGAGGTTATGCAGAGTATTCATAATGAAATAAAAAACACAGCACATTGGCGTTTCATGCTAGCAAATGTAAAGGCAGCTCAATGAAGGTGAGTTTTTGTGTTTTGGAAAAAGAATTGTAGGCATTTTACCGAGGGCACAGCTAGGAATTCCCTCCACATCGAGTGTGAATGGGATTTTCAGGTGTATTCAATCAGCAGCATTCAGGTTTCTTGATTGGCAATTTCCTGAATTTGTTCTGGGTTTGCCTTTTTTTGCCTTCTTCCTTTCCAAATCTTGTATTCTCGTCCATACAAACCAGAGGTTAATAAGAGTATTCATAATGAAATAAAAAACACAGCAGTTTGGTTTTTCATGGTAGGAAATATACAGGTAACTCGACCAAGGTGAGTTTTTGTGTTTTGGAAAACGAAATGTAACCATTTTGCCGAGGGGACAGCTAGGAATTCCCTCCACATCGAGTGTGAATGGGATTTTCAGGTGTATTCAATCTGCAGCATTCAGGTTTCAGGATTGGCAATTTCGTAAATTATGTTTGGGTTTGCCTTTGTTTTGCCTTCTTCCTTTCCAAATTTTGTATTCTGACTCCATACAAAAAGAGGTTAGGCAGAGTATTCATAATGAAATAAAAAACACAGCACATTTGTTTTTCATGCTTGGAAAGCTACAGGCAGCTCGACGAATGTTAGTTTTTTTTTTTTGGAAAAAGAAATGTAAGCATTTTGCCGAGGGCACAGCTAGGAATTCCCTCCACATCGAGTGTGAATGGGAGTTTCATGTGTATTCAATCAGCAGTGTTCAGGTTTCTTGATTGGCAATTTCCTAAATTTGTTCTATTTTTGCGTTTGTTTTGCCTTCTTCATTTTTAAATATGGTATTCTGACACCATACAAACAAGAGGTTAGGCAGAGTATTCTTAATGAAATAAAAACACAGCACATTGGCGTTTCATGCTTGGAAAGCTACAGGCAGCTTGACGAATTTGAGTTTTTGTGTTTTGGAAAAAGAAATGTTAGCATTTTGGCGAGGTCACAGCTAGGAATTCCCTCCACATCGAGTGTGAATGGGATTTTCAGGTGTATTCAATTCGCAGCATTCAGGTTTCTTGATTGGCAATTTCCTAAATTTGTTCTGGGTTTGCCTTTGTTTTGCCTTCTTCCTTTACAAATTTTGTATTCTGACTCCATAGAAACAAGAGGTTAGAAAGAGTATTCATAATGAAATAAAAAACACAGCATATTGGCATTTCATGCTAGCAAAACTGCCCACAACTCGACCAAGATGTGTTTTAGTGTTTTCGAAATAAAATATAAATAAATTTGCCGAGGGGACAGCTAAGAATTTCCTCCACATCGAGTGTGAATGGGATTTTCAGGTGTATTCAATCAGCAGCATTCAGGTTTCTGGATTGGCAATTTCCTGAATTATGGTTGGGTTTGCCTTTGTTTTGCCTTCTTCCTTTCCAAATTTTGTATTCTGACTCCATAGAAACAAGAGGTTAAGCAGAGTATTCATAATGAAATAAAAAACACAGCACATTGGTGTTTCATTCTAGGAAAGCTACAGGCAACTCGACCAAGGTGAGTTTTTGTGTTTTGGAAAAAGAAATGTAAGCATATTGCCTAGGCCACAGCTGGAAATTCCCTCGACATCAAGTGTGAATTGGATTTTCAGGTGTATTCAATCCGCAGCATTCAGGTTTCTTGATTGGCAATTTCATAAATTTGTTCTATTTTTGCATTTGTTTAGCCTTCTTCCTTTATAAATTTTGTATTCTGACTCCATACAAAGATAGGTTAGGCAGAGTATTCATAATGAAATAAAAAACACAGCACATTGGTGTTTCATTCTAGGAAAGCTAGAGGCAACTTGACCAAGGTGTGTTTTTCTGTTTTGGAAAAAGAAATGTAGGCATTTTGCTGAGGGCACTGCAAGGAATTCCCTCCACATCGAGTGTGAGTGGGATTTTCAGGTGTATTCAATCAGCAGCATTCAGGTTTCTTGATTGGCAATTTCCTGAATTTGTTCTGGGTTTGCCTTTGTTTTGCCTTTTTCCTTTCCAAATTTTGTATTCTGACTCCATACAAACAAGAGGTTAGGCAGAGTATTCATAATGAAATAAAAAACACAGCATATTGGCATTTCATGCTAGCAAAACTGCCCGCAACTCGACCAAGATGTGTTTTAGTGTTTTCGAAAAAAAATATAAATAAATTTGCCGAGGGCACAGCTAGGAATTCCCTCCACATCGAGTGTGAATGGGATTTTCAGGTGTATTCAATCAGCAGCATTCAGGTTTCTGGATTGGCAATTTCCTGAATTATTGTTTGGTTTGCCTTTGTTTTGCCTTCTTCCTTTCCAAATTTTGTATTCTGACTCCATAGAAACAATAGGTTAGGCAGAGTATTCATAATGAAATAAAAAACACAGCACATTGGTGTTTCATTCTAGAAAGCTGCAGGCAACTCGACCAAGGTGAGTTTTTGTGTTTTGGAAAAAGAAATGTAAGCATATTGCCTAGGGCACAGCTGGAAATTCCCTCCACATCGAGTGTGAATGGGATTTTCAGGTGTATTCAATCAGCAGCATTCAGGTTTCTGGATTGGCAATTTCGTAAATTATGTTTGGGTTTGCAATTCTTTTCCCTTCTTCCTTTCCAAATTTTGTATTCAGACTCCATACAATAAAGAGGTTAGGCAGAGTATTTTTAATGAAATAAAAAACACAGCACATTGGTGTTTCTTGCTAGGAAATCTACAGGCAACTTGACCAAGGTGTGTTTTTCTGTTTTGGAAAAAGAAATGTAGGGATTTTGCTGAGGGCACTGCTAGGAATTCCCTCCACATCGAGTGTGAGTGGGATTTTCAGGTGTATTCAATCAGCAGCATTCAGGTTACTTGATTGGCAATTTCCTGAATTTGTTCTGGGTTTGCCTTTGTTTTGCCTTCTCCTTTCCAAATTTGTATTCTGACTCCATACAAACAAGAGGTTAGGCAGAGTATTCTTAATGAAATAAAAAATACAGCACATTTGCGTTTCATGCTAGGAAAGCTACAGGAACTCGACCAAGGTGTGTTTTTCTGTTTTGGAAAAAGAAATGTAACCATTTTGCTGAGGGCACAGCTAGCAATTCCCTCCACATCGAGTGTGAATGGGATTTTCAGGTGTATTCATTCAGCAGCATTCAGGTTTCTGGATTGGCAATTTCATAAATTTGTTCTGGGTTTGCCTTTGTTTTGCCTTCTTCCTTTACAAATTTAGTATTCTGACTCCATAGAAACAAGAGGTTGGAAAGAGTATTCATAATGAAATAAAAAACACAGCATATTGGCATTTCATGCTAGCAAAACTGCCCACAACTCGAGCAAGATGTGTTTTAGTGTTTTCGAAAAAAAATATAAATAAATTTGCCGAGGGCACAGCTAGGAATTCCCTCCACATCGAGTGTGGATGGGATTTTCAGGTGTATTCAATCAGCAGCTTTCAGGTTTCTGGATTGGCAATTTCCTGAATTATGGTTGGGTTTGCCTTTGTTTGGCCTTCTTCCTTTCCAAATTTTGTATTCTGACTCCATACAAAAATAGGTTAGGCAGAGTATTCATAATGAAATAAAAAACACAGCACATTGGCGTTTCATGCTTGGAAAGCTACAGGCAGCTCGACTAATGTGAGTTTTTGTGTTTTTGGAAAAAGAAATGTTAGCATTTTGCCGAGGGCACAGCTAGGAATTCCCTCCACATCGAGTGTGAATGGGATTTTCAGGTGTATTCAATCAGCAGCATTCAGGTTTCTTGATTGGCAATTTCCTGAATTTGTTCTGGGTTTGCCTTTGTTTTGCCTTCTTCCTTTCCAAATTTTGTATTTTGACTCCATACAAACAAGAGGTTAGGCAGAGTATTCATGATGAAATAAAAAACATAGCACTTTGGCGTTTCATGGTAGGAAAGCTACAGGTAACTCAACCAAGGTGAGTTTTTGTGTTTTGGAAAACGAAATGTAACCATTTTGCCGAGGGCACAGCTAGGAATTCCCTCCACATCGAGTATGAGTGGGATTTTCAGTGTATTCAATCCGCAGCATTCAGGTCTCTGGATTGGCAATTTCGTAAATTATGTTTGGGTTTGCAATTCTTTTCCATTCTTCCTTTCTAAATTTTGTATTCAGACTCCATACAATAAAGAGGTTAGGCAGAGTATTTTTAATGAAATAAAAAACACAGCACATTGGGTTTCATGCTAGCAAAACTGCCCGCAACTCGACCAAGATGTGTTTTAGAGTTTTCAAAATAAAATAAAAATAATTTTGCCGAGGGACAGTTAGGATTTCCCTCCAAATCGAGTGTGAATGGGATTTTCAGGTGTATTCTTTCAGCAGAATTCTGGTTTCTTTTCGGCAATTTCCTAACTTTGCTCTATTTTTGCATTTGTTTTACCTTCTTCCTTTCCAAATTTTGTATTCTCACTCCATACAAAAAAGCGGTTAGCAGAGTATTCATAATGAAATAAAAAAAACAGCACATTGGCGTCTCATCTAGCAAAACTACAGGCAGCTCGATGAAGGTGAGTTTTTGTGTTTTGGAAAAAGAAATGTAACCATTTGACGAGCGCACAACTAGGAATTCCCTCCACATCGAGTGTGAATGGGATTTTCAGGTGTAGTCAATCAGCAGCATTCAGGTTTCTTGATTGGCAATTTCCTAAATTTGTTCTGGGTTTGCCTTTGTTTTGCCTTTTTCCTTTACAAATTTGGTATTCTGACTCCATGGAAACAAGAGGTAAGAAAGAGTATTCATAATGAAATATAAAACAAAGCATATTGGCATTTCATGCTAGCAAAACTGCCCACAACTCGACCAAGATGTGTTTCAGTGTTTTCAAAATGAAATATGAATAATTTTGCTGAGGGGACAGCTATGAATTCCCCCCACATCGGGTGTGAATGGGATTTTCCATTGTATTCTTTCAGCAGCATTCAGGTTTCTTGTTTGGCAATTTCCTAAATTTGTTCTTAGTTTGCTTTTGTTTTGCCTTTTTCCTTTCCAAATTTTGTATTCTGACTCCATACAAAAAAGAGGTTAGGCAGAGTATTCATAAAGAAATAAAAAACACAGCACATTGATGTTTCATGCTAGCAAAACTACAGGCAGCTCGATGATGGTGAGTTTTTGTGTTTTGGATAAAGAAATGTAAGCATTTTGCTGAGGGCACAGCTAGGAATTCCCTCCACATCGAGTGTGAAAGGGATTTTCAGGCGTATTCAATCAGCAGCATTCAGGTTTCTGGATTGGCAATTTCGTAAATTATGTTTGGGTTTGCCTTTGTTTTCCCTTCTTCCTTTCCAAATTTTGTATTCTGACTCCATACAAAAAAGAGGGTAGGCAGAGTATTCATAATGAAATAAAAAACACAGCTCATTGGCGTTTCATGCTAGGAAAGCTGCAGGGCAATTGACCAAGGTGTGTTTTTCTGTTTTTGAAAAAGAAATGTAAGCATTTTCCAAGGGCACAGCTAGGAATTCCCTCCACATCGAGTGTGAATGGGAATTTCAGGTGTATTCAATCAGCAGCATTCAGGTTTCTTGATTGGCAATTTCCTGAATTTGTTCTGGGTTTGCCTTTGTTTTGCCTTCTTCCTTTCCAAATTTTGTATTTTGACTCCATACAAACAAGAGGTTAGGCAGAGTATTCATGATGAAATAAAAAACACAGCACTTTGGCGTATCATGGTAGGAAAGCTACAGGTAACTCAACCAAGGTGAGTTTTTGTGTTTTTGAAAACGAAATGTAACCATTTTGCCGAGGGGACAGCTAGGAATTCCCTCCAAATCCAGTGTGAAAGGGATTTTCAGGTGTATTCAATCCGCAGCTTTCAGGTTTCTTGCATGGCAATTTCCTAATTTTATTATGGGTTTGCAATGGTTTTCCCTTCTTCCTTTAAAATTTTGTATTCAGACTCCATGCCATTAAGAGGTTAGGCAGAGTATTCATAATGAAATAAAAAACACAGCACATTGGGTTTCATGCTAGCAAAACTGCCCACAACTAGACCAACATGTGTTTTAGTGTTTTCGAAATGAAATATGAATAATTTTGCTGAGGGCACAACTAGGAATTCCCTCCACATCGAGTGTGAACGGGATTTTCAGGTGTATTCAATCCGCAGCATTCAGGTTTCTGGATTGGCAATTTCATAAATTATCTTTGGGTTTGCATTTGTTTTGCCTTCTTCCTTTCCAAATTTTGTATTCTGACTCCATACAAACAAGAGGTTAGGCAGAGTATTCTTAATGAAATAAAAAACACAGCACATTGGCTTTTCATGCTTGGAAAGCTACAGGCAGCTCGACGAAGGTGAGTTTTTGTGTTTCGGAAAAAGAAATGTAACCATTTGATTAGGGCACAGCTAGGAATTCCCTCCACATCGAGTGTGAATGGGATTTTCAGGTGTATTCAATCAGCAGCATTCAGGTTTCTTGATTGGCAATTTGCTAAATTTGTTCTGGGTTTGCCTTTGTCTTGCCTTCTTCCTTTACAAATTTTGTATTCTGACTCCATAGAAACAAGAGGTTAGAAAGAGTATTCATAATGAAATAAAAACACAGCATATTCGCATTTCATGCTAACAAAACTGTCCGCAACTCTACCAAGATGTGTTTTAGTGTTTTTGAAATAAAATATAAAAAATTTGCAGAGGGGACAGCTAGGAATTCCCTCCACATCGAGTGTGAAAGGGATTTTCAGGCGTATTCAATCAGCAGCATTCAGGTTTCTGGATTGGCAATTTCGTAAATTATGTTTGGGTTTGCCTTTGTTTTCCCTTCTTCCTTTCCAAATTTTGTATTCTGACTCCATACAAAAAAGAGGGTAGGCAGAGTATTCATAATGAAATAAAAAACACAGCTCATTGGCGTTTCATGCTAGGAAAGCTGCAGGGCAATTGACCAAGGTGTGTTTTTCTGTTTTTGAAAAAGAAATGTAAGCATTTTCCAAGGGCACAGCTAGGAATTCCCTCCACATCGAGTGTGAATGGGAATTTCAGGTGTATTCAATCAGCAGCATTCAGGTTTCTTGATTGGCAATTTCCTGAATTTGTTCTGGGTTTGCCTTTGTTTTGCCTTCTTCCTTTCCAAATTTTGTATTTTGACTCCATACAAACAAGAGGTTAGGCAGAGTATTCATGATGAAATAAAAAACACAGCACTTTGGCGTATCATGGTAGGAAAGCTACAGGTAACTCAACCAAGGTGAGTTTTTGTGTTTTTGAAAACGAAATGTAACCATTTTGCCGAGGGGACAGCTAGGAATTCCCTCCAAATCCAGTGTGAAAGGGATTTTCAGGTGTATTCAATCCGCAGCTTTCAGGTTTCTTGCATGGCAATTTCCTAATTTTATTATGGGTTTGCAATGGTTTTCCCTTCTTCCTTTAAAATTTTGTATTCAGACTCCATGCCATTAAGAGGTTAGGCAGAGTATTCATAATGAAATAAAAAACACAGCACATTGGGTTTCATGCTAGCAAAACTGCCCACAACTAGACCAACATGTGTTTTAGTGTTTTCGAAATGAAATATGAATAATTTTGCTGAGGGCACAACTAGGAATTCCCTCCACATCGAGTGTGAACGGGATTTTCAGGTGTATTCAATCCGCAGCATTCAGGTTTCTGGATTGGCAATTTCATAAATTATCTTTGGGTTTGCATTTGTTTTGCCTTCTTCCTTTCCAAATTTTGTATTCTGACTCCATACAAACAAGAGGTTAGGCAGAGTATTCTTAATGAAATAAAAAACACAGCACATTGGCTTTTCATGCTTGGAAAGCTACAGGCAGCTCGACGAAGGTGAGTTTTTGTGTTTCGGAAAAAGAAATGTAACCATTTGATTAGGGCACAGCTAGGAATTCCCTCCACATCGAGTGTGAATGGGATTTTCAGGTGTATTCAATCAGCAGCATTCAGGTTTCTTGATTGGCAATTTGCTAAATTTGTTCTGGGTTTGCCTTTGTCTTGCCTTCTTCCTTTACAAATTTTGTATTCTGACTCCATAGAAACAAGAGGTTAGAAAGAGTATTCATAATGAAATAAAAACACAGCATATTCGCATTTCATGCTAACAAAACTGTCCGCAACTCTACCAAGATGTGTTTTAGTGTTTTTGAAATAAAATATAAAAAATTTGCAGAGGGGACAGCTAGGAATTTCCTCCATATCGAGTGTGAATGGGATTTTCAATTGTATTCTTTCAGCAGCATACTGGTGTCTTGTTTGGCAATTTCCCAAATTTGTTCTTGGTTTGCTTTTGTTTTGCCTTCTTCCTTTCCAAATTTTGTATTCTGACTCCATACAAGAAAGATTTTAGGCAGAGTATTCATAATGAAATAAAAAACATAGCACATTGGCGTTTCAGGCTAGGAAAGCTACAGGCAACTCAACCAAGGTGTGTTTTTCTGTTTTGGAAAAAGAAATGTAACCATTTTGCCGAGGGCACAGCTAGGAATTCCCTCCACATCGAGTGTGAATGGGATTTTCAGGTGTATTTAGTCAGCAGCATTCAGGTTTCTTGATTGGCAATTTCCCAAATTTGTTCTTGGTTTGCTTTTGTTTTGCCTCCTTCCTTTCCAAATTTTGTATTCTGATTCCATACAAACAAGACGTTAGGCAGAGTATTCATAATGAAATAAAAAACACAGCACATTGGTGTTTCATGTTAGGAAAGCTACAGGGAACTCGACCAAGGTGAGTTTTTGTGTATTGGAAAAAAAAATGTAAGCATTTTGCTGAGGGCACTGCTGGAAATTCCCTCCACATCGAGTGTGAATGGGATTTTCAGTTGTATTCTTTCAGCAGCATTCAGGTTCTGGATAGGCAATTTCCTGAATTTGTTCTATTTTTGCGTTTGCTTTGCCTTCTTCCTTTCCAAATTTTGTATTCTGACTCCATACAAACAAGATGTTAGGCAGAGTATTCATAATGAAATAAAAAACGCAGCACTTTGGCGTTTCATGTTAGGAAAGCTACAGGTAACTCGACCATGGTGAGTTTTTGTGTTTTGGAAAACGAAATGTAACCATTTTGCCGAGGGGACAGCTAGGAATTCCCTCCACATCGAGTGTGAATGGGATTTTCAGGTGTATTTAATCCGCAGCGTTCAGGTTTCTGGATTGGCAATTTCGTGAATTATGTTTGGGTTTGCATTTGTTTTGCCTTCTTCCTTTCCAAATTTTGTATTCTGACTCCATACAAACAAGAGGTTAATAAGAGTATTCATAATGAAATAAAAACCACAGCACATTGGTGTTTCTTGCTAGGAAATCTACAGGCAACTCGACCAAGGTGTGTTTTTCTGTTTTGGAAAAAGAAATGTAACCATTTTGCCGAGGGCACAGCTAGGAATTCCCTCCACATCGAGTGTGAATGGGATTTTCAGGTGTATTTAGTCAGCAGCATTCAGGTTTCTTGATTGGCAATTTCCCAAATTTGTTCTTGGTTTGCTTTTGTTTTGCCTCCTTCCTTTCCAAATTTTGTATTCTGATTCCATACAAACAAGACGTTAGGCAGAGTATTCATAATGAAATAAAAAACACAGCACTTTGGCGTTTCATGGTAGGAAAGATACAGGTAACTCTTCCAAGGTGAGTTTTTGAGTTTTGGAAAACGAAATATAACCATTTTGCCGAGGGGACAGCTAGGAATTCCCTCCACATCGAGTGTGAATGGGATTTTCAGGTGTAGTCAATCCGCAGCATTCAGGTTTCTGGATTGGCAATTTCGTAAATTATATTTGGGTTTGCATTTGTTTTGCCTTCTTCCTTTCCAAATTTTGTATTCTGAGTCCATACAAAGAAGACGTTAGGCAGAGTATTCATAATGAAATAAAAAACACAGCATATTGGCGTTTAATGCTAGCAAATTTATAGGCAGCTCGATGAAGGTGAGCTTTTGTGTTTTGGAAAAAGAAATGAAAGCATTTTGCTGAGGGGACAGCTAGGAATTCCCTCCACATCGAGTGCGAATGGGATTTTCAGGTGTAGTCAATCCGCAGCATTCAGGTTTCTGGATTGGCAATTTCGTAAATTATATTTGGGTTTGCATTTGTTTTGCCTTCTTCCTTTCCAAATTTTGTATTCTGAGTCCATACAAAGAAGACGTTAGGCAGAGTATTCATAATGAAATAAAAAACACAGCACTTTGGCGTTTCATGCTAGGAAAGCTACAGGCATCTTGACCAAGTTGAGTTTTTGTGTTTTGGAAAAAGAAATGTAAGCATTTTGCCGAGGGCACAGCTAGGAATTCCCTCTACATTGATGTGAATTGGATTTTCAGGTGTATTCTTTCAGCAGCATTCAGGGTTCTTGATTGGCAATTTCCTAAATTTGTTCTATTTTTGCGTTTGTTTTGCCTTCTTCATTTTTAAATATGGTATTCTGACTCCATAGAAACAAGAGGTTAGGCAGAGTATTCATAATGAAATAAAAAACACAGCACTTTGGCGTTTCATGGTAGGAAAGCTACAGGTAACTCTTCCAAGGTGAGTTTTTGCGTTTTGGAAAACAAAATATAACCATTTTCCCGAGGGGAGAGCTAGAAATTCCCTCCACATCGAGTGTGAATGGGATTTTCAGGTGTAGTCAATCCGCAGCATTCAGGTTTCTGGATTGGCAATTTTGTAAATTATATTTGGGTTTGCATTTGTTTTGCCTTCTTCCTTTCCAAATTTTGTATTCTGAGTCCATACAAAGAAGACGTTAGGCAGAGTATTCATAATGAAATAAAAAACAAAGCATATTGGCGTTTAATGCTAGAAAATTTATAGGCAGCTCGATGAAGGTGAGCTTTTGTGTTTTGGAAAAAGAAATGAAAGCATTTTGCTGAGGGGACAGCTAGGAATTCCCTCCACATCGAGTGCGAATGGGATTTTCAGGTGTAGTCAATCCGCAGCATTCAGGTTTCTGGATTGGCAATTTCGTAAATTATATTTGGGTTTGCATTTGTTTTGCCTTCTTCCTTTCCAAATTTTGTATTCTGAGTCCATACAAAGAAGACGTTAGGCAGAGTATTCATAATGAAATAAAAAACACAGCACTTTGGCGTTTCATGCTAGGAAAGCTACAGGCATCTTGACCAAGTTGAGTTTTTGTGTTTTGGAAAAAGAAATGTAAGCATTTTGCCGAGGGCACAGCTAGGAATTCCCTCTACATTGATGTGAATTGGATTTTCAGGTGTATTCTTTCAGCAGCATTCAGGGTTCTTGATTGGCAATTTCCTAAATTTGTTCTATTTTTGCGTTTGTTTTGCCTTCTTCATTTTTAAATATGGTATTCTGACTCCATAGAAACAAGAGGTTAGGCAGAGTATTCATAATGAAATAAAAAACACAGCACTTTGGCGTTTCATGGTAGGAAAGCTACAGGTAACTCTTCCAAGGTGAGTTTTTGCGTTTTGGAAAACAAAATATAACCATTTTCCCGAGGGGAGAGCTAGAAATTCCCTCCACATCGAGTGTGAATGGGATTTTCAGGTGTAGTCAATCCGCAGCATTCAGGTTTCTGGATTGGCAATTTTGTAAATTATATTTGGGTTTGCATTTGTTTTGCCTTCTTCCTTTCCAAATTTTGTATTCTGAGTCCATACAAAGAAGACGTTAGGCAGAGTATTCATAATGAAATAAAAAACACAGCACTTTGGCGTTTCATGGTAGGAAAGATACAGGTAACTCTTCCAAGGTGAGTTTTTGAGTTTTGGAAAACGAAATATAACCATTTTGCCGAGGGGACAGCTAGGAATTCCCTCCACATCGAGTGTGAATGGGATTTTCAGGTGTAGTCAATCCGCAGCATTCAGGTTTCTGGATTGGCAATTTCGTAAATTATATTTGGGTTTGCATTTGTTTTGCCTTCTTCCTTTCCAAATTTTGTATTCTGAGTCCATACAAAGAAGACGTTAGGCAGAGTATTCATAATGAAATAAAAAACACAGCATATTGGCGTTTAATGCTAGCAAATTTATAGGCAGCTCGATGAAGGTGAGCTTTTGTGTTTTGGAAAAAGAAATGAAAGCATTTTGCTGAGGGGACAGCTAGGAATTCCCTCCACATCGAGTGCGAATGGGATTTTCAGGTGTAGTCAATCCGCAGCATTCAGGTTTCTGGATTGGCAATTTCGTAAATTATATTTGGGTTTGCATTTGTTTTGCCTTCTTCCTTTCCAAATTTTGTATTCTGAGTCCATACAAAGAAGACGTTAGGCAGAGTATTCATAATGAAATAAAAAACACAGCACTTTGGCGTTTCATGCTAGGAAAGCTACAGGCATCTTGACCAAGTTGAGTTTTTGTGTTTTGGAAAAAGAAATGTAAGCATTTTGCCGAGGGCACAGCTAGGAATTCCCTCTACATTGATGTGAATTGGATTTTCAGGTGTATTCTTTCAGCAGCATTCAGGGTTCTTGATTGGCAATTTCCTAAATTTGTTCTATTTTTGCGTTTGTTTTGCCTTCTTCATTTTTAAATATGGTATTCTGACTCCATAGAAACAAGAGGTTAGGCAGAGTATTCATAATGAAATAAAAAACACAGCACTTTGGCGTTTCATGGTAGGAAAGCTACAGGTAACTCTTCCAAGGTGAGTTTTTGCGTTTTGGAAAACAAAATATAACCATTTTCCCGAGGGGAGAGCTAGAAATTCCCTCCACATCGAGTGTGAATGGGATTTTCAGGTGTAGTCAATCCGCAGCATTCAGGTTTCTGGATTGGCAATTTTGTAAATTATATTTGGGTTTGCATTTGTTTTGCCTTCTTCCTTTCCAAATTTTGTATTCTGAGTCCATACAAAGAAGACGTTAGGCAGAGTATTCATAATGAAATAAAAAACACAGCATATTTGCGTTTAATGCTAGCAAATTTATAGGCAGCTCGATGAAGGTGAGCTTTTGTGTTTTGGAAAAAGAAATGAAAGCATTTTGCTGAGGGGACAGCTAGGAATTCCCTCCACATCGAGTGCGAATGGGATTTTCAGGTGTAGTCAATCCGCAGCATTCAGGTTTCTGGATTGGCAATTTCGTAAATTATATTTGGGTTTGCATTTGTTTTGCCTTCTTCCTTTCCAAATTTTGTATTCTGAGTCCATACAAAGAAGACGTTAGGCAGAGTATTCATAATGAAATAAAAAACACAGCACTTTGGCGTTTCATGCTAGGAAAGCTACAGGCATCTTGACCAAGTTGAGTTTTTGTGTTTTGGAAAAAGAAATGTAAGCATTTTGCCGAGGGCACAGCTAGGAATTCCCTCTACATTGATGTGAATTGGATTTTCAGGTGTATTCTTTCAGCAGCATTCAGGGTTCTTGATTGGCAATTTCCTAAATTTGTTCTATTTTTGCGTTTGTTTTGCCTTCTTCATTTTTAAATATGGTATTCTGACTCCATAGAAACAAGAGGTTAGGCAGAGTATTCATAATGAAATAAAAAACACAGCACTTTGGCGTTTCATGGTAGGAAAGCTACAGGTAACTCTTCCAAGGTGAGTTTTTGCGTTTTGGAAAACAAAATATAACCATTTTCCCGAGGGGAGAGCTAGAAATTCCCTCCACATCGAGTGTGAATGGGATTTTCAGGTGTAGTCAATCCGCAGCATTCAGGTTTCTGGATTGGCAATTTTGTAAATTATATTTGGGTTTGCATTTGTTTTGCCTTCTTCCTTTCCAAATTTTGTATTCTGAGTCCATACAAAGAAGACGTTAGGCAGAGTATTCATAATGAAATAAAAAACACAGCACTTTGGCGTTTCATGGTAGGAAAGATACAGGTAACTCTTCCAAGGTGAGTTTTTGAGTTTTGGAAAACGAAATATAACCATTTTGCCGAGGGGACAGCTAGGAATTCCCTCCACATCGAGTGTGAATGGGATTTTCAGGTGTAGTCAATCCGCAGCATTCAGGTTTCTGGATTGGCAATTTCGTAAATTATATTTGGGTTTGCATTTGTTTTGCCTTCTTCCTTTCCAAATTTTGTATTCTGAGTCCATACAAAGAAGACGTTAGGCAGAGTATTCATAATGAAATAAAAAACACAGCATATTGGCGTTTAATGCTAGCAAATTTATAGGCAGCTCGATGAAGGTGAGCTTTTGTGTTTTGGAAAAAGAAATGAAAGCATTTTGCTGAGGGGACAGCTAGGAATTCCCTCCACATCGAGTGCGAATGGGATTTTCAGGTGTAGTCAATCCGCAGCATTCAGGTTTCTGGATTGGCAATTTCGTAAATTATATTTGGGTTTGCATTTGTTTTGCCTTCTTCCTTTCCAAATTTTGTATTCTGAGTCCATACAAAGAAGACGTTAGGCAGAGTATTCATAATGAAATAAAAAACACAGCACTTTGGCGTTTCATGCTAGGAAAGCTACAGGCATCTTGACCAAGTTGAGTTTTTGTGTTTTGGAAAAAGAAATGTAAGCATTTTGCCGAGGGCACAGCTAGGAATTCCCTCTACATTGATGTGAATTGGATTTTCAGGTGTATTCTTTCAGCAGCATTCAGGGTTCTTGATTGGCAATTTCCTAAATTTGTTCTATTTTTGCGTTTGTTTTGCCTTCTTCATTTTTAAATATGGTATTCTGACTCCATAGAAACAAGAGGTTAGGCAGAGTATTCATAATGAAATAAAAAACACAGCACTTTGGCGTTTCATGGTAGGAAAGCTACAGGTAACTCTTCCAAGGTGAGTTTTTGCGTTTTGGAAAACAAAATATAACCATTTTCCCGAGGGGAGAGCTAGAAATTCCCTCCACATCGAGTGTGAATGGGATTTTCAGGTGTAGTCAATCCGCAGCATTCAGGTTTCTGGATTGGCAATTTTGTAAATTATATTTGGGTTTGCATTTGTTTTGCCTTCTTCCTTTCCAAATTTTGTATTCTGAGTCCATACAAAGAAGACGTTAGGCAGAGTATTCATAATGAAATAAAAAACACAGCATATTTGCGTTTAATGCTAGCAAATTTATAGGCAGCTCGATGAAGGTGAGCTTTTGTGTTTTGGAAAAAGAAATGAAAGCATTTTGCTGAGGGGACAGCTAGGAATTCCCTCCACATCGAGTGCGAATGGGATTTTCAGGTGTAGTCAATCCGCAGCATTCAGGTTTCTGGATTGGCAATTTCGTAAATTATATTTGGGTTTGCATTTGTTTTGCCTTCTTCCTTTCCAAATTTTGTATTCTGAGTCCATACAAAGAAGACGTTAGGCAGAGTATTCATAATGAAATAAAAAACACAGCACTTTGGCGTTTCATGCTAGGAAAGCTACAGGCATCTTGACCAAGTTGAGTTTTTGTGTTTTGGAAAAAGAAATGTAAGCATTTTGCCGAGGGCACAGCTAGGAATTCCCTCTACATTGATGTGAATTGGATTTTCAGGTGTATTCTTTCAGCAGCATTCAGGGTTCTTGATTGGCAATTTCCTAAATTTGTTCTATTTTTGCGTTTGTTTTGCCTTCTTCATTTTTAAATATGGTATTCTGACTCCATAGAAACAAGAGGTTAGGCAGAGTATTCATAATGAAATAAAAAACACAGCACTTTGGCGTTTCATGGTAGGAAAGCTACAGGTAACTCTTCCAAGGTGAGTTTTTGCGTTTTGGAAAACAAAATATAACCATTTTCCCGAGGGGAGAGCTAGAAATTCCCTCCACATCGAGTGTGAATGGGATTTTCAGGTGTAGTCAATCCGCAGCATTCAGGTTTCTGGATTGGCAATTTTGTAAATTATATTTGGGTTTGCATTTGTTTTGCCTTCTTCCTTTCCAAATTTTGTATTCTGAGTCCATACAAAGAAGACGTTAGGCAGAGTATTCATAATGAAATAAAAAACACAGCACTTTGGCGTTTCATGGTAGGAAAGATACAGGTAACTCTTCCAAGGTGAGTTTTTGAGTTTTGGAAAACGAAATATAACCATTTTGCCGAGGGGACAGCTAGGAATTCCCTCCACATCGAGTGTGAATGGGATTTTCAGGTGTAGTCAATCCGCAGCATTCTGGTTTCTTGTTTGGCAGTTTCCTAAATTTGTTCTTGGTTTGCTTTTGTTTTGCCTCCTTCCTTTCCAAATTTTGTATTCTGACTCCATACAAACCAGAGGTTAATAAGAGTATTCATAATGAAATAAAAAACACAGCACATTGGTTTTTCATGAAAACAAAACTACAGGCAGCTCGATGAAGGTGAGTTTTTGTGTTTTGGAAAAAGAAATGTAAGTATTTTGCTGAGGGCACTCCTAGGAATTCCCTGCACATCAAGTGTAAATGGGATTTTAATGTGTATTCTTTCAGCAGCATTCAGGTTTCTTGATTGGCAATTTCCTAAATTATGTTTGGGTTTGCATTTATTTTGCCTTCTTCCTTTCCAAATTTTGTATTGTGACTCAATACAAGAAAGATTTTACGTAGAGTATTCATAATGAAATAAAAAACACAGCACATTGGCGTTTCATGCTAGGAAAGCTACAGGCAACTCAACCAAGGTGTGTTTTTCTGTTTCGGAAAAAGAAATGTAACCATTTTGCCGAGGGCACAGCTAGGAATTCCCTCCAAATCGAGTGTGATTGGGATTTTCAGGTGTATTCATTCAGCAGCATTCAGGTTTCTTGATTGGCAATTTCATAAATTTGTTCTATTTTTCTGTTTGTTTTGCCTTCTTCCTTTCCAAATTTTGTATTCTGACTCCATACAAACCAGAGCTTAATAAGAGTATTCATAATGAAATAAAAAACACAGCACTTTGGCGTTTCATGCTAGCAAAACTACAGGCAGCTCAATGAATGTGAGTTTTTGTGTTTTGGAAAAAGAAATGTAATCATTTTGCCGAGGGCACAGCTAGGAATTCCCTCCACATCGAGTGTGAATGGGATTTTCAGGTGTATTCAATCAGCAGCATTCAGGTTTCTTGATTGGCAATTTCCTGAATTTGTTCTCGGTTTGCCTTTGTTTTGCCTTCTTCCTTTCCAAATTTTGTATTCTCACTCCATACAAACCAGAGGTTAATAAGAGTATTCATAATGAAATAAAAAACACAGCACTTTGGTGTTTCATGGTAGGAAAGCTAGAGGTAACTCGACCAAGGTGAGTTTTTGTGTTTTGGAAAACGAAATGTAACAATTTTGCCGAGAGGACAGCAAGGAATTCCCACCACATTGAGTGTGAATGGGATTTTCAGGTGTATTCAATCAGCAGCATTCAGGTTTCTGGATTGGCAATTTCCTAAATTTGTTCTGGGTTTGCCTTTGTTTTGCCTTCTTCCTTTCCAAATTTTGTATTCTGACTCCATAGAAACAAGAGGTTAGAAAGAGTATTCATAATGAAATAAAATCACAGCATATTGGCATTTCATGCTAGCAAAACTGCCCGCAACTCGACCAAGATGTGTTTTAGTGTTTTCGAAATAAAATATAAAAAAATTTGCCGAGGGGACAGCTAGGAATTTCCTCCACATCGAGTGTGAATGGGATTTTCAATTGTATTCTTTCAGCAGCATTCTGGTTTCTTTTTTGGCAATTTCCCCAATTTGTTCTTGGTTTGCTTTTGTTTTGCCTCCTTCCTTTCCAAATTTTGTATTCTGATTCCATAGAAACAAGAGGTCAGAAAGAGTATTCATAATGAAATCAAAAACACAGCACTTTGTCTTTTCATGATAGGAAAGCTACAGGTAACTCGACCATGGTGAGTTTTTGTGTTTTGGAAAAAGAAATGTAGGCATTTTGCCGAGGGCACAGCTAGGAATTCCTTCCACATCGAGTGTGAATGGGATTTTCAGGTGTATTCAATCAGCAGCATTCAGGTTTCTTGATTGGCAATTTCCTGAATTTGTTCTCGGTTTGCCTGTGTTTTGCCTTCTTCCTTTCCAAATCTTGTATTCTCACTCCATACAAACCAGAGGTTAATAAGAGTATTCATAATGAAATAAAAAACACAGCACTTTGGTGTTTCATGGTAGGAAAGCTAGAGGTAACTCGACCAAGGTGAGTTTTTGTGTTTTGGAAAACGAAATGTAACAATTTAGCCGAGAGGACAGCTAGGAATTCCCACCACATTGAGTGTGAATGGGATTTTCAGGTGTATTCAATCCGCAGCATTCAGGTTTCTTGATTGGCAATTTCCTAAATTTGTTCTCGGTTTGCCTTTTTTTTGCCGTCTTCCTTTACAAATTTTGTATTCTGACTCCATAGAAACAAGAGGTCAGAAAGAGTATTCATAATGAAATAAAAAACACAGTACTTTGTCTTTTCCTGGTAGGAAAGCTACAGGTAACTTGACCATGGTGAGTTTTTGAGTTTTGGAAAACGAAATGTAACCATTTTGATGAGGGGACAGCTAGAAATTCCCTCCACATCGAGTGTGAATGGGATTTTCAGGTGTATTCAATCAGCAGCATTCAGGTTTCTTGATTGGCAATTTCCTGAATTTGTTCTGGGTTTGCGTTTGTTTTGCCTTCTTCCTTTCCAAATTTTGTATTCTGACTCCATACAAAAAAGAGGTTAGGCAGAGTATTCATAATGAAATAAAAAACACAGTACATTGGCATTTCATGCTTATAAATCGACAGAAAGCTCGAAGAAGGTGTGTTTTTGTGTTTTGGAACATGAAATTTTACCCTTTTGCCGAGGGGACAGCTAGGAATTCCCACCAAATCGAGTGTGAATGGGATTTTCAGGTGAATTCAATCCGCTGCATTCAGGTTTCTGGATTGGCAATTTCCTAAATTTCTTCTGGGTTTCCCTTAGTTTTGCCTTCTTCCTTTCCAAATTTTGTATTCTAATTCCATACAATGAAGAGGTTAGGCAGAGTATTCATAATGAAATAAAAAACACAGCACATTGGTGTTTCATGCTAGGAAATCTACAGGCAACTCGACCAAGGTGAGTTTTGGTGTTTTGGAAAAAGAAATGTAAGCATTCTGAAGAGGGCACAGCTAGCAATTCCCTGCAAATCGAGTGTGAATGCGATTTTCAGGTGTATTAAATCAGTAACGTTCAGGTTCCTTGATTGGCAATTTCCTAATTTTGTTCTGGGTTTGCGTTTGTTTTGCCTTCTTCCTTTCCAAAGTTTGTATTCTGACTCCATACAAAAAAGAGGTTAGGCAGAATATTCATAATGAAGTAAAAAACACTGCACATTGGAGTTTTAGCTAGGAAAGCTACACGCAACTCGACCAAGGAGATTTTTTGTGTTTTCGAAAAAGAAATGTAAGCATTTTGCTGAGGGGACAGCTAGGAATTCCTTCCAAATCGAGTGTGAATGGGATTTTCAGGTGTATTCAATCCGTAGCATTCAGATCTCTTGTTTGGAAATTTCCTAAATTTGTTCTGGGATTGACTTTGTTTTGCATTCTTCCTTTCCAAATTTTGTATTGTGACTCCATTAAAAAAAGAGGTTAAGCAGAGTATACATAATGAAATAAAAAACACAGCACATTATCATTTCATGCTTATAAATCGACAGAAAACTCGAAGAATGTGTGTTTTTGTGTTTTGTAACATAATTTAACCTTTTGCCGAAAGGAAAGCTAGGTATTCCCTCCACAACTCTTGTCAATGGGATTTTCAGGTGCATTCTTTCAGCAGCATTCAGTTTTCTTGTTTGGCAATTTCCTGAATTGTTCTGGTTTGCGTTTGTTTTGCCTTCTTCCATTCCAAATTTTGTATTCTGACTCCATACAAAAAAGAGTTTAGGCAGAATATTCATAATGAAGTAAAAAACACTGCACATTGGCGTTTCAGCTAGGAAAGCTACAGGCAACTCGACCAGGGAGATTTTTTGTGTTTTCGAAAAAGAAAAGTTATCATTCTGCTCAGGGGACAGCTAGGAATTCCCTCCACATCAATTGTACATGGGATTTTCAAGTGTATTCAATCCGTAGCATTCAGGTTTCTTGATTTGCAATTTCGTAATTTTGTTCTGGGTTTATGTTTGTTTTCCCTTCTTTCTTTCCAAATTTTGTATTCCTACCCCTTACAAAAAAGAGGTTAGGCAGAGTATTCATAATGAAATAAAAAACACAGCACATTGGCCTTTCATGCTAGCAAAACTGCCTGAAACTCGACAAAGATGAGCTTTTGTGTTTTGGAAATAAAATGCAACTAATTTTCTAAGGGTAAGCTAGGTATTACCTCCACATCAAGTGTAAATGGGATTTTCAGTTGTATTTTTCAGCAGCATTCAGGTTTCTGGATGGCAATTTCTTGAATTTGTTCTGGGTTTGCGTTTGTTTTGCCTCCTCCTTTCCAAATTTTGTATTCTGACTCCATACAAAAAAGAGGTTCGGCAGAGTATTCATAGTGAAATAAAAAACACAGCACATTGGCGTTTCATGCTAGGAAAGCTACAGGCAACTTGACTAAGGTGAGTTTTTGTATATTGGATAAAGATATGTAACGATTTTCCCGGGGGGACAGCTAGGAATTCCGTCCAAATTGAGTGGGAATGGGATTTTCAGGTGTATTCAATCATCAGCATTGAGGTTCCTTGATTCGCAATTTCCTAAATTGGTTCTGGATTTGCCTTTGTTTTGCATTCTTCCTTTTCAAATTTTGTATTCTAATTCCATACAATGAAGAGGTTAAGTAGAGTATTCATAATGAAATAAAATACAGAGCACATTGGCATTTCATGCTTATAAATCGACAGAAAGCTCAAAGAAGGTGTGTTTTTGTGTTTTGGAACATGAAATTTTACCCTTTTGCCGAGGGGACAGCTAGGAATTCCCACCAAATCGAGTGTGAATGGGATTTTCAGGTGAATTCAATCCGCTGCATTCAGGTTTCTGGATTGGCAATTTCCTAAATTTCTTCTGGGTTTGCCTTAGTTTTGCCTTCTTCCTTTCCAAATTTTGTATTCTAATTCCATACAATGAAGAGGTTAGGCAGAGTATTCATAATGAAATAAAAAACACAGCACATTGGTGTTTCATGCTAGGAAATCTACAGGCAACTCGACCAAGGTGAGTTTTGGTGTTTTGGAAAAAGAAATGTAAGCATTCTGAAGAGGGCACAGCTAGCAATTCCCTGCAAATCGAGTGTGAATGCGATTTTCAGGTGGATTAAATCAGTAACGTTCAGGTTCCTTGATTGGCAATTTCCTAATTTTGTTCTGGGTTTGCGTTTGTTTTGCCTTCTTCCTTTCCAAAGTTTGTATTCTGACTCCATACAAAAAAGAGGTTAGGCAGAATATTCATAATGAAGTAAAAAACACTGCACATTGGAGTTTCAGCTAGGAAAGCTACACGCAACTCGACCAAGGAGATTTTTTGTGTTTTCGAAAAAGAAATGTAAGCATTTTGCTGAGGGGACAGCTAGGAATTCCTTCCAAATCGAGTGTGAATGGGATTTTCAGGTGTATTCAATCCGTAGCATTCAGATCTCTTGTTTGGAAATTTCCTAAATTTGTTCTGGGATTGACTTTGTTTTGCATTCTTCCTTTCCAAATTTTGTATTGTGACTCCATTAAAAAAAGAGGTTAGGCAGAGTATACATAATGAAATAAAAAACACAGCACATTATCGTTTCATGCTTATAAATCGACAGAAAACTCGAAGAATGTGTGTTTTTGTGTTTTGTAACATAATTTAACCTTTTGCCGAAAGGACAGCTAGGTATTCCCTCCACAACTCTTGTCAATGGGATTTTCAGGTGCATTCTTTCAGCAGCATTCAGTTTTCTTGTTTGGCAATTTCCTGAATTGTTCTGGTTTGCGTTTGTTTTGCCTTCTTCCATTCCAAATTTTGTATTCTGACTCCATACAAAAAAGAGTTTAGGCAGAATATTCATAATGAAGTAAAAAACACTGCACATTGGCGTTTCAGCTAGGAAAGCTACAGGCAACTCGACCAGGGAGATTTTTTGTGTTTTCGAAAAAGAAAAGTTATCATTCTGCTCAGGGGACAGCTAGGAATTCCCTCCACATCGAGTGTGAATAGGATTATCAGGTGTATTTAATCAGAAGCATTCAGGTCTCTTCGCTTACAATTTCCTAAATTTTTTCTGGATTTCTATTTGTTTTGCCTTCTAATTCCATACAATGAAGAGCATAGGCATAGGATTCATAATGAAATAAAAAACAAAGCACAGTGGCGTTTCATGCTTAGAAATCTACCGAAAACTCGAAGAAGGTGTGTTTTTGTGTTTTGGAAGAAGAAATTTTACTCTTTTGCAAAGGGGACAGCTAGGAATTCTCTCCACATCGAGTGTAAATGTGATTTTCAGGTGTATTCTTTCAGCAGCATTCAGTTTTCTTGATTGGCATTTACCTGAATTTGTTCTATTTTTGCATTTGTTTTGCCTTCGTCCTTTTCAGATTTTGTATTCTGACTCCATACAAAAAAGAGGTTAGGAAGACTATTCATAATGAAATAAAAAACAGAGCACATTGGTGTTTCATGCTTCTAAATCGACAGAAAACAAGAAGAAGATGTGTTTTTGTGTTATGGAACATGAAATTTTACCCTTTTGCCGAGGGTACAGCTAGGATTTCCTTCCACATCAAGAGTAAATGAGATTTTCAGGTGTATTCAATCAGCAGCATTCAGGTTTCTTTTTTGACAATTTTGTAAATTTGTTTTGGGTTTGCATTTGTTTTGCCTTCTTCCTTTCCAAATTTTGTATTCTGACTCCATAGAAAAAAGAGGTTTTGCAGGGAATTCATAATGAAATAAAAAGCACAGCAAATTGGCGTTTCATGCTAGGAAAACTACAGGCAGCACGACCAAGGTGAGTTTTTGTGTTTTGTAAAAAAAAAATGTAACCATTTTGCTGAGGGGACAGCTAGGAATTCCCTCCAAATCGAGTTTGAATGGGATTTTCAGGTGTATTCAATCTGCAGCATTCAAGTTTCCTGTATGGCAATTTCCTAAATTTATTCTTGGTTTGCTATTTTTTTGCCTTCTCCCTTTCCAAAATTTGTATTTTGACTCCATACAAAAAAGAGGTTAGGCAGAGTATTCATAATGAAATAAAAAACTCAGCACATTGGCGTTTCATGCTAGGAAAGCTACAGGCAACTCGAACAAGGAGAGTTTTTGTGTTTCGGAAAAAGAAATGTAAGCATTTTGCCGAGGGGACAGCTAGGAATTCCCTGCAAATCGAATGTTGTTGGGATTTTCACGTGTATTTAATCAGCAGCATCCAGGTTTCTTGGTTGGCAATTTGCTAAATTTGTTCTGGTGTTGTCTTTATTTTACTATCTTCCTTTTTTAAATTTTTTATTCTAATTCCATACAATGAAGAGGTTAGGCAAAGTGTTCATAATGAAATAAAAAACAAAGCACATTGGATTTTCATGCATCTAAATCGACAGAAAACTCGAAAAAGGTGTGTTTTTTGTTTTGGAACATGAAAATTTATCCTTTTGCCGAGGGTACAGCTAGGAATTCCCTCAACATCAAGTGCAAATGAGATTTTCAGGTGTATTCAATCCACAGCATTCAGGTTTCTTTTTTGGCAATTTCATAAATTTGTTTTGGGTTTGCATTTGTTTTGCCTTCTTCCTTTCCAAATTTTCTATTCTGACTCCATACAAAAAAGAGGTTAGGCAGAGTATTCATAATGAAATAAAAAACACAGCACATTGGGGTTTCATGCTCGGATATCTACAGGTAACTGAAACAAGGAGAGATTTTGTGTTTTGGAAAAAGAAATGTAACCATTTTGCCGAGGAGACAGCTAGGAATTCCTTCCAAATCGAGTGTGAATGGGATTTTTAGGTGTAGTCAATCCGCAGCATTCAGGTTTCTTGTTTGGCAATTTCCTAAATGTGTTCTGGGTTTGCCTTTGTTTTCCTTTCTTCCTTTCCAAATTTAGTATTCTGACTCCAAACAAAAAAGAGGTTAGGCAGAGTATTCATAATGAAATAAAAAAACACAGCACATTATTGTTTCATGCTTATAAATCGACAGAAAACTGGAAGCATGTGTGTCTTTGTGTTTTGGAACATGAAATTTTACCCTTTTGCCGAGGGTACAGCAAGGATTTCCCTCCACATCAAGAGTAAATGAGATTTTCAGGTGTATTCAATCAGCAGCATTCAGGTTTTTGTTTGGCAATTTCCTAACTTTGTTCTGGCTTTGTGTATGTTTTGCCTTCTTCCTTTCCAAATTTTGTATTATGACTCCATACAAATAATTGGTTAGGCAGAGTATTCATAACGAAATGATAAACACAGCACATGGGCGTTTCATGCTAGCAAAATTAAGGGGAAAGCGACCAAGGAGATTTTTATGTTTTGGAAAAAGAAATGTTAAGAATTTTGCTGAGGGGACAGCTAGTAATTCACTCCATATCGAGTTTTAATGGGATTTTCAGGTGTATTCAATCCCCAGATTTAGGTTTCTGGATTGGCAATTTCCTGAATTTGTTCTGGGTTTGCGTTTGTTTTGCCTTCTACCTTTCCAAATTTTATATTCTGTATCCATACAAAAAAGAGGTTAGGCAGAGTATGTCTAATGAAATAAAAAACACAGCACATTGGCCTTTCATGCTCAGAAAATTACAGGCAGCTGGACCAAGGTGAGTTCTTGTTTTTTGGATAAAGAATTGTAAGCATTTGCCAGGGTACAGCTAGGAATGCCCTCCAAATCAATTGTAAATGGGATTTTTGGGTGTATTCAATCAGCAGCATTCAGGTTTCTTGTTAGGCAATTGCCTAAATTTGTTCTGGGTTTGCGTTTGTTTTGCCTTCTTCCTTTCCAAATTTTGTACTCTGACTCCATACAAAAAAGAGGTTAGGCAGAGTATTTATAATGAAATAATAAACATAACACATTAGTGTTTCATGCTTAGGAATCTACAAACAATTCGACCTAGGTGAGTTTTTGTGTTTTGGAAATAAAATGTAATCATTTGCCGAGGGGACATCTAGGAATTACCTTCACATCGAGTGTGAATGGGATTTTCAGGTATACTCAATCAGCAGCATTCAGGTTTCTTGTTTGGGAATTTCCTAAATTTTGTATTTGTTTTGCCTTCTTCCTTTGCAAATATTGCATTCTGACTCCACACACAAAAGAATTTAGGCAGAGTATTTATAATGAAATAAAAAACACAGCACATTTGCGTTTCATGCTTTGCAAACTACAGGCAACTCGACCAAAGAGAGTTTTTGTGTTTTGGAAATAAAATGTAATCATTTTGCCGAGGGGACCGCTAGGAATTCCCTCCAAATTGAGTGTGAATAGGATTTTCAGGTGTATTCAATCAGCAGCATTCAGGTCTTTTGATTGTCAATTTCCAAAATTTCTTCTGGGTTTGCGTTTGTTTTGCCTTCTTCCTTTCCAAATTCTGTATTCTGACTCCATACAAAAATTTGGTTAAGTAGAGTATTCATAATGGAATAATAAACATAACACATTGGATTTTCACGCTTAGGAATCTACATACAATTCGACCTAGTGAGTTTTAGTGTTTTGGAAAATGAAATGTAACCCTTTTGTGGAGGGGACAGCTAGGAACTCCCTCCACATCGAGTGGTAATGGCATTTTCAGGTATATTCAGCAGCATTCAGATTTCTTGATTGGCAATTTCCAAAATTTGTTCTGGGTTTGCATTTGTTTTGCCTTCTTCCGTTCCAAATTTGGTATTCTGACTCCATACAAAAAATAGTTTAGGTGGAGTATAAATAATGAAATAAAAAATACAGCACTTTGGCATTTCATGCTAGGAAAAATACAGGCAACTCAACCAAGGTGAGTTTTTGTGTTTTGGAAAATGAAATGGAACACTTTTGCCAAGGGTACAAAAGGAATTCCCTCCACATCCAGTGTGAATGGGATTTTCAGGTGTATTCAATCAGCAGCATTCAGGTTTCTTGATTTGCAATTTCCTAAATTTGTTCAGGGTTTGCGTTTGTTTTGCCTTCTTACTTTCCAAATTTTATATTCTGACTCCATACAAAAAAGAGGTTAGGCGGGGTATTCCTAATGAAATAAAAAACACAGCACATTGCCGTTTCATTTTTGGAAATCAACAGGCAACTCGACCAAGGTGAGTTTTTGTGTTCTGGATATTGAAATGGAACACTTTTCCCGAGGGGATTGCAAGGAATTCCTTCCAGTTCCAGTGTGAATGGGATTTTCAAGAGTATTCAATCAGCAGCATTGAGGTTTCTTGATTGGCAATTTCCTTAATTTCTTCTGGGTTTGCGTTTGTTTTGCCTTCTTCCTTTCCAAATTTTGTATTCTGACTCCATACAAAAAAGAGGTTAGGCGGTGTATTCCTATTGAAATAAAAAACACAGCACATTGGCGTTTCATGCTTAGGAATCTACAAACAATTCGACTAAGTTGAGTTTTTGTGCTTTGCAAAATAAAATGTAACCCTTTTGCCGAGGGGTCAGCTGGAAATCCCTCCAACTCCAGTGTGAATGGCATTTTCAGGGGTACTCAATCAGTAGCATTTAGTTTTCTTGCTTGGCATTTTCCTAAATTTGTTCTGGGTTTGTGTTTGTTTTGTCTTCTTCCTTTCCAAATTTTGTATTCTGACTCCACACAAAAGAGGTTAGGCAGAGTATTCATAGTGAAATAAAAAACACAGCACATTGGCCTTTCATGCTAGGAAAATACAGGCAGCTCGACCAAGGTGAGTTTTGTGTTTTGGAAATAAAATGTAGCTCATTGGCCCAGGGGACAGCTAGGAATTCCCTTCAAATCGCGTGTGAATGGGATTTTCAGGTGTATTCAGTTAGCAGCATTCAGGTTTCTTGATTGGCAATTTCGTAAATTTGTTCTGGGTTTGCGCTTGTTTTGCCTTCTTCCTTTCCAAATTTTGTATTCTGACTCCATGCAAAAAAGAGGTGTGGCAGAGTATTCATAGTGAAATAAAAAACACAGCACATTGGCGTTTCATGCTAGGAAAATACAGGCATATACACCAAGGTGAGTTTTGTGTTTTGGAAATAAAATGTAACTCATTTGCTCAGGGGACAGCTAGGAATTCCCTCCAAATCGAGTGTGAATGGGATTTTCAGGTGTATTCAGTCTTCAGCATTCAGGTTTCTTGATTGGCAATTTCCTAACTTTGTTCTGGGTTTGCGTTTGTTTTGCCTTCTTCCTTTCCAAATTTTGTATTCTGACTCCATAAAAAAAAGAGGTTAGGCAGAGTATTCATAATGAAATAAAAAACACAGCATATTGGCCTTTCATGCTATAAAACTGCAGGCAGCTCGACCAAGGTGAGTTTTTGTGTTTTGGAAAAAGAAATGTAAGCATTTTGCCGAGGGCACAGCTAGGAATTCCCTCCAAATCGCGTGTGAATGGGATTTTCAGGTGTATTCAATTAGCAGCGTTCAGGTTTCTTGTTTGGCAATTTCCTAAATATGTTCTGGGTTTGCGTTTGTTTTGCCTTCTTCCTTTCCAAATTTTGTATTCTGACTCCATACAAAAAGAGGTGAGGCAGAGTATTCATAGTGAAATAAAAAACACAGCACATTGGCGTTTCATCCTAGGAAAATACAGGCAGATACACCAAGGTGAGTTTTGTGTTTTGGAAATAAAATGTAACTCATTGGCCCAGGGGACAGCTAGGAATTCCCTCCAAATCGCGTGTGAATGGGATTTTCAGGTGTATTCAGTCAGCAGCATCCAGGTTTCTTGATTGGCAATTTCCTAACTTTGTTCTGGGTTTGCGTTTGTTTCGCCATCTTCCTTTCCAAATTTTGTATTCTGACTCCATACAAAAAAGAGGTGAGGCAGAGTATTCATAGTGAAATAAAAAACACAGCACATTGGCGTTTCATCCTAGGAAAATACAGGCAGATACACCAAGGTGAGTTTTGTGTTTTGGAAATAAAATGTAACTCATTTGCCCAGGGGACAGCTAGGAATTCCCTCCAAATCCAGTGTGAATGGGATTTTCAGGTGTATTCAGTCAGCAGCATTCAGGTTTCTTGTTTGGCAATTTCCTAACTTTGTTCTGGGTTTGCGTTTGTTTTGCCTTCTTCGTTTCCAAAATCTGAAATCTGACTCCATACAAAAGAGAGGCTATTCAGAGTATTCATAGTGAAATAAACATCACAGCACATTGACTTTTGAAGCTTAGTAATCTACATAAAATTTAACCATGGTGAGTTTTTGTGTTTTGCAGAATGCAATGGACCCTTTTGCCAAGGGGAAAGCTAGGGATTCCCTCCAACTCTAGTGTGAATGGGATTTTCATCTGTACTGAATCAGCGGCTTTTAGGTTTCTTGTTTGGCAATTTGCTTAATTTGTTCTGGGTTTGCGTTTGTTTTGCTTTCTTCCTTTCGAAATTTTGCATTCTGATCTATGAAAAATACAGGGAAGTGGACCAAGGAGAGTTTTTCTGTTTTGGAAATATAGTGTAAGTAATTTGCCGAGCGTACAGGTAGGAATTACCTCCACATTGAGTGTGAATGGGATTTTCAGTTGTATTCAATCAGCAGAATTCAGGTTTCTTGTTTGGCAGTTCCCTGAATTTGTCCTGGGTTTGCGTTTGATTTGCCTTCTTCCTTTCCAAATATTGCATTATGACTCCATCCAAAAAAGAGGTTAGGGAGAGTATTCATAATGAAATAAAAAACACAGCACACTGGCGTTTCATGCTTATAAATCTACAGAAAACTTGAAGAACGTGTGTTTTTGTGTTTTGAAAAAAAGAAATCTAACCTTTTGTAGAGGGGACAGCTAGGAATACCCACCAAATCAAGTGTGAATGGAATTTTCAGGTGTATTCAATCAGCAGCATTCAGGTCTCTTGATTCGCAATTTCCTAAATTTCTTCTGGGTTTGCTTTGTTTTGCCATCTTCCTTTCCAAATTCTGTAAACTGACTCCATACAAAAAAGAGATTAGGTGACATATACATTTTGAAATAAAAAAACACAGCACTTTGGTGTTTCACGATTAGGAATCTAGAAACAATTCGACCTAGGTGAGTTTTTGTGTTTTGGAAAATGAAATGTAACCCTTTTGCCGAGGAGACAGCTAGGAATTTCCTCCAACTCGATTGTGAATGGGATTTTCAGGTGTATTCAATAAGCAGCATTCAGCTCTCTTGATTGGCAATTTCCTAAATTTGTTCTGGGTTTGCATTTGTTTTGCCTTCTTCCTTTCCAAATTTTGTGTTCTGCCTCCACACAAAAAAGAGGTTAGGCAGAGTATTCCTATTGAAATAAAAAACACAGCACATTGGCGTTTCATGCTAGGAGAACTAAGTGCAACTCTACCAAGTTGAATTTCTGGATTGGATAAATGAAATGTTACCCTTTTGCCCAGGGGACAGCCAAGAATTCACTCCAAATCGAAAGTAAATGAGATTTTCAGGTGTATTCAATCAGTAGCATTCAGGTTTCTTGATTGGCAATTTCCTGAATTTGTTCTGGGTTTGGGTTTCTTTTCCCTTCTTCCTTTCCAAATTCTGTATTATGATTCCATACAAAAGAGAGGTTATTCACATTGGCGTTCCATGCTAGGAAAAATAGAGGCAACTCGACAAAGGTGAGTTTTTGTGTTTTGGAAAATAAAATGCAACCAATTTCCGAGGGGACAGCATGGTATTCCTTCCACATCGTTTGTGAATGGGTTTTTCAGGAGTCTTCACTCAGCAGCATTCAAGTTCCTTGATTGGCAATTTCCTAAATATGTTCTTGGTTTGCGTTTGTTTTGCCTTCTTCCTTTCCAAATTTTGTATTCTGATTCCATACAGTAAAGAGGTTTGGCAGAGTATTCATAATGAAATAAAAAACACAGCACATTAGTGTTTCATGCTTATAAATCGACATAAAACTCGAAGAAGGTGTGTTTTTTGACTCCATACAAAGAGAGGTTATTCAGAGTATTCATAATGAAATAAACAACATAGCACATTGGCGTTTCATGGTAGGAAAACTAGAGGCAACTCGACCAACGTGAGTTTTTGTGTTTTAGAAAATGAAATGCAACCAATTTCTAAGGGGACAGCATGGAATTCTATCCATATTGTGTGTGAATGCGAATTTCAGGAGTCTTCTATCAGCAGCATTCATGTTCCTTGATTGGCAATTTCCCAAATTTGTTCTGGGTTTGCGTTTGTTTTGCCTTCTTCCTTTCCAAATTTTGTATTCTGATTCCATACAAAAATGAGGTTAGGCAGAATATCCATTATGAAATAAAAAACACAGCCAATTTTCGTTTCATTATAGTAAAACTACCCTCCAAATCGAGTGAGAATGGGATTTTCAAGTGTTACAAACAGAAGCATTCAGGTTCCTTGACTGGCAATATCCTAACTTTGTTCTGGGTTTGCATTTCTTTTGCCTTCTTCCTTTCCAAATTTTGTATTCTGACTCCATACAAAAAATAATTTAGGCAGAGTATTCATATTGAAATAAGAAACACAGCTCATTGGCGATTCATCCTAGGAAAAATACAGGCAACTCGACCAAGGTGAGTTTTTGTGTTTTGGAAAATGAAATGGAACCTTTTTGTCGAGGAGACAGCTAAGAATTCCCTCCAAATGGAGTGTGAATGGGATTTTCAGGAGTATTCAATCAGTGGTATTCAGCTTCTTGATTTGACAATTCCCTAAATTTGTTTTGGGTTTGCGTTTGTTTTGCCTTTTTCCTTTCCAAATTTTGTATTGTGACTGCATAAAAAAAGAGTTTAGGTAGAGTATTCATAATGAATAAAACAGCAAATTGGTGTTTCACGCTTAGGAATCTAAAGGCCACTGACCAAGGTGATTTTCTGGGTTTCGAAAATGAAATTTTACACTTATGCCGAGGGGACAGCTAGGAATTGCCTCCAAATTGAATGTGAATAGTATTTTCGATGTATTCAATCAGCAGCATTCGGTCTCTTGGTTCGCAGTTTCTTAAATTTGTTATGGGTTTGCATTTGTTTTGCCTTCTTCCTTTCCAATTTTGTAATCTGACTCCATACAAAAAAGTGGTTAAGCAGAGTATCTCCAATGAAATAATATACAGAGCGCATTGGCTTCTCATGCTAAGAAATATACAGGGAACTCGACAAAGGTGAGTTTTTGTGTTTTGGAAAATGAAATGGAACATTTTTGCCGAGGGAAAGCTAGGTTTATCCTCCAAATCGAGTGTGAATGTGATTTTTAGGTGTATTCAATCATAAGCATTCAGGTTCCTTCACTGGCAATTTCCTAACTTTGTTCTGGGTTTGCGTTTGTTTTGCCTTCTTCCTTTCCAAATTTTGTATTCTGACTCCATACAAAAATGTGTTTAGGCAGAGTATTCATAATGAAATAAAAAACACAGAACATTGGCGTTTCATGCTAGGAAAACTAAAGTCAACTCGACCAAAGTTGAGTTTTTGTGTTTGGAAATTAAAAAGTAACACTTTTGCCGATGGGACAGCTAGGAATTCCCTCCAAATTGAGTGTGAATGGTATTTTCAGGTGTATTCTATCAGCAGCATTCAGGTTTCTTGATTTCAATTTTCAAAATTTGTTCTGGGTTTTCGTTTGTTTTGCCTTCCTCATTTCCAAATTTTGTATTTTGATGCCATCCAAAAATAGGTTAGGCAGAGTATTCATAATGAAATAAAAAACACAGCACATTGGTGTTTCACGACTAGTGTCTACAAACAATTTGACCTAAGAGTTTTTTTGTTTTGGAAAATGAAACATAAGTCTTTTGCTGAGGGGACAGCTAGAAATTCCCAGCAAATCGAGTTTGAATGTAATTTTCAGGTGTATTCAAAGAGCATTCAGGTTCCTTGATTGGCAATTTCCTAAATTAGTTGTGGGTTTGCCTTTGTTTTGCCGTCTATTTTTTCAAATTTGGTATTCTGACTCCATACAAAAAGAGGTTAGGCAGAGTATTCATAATGAAATAAAAAACACAGCACATTGGCATTTCATGCTAGGGAAGATACAGGCCACTCGGCCAGGTTGAGTTTTTGTGTTTTGGAAAAGAAATGTAAGCATTTTTCCGAGGGGACAGCTAGGGATTCCCTCCAAATCCAGTGTGATTGGGATTTTCAGGTGTATTCCATCAGCAGCATTCAGGTTTCTGGATTGGCAATTTCCTAAATTTGTTCTGGATTTGCATTTGTTTTGCCTTCTTCCTTTACAAATTTTGTATTCTTATTCCATACAAAAAGAGGTTGGGCAGAGTATTCATAATGAAATAAAAAACACAGCACATTGCCGTTTCATGCTAGAAAAACTACAGGCAACTAGACCAAGGTGAGTTTTTGTGTGTTGGACAAAGAAATGTAACCATTTTGTCGTGGGGACACTGGGCATTCCGTCCACATCAGTGTGAATGGGATTTTCCAGTGTATTAAATCATTAGCATTCAGGTATCTTGATTGGCAATTTCCTAAATTTACTCGGGGTTTGCATTTGTTTTGCCTTCTTCCTTTCCAAATTTTGTATTCTACTCTGCCTAACCTCTTTTTTGCATGGAGTCAGAATACAAAATTTGGAAATGAATACTGCAAAAGAAACGCAAACGCAGAACAAATTTAGGAAATTGCCAATCAAGAAACCTGGATGCTGCTGATTGAATACACTTTTAAATCCCATTCACACTCGATTTGGAGGGAATTCCTAGCTCTCCCCTTGTAAAAATGGAACAAATTCATGTTCCAAAACACAACAACTGACCTTGTTCGAGTTTTTTGTAGATTTATAAGCATGAAAATCCAATTGTCTGTGCTTTTTTTTCATTTCGGATACTCTGCATAAGATCCTTTTTGTATGGAGACAGATTACCAAATTTGGAAGGGAAGAAGGCAAAACAAAGGCAAACCCAGAACAAATTTAGGAAATTGCCAATCCAGGAACCTGAATGCTGCTGATTGAATACACCTGAACTCCCATTCAAACTCGATGTGGAGGGAATTCCTAACTGTCCCCACGAAAAAATGGTAAAATTTCATGTTCCAAAACACAAAAACACACCTTCTTCGAGTTGCCAGTAAATTTTAGCATGAAACGCCAATGTGCTGAGTTTTTTATTTCATTTTGAATACTCTGCCTAGCTTCTTTTTTGTATTGAGTCAGAATACAAAATTTGGAAACGAAGAAGGCAAAACAAAGGCAAACCCAGAACAAATTTAGGAAATTTTCAATCAAGCAACCTGAATGGTGCTGAAAGACTACACCTGAAAATCACATTTACACTCGATGTGGAGGGAATTCCTAGATGTCCCCTCAGAAAAAGTATTCCATTTCATTTTCCAAAACACAAAAACCCAACTTGGATGGAGCTTTCTGTCATTTTCCAAGCATGAAACGCCAATATGCTGTGCTTTTTATTTCATTATGAATACTCTGCCTAACCTCTTGTTTTATGGAGTCAGAATACAAAATTTGGAAAGGAAGAAGGCAAAACAAATGCAAACCCAGAACAAATTTGAAAAATTGGCAATCAAGGAACCTGAATGCTGCTAATTAAATACACCAGAAAATCCCATTCCCACTCGATTTGGAGGGAATTCCTAGCTGTGCCCTCGGCAAAATGTTTACATTTCTTTTTCCAAAACACAGAAACTCACCTTGGTCGAGTTGCCTGTAACTTGCCTAGCATGAAACGCCAATGTGCTGTGTTTTTTATTTCATTATGAATTCTCTGCCTAACCTCTTTTTTGTATGGAGTGAAAATACCAAATTTGGAAAGGAAGAAGACAAAACAAATGCAAACCCAGAACAAATTTAGGAAATTGCCAAACAGGAAACCAGATTGCTGCTGATTGAATACACCTGAAAATCAAATTCACACTCCATGTGGAGGGAATTCCTAGCTATCCCCTTGGAAAATTATTTATATTTCATTTTGAAAACACAAAAATTCTCCTTGGTTGATTTGCGTGTAGTTTTACTAGCATAAAACACGAATGTGCTGTGCTTTTTATTTCATTATGAATACTCTGCCTAACCTCTTTTTTGTATGGAGTCAGAATACAAAATTTGGAAAGGAAGAAGGCAAAACAAACGCAAACATAGAACAAATTTCTGAAAGTGCCAATCAAGAAACCTGAATGCTGTGGATTGAATACACTTGAAAATCCCATTCACACTTGATTTGGAGGGAATTCCTAGAAGTCCCCTCGGGAAGATGCTTACATTTCTTTTTCCAAAACACAAAAACACACCTTCTTCGAGTTTTCGGAAGATTTATAAGCATGAAACGATAATGAGCTGTGTTTTTTATTTCATTATGAATACTCTGCCTATCCTCTTTTTTGTAAGGAGTAAGAATACCAAATTTGGAAAGGAAGAAGGCAAAACAAAGGCAAACCCAGAACAAATTCACGAAATTGCCAATCCAGAAACCTGAATGCTGCTGATTGAATACACCTGAAAATCCCATTTACAATCGATGTGGAGGGAATTCCTAACTGTCCCCTCAGCAAAATGCTTACATTTCTTTTTCCAAAACACAAAAACTCACCTAGGTCGAGGTGCCTGGAATTTTGCTAGCATGAAAGGCCAATGTGCTGTGTTTTTTATTTCATTATGAATACTCTGTCTAACCTCTTTTCTGTATGGAGTCAGAATACCAAATTTGGAAAGGAAGAAGGCAAAACAAACACAAACCCACAACAAATTTAGGAAATTGCCAATCAAGAAACCTGAATGCTGCTGATTGAATACACCTGAAAATCCCATTCACACTCAATTTTGAGGGAATTCCTAGCTGTGCTCTCAACAAAATGGTTACATTTCTTTTCCCAAAACACAAAAACTCTCCTAGGTTGAGTTTTCTGTAGATTTATAAGCATGAGACGACAAGTGCTGTGTTTTTATTTCATTATGAATACTCTGCCTAACTTCTTTTTTGTATGGAGTCAGAATACAAAATTTGGAAAGGAAGAAGGCAAAACAAACGCAAACCAAGAAGAAATTCAGGAGATTGCCAATCCAGAAACCTGAATGCTGCAGATTGAATACACCTGAAAATCCCATTGACACTCGATTTGGAGGGAATTCCTAGCTGTCCCCTCGGAAAATTAGTTACATTTTATTTAAAAAACACAAAAACTCTCCTTGGTCGAATTGCGTGTAGTTTTTCTAGCATGAAAAGCCAATGTGCTGTTTTTTTTTTTCATTATGAATACTATGCCTAAACACATTTTTGTATGGAGTCAGAATACAAAATTTGGAAAGGAAGAAGGCAAAACAAACGCAAACCCAGAACAAATTTAGGAAATTGCCATTCCAGAAACCTGAATGCTGCTGATTGATTACACCTGAAAATCCCATTCAAAATTGATTTGGAGGGAATTTCTAGCTGTTCTCTCGGCAAAAGGGTAAAATTTCGTGTTCCAAAATGCAAAAACACACATTTTTCGATTTGCCAGTAGCTTTCCTAGCATGAAACACTAATGTGCTGTGTTTTTTATTTCAATTTGAATACTCTGCCTAACCTCTTTTTTGGATGGAGTCAGAATACAAAATTTGGAACGGAAGAAGGCAAAACAAACGCAAAGAAGAACAAATTTAGGAAATTGCCAATCAAGAAACCTGAATACGGCTGATTGAATACACCTGAGAATCCCATTTATACTCGATTTGGAGAGAATTCCTAGCTGTCCCCTCGGCAAAAGGGTTACATTTCTTTTTCCAAAACACATAAAACTCACCTTGGTCAAGCTGCCTGTAGTTTTGCGAACATGAAACGCCAATGTGCTGTGTTTTTTATTTCATTATGAATACTCTGCCTAACCTTTTTTTTGTATGGAGTCAGAATACAAAATTTGGAAAGGAAGAAGGCAAAACAAACGCAAACCCAAAACAAATTTAGGAAATTGCCAAATAGGAACCTGAATGCTGCTGATTGACTACATCTGAAAATCCCATTTACACTCTACGTGGATGGAACTCCTTGCTGTCCCCTCGGCAAAAGTGTTCCATTTCATTTTCCAAAACACAAGAACTCAACTTGGTGGAGCTGCCTATCGTTTCCCTAGCATGAAACGCCAATGTGCTATGTTTTTTTTTTCCATTATGAATACTCTGCCTAACCTCATTTTTGAATGGAGTCATAATACAAAATTTGGAAAGGAAGAAGTCAAAACAAACTCAAACCCAAGAACAAAGTTAGGAAATTGCCAATTTGGAGGGAAATTCCTAGCTGTGCCCTTGGCAAAAGGGTAAAATTTCATGTTGCAAAACTCAAAAACACACCTTCTTCGAGTTTTCTATCGATTTATAAGCATGAAACGATAATGTTCTGTATTTTTTATTTCATTAACAATACTCTGCCTAACCTCTTGTTTGTATGGAGACACAATGCAAAATTTGGAAAGAAAGAAGGCAAAACAAACGCAAACCTAGAAAAAAATTAGGAGATTGCCAAATGAGAACCCTGAATGCTGCGGATTGAATACACCTCAAAATCCCATTCACACTCGATGTGGAAGGAATTCCTAGCTGTCCCCTCAGAAAATTAATTACATTTCTTTTTCCAAAACGCAAAACCTCTCCTTGTTCGAGTTGCCTGTAGCTTTCCTAGCATGAAACACCAATATGCTGTGTTTTTTTATTTCATTATGAATACTCTGCCTAACCTCTTTTTTGTATGGAGTCAGAATACAAAATTTGGAAAGGAAGAAGGCAAAACAAACGCAAACCAAGAACAAATTTAGGAAACTGCCAAACAAGTAACCTGAATGCTGCTGAAAGAATACACCTGAAAATCCCATTCATACTTGATTTGGAGGGAATTCCTAGCTGTGCACTTGGCAAAATGGTTACATTTGTTTTTCCAAAACACAAAAACTCACATTGGTCGATTTGCCTGTAGCTTTCCTAGCATAAAACATCAATGTGCTGTGTTTTTCTTTTCATTATGAATACTCTGCCTAACCTCTTTTTTGTATGGAGTCAGAATACAAAATTTGGAAAGGTGGAGGCAAAACAAACACAAAAATAAAACAAATTTTGGAAAACGCCAATCAAGAAAACTGAATGCTGCTGATTGAATACACCTGAAAATCCCATTCACACTCAATTTGGAGGGAATTCCTAGTTGTGCCCTAGGACAAAGTGTAAAGTTTCATGTTCCAAAACACAAAAACACACCTTCTTCGAGTTTTCTGTCAATTTATAAGGATGAAACAATAATGTGCTGTGTTTTTTATTTCATTATGAATACTCTGCCAGTCCTGTTCATTGTATGGAGTCAGAATACAAAATTTGGAAAGGAAGAAGGCAAAACAAACGCAAACCAAGAACAAATTTAGGAAACTGCCAAACAAGTAACCTGAATGCTGCTGAAAGAATACACCTGAAAATCCCATTCATACTTGATTTGGAGGGAATTCCTAGCTGTGCACTTGGCAAAATGGTTACATTTGTTTTTCCAAAACACAAAAACTCACATTGGTCGATTTGCCTGTAGCTTTCCTAGCATAAAACATCAATGTGCTGTGTTTTTCTTTTCATTATGAATACTCTGCCTAACCTCTTTTTTGTATGGAGTCAGAATACAAAATTTGGAAAGGTGGAGGCAAAACAAACACAAAAATAAAACAAATTTTGGAAAACGCCAATCAAGAAAACTGAATGCTGCTGATTGAATACACCTGAAAATCCCATTCACACTCAATTTGGAGGGAATTCCTAGTTGTGCCCTAGGACAAAGTGTAAAGTTTCATGTTCCAAAACACAAAAACACACCTTCTTCGAGTTTTCTGTCAATTTATAAGGATGAAACAATAATGTGCTGTGTTTTTTATTTCATTATGAATACTCTGCCAGTCCTCTTCATTGTATGGAGTCAGAATACAAAATTTGGAAAGGAAGAAAGCAAAACAAAAGCAAACCCATTACAAATTTAGGAAATTGCCAATCAACAAACCTGAATGCTGCTGATGGAATACACCTGAAAATCCCAATCACACTGGATTTGGAGGGAATCCCTAGCTGTCCCCTCGGAAAAATGCTTACATTTCTTTTCCAAAACACAAAAACTCAACCTGGCCGAGTGGCCTGTATCTTCCCTAGCATGTAATGCCAATGTGCTGTGTTTTTTATTTCATTATGAATACTCTGCCAATCAAGAAACCTGAATGCTGCTGAAAGAGTACACCTGAAAATCCCATTCACACTCAATTTGGAGAGAATTCCTAGCTGTGCCCTTGGCAAAATGGTTACATTTCTTTTTCCAAAACACAAAAACTCAACTTGGTTGAGTTGCCTGTAGTTTTGCTAGCATGAAACGCCAATGTGCTGTGTTGTTTATTTCATTATGAATACTCTGCCTAACCTCTTTTTTGTATGGAGTCAGGATACAAAATTTGGAAAAGTGGAGGCAAAAGAAACGCAAAAATAAAACAAATTTTGGAAAACGCCAATCAAGAAACCTCAATGCTGCTGAAAGAATACACCTGCAAATCCCATTCACACTCAATTTGGAGGGAATTCCTAGCTGTGCCCTCGGCAAAATGGTTACATTTGTTTTTCCAAAGCACAAAAACTCACATTAGTCGAATTGCCTGTAGCTTTCCTAGCATAAAACATCAATGTGCTGTGTTTTTCTTTTCATTATGAATACTCTGCCTAACCTCTTTTTTGCATGGAGTCAGAATACAAAATTTGGAAAGGAAGAAGGCAAAACAAATGCAAAAATAGATCAAATTTTGGAAAATGCCAATCAAGAAAATTAAATGCTGCTGAAAGAATACACCTGAAAATCCCATTCACACTTGATTTGGAGGGAATTCCTAGCTATCCCCTCGGCAAAATGGTTACATTTCTTTTTCCAAAACACAAAAACTCACCTTGGTCGAGTTGTCTGTAGATTACCTAGCATGAAATGACACTGTGCTGTGTTTTATATTTCATTTTGAATACTCTGCCTAACCTCTTTTTTGTATGGAGTCAGAATACAAAATTTGGAAAGGAAGAAGGCAAAACAAACGCAAAAATACATCAAATTTTGGAAAACGCCAATTAAGAAACCTGAATGCTGCTGACTGAATACACCTGAAAATTCCATTTACACTCTATGTGGACCGAAATCCTAGTTGTGCCCCCGGCAAAAGGCTATATTTCTTTTTCCAAAACACAAAAACACACCTTCTTCGAGTTTTCGGAAGATTTATAAGCATGAAATGCCAATGTGCTCTGTATTTTATTTCATTATGAATACTCTGCCTAACCTCTTCATTGTATGGAGTCAGAATACAAAATTTGGAAAGGAAGAAGGCAAAACAAAGGCAAAACCAGAAGAAATTTAGGAAATTTCCAATTAGGAACCTGAATGCTGCTGAAAGAATACACCTGAAAATACCATTCACACTTGATTTGGAGGGAATTCCTAGCTGTCCCCTCTGCAAAATGCTTACATTTCTTTTTCCAAAACACAAAAACTCACCTTGGTCGAGTTGCCTGTAGATTTCCTAGCATGAAACGATAATGTGCTGTGTTTTTTATTTCATTATGAATACTCTGCCAGTCCTCTTCATTGTATGGAGTCAGAATACAAAATTTGGAAAGGAAGAAGGCAAAACAAAAGCAAACCCAGAACAAATTTAGGAAATTGCCAATCAAGAAACCTGAAAGCTGCTGAAAGAATACACCTGAAAATCCCATTCACACTCAATTTGGAGAGAATTCCTAGCTGTGCCCTTGGCAAAATGGTTACATTTCTTTTTCCAAAACACAAAAACTCAACTTGGTTGAGTTGCCTGTAATTTTGCTAGCATGAAACGCCAATGTGCTGTGTTGTTTATTTCATTATGAATACTCTGCCTAACCTCTTTTTTGTATGGAGTCAGGATATTAAATTTAGAAAGGTGGAGGGAAAACAAACGCAAAAATAAATCAAATTTTGGAAAACGCCAATCAAGAAAACTGAATGATGCTGAAAGAATACACCTGAATATCCCTTTCAACTCGATGTGGAGAGGATTTCTAGCTGTCCCCTCGGCAAAAGGGTAAAATTTCATGTTGCAAAACACAAAAACACACCTTCTTCGAGTTTTAGGTAGATTTATAAGCACGAAACGTCACTGTGCTGTGCTTTTTATTTCATTATGAATACTGTGCCTAACCTTTTCATTGTATGGAATTAGAATACAAAATTTGGAAAGGAAGAAGGAAAAACAAAGGCAAAACCAGAACAACTTTAGGAAATTGCAATGAAGAAAACTGAATGCTGCTGATTGAATACACCTGAAAATCCCATTCACACTCGATTTGGAGGGAATTCCTAGTTGTGCCCTCAGCCAAAGTGTAAAGTTTCATGTTCCAAAACACAAAAACACACCTTCTTCGAGTTTTCTGTTGATTTATAAGGATGAAAGGATAATGTGCTGTGTTTTTTATTTCATTATGAATACTCTGCCAAACCTCTTGTTTGTATGGAGTCAGAATACAAAATTTGTAAAGGAAGAAGGGAAAACAAATGCAAAACAAGAAAAAAAATAGGAGATTGCGAAACGAGAAACCTGAATGCTACGGATTGAGTACACCTGAAAATCCCATTCACACTCGATGTGGAGGGAATTCCTAGCTGTCCCCTCGGAAAATTAATTACATTTCTTTTTCCAAAACGCAAAACCTCTCCTTGGTCGAGTTGCCTGTAGCTTTCCTATCATGAAACACCAATATGCTGGTTTTTTTATTTCATTATGAATACTCTTATTAACCTCTGTCCCCTCATAAAATTAGTTACATTTTATTTCCAAAACACAAAAACTCTTCTTGGTCGTGATGCGTGTAGTTTTGCTAGTATGAAACACCAATGTGCTGTGTTTTTTATTTCATTATGAATACTCTGCCTAACCTCTTTTTTGTATGGAGTCAGAATACAAAATTTGGAAAGGAAGAAGGTAAAAGGTACGTAAACAAAGAACAAATATAGGAGATTGCCAAACAAGAAACCTGAATGGTGCTGAAAGAATACACCTGAAAATCCCATTCACACTCGATTTGGAGGGAATTCCTAGCTGTGCCCTCGGCAAAATGGTTACATTTGTTTTTCCAAAGCACAAAAACTCACATTGGTCGAATTGCCTGTAGCTTTCCTAGCATAAAACACCAATGTGCTGTGTTTTTCTTCTCATTATGATTACTCTGCCTAACCTCTCTTTTGTATGGAGTAAGAATACAAAATTTGGAAAGGAAGAAAGCAAAACAAAGGTAAACCCAGAACCAATTTAGGAAATTGCCAAACAAGAAACCTGAATGCTGTGGATTGAATACACCTGAAAATCCCATTCACACTCAATTTGAGGGAATTCCTAGCTGTCCACTCGGCAAAATGCTTACATTTTTTTTCTACAAAACACAAAAACACACCTTCTTCGAGTGTTCTGTAGATTTATAAGCATGAAACGCCAATGTGCTGTGTTTTTTATTCCATTATGGATACTCTGCCTAACCTCTTTTTTGGATGGAGTTAGAATACAAAATTTGGAAAGGAAGAAGGCAAAACAAAGGCAAAACCAGAACAAATTTAGGAAATTGCCAAACAAGAAACCTGAATGCTGCTGAAAGAATACACCTGAAAATCCCATTTACACTCAAATTGGACCGAATTCCTAGTTGTGCCCTAGTCAAAAGGGTAAAATTTCATGTTGCAAAACACAAAAACACCCCTACTTTGAGTTTTCTGTCGATTTATAATCATGAAATGATAATGTGCTGTGTTTTTTATTTCAATATGAATACTCTGCCTAACCTCTTTTTTGTATGGAGTCAGAATACAAAATTTGGAAAGGAAGAAGGCAAAACAAACGCAAACCCAGAAAAAAATTAGGAAACTGCCAAACAAGAAACATGAATGCTGCGGATTGAATACATCTGAAAATCCTATTCACACGCGACTTGGAGGGAATTCCTAGCTGTCCCCTTGGCCAAATGGTTACATTTCTTTTTCCAAAACACAAAAACTTACCTTGGTCGAGTTGCCTGTATCTTTTCTAGCATGAAATGCCAATGTGCTGTGTTTTTTAATTCATTATGGATACTCTGCCTAACCTCTTATTTGTATGGAGTCAGAAGACAAAATTTGAAAAGGAAGAAAGAAAACAAATGCAAAAATAGAACAAATTTTGGAAAATACCAATCCAGAAACCTGACTGCTGCTGAACGAATACACCTGAAAATCCCATTTACTCTCAAATTAGAATGAATGCGTAGCTGTCCACTCGGCAAAAATGTAAAATTTCATATTCCAAAATACAAAAAGACACCTTCTTCGAGTTTTCTGTAGATTTATAAGCATGAAACGTGAAAGTGCTGTGTTTTTTATTTCATTATGAATACGCTGCCTAACCTCTTTTTTGGATGGAGTCAGAATACAAAATTTGGAAAGGAAGAAGGCAAAGCAAACACAAACCCAGAAGAAATTCAGGAAATTGCCAATCAAGGAACCTGAATGCTGTGGATTGAGTACACCTGATAATCGCATTCACACTCGATTTGGAGGGAATTCCTAGCTGTCCCCTCAGCAAAATGGTTACATTTCTTTTTCCAAAACACAAAAACTCTCCTTGGTCTTGTTACCTGAAGATTTCATAGCATGAAACGCCAATATGCTGTGTTTTTTATTTCATTATGAATACTCTGCCTAACCTCTTTTTTGTATGGAGTCAGAATACAAAATTTGGAAAGGAAGAAGGCAAAACAAACGCAAACCCAGAAAAAAATTGGGAAACTGCCAAACGAGATACATGAATGCTGCTTATTGAATACACCTGAAAATAACCTTCACACTCAATTTGGAGGGAATTCCTAGCTGTGCCCTTGGCAAAATTCTTACAATTATTTTTCCAAAACACAAAAACTCACCTTGGTCGAGTTGCCTGTAGCTTTCCTAGCAAAAAACACCAATGTGCTTTGTTTTTTATTTCATTATGAATACTCTGCCTAACCTCTTTTTTGGATGGAGTCAGAATACAAAATTTGGAATGGAAGAAGGCAAAACAATGCAAACCCAGAAAAAAGTTAGGAAATTTCCAATCAATGAACCTGAATGCTCTGGATTGAATACACCTGAAAATCCCATTCACACTCGATTTGGAGGGAATTCCTAGCTGTCCCTTGGCAAAATGGTTACATTTATTTCCCAAAACAGAAAAACTCTACTTGGTCGAGTTGCCTGTAGATTTCCTTGCATGTAACGCCAATATGCTTTGTTTTTTATTTCATTATGAATACTCTGCCTAACCTCTTTTTGGTATGGAGTCAGAATGCAAAATTTGGAAAGGTGGAGGCAAAACAAACGCAAACCCAGAACAAATTTAGGAAATTGCCTAACAGGAAACCTGAATGCAACTGATTGAATACACCTGAAAATTCCATTCAAACTCAGTGTGGAGTGAATTACTAGCTGTCTATCAGCAAAATTCTTAACATTTCTTTTTCCAAAAATTAAAACTCACCTTGGTCGTGTTGACAGTAGTTTTCTTAGCATGAAATGCCAATGTGCTGTGTTTTTCATATCATTATGAATACTCTGCCTAACCTGTTTTTTTGTATGGAGTCAAAATACAATATTTGGAACGGAAGAAGCAAAACAAAGGCAAACCCGGAACAAATTTAGGAAATTGCCAATCAAGGAACCTGAATGCTGCTGATTGAATACACGTGAAAATCCCATTCAAACACGATGTGTACGAAATTTCTACCTGTCCCCTCATAAAATTAGTTACATTTTATTTCCAAAACACAAAAACATTCTTGGTCGTGATGCGTGTAGTTTTGCTAGTATGAAACACCAATGTGCTGTGTTTTTTATTTCATTATGAATACTCTGCCTAACCTCTTTTTTGTATGGAGTCAGAATGCAAAATTTAGAAAGGAAGAAGGCAAAACAACACAAACCCAGAACAAATTCAGGAAATTGCAAATCAAGAAACCTGAACACTGCTGATTGAATACACCTGAAAATCGCATTCACACTCGATTTGGAGGGAATTCCTAGCTGTCCCCTCGGCAAAATCTTACAGGGAATGAGATTAATGTGGGTTTTTGTGTTTTAAAAAGAAATGTAACAATTTTACCGAGGGAACAGCTAGGAATTCCCTCCACATCAAGTGTAAATGGGATTTTCAGTCGTATTCTTTGAGTAGCACTCTGGTTTCTTGATTGGCAATTTCCTAAACTTGTTCTATTTTTGCGTTTGTTTTGAATTCTTGCTTTCCAAATTTTGTATTCTGACTCCATACAAAAAAGGGTTTAGGGAGGTATTCATAATGAAATAAAAAACACAGCACATTTGCGTTTCATTTTAGGAAAAGGACAGGAAACTCACAAAGTGAGTTTTTATGTGTTGCAATGAAATATAACTAATTTGCCGAGTGGACAGCTAGGAATTCTCTCCACATCCAGTGTAAGTGTGATTTTCAGGTGTATTCAATCTGCAGCATTCAGGTTTCTTGTTGGCAATTCCCTAAATTTGTTCTGGGTTTGCATTTGTTTTACTTTCTTCCTTTCCAAATTTTGTATTCTGACTCCATACAAAAAAGAAGTTAGGCGGAGTATTCATAATGAAATAAAAAACACAGCAAATTGGCCTTTCATGCCAGGAAAACTACAGGCAACTCGACCAAAGTGGGTTTTTATATGTTGGAAATGAAATGTAACTAATATGCCGAGGGGACAGCAAGGAATTCCCTCAGCATCTACTGTAAAGGGGACTACCAGGTGTATTCAATCAGCAGCTTTCAGGTTTCTTGTTTGGCATTTTCCTAAATTTGTTCTGGGTTTGCGTTTGTTTTGCCTTCTTCCATTCCAAATTTTGTATTATGATTCCATACAAAAAAGAGGTTAGGCAGAGTATTCATAATGAAAAGAAAAACACAGCACATTGTCGTTTCATGCTAGGAAAGCTACAGGCAATGACACCAAAGTGGGTTTTGTGATTTCGAAAAAGAAATGTAACCATTTTGCCGAGGGGACAGCTAGGAATTCCCTCCAAATCAAGTGTGAGTGGGATTTTCAGGTGTATTCAATCAGCAGCATTCAGGATTCTTGATTGGCAACATCCTAAATTTGTTCTGGGTTTGTGTTTATTTTGCCTTCTTCCTATCCAAATTTTGAATTCTGACTCCATACAAAAAAGATGTTAGGCTGAGCATTCATAATGAAAAGAAAAACACAGTACATTGGCGTTTCATGCTAGGAAATCTACAGGTAACTCGACCAAGGAGAGTTTTTGTGTTTTGGAAAAAGAAATGTAACCATTTTGCCAAGGGGACAGCTAGGAATTACCACCAAATCGAGTGTGAATGGGATTTTCCGGGGCATTGAATCAGTAGCATTGAGTTTTCTTGTTTGGTAATTTCCTAAGTTTATTCTGGGTATGCGTTTGTTTTGCCTTCTTCCTTTCTATATTTTGTATTCTGACTCCATCCAAATAAGAGGTTAGGCAGAGTATTCATAATGAAATAAAAAACACAGCATATTGGCGTTTCCAGATAGGAAAGCTACAGGCAACTCGACCATGGTGAGTTTTTGTGTCTTGGAAAAAGAAATGTAACCATTTTGCCGAGGGAACAGCTAGGAATTCCCTCCAAATTGAGTGTGAATGGGATTTTCAGGTGTATTCAGTTAGTAGCATTCAGGTTTCTGGATTGGCAATTTCCAGAATTTGTTCTGGGTTTGCCTTTGTTTTGCCTTCTTCCTTTCCAAATTTTGTATGCTGACACCATACAAAAAAGAGGTTAGGCAGAGTGTTTATAATGAAATAAAAACACAGCATATAGGCGTTTCATGCTAGGAAATCTAAGGATAACTAGAACAAGGTGAATTTTTGTGTTTTCGAGAAAGAAATGTAACCATTTGGCCAAGGAGACAGCTAGGAATTCCCTCCACATCGAGTGTGAATGGGATTTTCAGGTGTATTCAATCAGCAGCATTCAGTTTTTTTGTTTGGCAATTCTTAAATTCGTTCTGGGTTGGCGTTGGTTTTCCCTTCTTCCTTTCCAAATATTGTATTCTGACTCCATACAAAAATGAGTTTAGGCAGAGTATTCATAAAGAAATACAAAACACAGCACATTGGCGTTTCATGCTACTAAAGCTACAGGCAACACGACCAAGGTGAGTTTTTGTGTTTTGTAAAAAGAAATGTAAGCATTTTGCTGAGGGCACAGCTAGGAATTCCCTGCACATCCAGTGTAAATGGGATTTTCAGGTGTATTCAATCAGCAGCATTCAGGTATCTGGATTGGCAATTTCCTGAATTTGTTCTGGGTTTTCCTTTGTTTTGCATTCTTCCTTTCCAAATTTTGTATTCTGACTCCATACAAAAATGAGGTTAGGCAGAGTATTCACAATGAAATTTAAAACACAACACATTGGCGTTTCATGCTAGGAAACATACAGGGAACTCGAACAAGGAGAGTTTTTGTGTTTTCGAAAAAGACATGTAAATATTTTGCTGAGGGGAGAGCTAGGAATTCCCTCCAAATCGAGTGTGAATGGGATTTTCACATGTATTCTTTCAGCAGCATACTGGTTTCTTGCTTGGCAATTTCCTAAATTTGTTCTGGCTTTCTGTTGCTTTTGCATTCTTCCTATCCAAATTTTGAATTCTGACTCCATACAAAAAAGAGGTTAGGCAGAGCATTCATAATGAAAAGAAAAACACTGGACATTGGCGTTTCATGCTAGGAAATCTACAGGTAACTCGACCAAGGTGAGTTTTTGTGTTTTGGAAAAAGAAATGTAACCATTTTGCTGAGGGGACAGCTAGGAATTACCTCCAAATGGAGTGTGAATGGGATTTTCCGGGGCATTGAATCAGCAGCATTGAGTTTTCTTGTTTGGTAATTTCCTAAGTTTGTTCTGGGATTGCGTTTGTTTTGCCTTCTTCCTTTCCAAATTTTGTATTCTGACTCCATCCAAATAAGAGGTTAGGCAGAGTATTCATAATGAAATAAAAAACAGAGCACATTGGCGTTTCCAGATAGGAAAGCTACAGGCAACTCGACCATGGTGAGTTTTTCTGTCTTGGAAAAAGAAATGTAACCATTTTGCCGAGGGAACAGCTAGGAATTCCCTCCAAATCGAGTGTGAATGGGATTTTCAGGTGTATTCTATCCTCAGCATTCAGGTTTCTGGATTGGCAATTTCCTGAAAATGTTCTGGTTTTGCCTTTGTTTTGCCTTCTTCCTTTCCAAATTTTGTATGCTGACTCCATACAAAAAAGAGGTTATGCAGAGTGTTTATAATGAAATAAAAACACAGCATATAGGCATTTCATGCTAGGAAATCTAAGGATAACTAGAACAAGGTGAGTTCTTGTGTTTTCGAGAAAGAAATATCACCATTTGTCAAGGAGACTGCTAGGAATTCCCTCCACATCGAGTGTGAATGGGTTACAGGTGTATTCAATCAGCAGCATTCAGTTTTTTTGTTTGGCAGTTCTTAAATTTGTTCTGGGTTGGCGTTTGTTTTCCCTTCTTCCTTTCCATATTTTGCATTGTGTCTCCATACAAACAAGAGGTTAGGCAGAGTATTCATAAAGAAATACAAAACATAGTACACTGGCGTTTCATGCTACTAAAACTACAGGCAACTCGACCAAGATGAGTTTTTCTGTTTTGGAAAAAGAAATGTAAGCATTTTGCTGAGGGAACAGCTAGGAATTCCCTCCACATCCAGTGTAAATGGGATTTTCAGGTGTATTCAATCAGCTGCATTCAGGTATCTGGATTGGCAATTTCGTAAATTTGTTCTGGGTTTGCCTTTGTTTTGCCTTCTTCCTTTCCAAATTTTGTATTCTGTCTCCATACAAAAAAGAGGTTAGGCAGAGTATTCATAATGAAATAAAAAACACATCACATTGGCCTTTCATTCTAGCAAAACTGCAGGCAGCTCGACCAAGGTGAGTTTTTGTGTTTTGGAAAAATAAATGTAACCATTTTGCCGAGGGCACAGCTAGGAATTCCCTCCAAATCGAGTGTGAATGGGATTTTCAGGTGTATTCAATCAGCAGCATTCAGGTATCTGGGTTGGCACTTCCTGATTATGTTCTGGGTTTGCCTTTGTTTTGCCTTCTTCCATTCTAAATTTTGTATTCTAATTGCATACAATGAAGAGGTTAGGCAGAGTATCACTAATGAATTAAAAAACACAGCACATTGGTGTTTGATGCTTATAAATCTACAGAATACTTGAAGAAGATGTGTTTTTGTGTTTTGGAAAAAGAAATGTAAGAATTTTGCTGAGGGAACAGCTAGGAATTCCCTCCAAATCGAGTGTGAATGGGATTTTCAGGTGTATACTTTCAGCAGCATTCTGGTTTCTTGCTTGGCAATTTTCTAAATTTGTTTTAGCTTTCTGTTTGTTTTGCCTTCTTCCTATCCAAATTTTGAATTCTGACTCAATACAAAAATGAGGTTAGGCAGAGCATTCATAATGAAAAGAAAAACACAGCACGTTGGCGTTTCATGCTAGGAAATCTACAGGTAACTCAACCAAGGAGAGTTTTTGTGTTTTGGAAAAAGAAATGTAACCATTTTTCTGAGGGGACAGCTAGGAATTACCTCCAAAGCGAGTGTGAATGGGATTTTCTGGGGCATTGAATCAGCAGCTTTGAGTTTTCTTGTTTGGTAATTTCCTAAGTTTGTTCTGGGTTTGCGTTTGTTTTGCCTTCTTCCTTTCCAAATTTTGTATTCTGACTCCATACAAAATGTGATTAGGTAGAGTATTCATAATGAAATAAAAAACAGAGCACATTGGCTTTTCATGCTAAGAAAACTACAGGCAACTCGACCAAAGTTAGTTTTTATGTGATGGAAATGAAATGTAACTCATTTGCCAAGGGGACCGTTAGGAATTCCCTCCACATCGAGTGTGAATGGGATTTTCATGTGTATTCAATCAGCAGCATTCAGGTTTCTTGTTTATCAATTCCCTAAATTTGTTCTAGTTTTGTGTTTGTTTTCCCTTCTTCCTTTCCATATTTTTATTCTGACTCCATACAAAAAAGCGGTTAGGCAGAGTATTCATAATGAAATAAAAAACAGAGCACATTGGCTTTTCATGCTAAGAAAACTACAGGCAACTCGACCAAAGTTAGTTTTTATGTGATGGAAATGAAATGTAACTCATTTGCCAAGGGGACCGTTAGGAATTCCCTCCACATCAAGTGTGAATGGGATTTTCATGTGTATTCAATCAGCAGCATTCAGGTTTCTTGTTTATCAATTCCCTAAATTTGTTCTAGTTTTGTGTTTGTTTTCCCTTCTTCCTTTCCATATTTTTATTCTGACTCCATACAAAAAAGCGGTTAGGCAGAGTATTCATAATGAAATAAAATACACAGCACATTCGCATTTCATGCTAACAAAACTACTGGCAACCGACCAAGCTGAGTTTTATGTTTTGGAAAAAGAAATGTAACCATTTTGCTGAGGGAACAGCTAGGAATTCCCTCCAAATCGAGTGTGAATGGGATTTTCAGGTGTATTCAATCAGCAGCATTCAGGTTTCTGGATTGGCAATTTGCTGAATTTGGTCTGGTTTTGCCTTTGTTTTGCCTTCTTCCTTTCCAAATTTTGTATTATGACTCCATACAAAAAAGAAGTTAGGCAGAGTATTTATAATGACATAAAAACACAGTATATTGGCATTTCATGCTAGGAACTCTAAGGGTAACTAGAGCAACGTGAGTTTTTGTGTTTTCGAGAAAGAAATGTAACCATTTGGCCGAGGGGACAGCTAGGAATTCCCTCCTCATCGAGTGTGAATGGGATTTACAGGTGTATTCAATCAGCAGCATTCATTTTTTTTTTTTTTTGGCAATTCTTAAATTTGGTCTGGGTTGGCGTTTGTTTTCCCTTCTTCCTTTCCAAATTTTGTATTCTGACTCCATACAAAAAAGAGGTTAGGCAGAGTATTCATAATGAAATAAAAAACACGCTTTTCTTTCCCAAGACTGCAGCTGCTTTCTGGAAATACACCCTTTGCTCTGGCCAGCACTCAGCTATGGCGAATTGAAGCGGTGAGCGTAAAGAGCTGGATTATGTGTCTGGAAACAACATTGATAAAATTCTAGAGACATCTACATGTAGCCAAGTCCAATGAAAATAAACATATTGCCAGAGGATTCTATGGTCGAACATGAGCAAAGTCCTCTGCCTCAGTTTTCTCACCTTCAATCACACCCATAAGGCCTGTCACTCCATCTCAGGAAGAAATAACACTCAGCATTGAGCTAATATATATTTTCAGATGTTTGTCAAAAGTGGCATTTCTCGGGGCAGAGCCAAGATGGCGGAATAGTGAGGGCACACACAAACAGTCCGGGAAAGTATAGTTTAATAAAAGTGGAGTTACGGTAGCCCCAGGTGAAGACTTCGAGAAACAATGCGGGGGAAACTCTCCCTGATCCAGTGGACCTGACGCAGAGGAGAACGGACTTGCCGTGCCGCGGGAAAGGAGACGCGAAGGGGAACGCAGCCGCGGAATCCGCGTGCCAGCGCCGGAGGGGGAGGTGAGCAGGAGATCCCTCAGTAGCTCGAGACATTGGCGGGAAGAGACAGACCCCACTGGGGATAGTGCATCAAAAAAAAAAAAAAAACGAATAAATAGGGGGAACCAACACTGACACTAGCCTCCCGCTTCGCTCACCTTGGAAAGTCTAGCGGGACAAGGAGGAGTGAAACGGCGCCAGCCCGCCATTAAAGCAGGCGCGTGCGCGCCCGCCCGCATCTGGTCAACTCGAAGGCAGGCCCCTGCACGCCCCGCCCGCCCGCCCCCCGTCGCCTTGGAAGCAGGCCCGCATGCAGCCCGCCCGCCTCTAAAGCAGTGAAGCTGCATAAATCTGAGGGGGTGCTGCAGCCAGGGATCCCAACTTGTAGACAGCTCTGTTACATCAACAACCCGGTGAGACAGAGTGGAGAAATGCCAAACAAAAGCAGACACTGACCTAACAAGAGCAAGGAAGACACTATGATGACCCCAAATGAAAAAACACCCCAATTCAAGATTATGAAGATGATGAGATAGAAGAAATGCAAGAAGCGGATCTCAAAAAATTGATACGAACATTAAGAAGTTCACAAAAACAAATACTTGAACTACAGAAATCTTTAATGGATAAGATAGAAAACCTCTCTCGCGAAAATGAATTATTAAGGAAGAATCAGAATGAAACGAAGCAACTAGTAGAACAAGAAGCTACGATAGTGACAAAAAATCTTAATGAAGTGAAGAATTCAATTGATCACATGACAAGCACACTAGAGAGCCTTAAAACCAGGATGGGTGAAGCAGAAGAGAGGATATCGGACTTAGAAGACAGAGAACAGGAAAGGAAACAGTCAAACCAAAGACAAGAAGAGGAAATTAGAAATCTAAAAAATATTGTTGGGAATCTACAGGATACTATTAGAAAACCTAACATTCAGATTCTAGGAGTTCCTGAAGGCATGGAGAGAGAGAAAGGACTAGAAGGCCTTTTTGGTGAGATACTACCAGAAAATTTCCCAGGTATGGAGAAGAACAGAGAAATCCTAGTACAGGAAGCTCATAGAACCCCTAACAAACATGACCAAAAGAGATCCTCACCACGACACATTGTAATTAAATTCACCACAGTGAAGCAGAAAGAAAAGATCCTAAAATGCGCAAGAGAGAAATGTCAGATTACCCTCAAAGGATCTCCAATCAGACTCACAGCAGATTTCTCATCTGAAACCCTAAAAGCCAGGAGGGAATGGCGAGACATAGCCCAGGTACTAAGAGAGAAAAACTGCCAGCCCAGAATATTATACCCTGCAAAGCTCTCATTTGTGAATGAAGGTGAGATAAAGACCTTTCATTGCAAACAGAACCTGAAAGAATTTGTCGCCACTCGTCCAGCCCTGCAAAAGATCCTTAAAGATGTGCTACACGCAGAAACACAGAAACATGGTCATCAATTTGAAAGAAGCTAAAGGAAGGAAATCTCACAGCAAAAGATCATAAGAAACTCAAAGCATACATAAGAAAATCATTGGCAAATGGTAGGGCAAAGATACTACTTATCGATAGTCACATTGAACGTGAATGGTTTGAACTATGCTATTAAAAGGCAAAGATTTACTGACTGGATGAGGGAACAAAACCCAGCTATTTGCTGCCTACAAGAAACACATCTTTCCAACAAAGATCCATACAGTCTCAAAGTGAAAGGTTGGAAAAATATATACCATGTGAGCAGAAATGAAAAAAGAGCGGGCGTAGCCATCTTAATATCAGATAACATAAATTTTACCACAAAAACTATTAAGAGAGACAGAGGGGCACTATATAATGATTAAGGGATCCATTCAACAGGAAGATATAACGATTATCAATGTATATGCACCTAATTACCGGGCACCGGTCTATTTAAAAGACCTGTTAAGGGACTTAAAGGGAGATTTAGACCCCAATACAATAGTACTGGGAGATTTCAACACTCCACTCTCAGAGATAGACAGATCACCAAGACAGAGGATTAACAAGGAGACAGTAGATTTAAATGACACTATAGCCCAAATGGACCTAACAGATATCTTCAGAACTTTTTATCCCACAGAAAAAGAATTTACATTCTTTTCAGCAGTACATGGAACCTTCTCCAGGATTGACCACATACTAGGCCATAAAGCAAGCCTTAGCAAATTCAAAAGAATAAGAATCATACCATGCAACTTCTCAGACCATGAGGGAGTGAAGTTGGAAATTAGCAACTCAGGAATCTCTAGAGCATATGCAAACACATGGAGAATGAACAACATGCTCCTGAATGAACAATGGGTCATAGAAGAAATCAAAAGAGAAATTAAAAATTTCCTGGAAGTAAATGAAGATAACAGCACATCATACCAAAACCTATGGGATACAGCAAAAGCAGTGTTAAGAGGAAAATTTATATCAATAGGTGCCTACATCAAGAAATTGGAAAGGCACCAAATAGATGAGCTTTCAATTCATCTCAAGGATCTAGAAAATCAACAGCAAACCAGACCCAAAGCTAGTAGGAGAAGAGAAATAATCAAAACCAGAGAAGAAATTAACAGGATTGAATCCAAAAAAACATTACAAAAAATCAGCCAATCGAGGAGCTGGTTTTTCAAAAAAATAAACAAAATTGACACCCCATTGGCCCAACTAACTAAAAAAAGAAGAGAAAAGACCCAAATTAATAATATAAAAGACGAAAAAGGAAACGTAACAACAGACACCACAGAAATCAAAAGAATCATCAGAAATTACTACAAGGACTTGTATGCCACCAAACAGGAAAACCTATCAGAAATGGATAGATTCCTGGACACATACAACCTACCTAAACTGAACGAGGTAGACATAGAAAACCTAAACAGACCCATAACTGAGACGGAAATTGAAACAGTAATAAATGCCCTCCCAACAAAGAAAAGCCCAGGACCAGACGGATTCACTGCTGAATTCTACCAGACATTTAAAGAAGAACTAACTCCAATCCTTCTCAAACTATTCAGAACAATTGAAAAAGAGGGAATCCTCCCAAATTCTTTCTACGAAGCCAGCATCACCTTAATTCCTAAACCGGGAAAAGATGCAGTATTGAAAGAGAATTACAGACCAATATCCCTGATGAACATAGATGCAAAAATCCTCAATAAAATTCTTGCCAATAGAATACAACAACACATCAGAAAGATCATCCACCCAGACCAAGTGGGGTTTATCCCTGGTATGCAGGGATGGTTCAACGTTCGCAAAACAATCAACGTGATACACCACATTAACAGACAGCAGAAGAAAAACCATATGATTATTTCAATAGACACGGAGAAAGCGTTTGATAAAATACAACACCCTTTCATGATGAAAACCCTAAGCAAACTGGGTATAGAAGGCACATTCCTCAATATAATCAAAGCAATTTATGAAAAACCCACGGCCAGTATCCTATTGAATGGGGAAAAGCTGCAAGCAATCCCACTGAGATCTGGCACCAAACAGGGATGCCCACTCTCGCCACTGCTATTCAATATAGTGCTGGAAGTCTTAGCCAGAGCTATTAGGCAAGAAAAAGAAATCAAAGGGATACAAATTGGGAAGGAAGAACTCAAACTATCCCTCTTTGCAGATGATATGATTCTTTATTTAGGGGACCCAAAAAACTCTACTAAGAGACTATTGGAACTCATAGAAGAGTTTGGCAAAGTAGCAGGATATAAAATCAATGCACAAAAATCAACAGCCTTTATATACACAAGCAATGCCACGGCTGAGGAAGAACTGCTAAAATCAATCCCATTCACAATAGCCACAAAAACAATCAAATACCTTGGAATAAACTTAACCAAGGATGTTAAAGATCTCTATGATGAAAATTATAAAACCTTAAAGAAAGAAATAGAAGAGGACACCAAAAAATGGAGAAATCTCCCATGCTCATGGATTGGAAGAATCAATATCATCAAAATGTCCATTCTCCCAAAAGCAATTTACAGATTCAATGCAATCCCAATCAAGATACCAAAGGCTTTCTTCTCAGATCTGGAAAAAATGATGCTGAAATTTGTATGGAGGAATAAGAGGCCTCGAATAGCTGAAGCAATCTTGTACAACAAAAACAAAGCTGGAGGCATCACAATACCAGATTTCAGGACATACTACAGGGCAGTTGTAATCAAAACAGCATGGTACTGGTACAGAAACAGATGGATAGACCAATGGAACAGAATAGAAACACCTGAAATCAATCCAAACATCTACAGCCAACTTATATTTGATCAAGGACCCAAAACTAACCCCTGGAGTAAAGACAGTCTATTTAACAAATGGTGCTGGGAAAACTGGATTTCCACCTGCAGAATCATGAAGCAAGACCCCTACCTTACACGTTACACCTTACACAAAAATTCATTCAACATGGATCAAAAACTTAAACCTATGACCCGACACCATCAAATTACTGGAGAGCATAGGAGAAACCCTGCAAGATATAGGTACTGGCAAAGACTTCTTGGAAAATACCCCAAAAGCACAGGCACTCAAAGCCAAAATTAACTATTGGGATCGCATCAAACTGAGAAGTTTCTGTACTGCAAAAGAAACAGTCAGGAAAGCGAATAGGCAACCTTCAGAATGGGAAAAAATATTTGCAAACTATGCAACAGATAAAGGGCTGATAACGAGAATCTACAATGAAATCAAGAAACGACACAACATTAAAACAAACAACCCACTTAAGAGATGGGCTCAATACACATTTTTCCAGAGAGGAAATCCAAATGGCCAACAGACACATGAAAAAATGCTCAAGATCACTGGCAATCAGGGAAATGCAAATCAAGACCACAATGAGGTTTCACCTCACCCCGGTCAGAATGGCTCACATTCAGAAATCTACCAACAATAGATGCTGGAGAGGATGTGGGGAAAAAGGGACACTAATCCACTGTTGGTGGGAATGCAAACTGGTTAAACCACTATTGAAGTCAGTCTGGAGACTCCTTAGAAACATGAATATAACCCTACCATACAACCTAGCCATCCCACACCTTGGAATTTACCCAAAGGAAATTAAATTGGAAAACCAAAAAGCCGTCTGCACACTAATGTTTATTGCGGCTCAATTCACAATAGCTAAGACTTGGAACCAACCCAAATGCCCATCAACAGTAGACTGGATTAGGAAATTATGGGACATGTACTCTACAGAATACTATACAGCAGTCAAAAACAACGAAATCCGATCATTTGCAACAAAATGGAGGGGTCTGGAAAACATCATGCTGAGTGAATTAAGCCAGTCCCAAAGAGACAAATATCATTTGTTTTCCCTGATTGGTGATGATTAACTGAGCACCAAAGAGGAAACCTGTTGAAACGAAATGAACACTAAGAGAAAATAAGACATGATCAGCTCCTGTCTGAACTGTTGATGTACAATGTAAATCTTTACCCATTTTAGTATCTCCCCTTGTTGTTTGTATTCGTTCTAGTACTATGGGTTGAATCTGGCAACTAACACACAATTAGCCGTAGGTGTTTAAATTTTAACTGAAAAGTGATCCCTGTGAAATATAAGAGTGGGAATAAGAGAGGGAGGAGATGTACAATTTGGGACATGCTCAATCGGAACTGCCCCAAATGATAGAGTTAGAAGAGTGCCAGGGGATTCCAATACAATCCCATCAAGGTGGCATGTACCAAGGCCATCTCATTAGTCCAAGTGATCAATTTCAGCTCACAATTGATCACACTGATAGGTCTAAGAGTCAAAGGGATCACACAAACAAGACTAGTGTCTGCTAATACTAACTGATAGAATCAAAAAGGGAGAGAATGATCCAACATGGGAAGCGAGATACACAGAAGACTCATAGAATGGCAGATGTCCTAAATAGCACTCTGGCCTCAGAATCAGACCTTAAGGTATTCGGATCTGGATCAAGAGCCCATGAAAGTATTTTAGGCATGGAAAGCCAAGACACTCTGAAAAAAAAAAAAAAGAAGACCTAAATGAAAGATCTCTGCGAGTGAGATCCCAGTGGAAAGAACGGGGCCCTCAAAGAAGGAGGTACCTTTCTCTGAAGGGAGGAGAGAACTTCCACTTTGAATATGACCCTGTTGGATTAAGATCGAAGTCGGCGAACCCTAAACGCTTCCATAGCCTCGGCAACTCATGACTAGAGCCTGGGGAGTTTACTGATGCCATAAACAAGAGTGTCAAATTGTTAATTCAACTTCAGGAGTCACTGTGTACTTACGTCTCATGAGGGATATGTCCTTAATGTGTTATCCAATGTGAAATAATGCTATTACTAGTACTGAAACAGTATTTTTTCACTTTGTGTTTCTGTGTGGGTGCAAACTGATGAAATCTTTACATACTATAATATTAAATCGATCTTCTGTGTATAAAGATAATTGCAAATGATTAAAAAATCTTGGTGTTAAATTGGAAATTGCATAGATAATTAATCAATTTTTAAAAAAAAATATGTCATGTAGGATCTCTGTCTTTAATGTACTGTACATTGTGAATTAATACCATAACTAGTACTCCAACAATAATTTCAGTTTGTGTCTCTATGTGAGGGCAAACTGTTGAAATCTTTACATAATATGTACTAAACCGATCTTCTGTGTATAAAGAGAATTGAAAATGAATCTTGATGTGAACAGAAGGGGAGAGGGAGCGGGAGAGGGGAGGGTAGCGGGAGGGAGGGAAGTTGTGAGGGGGGGAGCCATTGGAATCCATAAGCTATACTTTGCAAATTTATATTCTTTAAATAAAAGCTGAAAAAAAAGAAATAAAAAACACAACATATTGACGTTTCATGCTAGGAAATCTAGAAATAACAACACCAAGGAGAGTTTTTGTGTTCTGGGACCTGAAATTTTACACTTTTGCCAAGGGGACAGCTAGGAATTCCTTCCAAATTGAGTGTGAATGGGATTTTCAGGTATATTCAATCCCCAGCATTCAGGTTCCTTGATTGGCAATTTCCATAATTTTCTTCTGGGTTTTCATTTGTTTACCATTCTTCCTTTCCAAATTTTGTATTCTGATTCTATAAAATGAAGGGGTTAGGCAGAGTATTCATAATGAAATAAAAAACACAGAACATTGGCGATTCATGCTAGGAAAGCTACAGGTAACTCGACCAAGGTGAGTTTTTGTTTTTGGAAAAAGAAATGTAACCAGTTTGCTGAGGGGACAGCTAGGAATTCCCTCCAAATCGAGTGTGAGTGGGATTTTCAGGTGTATTCAATCCATAGCATTCAGGTTTCTTGTTTGGCAATTTCCTAATTATGTTATGAGTTTGCGTTTGTTTTCCCTTCTTCCTATCTAAATTTTGTATTCTGACTATATAGAAAAAAGATTTTAGGCAGAGTATTCATAATGAAATAAAAAACACAGCACATTGGCCTTTCATGCTAGGAAAGCTAGAGACAACTCGACCAAGGTGAGTTTTTTTGTTTTAGAAAAAGAAATGTAACCACTTTGCCGAAGCACAGCTAGGAATTCCCTCCACATCGAGTGTGAATGGGATTGTCAGGTGTATTCAATCAGCAGCATTCAGGTTTCTGGATTGGCAATTTCGTAAATTATGTATGGGTTTGCGTTTGTTTTGCCTTCTTCCTTTCCAAATTTTGTATTCTGACTCCATACAAACAAGAGGTTAGGAAGAGTATTCATAATGAAATAAAAAACACAGCACTTTGGCGTTTCATGCTAGGAAAGCTACAGAAAACTCGACCAAGGTGAGGTTTTGTGTTTTGGAAAAAGAAATGTAACCATTTTGAAAAGGGGACAGCTAGGAATTCAATCCACATCGAGTGTGAATGGGATTTTCAGGTGTATTCAATCCGTAGCATTCAGGTTTCTTGTTTGGAAATTTCCTAATTTTATTCTGGGTTTGCGTTTGTTTTCCCTTCTTCCTATCCAAATTTTGTATACTGACTACATCCAAACAAGAGGTTAGGCAGAGTATTCATAATGAAATAAAAAACAGCACATTGGCGTTTCATCCTTGCAAAACTCTAGGCAGCAAATGACGGTGAGTTTTTGTGTTTTGGAAAAAGCAATGTAAGCATTTTGCCGAGGGCACAGCTAGGAATTGTCTCCCAATCGAGTCTGAATGGGATTTTCAGGTGTATTCAATCAGCAGCATTCAGGTTCTTTTTGGCAATTTCTTAAATTTGTTCTGGGTTTGCCTTTGTTTTGCCTTCTTCCTTTCCAAATTTGGTATTCTGACTCCATACAAAAAAGTGGTTAGTCAGGGTATTCATAATGAAATAGAAAACACAGCACATTGGTGTTTCATACTAGCAGAACTGCAACTCGACCAAGGAGAGTTTTTGTGTTTTCGAAATGAAATATAAAAAATTTTCTGATTGGACAGATAGGAATTTTCTTTACATCGAGTGTTAATGGGATTTTCAGTTGTATTCTTTCAGCAGCATTCTGGTTTCTTGATTGGAAATTATCTAAATTTGTTCTATTTTTGAACAGTTTTGCTTTCTTCCTATCCAAATTTTGTATTCTGACTCCATCCAAACAAGAGGTTAGGCAGAGTATTTATAATGAAATAAAAAACACAACATATTGACGTTTCATGCTAGGAAATCTAGAAATAACTAAACCAAGGAGAGTTTTTGTGTTTTGGGACCTGAAATTTTACCCTTTTGCCAAGGGGACAGCTAGGAATTCCCTCCAAATTGAGTATGAATGGGATTTTCAGGTGTATTCAATCCCAAGCATTCAGGATCCTTGATTGGCAGTTTCCATAATTGTGTTCTGGGTTTGCCTTTGTTTAGCATTCTACCTTTTCAAATTTTGTATTCTAATTCTATACAATGAAGAGGTTAGCTAGAGTATTCATAATGAAATAAAAAACACAGCACATTGGCCTTTCATGCTAGGAAAGCTACACGCAACTCGACCAAGGAGAGTTTTTGTGTTTTTAAAATAAAATATAAATAATTTTCTGAGGGGACAGATAGGAGTTCCCTCCAAATCGAGTGTGAAAGGGATTTTCAGGTGTATTCCATCACCAGCATTCAGGTTTCTTGTTTGGCAATTTCCTAAATTATTTTTGTGTTTGCTCTTGTTTTGCCTTCTTGCATTCCAAATTTTGTATTCTGACTCCATACAAAAAAGAGGTTAGGCATAGTATTCATAATGAAATAAAAAACACAACACATTGGCGTTTCAGGCTAGGAAAGCTACAGGCTTCTCGGCCAAGGTGAGTTTTTTGTTTTGGAAAAAGAAATGTAAGCATTTTGCCTAGAGCACAGCTAGGAATTCTCTCCAAATCGAGTGTGAATGGGATTTTCAGGTGTATTCAATCCGCAGCATTCAGGTTTCCTGTTTGGCTATTTCCTGAATTTGTTCTGGATTTGCCTTTGTTTTGCCTTCTTGCTTTCCAAATTTTGTATTCTGACACCATACAAAAAAGTGGTTAGCCAGAGTATTCATAATGAAATAAAAAACACAGCACATTGGCGTTTCATGCTAGGAAAACTACAGGTAACTCGACCAAGGTGAGTTTTTGTGTTTGGAAAAAGAAATGTAACCATTTTGCCAAGGGTACAGCTAGGAATTCCCTCCACATCGAGTGTGAATGGGATTTAGAGGTGTATTCAACCAGCAGCATTCATTTTTTTTTTTTTTTTGCTATTCTTAAATTTGGTCTGGGTTGGCCTTTGTTTTCCCTTCTTCTTTTCCAAATTTTGTATTCTGACTCCATACAAAAAAGTGGTTAGGCAGAGTATTCATAATGAAATAAAAAACACAGCACATTGGCGATTCATGCTAGGAAAGCTACAGGCAGCTCGACGAAGGTGAGTTTTTGTGTTTTTGGAAAAAGAAATGTAAGCATTTTGCCGATGGCACAGCTAGGAATTTCCTCCACATCGAGTGTGAATGGGATTTTCAGGTGGATTCAATCAGCAGCATTCAGGTTTCTTGTTTGGCAATTTCCTGAATTTGTTTAGGGTTTGCCTTTGTTTTGCCATTTGCTTTCCAAATTTTGTATTCTGACTCCATACAAAAAAGAGGTTAGGAAGAGTATTCATAATGAAATAAAAAACACAGCACATTGGCGATTCATGCTAGTAAAGATACAGGTAACTCGACCAAGGTGAGTTTTTGTGTTTGGAAAACAAATGTAACTATTTTGCCGAGGGGACAGCTAGGAATTCTCTCCAAATCGAATGTGAATGGGATTTTCAGGTGTATTCAATCTGTAACATTCAGGTTTCTTGTTTGGCAATTACCTAATTTTGTTCTGGGTTTGTGTTTGTTTTCCCGTCTTCCTATCCAAATTTTGTATACTGACTACATCCAAACAAGAGGTTAGGCAGAGTATTCATAATGAAATAAAAAACACAGCACATTGGCGTTTCATGCTAGCAAAACTATAGGCAGCAAACTGAAGGTGAGTTTTTGTGTTTTGGATAAAGGAATGTAACCCTTTCTTTTTTTTTATTTTTTTATAATGCTTTTATTTAAAGAATATAAATTTCCAAAATACAACGTATAGATTACAATGGCTTTCCCCCCACCCACAACCCTCCCCTTTCCCACTCCCTCTCCCCTTGCTTCACATCAAGATTCATTTTCAATTCTCTTTATATACAGAAGATCAGTTTACTATATATTAAGTAAAGATTTCAACAGTTTGCCCTCACATAGCAACACAAAGTGAAAAATACTGTTGGAGTACTAGTTATAGTATTAATTCACAATGTATAGCACATTAAGGACAGAGATCCTACATGACATATTTTTTTTTAAAAATTGATTAATTTTCTAGGCAATTTCCAATTTAACACCACCAAGATGTTTTTTTTTTCATTTTTAATTATCTATATACAGAAGATTGATTCAGTATATACTAAGTACAGATTTCATCAGTTTGCACCCACACAGAAACACAAAGTGTAAAATACTGTTTCAGTGCTAGTTATAGCATTACTTCACATTGGACAACACATTAAGGACAGATCCCTCATGAGACGTAAGTACACAGTGACTCCTGAAGTTGATTTAACAATTTGACACTCTTGTTTATGGCATCAGTAATCTCCCTAGGCTCTAGTCATGAGTTGCCAAGGCTATGGAAGCCTTTAGGGTTCTCCGACTTCGATCTTATTCCGACAGGGTCATAGTCAAAGTGGAGGTTCTCTCCTCCCTTCTAAGAAAGGTACCTCTGTCTTTGGAGGCCCTTTTCTTCCACTGGGATCTCATTCACAGAGATCTTTCATTTAGGTCTTCTTCTTCTTTTTTTTTTTTTTCCAGAGTGTCTTGGCTTTCCATGCCTAGAATATTCTCATGGGCTCTTGAGCCAGATCTGAATGACTTAAGGGCTGATTTTGAGGCCAGAGTGCTATTTAGGACATCTGCCATTCTATGAGTCTGCTGTGTATCTCGCTTCCCATGTTGGATCATTCTCTCCCTTTTTGATTCTATCAGTTAGTATTAGCAGACACTAGTCTTGTTTGTGTGATCCCTTTGACTCTTAGACCTATCAGTGTAATCAATTGTGAACTGAAATTGATCACTTGGACTAGTGAGATGGCCTTGGTACATGCCACCTTGATGGGATTGTATTGGAATTCCCTGGCACAATTCTAACTCCACATTTGGGGCAGTTCCGATTGAGCATGTCCCAAATTGTACATCTCCTCCCTCTCTTATTCCCACTCTTATATTTCACAGGGATCACTTTTCAGTTAAAATTTAAACACCTAAGAATAATTGTTTGTTAATTACAGAGTTCAACCAATAGTACTAGAATAAAAAAATTACTAAAATGGATAAAGTATTACATTGTACAACAACAGTCAGCACAAGAGCTGATCAAGTTACTGTTTCTCATAGTGTCCATTTCACTTCAATAGGTTTCACCTTTGGTGCTCAATTAGTTGTCACCGATCAGGGAGAACATATGATATTTGTCCCTTTGGGACTGGCTTAATTCACTCAGAATGATGTTTTCCAGATTCCTCCATCTTATTGCAAATGACCAGATTTCATTGTTTTTGACTGCTGTATAGTATTCTATAGAGTACATGTCCCATAATTTCTTTATCCAAATGTATGCTTTGAATTCCCTGTGATCTTTTGCTGTGAGGTTCCCTTCGTTTATGTTCTTTCATGTTGATGGCCGTGTTTCTGTGTTTCTGTGTGTAACACATCTTTAAGCATCTTTTGCAGGGCTGGACGAGTGGCAACAAATTCTTTCAATTTTTGTTTGTTATGAAAGGTCTTTATTTCACCTTCATTCACAAATGAGAGCTTGGCAGGATATAATATTCTGGGCTGGCATTTTTTCTCTCTTAGTACCTGGGCTATGTCTCGCCATTCCCTTCTAGCTTGTAGGGTTTCTGATGAGAAGTCTGCCGTGAGTCTAATTGGAGATCCTCTGAGAGTAATTTGACGTTTCACTCTTGCACATTTTAGGATCTGTTCTTTCTGTTTCACTGTGGTGAGTTTAATTACAACGTGTCGTGGTGAGGACCTCTTTTGGTCATGTTTTCTAGGGGTTCTATGAGCTTCCTGTACTAGGATGTCTCTGTCCTTCTCCAAAACTGGGAAATTTTCTGCTATTATCTCACTAAAAAGGCATTCTAATCCTTTCTCCCTCTCCATGCCTTCAGGAACTCCTAGAACTCGAATGTTGGGTTTTTTAATAGTATCCTGTAGATTCCCAACAATATTTTTTAGATTTCTAATTTCCTCTTCTTTTCTTTGGTTTGACTGTATAGTTTCCTGTGCTCTGTCTTGTAAGTCTGATATTCTCTCTTCTGCCTCACCCATTCTGTTTGTAAGGCTCTCTAATGTGTTTTTCATTTGATCTATTGAATTCTTCACTTCATTATGATTTCTCATCACTATCACAGTTTCATGTTCTACTAGTTGTTTCATTTCAGCTTGATTTCTCCTTAATATTTCATTTTCACGAGAGAGAATTTCTACCTTGTCCATTAAGGATTTCTGTAGTTCAAGAATTTGTTTTTGAGTACTTCTTAGTGTTCTTATCAATTTTTTGAGATCCGCTTCTTGCATTTCTTCTATCTCATCATCTTCGTAATCTTGAATTGGGGTGTCTTTTTCATTTGGGGGCGTCATAGTGTCTTCCTTTTTCTTTTTACCTCGGTTTTTGCGTTTGTTGCTTGGCATATTGGTTTCTTCACTGTGGTGTTTTTTTCTTGTTATACTATGACTCTAGATTAAGTGGACTGTCTGCTTTTGATGGAGCCTTAGAGGCTTGAGATGGGTGTGGCCTGAGAGCACTGTTTGGTTCCTCGGGGTTTAGGGTGTGTCAAAGGAGACACTCCCAGGTTAGGATTCCACACAGCTGAATGGAATTGGGGGTGGTTAGCAGGCGAATGATATACCCACAGGAGCCAGAGATCAGAAGCTCTTTCCCAAGGACCAGAGAAGGAATCTTTGCGGCCCTTTGTGTGTGCTGAGATTCTCCTGTAGTCTCCAACTGGGCTGCCAAGGCTACTGAACTGTAGCGTCTCTGGAGAGTACTCACATGAATTCGTGATTTCCGTGAGTTCTCTCCCCCACCGTCTCTTTTTTCACAGTCTCAGTTCATTAGCACCACACATTCATTAGGTTCTAATCTCCTGTTATTTCACCCCTCCCACCCAGAGTCAGGTTTTTCTGCTAGGCTCGGGGCTGGTGTAGACCCGAGGTCGACCTGCTTATGACGTATTCCAAAATGGTGCCTGCTCTTTGTCTTGCTCAACTTTGAGAGATGAGACGAGAGAGAGAAGCTCGTGTCCGTATGGGTCACTTTTTTTTTCCCTCTCTCTCTCTCTCTCTCTCTCTCTTCTAGTTAGCCTGGTGAACTTTTTCCCGCAGGGTTTCAAGCCTTGTTCGCTCTAGGCTCCCTTTTCCGCTTCCCTGCTGGTATATCGGGCTATTGAGGTTCTGCTCACCTCGCGTTCCAGCACTGGTGTGTTGAATCTGCTGCTGGTGTCCCAAACTGCGGGCTCCCAAGCTCTCCACGCAGGTCCACTGTGAATCTCCAGTTCCGGAAGAGTTTTCTCTGCTGTTTCTTCCCCTACTCTTCCTTGAACCTGCAGTATCTCCACTTTTATTAAACTGTCTCTCCCCAGACTATGGGTGTGCTCCCTTCCTATTCCACCATCTTGCCGCTCTCCTGAGTAAATTAGTATTATTCCTATATCTCACATTTTTAAAAAATTCTCTCTTCAACTCCACCAAGTAGAGCTTTTGAGTGTTCAAAATAAAATATAAATAATTTTCTGAGGGGACAGCTAGGAATTCCCTCCACATCGAGTGTGAATGGGATTTTCAGCTGTATTCTTTCAGCAGCATTCAGATTTCTTGTTTAGCAATTTCATAAATTTGTTCTGGGTTTGCGTTTGTTTCATCTTCTTCCTTTCCAAATTTTGTATTCTGACTCCATACAAAAAAGAGGTTAGGCAGAGTATTCATAATGAAATAAAAAACACAGCACTTTGTCGTTCATGCTAAAAAACTACAGGCAACTCGACCAAGGAGAGTTTTTGTGTTATGGAAAAAGCAACGTAAGCATTTTGCCGAGGGTACAGCTAGGAATTCCCTCCAAATCGAGTGTGAATGGGATTTTCAGGTTTATTCATTCAGCAATATTCTGGTTTCTTGTTTGACAATTTCCTAAATTTGTTCTGGGTTTGCCTTTGTTTTGTCTTCTTCCTTTCCAAATTTTGTATTGTGACTCCATACAAACAGGAGGTAAGGCAGAGTATTCATAATGAAATAAAAAACACAGCACATTGGCCTTTCATGCTTATAAATGGACAGAAAACTCGAAGAAGGTGTGTTTTTGTGTTTTTGAACATGATATTTTACACTTTATGCCAGGGCACAGCTAGGAATTCCCTCCAAATCCAGTGTGAATGGGATTTTCAGGTGTATTCAATCAGTAGCATTCAGGTTTCTGGATTTGCAACTTCCTGAATTTGTTCTGGCCTTGCCTTTGTTTTCCCTACTTCCTATTCAAATTTTGTATTCTGACTCCATACAAACAAGAGGTTAGGCAAAGTATTCATAATGAAATAAAAAACACAGCACATTGGCGTTTCATGCTAGGAAAGCTACAGGCAGCTTGACCAAGGTGAGTTTTTGTGTTATGGATAAAGAAATGTAAGCAATTTGCCGAGGCCACAGCTAGGGATTCCCTCCACATCGAGTGTGAATGGGATTTTCAGGTGCATTCAATCAGCAGCATTCAGGTTCCTGGATTAGCAATTTCATTTCTGGGTTTGCCTTTGTTTTGCCTTCTTCCTTTCCAAATTTTGTATTTTGACTTCATACAAACAAGACGTTAGACAGAGTATTCAAAATGAAATAAAAAACACAGCACATTGGTGATTCATGCTAGGAAAGCTACAGGCAACTCGACCAAGGTGAGTTTTTGTGTTTTGGGAAAAGAAATGAAAGCATTTTGCCGAGGGCACAGCTAGGAATTCCCTCCAAATCGAGGGTGAATGGGATTTTCAGGTGTATTCAGTCAGCAGCATTCAGGTTTCTTGATTGGCAATTTCCTAAATTTTTTCTATTTTTGCGTTTGTTTTGCCTTCTTCATTTTTAAATATGGTATTCTGACTCCATACAAAAAAGAGGTTAGGCAGAGTATTCATACTGAAAGAAAAAACACAGCACATTGGCGTTTAATGCTTGGAAAGCTACTGGCAAATCAAGCAAGGTGATTTTTCTGTTTTGGAAAAAGTAATGTAAGCACTTTGCCGAGTGCACAGCTGGGAATTCCCTCCACATGGAGTCTGAATGGGATTTTCAGGTGTATTCAATCAGCAGCATTCAGGTTCCTTGATTGGCAATTTCCTAAATTTGTTCTGGGTTTGCCTTTGTTTTGCCATCTTCCTTTTTAAATACGGTATTCTGACTCCATACAAAAAAGAGGTTAGGCAGAGTATTCATAATGACATAAAAAACACAGCACATTGGCGATTCATGCCAGGAAAACTACAGGCAACACGACCAAGGTGATTTTTTCTGTTTTTGAAATAAAATATAAATAATTTTGCCGAGGGGACAGATAGGAACTCCCTCCAAATCGAGAGTGAATGGGATTTTCAGGTGTATTCAATCAGCAGCATTCAGGTTTCTGGATTGTCAGTTTCCTGAATTTGTTCTGGGTTTGCGTTTGTTTTGCCTTCTTCTTTTCCAAATTTTGTATTCTGACTCCATACAAACAAGAGGTTAGGCAGAGTATTCATAATGAAATAAAAAACACAGCACATTGGCATTTCATGCTAGCAAAACTGCCCGCAACTCGACCAAGAGGAGCTTTTGTGTTTTCAAAATAAAATATAAATAATTTTGCTGAGGGGACAGCTAGGAATTCCCTCCACTCAAGTGTGAATTGGATTTTCAGGTGTATTCAATCAGCAGCATTCAGTTTTCTGGATTGGCAATTTCATAAATTATTTTTGGGTTTGCCTTTGTTTTGCCTTCTTCCTTTCCAAATTTTGTATTCTGACTCCACACAAACAAGAGGTTAGACAGAGTATTCATAATGAAATAAAAACACAGAACTTTGGCATTTCATGCCAGCAAAACTACAGGCAACTCGACCAAGGAGAGTTTGTGTGATTTGGAAAAAGAAATGTAAGCATTTTGCCGAGGCCACAGCTAGGAATTCCCTCCACATCGAGTGTGAATGTGATTTTCAGGTGTATTCAATCAGCAGCATTCAGGTTCCTGGAGTGGCAATTTCATAAATTTGTTCTGGGTTTGCGTTTGTTTCGTCTTCTTCCTTTCCAAATTTTGCATTCTGACTCCATACAAAAAATACCTTAGGCAGAGTATTCATAATAAAATAAAAAACACAGCACATTGGCGTTTCATGCTAGGAAAGCTACAGGAAACTCAACCAAGGTGAGTTTTTGTGTTTTGGAAAAAGAAATGTAAGCATTTTGCCGAGAGCACAGCTAGGAATTCCCTCCAAATCGAGGGAGAATTGGATTTTCAGGTGTATTCAGTCAGCAGCATTCAGATTTCTTGATTGGCAATTTCCTAAATTTGTTCTATTTTTGCGTTTGTTTTGCCTTCTTCATTTTTAAATATGGTATTCTGACTCCATATAAAAAAGAGGTTAGGCAGAGTATTCATAATGAAATAAAAAACAGAGCACATTGGCGTTTCATGCTAGGAAATCTACAGGCAAATCAAGCAAGGTGATTTTTTCTGTTTTGTAAAAAGACACGTAAGCATTTTGCCGAGTGCACAGCTGGGAATTCCCTCCAAATCGAGTGTGAAGGGGATTTTCAGGTGTATTCAATCAGCAGCATTCAGGTTTCTGGATTGGCAGTTTCCTGTATTTGTTCTGGGTTTGCGTTTGTTTTGCATTCTTCCCATCCAAATTTTGTATTCTGACTCCATACAAAAAAGAGGTTAGGCAGAGTATTCATAATGAAATAAAAAACACAGCACATTGGCGTTTCATGCTAGGAAAACTACAGGCAACTCGACTAAGGAGATTTTTTCTGTTTTTGAAATAAAATATAAATAATTTTGCCTAGGGGACAGATAGGAACTCCCACCACATTGAGAGTGAATGGGATTTTCAGGTGTATTCAATCAGCAGCATTCAGTTTTCTGGATTGGGAATTTCATAAATTATATTTGGGTTTGTCTTTGTTTTGCCTTCTTCCTTTCCAAATTTTGTATTCTGACTCCACACAAACAAGAGGTTAGGCAGAGTATTCATAATGAAATAAAAACACAGCACTTTGGCGTTTCATGCCAGCAAAACTACAGGCAACTCGACCAAGGAGAGTTTGTGTGTTTTGGAAAAAGAAAAGTAAGCATTTTGCCGAGGCCACAGCTAGGAAAACCTCCACATCGAGTGTGAATGTGATTTTCAGGTGTATTCAATCAGCAGCATTCAGGTTCCTGGAGTGGCAATTTCATAAATTTGTTCTGGGTTTGCGTTTGTTTTGCCTTCTTCCTTTCCAAATTTTGTATTCTGACTCCATACAAAAAATACCTTAGGCAGAGTATTCATAATAAAATAAAAAACACAGCACATTGCCGTTTCATGCCAGGAAAGCTACAGGAAACTCAACCAAGTTGAGTTTTTGTGTTTTGGAAAAAGAAATGTAAGCATTTTGCCGAGAGCACATCTAGGAATTTCCTGCAAATCGAGGGTGAATTGGATTTTCAGGTGTATTCAGTCAGCAGCATTCAGGTTTCTTGATTGGCAATTTCCTAAATTTGTTCTATTTTTCGTTTGTTTTGCCTTCTTCCTTTTTAAATATGGTATTCTGACTCCATACAAAAAAGAGTTTAGGCAGAGTATTCATAATGAAATAAAAAACACAGCACATTGGCGTTTCATGCTAGGAAAACTACAGGCAACTCGACCAAGGAGATTTTTTCTGTTTTTGAAATAAAATATAAATAATTTTGCCGAGGGGACAGATAGGAACTCCCACCACATTGAGTGTGAATGGGATTTTCAGGTGTATTCAATCAGCAGCATTCAGGTTTCTGGATTGGCAGTTTCCTGTATTTGTTCTTGGTTTGCGTTTGTTTTGCCTTCTTCCTATCCAAATTTTGTATTCTGACTCCATACAAAAAAGAGGTTAGGCAGAGTATTCATAATGAAATAAAAAACACAGCACATTGGCGCTTCATGCTAGAAAAGCTACAGGCAACTCGAGCAAGGTGAGTTTTTATGTTTTCAAAAAAGAAATGTAAGCATTTTGCCGAGGGCACAGCTAGGAAATCCCTCCACATTGAGTGTGAATGGGATTTTCAGGTGTGTTCAATCCACAGCATTCAGCTTTCTTGATTGGCAATTTCCTGAATTTGTTCTGGGTTTACCTTTGTTTTGCCTTCTTCCTTTCTAATTTTGTATTCTGACTCCATACACAAAAGAGGTTAGGCATAGTATTCATAATGAAATAAAAAACACAGCACTTTGGCGTTTCATGCTAGGAAAGCTACAGGTAACTCGGCCAAGGTGAGTGTTTGTGTTTTGGAAAAATAAAGGTAACCATTTTTCCGAGGGGACAGCTAGGAATTCCGTCCAAATCGAGTGTGAATTGGATTTTCAGGTGTATTCAATCAGCAGCATTCAGGTTTCTTTTTTGGCAATTTCCTCATTTTGTTATGGGTTTGCCTTTGTTGTCCTTTCTCACTATCCAAATTTTGTATTCTGACTCCATACAAAAAAGAGGTTAGGCAGAGTATTCATAATGAAATAAAAAACACAGCTCATTGGTATTTCATGCTAGCAAAACTGCCCGAAACTGGACCATGATGAGTTTTGTGTTTTCTAAATAAAATATAAATAATTTTGCCAAGGGGACAGCTAGGAATTCCCTCAAAGTCGAGTGTGAATGGGATTTTCAGGTGTATTCAATCAGCAGCATTCAGGTTTCTGGATTGGCAATTTCGTGAATTTGTTCTGGGGTTGCCTTTGTTTTGCCTTCTTCCTTTCCAAATTTTGTATTCTGACTCCATACAAAAAAGAGGTTAGGCAGAGTATTCATAATGAAATAAAAAACACAGCACATTGGCGATTCATGCTAGGAAAGCTACAGGCAACTCGAACAAGGTGAGTTTTCGTGTTTTGGAAAATGAAATGTAAGCATTTTGCAGAGGGCACAGCTAGGAATTCCCTCCACATCGAGTGTGAATGGGATTTTCAGGTGTATTCAATCAGCAACGTTCAGGTTCCTTGATTGGCAATTTCCTAATTTTGTTCTGGGTTTGAGTTTGTTTTCTCTTCTGCTATCCAAATTTTGTATTCTGACTCCATACAAACAAGAGGTTAGGCAGAGTATTCATAATGAAATTAAAAACAGAGTAAATTTGCATTTCATGCTAGCAACACTGCCCACAACACGACCAAGATGAGTTTTTCTGTTTAGAAATAAAATATAAATAATTTTGCCGAGGGGACAGCTAGGGATTCCCTCCACATCAAGTGTGAATTTGATTTTCAGGTGTGTACAATCCACAGCATTCAGGTTTCTGGATTGGCAATTTCCTGAATTTGTTCTGGGTTTGCGTTTGTTTTGCATTCTTCCTTTCCAAATTTTGTATTCTGACTCCATACAAACAAGAGGTTAGGCAGAGTATTCATAATGAAATAAAAAACACAACACATTGGCCTTTCATGCTAGGAAAACTACAGGCAGCTCGATGAAGGTGAGTTTTTGTGTTTTGGAAAAAGAAATGTAACCTTTTTCCGAGTGCACAGCTAGGAATTCCCTCCATATCGAGTGTGAATGGGATTTTCAGGTGTATTCAATCAGCAGCATTAAGGTTGCTTGATTGGTATTTTCCTGAATTTGTTATGGGTTTGTGTTTGTTTTGCCTTCTTCCTTTCCAAATTTTGTATTCTGACTCCATACAAAAAAGCGGTTATGCAGAGTATTCGTAATGAAATAAAAAACACTACATATTGATGTTTCATGCTAGGAAATCTAGAAATAACTAGACCAAGGAGAGTTTTTGTGTTTTGGGACCTGAAATTTTACCCTTTTGCCATGGGGACAGCTAGGAATTCCCTCCAAATTGAGTTTGAATGGGATTTTCAGGTGTAATCAATCCCCAGCATTCAGGTTCCTTGATTGGCAATTTCCATAATTTTGTTCTGGGTTTGCCTTTGTTTTGCATTCTTCCTTTTCAAATTTTGTATTCTAATTCTATACAATGAAAAGGTTAGGTAGAGTATTCATAATGAAAAAAAACACAACCTATTGACGTTACATGCTAGGAAATCTACAAGTAACACGACCAAGGAAAGTTTTTATGTTTTGGAACATGAAATTTTAAATTTTGCCGAGGAGACAGCTAGGAATTCCCTCCACATCACGTTAAAATGGGATTTTCAGGTGTATTCAATCAGCAGAAATCAGGTTTCTTGTTTGGCAATTTCCAAATTTTTTTTTCGGTTTGCGTCTCTTTTCCCTTCTTCATTTCCAAATTTTGTGTTCAGACTCCATACAAACAAGAGGTTAGGCAGAGTATTCATAATGAAATAAAAAACACAGCACTTTGGCGTTTCATGCTAGGAAAGATACAGGCAACTCGACCAAGGAGAGTTTTTGTGTTTTGGAAAAATAAATGTAAACATTTTGCCAATGGGCAGCTAGTAATTCCCTCCAAAGCAAGTGTGAATGGGATTTTCAGGTGTATTCAATCCACAGCATTCAGGTTCTTGATTGGCAATTTCCTAAATTTAATCTGGGTTTGCATTTGTTTTCTTTCTTCCTTTCCAAATTTTGTATTCTGACTCCATACAATGAAGAAGTAAGACAGAGTATCAGGAATGAATTGAAAAACACAGCACATTGGCATTTCATGCTTATAAATCTACAGAAAACTCGAAGAAGGTGTGTTTTTGTGTTTTGTAAAAAGAAATGTAAGCATTTTGCAGAGGGCACAGCTAGGAATTCCCTCCACATCGAGTGTGAATGGGATTTTCAGGTGGATTCAATCAGCAACATTCAGGTTTCTTTTTTGGTGATTTCCTCATTTTGTTATGGGTTTGCCTTTGTTGTCCCTTCTCCCTATCCAAATTTTGTATTCTGACTCCATACAAAAAAGAGGTTAGGTAGAGTATTCATAATGAAATAAAAAACACAGCACATTGGTATTTCATGCTAGCAAAACTGCCCGAAACTCGACCATGATGAGTTTTGTGTTTTCTAAATAAAATATAAGTAATTTTGCCAAGGGGACAGCTAGGAATTCCCTCCACATCGAGTGTGAATGGGATTTTCAGGTGGATTCAATCAGCAGCATTCAGGTTTCTGGATTGGCAATTTCGTGAATTTGTTCTGGGGTTGCCTTTGTTTTGCCTTATTCCTTTCCAAATTTTGTATTCTGACTCCATACAAACAAGAGGTTAGGCAGAGTATTCATAATGAAATAAAAAACACAGCACATTGGCGATTCATGCTAGTAAAGCTACAGGCAACTCGACCTAGGAGATTTTTTGTGTTTTGGAAGAAGAAATGTAAGCATTTTGCCGAGGGCACAGCTACAAATTTCCTCGAAATCGAGTGTGAATGGGATTTTCAGGTGTATTCAATCAGCAGCATTCCGGTTTCTGGATTGGCAATTTCCTGAATTTGTTCTGGATTTGCTTTTCTTTTGCCTTCTTCCTTTCCAAATTTTGTATTCTGACTGCATACAAACAAGAGGTTAGGCAGAGTATTCATAATGAAATAAAAAACACAGCACATTGGCGAGTCATGCTAGGAAATCTACAGGCAGCTCAACCAAGGTGAGTTTTTGTGTTATGGAAAATGAAACGTAAGCATTTTGCCGAGGGGACAACTAGGAATTCCTTCCAAATCAAGTGTGAATGATATTTTCAGGTGTATTCAATCAGCAGCATTCAGGTTTCTTGTTTGACAATTTCGTAAATTATTTTTGGGTTTGCATTTGTTTTGCCTTCTTCCTTTCCAAATTTTGTATTCTGACTCCATACGAACAAGAGGTTAGGCAGAGTATTCATAATGAAATAAAAAACATAGCACATTGGTATTTCATGCTAGCAAAACTCCCCGAAACTCGACCATGATGAGTTTTGTGTTTTCAAAATAAAATATAAATAATTTTACCAAGGGGACAGCTAGGAATTTCCTCCAAATCGAGAGTGAATGGGATTTTCAGGAGTATTCAATCAGCAGCATTCAGGTTTCTGGATTGCAATTTCTTGAATTTGTTCTGGGTTTGCCTTTGTTTTGCCTTCTTCCTTTTCAAATTTTGTATTCTGACTCCATACAAAAAAGAGGTTAGGCAGAGTATTCATAATGAAATAAAAAACACAGCACATTGGCGATTCATGCTAGGAAAGCTACAGGCAACTCGAACAAGGTGAGTTTTCGTGTTTTGGAAAAAGAAATGTAAGCATTTTGCAGAGGGCACAGTTAGGAATTCCCTCCAAATCGAGTGTGAATGGCATTTTCAGGTGTATTCAATCAGCAGCATTCAGGTATCTTCTTTGGCAATTTCCCAAATTTGTTCTTGGTTTGAGTTTGTTTTCTCTTCTTCCTATCCAAATTTTGTATTCTGACTCCATACAAACAAGACGTTAGGCAGAGTATTCATAATGAAATGAAAAACACAGCACATTGGCCTTTCATGCTAGGAAAGCTACAGGTAACTCGACCAAGGTGATTTTTTCTGTTTTGGAAAAGAAATGTAAGCATTTTGCCGAGGGCACAGCTAAGAATTCCCTCCAAATCGAGTGTGAATGGGATTTTCAGGTGTATTCAATCAGCAACGTTCAGGTTCCTTGATTAGCAATTTCCTAAATTTGTTCTATTTTTGCATTTGCTTTGCCTTCTTCCTTTCCAAAGTTTGTATTCTGACTCCATACAAACAAGACATTAGGCAGAGTATTCATAATGAAATAAAAAACACGGCACATGGGCATTTCATGCTAGAAAAGCTACAGGCAGCTCGACTAAGGTTAGTTTTTGTGTTTTTGGAAAAAGAAATGTAACCATTTTGCCGAGGGCACAGCTAGGAATTCCCTCCAAATCGAGTGTGAATGGGATTTTCAGGTGTATTCAATCAGCAGTATTCAGGATTCTGGATTGGCAACTTCCTGAATTAGTTCTGGGTTTGCCTTTGTTTTGCCTTCTTCCTTTCAAAATTTTGTATTCTGACTCCATACAAACAAGACGTTAGGCAGAGTATTCATAATGAAATAAAAAACACAGCACATTAGCGATTCATGCTAGGAAAGCTACAGGCATCTCGACCAAGTTGAGTTTTTGTGTTTTGGAAAATGAAATGTAACCATTTTGCGTAAGGGAAAGCTAGGGATTCCCTCCAAATCGAGTGTGAATGGGATTTTCAGGTGTATTCAATCCGCAGCATTCAGGTTTCTTGTTTGGCAATTTCCTAATTTTGTTCTGGGTTTGCGTTTGTTTTCCCTTCTTCCTAATGAAATTTTGTATTCAGACTCCATACACAAAAGAGGTTAGGCAGAGTATTCATAATGAAATAAAAAACCCAGTACATTGGCATTTCATGCCAAAAAACTGCTCGCAATGCCACCAAGATATGTTTTGTGTTTCGAAAGAAAATATAAATAATTTTACCCAGGTGAGAGCAAGGAATTGCCTCTACATCGAGTGTGAATGGGATTTTCAGGTGTATTCTTTCAGCAGCATTCTGGTTTCTTGTTTGGCATTTTATTAAATTTGCTCTATTTTTGCATTTGTTTGGCATTCTTCCTTTCCAAATTTTGTATTCTGACTCCATACAAACAAGAGGTTAGGCAGAGTATTCATAATGAAATAAAAAACACAGCACATTGGCGTTTCATGCTAGGAAAGCTACAGGCAGCTCAACCAAGGTGAGTTTTTGTGTTTTGGAAAAATAAATGTAACCATTTTTCCGAGGGGACAGCTAGGAATTCCCTCCACATCGAGTGTGAATGGGATTTTCAGGTGTATTCAATCAGCAGCATTCAGGTTTCTTTTTTGGCAATTTCCTAATTTTGTTCGTGGTATGCTTTTGTTTTGCCTTCTTCCTTTCCAAATTTTGTATTCTGACTCCATACAAAAAAGAGGTTAGGCAGAGTATTCATAATGAAATAAAAAACACAGCACATTGGCGTTTCATGCTTGGAAAGCTACAGGAAGCTTGACCAAGGTGAGTTTTTGTTTTTTTTGTAAAAGAAATGTAAGCATATTGCCGAGGGCACAGCTCGGAATTCCCTCCAAATCGAGTGTGAATGGGATTTTTGTGGATTCAATCAGCAGCATTAAGGTTGCTTGATTGGTATTTTCCTAAATTTGTTATGGGTTTGTGTTTGTTTTGATTTCTTCCTTTCCAAATTTTGTATTCTGACTCCATACAAAAAAGTGGTTAGGAAGAGTATTCGTAATGAAATAAAAAACACAACATATTGACATTTCATGCTAGGAAATCTAGAAATAACTAGACCAAGGAGAGTTTTTGTGTTTTGGGACCTGAAATTTTACCCTTTTGCCATTGGGACAGCTAGGAATTCCCTCCAAATTGAGTTTGAATGGGATTTTCAGGTGTATTCAATCCCCAGCATTCAGGTTCCTTGATTGGCAATTTCCATAATTTTGTTCTGGGTTTGCCTTTGTTTTGCATTCTTCCTTTTCAAATTTGTATTCTAATTCTATACAAAGAAAATGTTAGGTAGAGTATTCATAATGAAAAAAAAAAACACAACATATTGACGTTACATGCTAGAAAATCTACAAGTAACACGACCAAGGAAAGTTTTTGTGTTTTGGAACATGAAATTTTAAATTTTGCCGAGGAGACAGCTAGGAATTCCCTCCACATCACATTAAAATGGGATTCTCAGGTGTATTCAATCAGCAGAAATCAGGTTTCTTGTTTGGCAATTTCCAAATTTTTTCTTCGGTTTGCGTCTCTTTTCCCTTCTTCATTTCCAAATTTTGTGTTCAGACTCCATACAAACAAGAGGTTAGGCAGAGTATTCATAATGAAATAAAAAACACAGCACTTTGGCGTTTCATGCTAGGAAACATACAGGCAACTCGACCAAGGAGAGTTTTTGTGTTTTGCAAAAATAAATGTAAACATTTTGCCAAGGGGCAGCTAGTAATTCCCTCCAAAGCGAGTGTGAATGGGATTTTCAGATGTATTCAATCCACAGCAATCAGGTTCTTGATTGGCAATTTCCTAAATTTATTCTGGGTTTGCATTTGTTTTGCCTTCTTCCTTTCCAAATTTTGTATTCTGACTCCATACAATGAAGAAGTAAGACAGAGTATCAGGAATGAATTGAAAAACACAGCACATTGTCATTTCATGCTTATAAATCTACAGAAAACTCAACGAAGGTGTGTTTTTGTGTTTTGTAAAAAGAAATGTAACCATTTTGCCGAGGGCACAGCTAGGAATTCCCTCCACATCGAGTGTGAATGGGATTTTCAGGTGGATTCAATCAGCAACATTCAGGTCTCTTCACTGACAATTTCCGAAATTTCTTTTGGTTTTGTGTTTGTTTTGACTTCTTCCTTTCCAAATTTTGTATTGTAATTCCATACAATGAAGAGGTTAGGCAGAGTATTCAAAATGAAATAAAAACCACAGCACATTGGCGTTTCATGCTTGGAAAGCTACAGGCAGCTCGACCAAGGTGAGTTTTTGTTTTTTTGGTAAAAGAAATGTAAGCATATTGCCTAGGGCACAGCTAGGAATTCCCTCCAAATCGAGTGTGAAGGGGATTTTCAGGTGTATTCAATCAGCAGCATTAAGGTTGCTTGATTGGTATTTTCCTAAATTTGTTATGGTTTTGTTTTTGTTTTGATTTCTTCCTTTCCAAATTTTGTATTCTGACTCCATACAAAAAAGCGATTAGGCAGAGTATTCTTAATGAAATAAAAAACACAACATATTGACGTTTCATGCTAGGAAATCTAGAAATAACTAGACCAAGGAGAGTTTTTGTGTTTTGGGACCTGAAATTTTACCCTTTTGCCATTGGGACAGCTAGTAATTCCCTCCACATCGAGTGTGAATGGGATTTTCAGGTGTATTCAATCCCCAGCATTCAGGTTCCTTGATTGACAATTTCCATAATTTTGTTCTGGGTTTGCCTTTGTTTTGCATTCTTCCTTTTCAAATTTTGTATTCTAATTCTATACAATGAAAAGGTTAGGTAGAGTATTCATAAAGAAAAAAAAAAAACACAACCTATTGACGTTACATGCTAGGAAATCTACAAGTAACACGACCAAGGAAAGTTTTTGTGTTTTGGAACATGAAATTTTAAATTTTGCCGAGGAGACAGCTAGGAATTCCCTCCACATCACGTTAAAATGGGATTTTCAGGTGTATTCAATCATTAGAAATCAGGTTTCTTGTTTGGCAATTTCCAAATTTTTTTTTCGGTTTGCGTCTCTTTTCCCTTCTTCATTTCCAAATTTTGTGTTCAGACTCCATACAAACAAGAGGTTAGGCAGAGTATTCATAATGAAATAAAAAACACAGCACTTTGGCGTTTCATGCTAGGAAAGATACAGGCAACTCGACCAAGGAGAGTTTTTGTGTTTTGGAAAAATAAATGTAAACATTTTGCAAAGGGGCAGCTAGTAATTCCCACCAAAGCGAGTGTGAATGGGATTTTAGGATGTATTCATCCACAGCATTCAGGTTCTTGATTGGCAATTTCCTAAATTTATTCTGGGTTTGCATTTGTTTTGCCTTCTTCCTTTCCAAATTTTGTATTCTCTCCATACAATGAAGAAGTAAGACAGAGTATCCGGAATGAATTGAAAAACAGAGCACATTGGCATTTCATGCTTATAAATCTACAGAAAACTCAAAGAAGGTGTGTTTTTGTGTTTTGTAAAAAGAAATGTAAGCATTTTGCCGAGGGGACAGCTAGGAATTCCCTCCACATCGAGTGTGAATGGGATTTTCAGGTGGATTCAATCAGCAGCATTCAGGTTACTTGATTGGCAATTTCCTAAATTTGTTCTGGGTTTGCGTTTGTTTTGCCGTTTTCCTTTCCAAATTCTTTATTCTATCGCCATACAAAAAAGAGGTTAGGCAGAATATTCATAATGAAATAAAAAACACAGCACATTGATTTTAACGCTTAGTAATCTACAAACAATTTCACCTAGGTGTTTTTTTGTGTTTTGCAAAATGCAATGGAACCCTTTTGCATAGGGAACAGCAAGGAATTCCCTCCACATGGAGTGTGAATGGGATTTTCAAGTGTACTCAATCAGAAGCATTCAGGTCTCTTGTTTGGCAATTTCCTAAATTTGTTCTGGGTTTGCGTTTGTTTTGACTTCTTCCTTTCCAACCTTTGCATTCTGACTCCATACAAAAAAGAGTTTAGGCAGAGTATTCATAATGAAATGAAAAACATAGCACATTGGCGTTTCATGCTAGGAAATATACAGGCAACTCCACCAAGAGAGTTTTTGTGTTTTGGATATAAAATGTAATCATTTTGCCGAAGGGACAGCTAAGAATTCCCTCCACATCGAGTGTGAATGGGATTTTCAGGTGTATTCTTTCACCAGCATTCAGGTCTCTTGATTGGCAATTTCCAAATTTTGTTCTGGGTTTGCGTTTGTTTTGCCTTCTTCCTTTCCAAATTCTGTATTCTGACTCCATACAAAAAAGAGTTTAGGTGGAGTATACATAATGAATTAAAAAACACAGTACATTGGCGTTTCATTCTTAGGAATTCTCAAACAAATAGACCAAGGTGAATTTTTGTGTTTCGGAAAATTAAATGTAACCCATTTGCCGAGGGGAGAGCTATTATATCCCTCCAATTCGAGTGTGAATGGGATTTTCAGGGGTACAAAATCTGTAGCTTTCAGGTTTCTTGTTTGGCAATTTCCTAATTTTGTTCTGGGTTTGCATTTGTTTTGCCTTCTTCCTTTCCAAATTTTGCATTATGACTCCATACAAAACAGAAGTTAGCAGATTTTTCCTAATGAAATAAAAAACACAGCATATTGGTGTTTCATGCTAGGAAAAATACAGGCAAGTCGACCCAGGAGAGTTCTTGTGTTTTGGAAATAAATTGTAACTAATTTGCCGAGCGGACAGCTAGGAATTCCCTCCAAATGGAGTGTTAATGGGATTTTCAGGTGTACTCAATCAGCAGCATTCAGCTTTCTATTTTGGCAATTTTTAAAATCTGTTCTGGGTTTGCGTTTGTTTTCCCTTCTTCCTTTCCAAATTCAGAAATCTGACTTTATACAAAAAAGAGTTTACGTGGAGTATACATAATGAAATAATAAACACAGCACATTGGCGTTTCATGGTAGGAAAATGGCAGGCAACTCGACAAAGGTGAGTTTTTGTGTTTTGGGAAAAGAAATGTAAATATTTTGCCTAGAGGACAGCTAGGAATTCCCTCCAAATGGAGTGTAAATTGGATTTTCAGGTGCATTAATTCAGCAGCATTCAGGCCTCTTGATTGGCATCTTCAAAAATTTGTTCTGGGTTTGCGTTTGATCAGCCTTCCTCCTTTCCAAATTTTGTATATTGACGCCATACAAAAATGAGGTTAGGCAGAATATTCATAATTTAATAAAAAACACAGCACATTGACTTCTAATGCTTACTAATCTACAAACAATTCGACCTAGGTGAGTTTTTCTGTTTTCAAAATGCAATGGAACCCTTTTGCCAAGAGGAAAGCTAGGGATTCCCTCCACATCCAGTGTGAATGGGATTTTCCGGTGTACTGAATCAGCAGCATTCAGCTTTCATTTTGGCAATTTGCTAAATTTGTTATGGGTTTGCGTTTGTTTTGCCTTCTTCCTTTGCAAAATTTGCATTCTGACTCCATACAAAAAAGAGTTTAGGCAGAGTATTCCTAATGAAATAAAAAAACACAGCACATTGGCGTTTCATGCTAGGATAACTAGCGGCAACACGACCAAGGTGAGTTGTTGTGTTTTTCAAAACGTAATGTAAATATTTTGCAGAGGAGAACACTAGGAATTCCCTCTATCTCGAGTGTGAATGGGATTTTCAGGTGTATTATTTCAGTAGCATTCAGGTCTCTTGATTGGCAATTTCCAAAATTTGTTCTGGGTTTGCGTTTGTTTTGCCTTCTTCCTTTCCCAATTTTTTATTCTGACTCCACACAAAAAAGAGGTCAGGCAGAGTATTCATAATGAAATAAAAAACACAGCACATTCGCTTTTCATGCTTAGGAATCTAAAAACAATTCGACCAAGGTGAGATTTTTTGTTTTGCGAAATGAAATGTAACCCTTTTGCCGAGGTGACAGCTAGGAATTCCCTCCAAATGGAGTGCAAATAGGATTTTCAGCTGTACTTAATCAGCAGCATTTAGGTTTCTTGTTTGGCATTTTCCAAAATTTGTTCTGGGTTTGCGTTTCTTTTGCCTTCTTCCTTTCCAAATGCTGTATTCTGACTCCATACAAAAAAGAGTTTAGGTGGAGTATGCATAATGAAATAAAAAACACAGCACATTGGCCTTTCATGTTAGGAAAACGGCAGGCAACTTGACAAAGGTGAGTTTTTGTGTTTTGGGAAAAGAAATGCAAACACTTTGCCGAGGGGACAGCTAGGAATTCCCTCCAAATGGAGTGTAAATGGGATTTTCAGGTGTATTAATTCAGCAGCATTCAGGTCTCTTCATTGGCCACCTCAAAAATTTGTTGGGTTTTTGTGGTTTGTTTTGCCTTCTTCCTTTCCAAATTTTGTATTCTGACTCCACACAAAAAAAGAGGTTAGGCAGAGTTCATAATGAAATAAAAAACAGAGCTAATTGGCGTTTCATGCTTAGGAATCTACAAACAATTTCACCTAGGTGACTTTTTCTGTTTTCATAAATGAAATATAACTCTTTTGCTGAGGGGACAGCTAGGAATTCCCTCCAAATGGAGTGTAAATGAGATTTTCAGGTGTATTAATTCAGCAGCATTCTGGTCCATTGATTGGCAGTTTCCAAAATTTGTTCTGGGTTTGCGTTTGTTTTGCCTTCTTCCTTTCAACATTTTGTATTCTGATGCCATACAAAAATGAGGTTACGGAGAATATTCATAATTTAATAAAAAACACAGCACATTGACTTTTAACGTTTAGTAATCTACAAACATTTCGACCTAGGTTAGTTTTAGTGTTTTCAAAATGCAATGGAACCCTTTTTGCCGAGAGTACAGCTAAGAATTCCCTCCACATCCAGTGTGAATGGGATTTTCAGGTGTATTCTTTCAGCATCATTCAGGTTTCTTGATTGGCAATTTCCTAAATTTGTTCTGGGTTTGCATTTGTTTTGCCTCCTTCCATTCCAAATTTTGCATTATGACTCCATACAAAAATGAAGTTAGGCAGATTAATCCTAATGAAATAAAAAACACAGCACATTGGCATTTCATGCTTATAAATCTACAGAAAACTCGAAGAACGTATCTTTTTGTGTTTTGAAAAAAAGAAATCAAACCTTTTGCAGAGGGGAAAGCTAGGAATTCCCTCCAAATCGAGTGTAAATGGAATTTTCATGTGTATTCAATCAGTAGCATTAAGGTCTCTTATACGCAATTTCCTAAATTTGTTCTGGGTTTGCTTTGTTTTGCCATCTTCCTTTCCAAATGCTGTATTCTGACTCCATACAAAAAAGAGTTTAGGTAGAGTATTCATAATGAAATAAAAAACACAGCACTTTGGTGTCTCAGGTTTAGGAATCTACAAACAATTCAACCTAGGTGAGTTTTTCTGTTTTGGAAATTTAAATGCAACCCTTTTGCCAAGGAGACAGCTAGGAATTCCCTCCAACTCGAGTGTGAATGGGATTTTCAGATGTATTCAATCAGCAGCATTCAGGTTTCTTGATTGGCAATTTCCTGAATTTGTTGTGGGTTTGCGTTTCTTTTGCCTTCTTCCTTTCCAAATTCTGTTATTTGACTCCATACAAGAGAGATGTTATTCACAGTATTGATAATGAAATAAAAAATGGAGCACATTGGCGTTCCATGCTAGGAAAAATAGAGGCAACTCGACAAAGGTGAGTTTTTGTGTTTTGGAAAATGAAATGCAACCAATTTCCGAGGGGACAGCATAGTATTCCCTCCACATCGTTTGTGAATGGGTTTTTCAGGAGTCTTCACTCAGCAGCATTCAAGTTCCTTTATTGGCAATTTCCTAAATATGTTCTTGGTTTGCTTTTGTTTTGCCTTCTTCCTTTCCAAAATTTGTATTCTGATTCCATACAGTAAAGAGTTTAGTCAGAGTATCCATAATGAAATGAAAACACAGCCAATTTGCGTTTCATCAAAGTAAAACTACAGGCAATTCGACCAAGGTGAGTTTTTGTGTTTTGGAAAATGAAATGTAACCAATTTGCCGAGGGAACATCTAGGAATTCCCTCCAAATCGAGTGTGATTGGGATTTTCAGGAGTATTCAATTAGCACCATTCAGGATTCTTTTTTGGCAATTTCCTAAATTTACTCTGGGTTTGCGTTTCTTTTGCCTTCTTCCTATCCAAATTCTGTATGTTGACTCCATACAAAAGAGAGGTTATTCAGAGTATTCAAAATGAAATACAAAACGGAGCACATTGGAGTTTCACGCAAGGAAAACTACAGGTAACTCGACGAAGGTGAGTTTTTGTGTTTTAGAAAATGAAATGCAACCCATTTCTGAGGGGACAGCACGGAATTCCCTCCACATCGTGTGTGAATGGGAATTTCAGGAGTCTTCAATCAGCAGCATTCATGTTCCTTCATTGGCAGTTTACTAAATTTGTTCTGGGTTTGCGTTTGTTTTGCCTTCTTCCTTTCCAAATTTTGTATTCTGATTCCATACAAAAATGAGGTTAGGCAGAGTATTCATAGTGAAATAAAAAACAGAGCACATTGGCGTTTCATGCTAGGAAAACTACAGTCAACTCGACAAGCTGAGTTTTTGTGTTTTGGAAAAAGAAATGTAACCCTTTTGCCGTGGGGACACCTAGGAATTCCCTGCAAATCGAGTTTCATTGAGATTTTCAGGTGAATTCAATCAGCAGCATTCAGGTTCTTTGGCAATTTCCTAACTTTGTTCTGGGTTTGCGTTTCTTTTGCCTTCTTCCTTTCCAAATTTTGTATTCTTACTCCATACAAAAAAGAGGTTAGGCAGTATATTCATAAGGAATAAAACACAGTAAATTGGCGTTTAACGCTTAGGAATCAACAGGCAGCTCGACGAAGGCGAGTTTTTGTGTTTTGTAAAATGAAATGTAACCAATTTTCCAAGGGGACAGCTAGTAATTCCCTCCAAATTGAGTGTGAATTCAATTCTCAGGTGTATTCAATCAGCAACATTCAGGTTTCTTGATTGTAATTATCAAAACTTGTTCTGGGTTTGCGTTTGTTTTGCCTTCCTCCTTTCCAAATTTTGTATTCTGATGCCATACAAAAAAGAGTTTAGGCAGAGTATTCATAATGAAATAAAAAAGACTGCACAATGGTGTTTCACGACTAGGAATCTACAAACAATTTAACCTAGGAGAGTTTTGGTGTTTTGGAAAATGAAATATAACCCTTTTGCTCAGGGGACAACTAGGAATTCCCTCCAAATCTAATTTGAATGGAATTTTCAGGTGTATTCAATCAGCAGAATTCAGGTTCCTTGATTGGCAATTTCCTGAAGTTGTTCTGGGTTTGTGTATGTTTTGTCTTCTTCCTATCCAAATTTTGTATTCTGACTCCATACAAAAAAGAGGTTAGGCAGAGTATTCATAATGAATTAAAAAACACAGCACATTGGCGTTTCATGCTAGGAAAAATACAGGCAACTCGACCAAGGTGAGTTTTTGTGTTTTGGAAAATGAAATGGAACCTTTTTGCTGAGGAGACAGCCAAGAATTCCCTCCAAATCGACTGTGAATGGGATTTTCAGGAGTATTCAATCAGTGGTATTCAGGTTCTTGAATTGGAAATTCCCTAAATTTGTTTTCGGTTTGCATTTGTTTTGCCTTCTTCCTTTCCAAATTTTGTATTCTGACTGCATAAAAAAAGAGTTTAGGTAGAGTATTCATAATGAATAAAACACAGCAAATTGGTGTTTCACGCTTAGGAGTCTAAAGGCCACTGACCAAGGTGGTTTTCTGGGTTTGGAAAATGAAATTTTACACTTATGCCAAGGGGACATCTAGGAATTCCCTCCAAATCTTATGTGAACAGTATTTTCAGTGTATTCAATCAGCAGCATTCAGTCTCTTGGTTCGCAATTTCTTAAATTTGTTCTGGGTTTGCATTTGTTTTGCCTTCTCCCTTTCCAATTTTGTATTCTGACTCCATACAAAAAAGTGGTTAAGCAGAGTATCTCTAACGAAATAAAATACAGGGCACATTGTCTTCTCATGCTGAGAAATCTACAGGCAACTCGACAAAGGTGAGTTTCTCTGTTTTGGAAAATGAAATGGAACCTTTTTGCCGAGGGAAAACTAGGAATTCCCTGCAAATCGAGTTTGAATGTGATTTTTAGGAGTATTCAATCATAAGCATTCAGGTTCCTTGACTGGCAATTTTCTAATTTTGTTTTGGGTTTGCGTTTGTTTTGCCTTCTTCCTTTCCAAATTTTGTATTCTGACTCCATCCCAAAAGGAGGTTAGGCAGAGATTTCATAATGAAATAAAAAACACAGCACATTGGGGTTTCATGCTAGGAAAACTACAGTCAACTCGTCCAAAGTTGAGTTTTTGTGTTTTGGAAATTGAAAAGTAACACTTTTGCCGATGGGACAGCAAGGAATTCCCTCCACATAGAGTGTGAATGGGATTTTCAGGTGTATTCAATCCGCAGCATTCAGGTTTCTTGTATGGCAATTTCCTAAATTTGTTCTGGGTTTCCGTTTGTTTTGTCTTCCTCCTTTCCAAATTTTGTATTCTGATGCCATACAAAAAAGAGGTTAGACAGAGTATTCATAATGAAATAAAAAACACAGCACATTGGATTTTCACGACCTGTATCTACAAACAATTTGAACTAAGAGTTTTTTTTGTTTTGGAAAATGAAACACAACACTTTTGCTGAGGGGACAGCTAGAAATTCCCTGCAAATCGAGTTTGAATGGAATTTTCAGGTGTATTCAATCAGCAGCATTCAGGTTCCTTGATTGGCAATTTTCTAAATTAGTTCTGGGTTTGCCTTTGCTTTGCCGTCTATGTTTCCAATTTGGATATTGCCAATCCAGAAACCTGAATGCTGCTGATTGAATACACTTGAAAATCCCATTCGCACTCGATTTGGAGGGAATTCTTAGCTGTCCTCTCAGCAAACTGGTTACATTTTTTTTTCCAAAACACAAAAACTCACCTTGGTCATGTTGCCTGTCGATTTATAAAAATGAAACACCAATGTGCTGTGTTTTTTATTTCATTATGAATACTCTGCCTAAACTCTTTTTTGTACGGATTCAGAATACAAAATTTGGAAAGTAAGAAGGCAAAACAAATGCAAACGCAGAACAAATTTAGGAAATTGTCAGTCTAGAGACCTACATGCTGCTGATTTAATCCACCTGAAAATCCCATTCACACTCGATGTGGAGGGAATTCCTAGCTGTCCCCTCGGCCAAATGGTTACATTACTTTTTCCAAAAAAAAAAAAAAACTCACCTTGGTAGAGTTGCCTGTAGCTTTCCTAGCATGAAACACCAATACTCTGTGCTTTTTATTTCATTATGAATACTCTGCCTAACCTCATTTTTTATGGAGTCAGAATACAAAATTTGGAAAGGAAGAAGGCAAAACAAATGCAAACCCAGAACAAATTTAGAAAATTGTCAGTGAAGAGACCTAAATGCTGCTGATTGAATGCACCTGAAAATCCCATTCACACTCGGTTTGGAGGGAATTCCTAGCTGTCCCCTCAGCGGAATGATAACATTTCTTTTTCGAAAACAAAAAAACTCTCCTTGTTCGAGTTGCTTGTAGTTTTCCCAGCATGAAACACCAAAGTGCTGTGTTTTTTATTTCATTATGAATACTCTGCCTCACCTCTTTTTTGTATGGAGACCGAATACAAAATTTGGAAAGGAAGAAGGCAAAACAAACACAAAATCAGAACAAATTCAGGAGATTGCCAAACAAGAAACCTGAATGCTGCGGATGGATTACACATGAAAATCCCATTCACACTCAATTTGGAGGGAATTCCTAGAAGTCCCCTTGGCAAAAGTGTAAAATTTCATGTTCCAAAACACAAAAACACACGTTCTTCGAGTTTTCTGTCATTTATAAGCATGATATGTCAATTTGGTGTGCTTTTTATTTCATTAGTTATACTCTGCCTAACCTCTTCACTCATTAGAATAAAAATTTGGAAAGGAAGAAGGCAAAACAAAGGCAAACCCAGAACAAATTAAGGAAATTGCCAATCCAGAAACCTGAATGCTGCTGATTGAATACACCTGAAAATCCCATTCACACAAGATGTGGAGGGAATTCCTAGCTGTCGCCTCAGCAGAATGATAACATTTTTTTTCAAAAACAAAAAAAATTTCCTTGGTCGAGGTGCCTGTATCTTTCCTAGCATGAACCACCAAAGTGCTGTGTTTTTATTTCATTATGAATACTCTGCCTAACCTCTTCTTTGTATGGAGTCAGTATACAAAATTTGGAAAGAAGAAGGCAAAACATCGCAAACCCCCCCAAAAAATAGGAAATTGCCAATCCAGAAACCTGAATGCTGCTGATTGAATACACCTGAAAATCTCATTTAGACTCTCTGTGGAGGGAATTCCTAGCTGTCCCCTCGGCAAAATGCTTACATTTCTTTTTCCAAAACACAAAAACACACCTTCTTCGAGTTTTCTGTAGATTTATAAGCATGAAACACCAATTTGCTGTGTTTTTTAATTCATTAGTGATACTTTGCCTAACCTCTTTTTTGAATGGAGTCAGAATACAAAATTTGGAAAGTAAGAAGGCAAAACAAATGCAAACGCAGAACAAATTTAGGAAATTGTCAGTCTAGAGACCTACATGCTGCTAATTGAATACACCTGAAAATCCCATTCAAACACGATTTGGAGGGAATTCCTAGCTGTGCCCTCGGCAAAATGGTTACATTTCTTTTTCCAAAACACAAAAACTCTCCTTGGCCGAGTTCCTAGCATGAAACACCAATGTGCTGTGTTTTTTAAATCATTATGAATACTCTGCCTAACCTCTTTTTTGTATGGAGTCAGAATACAAAATTTGGAAAGGAAGAAGGCAAAACAAACGCAAACCCAGAAAAAATTTAGGAAATTGCCAAAAAAGAAACCTGAATGCTGCTGATTGAATACACCTGAAAATCCCATTCACACTCGATGTGGAGGGAATTCCTAGCTGTCCCCTCGGCAAAATGGTTATATTTATTTTTCAAAATATAAAACTCACCTTGGTCGAGTTGTCAGTATTTTTTTAGGATGAAACGCCAATGCGCTGTGTTTTTTATTTCATTATGAATACTCTGCCTAACCTCTTGTTTGTATGGAGTCAGAATACAAAATTTGAAATGGAAGAAAGCAAACATAGGCAAACCCAGAACAAATTCAGGAAATTGCCAATCCAGAAACCTGAATGCTGCTGAAGGAATACACCTGAAAATCCCATTCACACTCGATTTGAAGGGAATTCCTAGCTGTGCCCTCGGCAAAATGCTTACATTCATTTTCCAAAACAGAAAAACACAATTTCTTCGAGTTCTCTGTAGATTTATAAGCATGAAACTTCAATGTGCTGTGTTTTTTAATTCATTAGTGATACTCTGCCCAACCAATTCATTGTATGGAATTAGAATACAAAATTTGGAAAGGAAGAAGGCAAAAGAATGGCAAAACCAAAACAAATTTAGGAAATTGCCAAAAAAGAAACCTGAATGCTGCGGATTGAATACACCTGAAAATCCCATTTACACTCAATGTGGAGAGAATTTCTAGCTGTCCAGTCGGCAAAAGGGTAAAATTTCATGTTTCAAAAAACAAAAACACACCTTCTTCGAGTTCTCTGTCGATTTATAAACATGAAACGCCAATGTGCTGTTTTTTATTTCATTATGAATGCTCTGCCTAACCTCTTTTTTGTATGGAGTCAGAATACAAAACTTGGAAAGGAAGAAGGCAAAACAAACGCAAACCCAGAAAAAATTTTGGAAATTGCCAAACAAGAAATCTGAATGCTGCTGATTGAATACACCTGAAAATCGCATTCACACTCGATTTGGAGGGAATTCCTAGCTGTGCCCTTCGCAAAATGCTTACATTTCTTTTTCCAAAACACAGAAATTCTCCATGGTGGAGTTGCCTGTAGCTTTCCTAGTGTGAAAGACCAATGTGCTGTTTTTTTATTTCATTATGAATACTTTGCCTAATCTCTTTTTTGTAAGGAGTCAGAATACAAAATTTGGAAAGGAAGGCGGCAAAACAAATGCAAACCCAGAACAATTACAGGAAATTGTCAATCAAGGAACCTGAGTGCTGCAGATTGAATACACATGAAAATCCCATTCACACTCGTTTTGGAGGGAATATCTAGCTGTCCCTTTGGCAAAAGTGTTCCATTTCATTTTCCAAAACACAAAAACTCACCTTCACCGAGTTGCCTGGAGTTTTGCCAGCATGAAACGCCAATGTGCTGTGTTTTTTATTTCATTATGAATACTCTGCCTACCCTCTTTTTTGTATGGAGTCAGAATTCAAAATTTGGAAAGGAAGAAGGCAAAACAAACGCAAAAATGGAACAAATTTAGAAAATTGCCAATCAAGAAACCTGAATGCTCTGGTTGAATACACCTGAAAATCCCATTCACACTCGATTTGGAGGGAATTCCTAGCTGTGCCCTCGGCAAAATCTTACATTTCTTTTTCCAAAAAACAAAAACTCAACTTAGTCGAGTTTCCTTCAGTTTTGCTAGCATGAAACGCCAATGTGCTGTGTTTTTCTTTTCGTTATGAATACTCTGCCTAACCTCCTTTCGTATGGAGTCAGAATACAAAATTTGGAAAGGAAGAGGGCAATGCAAACCTTAACCCAAAAAAAATGGGAAATTCCCAAACAAGAAACCTGAATGCTTCTGGTTGATACACCTGAAAATCCCATTCATACTCGATTTCAAGGGAATTCCTAGCTATCCCCTCTGTAAAATGGTTACATTTCTTTTTTCAAATCACAAAAACTCTCCTTGGTCGAGTTACCCTCAGATTTCCTAGCAGGAAATGCCAATATACTGTGTTTTTTATTTCATTATGAATACTCTGCCTAACCTCTTTTTTGGATGCAGTCAGAATACAAAATTTGAAAAGGAAGAATGCAAAACAAAGGCAAACCCAGAACAAATTTATGAAATTGCCAATCCAGGAACCTGAATGCTGCTGATTGAATACAGATGAAAATCCTACTCACGTTTGATTGGGAGAGATTTCTAACTGTCCCCTAGGCAAAATGCTTACATTTCTTTTTCCAAAACACAAAAACTGAGCTTGGACAAGTTACCCTAAGATTTCCTAGCAGGAAACGCCAATGTGCTGTGTTTTTTATTTCACTAAGAATACTCTGCCTATCCTCTTTTTTGTATGGAGTCACAATACTAAATTTGGAAAGGAAGAAGGCAAAACAAAAGCAAACCCAGAAGAAATTTAGGAAACTGCCAATCAAGGAACCTGAGTGCTGCAGATTGAATACACCTGAAAATCCCATTCACACTCGATGTGGAGGGAATTCCTAGCTGTGCCCTCGGCAAAATGGTTACCTTTCTTTTTCTAAAACACAAAAATTCACCTTGGTCAAGCTTCCTGGAGATTTCCTAGCATGAAACGCAAATGTGCTGTGTTTTTTATTTCATTATGAATACGCTGCCTAACCTCTTTATTGTATGGAATTAGAATACAAAATTTGGAATGGAAAAAGGCAAAACAAACGCAAACACAGAAGAAATTTAGGAAATTGCCAGTGACGGAACCTGAATGCTGCTGATTGAATACACCTGAAAATCCCTTTTGCACTCAATTTGGAGGGAATTCTTAGCTGTCCCTTCGGCAAAAGTGTTAAATTTCATGTACAAAACACAAAAAATCACCTTGGTCGAGTAGCCTGTAGTTTTGGTAGCATGAAACGCCAAGGTTCTGTGTTTTTATTTCATCATCAATACTCTCCCTAAACTCCTCTTTGTATGGTGTCAGAATATAAAATTTGGAAAGGAAGACGGCAAAACAAATGGAAACTCAAAACAAATTCAGGAAATTGCCTATCAAGAAAACTGAATGGTGCTGATTGAATACACCTGAAAATCCCATTCAAACTCGAAGTGGAGTGAATTACTAGCTGTCCCCTCGGCAAAATTCTTAATATTTCTTTTTCCAAAACTTAAAACTCGCCATCGTGGAGCTGCCAGTAGTTTTCTTTGCATGAAACCCCAATGTGGTGTGTTTTTTATCTCATTATGAATACTCTGCCTACCCTCATTTTTGTATGGAGTCAGAATACAAAATTTGGAAAGGAAGAAGGCAAATAAAACACAAACCCAGAACAACTTTAGGAAATTTCCTAACAAGAAACCTGAAAGCTGCTGATTGATTACACCTGAAAATCCCTTTCACACTCGATTTGGAGGGAATTCCTAGCTGTCCCTTCGGCAAAATGCTTACATTTTTTTTTTTTCGAAAACACAAAAACTCTCCTTGGTCGAGTTACCCTCAGATTTCCTAGCAGGAAATGCCAATATACTGTGTTTTTTATTTCATTATGAATACTCTGCCTAACCTCTTTTTTGGATGCAGTCAGAATACAAAATTTGAAAAGGAAGAATGCAAAACAAAGGCAAACCCAGAACAAATTTATGAAATTGCCAATCCAGGAACCTGAATGCTGCTGATTGAATACAGCTGAAAATCCTACTCACGTTTGATTGGGAGAGATTTCTAACTGTCCCCTAGGCAAAATGCTTACATTTCTTTTTCCAAAACACAAAAACTGAGCTTGGACAAGTTACCCTAAGATTTCCTAGCAGGAAACGCCAATGTGCTGTGTTTTTTATTTCACTAAGAATACTCTGCCTATCCTCTTTTTTGTATGGAGTCACAATACTAAATTTGGAAAGGAAGAAGGCAAAACAAAAGCAAACCCAGAAGAAATTTAGGAAACTGCCAATCAAGGAACCTGAGTGCTGCAGATTGAATACACCTGAAAATCCCATTCACACTCGATGTGGAGGGAATTCCTAGCTGTGCCCTCGGCAAAATGGTTACCTTTCTTTTTCTAAAACACAAAAATTCACCTTGGTCAAGCTTCCTGGAGATTTCCTAGCATGAAACGCAAATGTGCTGTGTTTTTTATTTCATTATGAATACGCTGCCTAACCTCTTTATTGTATGGAATTAGAATACAAAATTTGGAATGGAAAAAGGCAAAACAAACGCAAACACAGAAGAAATTTAGGAAATTGCCAGTGACGGAACCTGAATGCTGCTGATTGAATACACCTGAAAATCCCTTTTGCACTCAATTTGGAGGGAATTCTTAGCTGTCCCTTCGGCAAAAGTGTTAAATTTCATGTACAAAACACAAAAAATCACCTTGGTCGAGTAGCCTGTAGTTTTGGTAGCATGAAACGCCAAGGTTCTGTGTTTTTATTTCATCATCAATACTCTCCCTAAACTCCTCTTTGTATGGTGTCAGAATATAAAATTTGGAAAGGAAGACGGCAAAACAAATGGAAACTCAAAACAAATTCAGGAAATTGCCTATCAAGAAAACTGAATGGTGCTGATTGAATACACCTGAAAATCCCATTCAAACTCGAAGTGGAGTGAATTACTAGCTGTCCCCTCGGCAAAATTCTTAATATTTCTTTTTCCAAAACTTAAAACTCGCCATCGTGGAGCTGCCAGTAGTTTTCTTTGCATGAAACCCCAATGTGGTGTGTTTTTTATCTCATTATGAATACTCTGCCTACCCTCATTTTTGTATGGAGTCAGAATACAAAATTTGGAAAGGAAGAAGGCAAATAAAACACAAACCCAGAACAACTTTAGGAAATTTCCTAACAAGAAACCTGAAAGCTGCTGATTGATTACACCTGAAAATCCCTTTCACACTCGATTTGGAGGGAATTCCTAGCTGTCCCTTCGGCAAAATGCTTACATTTTTTTTTTTTTCGAAAACACAAAAACTCACCTTGGTCGAGCAGCCCGGAGTTTTGCTAGCATGAAACGCCAATGTGCTGTGTTTTTTATTTCATTATGAATACTCTGCCAAACCTCTTTTTTTGTATGGAGTCAGAATACAAAATTTGTAAAGGAAGAAGGATAAAAAACACAAACCCAGAACATATTTAGGAAACTTCCAAACAAGAAACCTGAATTCTGCTGATTGAATACACCTGAAAATCCCATTCAAACTCAATGTGGATGGAATTCCTTGCTGTTCCCTCTGAAAATTAGTTACATTTTATTTCAAAAACACAAAAACTCTCCTTGGTCGAGTTGCGTGTAGCTTTTCTAGCATGAAACGCCAATGTGCTGTGTTTTTTATTTCATTATGATTACTCTGCTTAACGTCCTGTTTGTATGTAGTGAGAATACAAAATTTGGAAAGGAAGAAGGCAAAACAAATGCAAACCCAAAACAAATTTACGAAATTGCCAAACAAAAAACCTGAATGCTGCTGATTGAATACACCTGAAAATCATATTTAAACTTGCTGTAGAGGGAATTCCTAGCTGTCCCCTTGGCAAAATATTTACATTTCTTTTTCCAAAACACAAAAACACCTTCTTCGAGTTTTCTGTAGATTTATAAGCATTAAACGACAATGTGCCGTATTTTCTAATTCATTACTGATACTCTGCCTAACCTCTTTTTTGTATAGAATTAGAATACAAAATTTGGAATAGAAGAAGTCAAAACAAACGCAAACTCAGGACAAATTTAGGAAATTGCCAGACAAGAAACCTGAATGCTGCTTGAAGAATACACCTGAAAATCGCATTCACACTAGATTTAGAGGGAATTACTATTTGTGCCCTCGGCAAAATGCTTACATTACTTATTCCAAAACACAAAAACTCACCCTGGTGGAGCTGCCTGTAGTTTTGCTAGCATGTAACGCCAATGTGCTCTGCTTTTCTTTTCAATATGAATACTCTGCCTACCCTCTTTTTTGTATGGAGTCAGAATACAAATTTTGGAAAGGAAGAAGGCAAAACAAAAGCAAACCCAGAACAAATTTAGGAAATTGCCAATCAAGAAACCTGAATGCTGCGGATTGAATACACCTGAAAATCCCATTCACACTCGATGTGGAGGGAATCCTAGCTGTATCCTCGGCAAAAGGGTAAAATTTCAGGTTCCAAAACACAGAAACACACCTTCTTCGAGTTTTATGTCGATTTATAAGCATCAAACGCCAATGTGCTGTGTTTTTTTATTTCATTATGAATACTCTGCCTAACGTCTTGTTTGTATGGAGTGACAATACAAAATTTGGAAAGGAAGAAGGCAAAACAAACGGCAACCCAGAACAAATTTAGGAAATTGCCAATCCAGAACCCTGAATGCTGCCGGTTCAATACCCTTGAACATCCCATTCACACTCGATTTGGAGGGAATTCCTAGCTGTCCCCTCGGAAAATTAGTTACATTTTATTTCCAAAACACAAAAACTTTCCTTGGTTTAGTTGCGTGTAGTTTTCCTATCATGAAACACCAATGTGCTGTTTTTTATTTCATTATGAATACTCTGCCTAACCTCTTTTTTGTATGGAGTCAGAATTCAAATTTTGGAATGGAAGAAGGGAAAGCAAACGCAAACCCAGAAAAAAATTAGGAAATTGCCAAACAAGAAACCTGAATGCTGCTGAAAGAATACACCTGAAAATCCCATTCACACTCGATTTGGAGGGAATTCCTAGCAGTCCCCTCGGCAAAATGTTTACATTTCTTTTTCCAAAACACAAAAACTCTCCTTGGTCGAGTTGCCTGTAGCTTTCCTAGCAGGAAACACCAATATCTGTGTTTTTTATTTCATTTTAAATCCTCTGCCGAACCTCTTCTTTGTATGGAGTCAGAATACAAAATTTGGAAAGGAAGAAGGCCAAACAAATGCAAACCCAATACAAATTTAGTAAATTGCCAAACTAGAAACCTGAATGCTGCGGATTGAATACAGCTGAAAATCCCATTTACCCTTGAATTGGAGGAAATTCCTAGCTGTCCCCTCGGCAAAATGGTTACATTTCTTTTCCAAAACACAAAAATTCTCCTTGGTCAAGTAACTTGTTGGGAGCCACTGTGCTGGTTTCCCTGTGTAGGCCTTTGTTAAATTCACCTTCAACTCTGTTCCTGTAAGGAGGTTTCACTAGAGAATTCCGTTTGTACAGCTCATTGATATGGTTAGCACTTCATAAACAAAGTCATAGACAAGTCAGGGTCAGTCTTGGCTTGTGGAATTCCTGGGGGGAAAAAAGGTCACCATGCTCTAGGAGAATGATCAAAACAAGGGCACTCCACTAAAATTAACTATGTTATGACTGTGTTACAAAAAGCCTGATAAGTTGCTTGCGTGTGTTGTTGACTTCTCTATTGCCTTGAGTTGCAGCTGATTATGTATAAAATATCACTGAAATGCTGGAATAAACGAGACCTTGATCAGAGTACTGTCTTGGTCTCCCTTCTCGTGTCTGGTTTGTCTCCCCATTCGGGTCTGCCCTCCTCATGTTCCAGTTGACTACCCTGCGGGCCGGGGCAAGTGGCGCCCAACGTGGGGCATGAGAAATGGGAATTGAGCTGAACGTCGCTGAAAAAGCCGGCTGTTTCATTTAGGTCGCCGCCTCATCTCATAAGAGCCACCGCAGACAATTCATCTGTGATACAGGCCAGGAGAAGGTGAGTGAAGACCTGCATAGTAGCCACCGCGTCATGACCCGTACGTGATACAGGCTACGAGGGTAAGTGGAGCGACGCAATTATGGTACAAACACTATGTAAGCAGGAACTCTTTGTGAAAGGGTTAAAAGCACTCAAGGCACGAGGAGCAAGGGTTAAAAAAGGCAAGCATAGAACAGTTCATTAGTGCTATAGGAATAGTCAGTCCTTGGTTCGCGGAAGGAGTCATGAATGAGCAACATTGGGATTTGCTCAGAAAAGATTTAAATGTGCATTTAAAGAGAGAAAGCAAGCTGTGACAAAGGCTGTGAAAACTTTATTGCAGATGTAGAAAATAGGGTTAAAGAAACAAACCGTAGAGTAGTTTATCAGTGCTGTTGAAAAAATTAGCCCTTGGTTTGCTAAAGAGGGTGTTGTGAATAAAAAACACTGGGAGTAAAAAATATAGATATAGATATAGATATAGATATAGATCAGTGTACACTGGACAGCCCTCACCTTGCATTTAAATATTTCATTTAAAGTAAATATTACCTGTTGTGAAGTTAATATTACTATGTAAAATGAGGAATTGTGGTGACAGTGTCTGGACTACCCATTCTGTTTTTGTATTATGTACTAACTCTACCTTTATTATTGATAGAAATGCTTGAGCAGATTAGGCTTGGTTTGCTTTACAAAAAAAGTGTAAATCAAAATATGCTGCAAATAGTTAAGATTCCACAAACCTGCAAAAATGTAATAATTATAGATAATAAGAGGCTAATTCCCTCAGATATGTTTCAATTTATCCTTAAAACACATTGAATATTATTGTGTTTGTTTGCTGGATGTATACTTATATGAAAAATTTGTATTGTATTCTTATGATGTGTTAATTATGTCTAGCCCTCGATGCAACCGTAGAACAAAATGTAAGGACACATTTTGGGGATGGAGAGGCTTGTACCTAGGTTCGGCTCTGGTAACCTTCTCCTGCTCCTTGGGAGCCTGGCCAGTTCCCAGGGAGGAGGATAAAGGAATGTTTCTGATAAACAGGTGCACATGCTTCGTGTCTCGGCTCTCTGGCCATATCCGAGATGGGACACACTGCTTGCCTAAAATCTTAGCCATGAGCCAGCCTTGACCTTGGGGCTTTAAGAGGGAGCCAGGACAACTCTCTGCTACTGCTGTTTCATCCTGGGGGAACACGCAATCAAGCTGAATGTTAAACATGCCCATGATGATTACTGATGATGTTTAATTCTCAGTATGGATCATTTTCCGGTGCTGTATAAAAATTACCTAGTGATGCCCACAGTACTGTAAATTCTACCAAACATAAGTACAATGCAGACAAGGATCGATTGGCTATTGTGGCTGAGGTGTTCTGTGACAGTCCCTTTGATGAGAAATTAACAAAATGGATTAATTTAAAAACAGGACATTCAGGACCTGCCACTCTATTTGGTATGTCATTACAAAAATCAACAAGGAGGGCTATGCCTGATAAATGAGGGTGCTTTAAATGTGGGCAGCAGGGACATGTACAAAAATTGTCCAAAAGTCAAAAATCAAAATAAGACTCCTCCTGGGATTTTCCCCCGGTGCTAAAGGGGAAGGCATTGGGCCAATGAATGTCACTCCAAAACTGATAAAGAAGGTAATTCATTAAAGAACAGTTTTCAGGAAACTGAAAGTGGGGCCAGCCTCAGGCCATCCCTACAGGGATCAGTGGATCGTCTTGCTATAGTATCATTAAAGCAATGGAGCCATGTTTATTGCAACATTCTGTTAATCTATGCTCCTTTACCATCTTTCCTCTAAATAATTGTAGTGTGCACTACAAGGCTTGCAGCGTATTTCTTGTGGATTAAACTAAAAGTAACTAAGTGTGTGCACAGCAGGCAGCTGAAAAATATTTACTGTCACAAATGGGCATAGTCGGCAGGATCCGCAAGTATACAAAGCAATGCCTTTCTTTAATAAGAAAACTGAAGTTGCATGTGTAACTTATGATGTTCCTGGCTGCAAAGACCCTCAGTTTGCCTCTTTGGTGAAGGAATGGGCTCTCTGCTCAGGATTGAGTGAGAATTGGGATGGCAAGTTATGAAGTGCACAGCCTCCACAAGTTATTGAGGTTTTGCAAACAGTGCCGGTAAAAAAGAGGGATAAACTACAGGCTTTGGGGAGCTGAGGATGGATTTTGTCATGCTAGGAAAACTACCGGCAACTTGACCAAGGTGAGTTTATGTGTTTTGGAAAATGAAATGGAACGCTTTTGCCGAGGGAAATCTAGGAATTGCCTCCAAATCTAGTGTGAAAGGGATTTTCAGGTGTATTCAATCAGCAGCATAAGGTTTCTTGTTTGGCAATTTCCTAAATTTGTTCTGGGTTTGCGTTTGTTTTACCTTCTTCCTTTTTAAATATGGTATTCTCACTCCATACAAAAAAAGAGGTTAGGTAGAGTATTCATAATGAAAAAAAAAAAAACAGCACAATGGCGTTTCATGCTAGGAAAACTACAGGCAACTCGACAAAGGTGAGTTTTTGTGTTTTGGAAAATGAAATGGAACGCTTTTGCCGAGGGAAAGCTAGGAATTCCCTCCAAATCAAGTGTGAATGGGATTTTCAGGTGTATTCAATCAGCAGCATCAGGTTTCTTGATTGGCAATTTCCTAAATTTGTTCTGGCTTTGCGTTTGTTTTGCCTTCTTCCTTTCCAAAAGTTGTATTCTGACTCCATGCAAACAAGACATTAGACAGAGTATTCATAATGAAATAAAAAACACAGCACATTGGTGTTTCATGCTTGGAAAGCTAGAGGCAACTCGACCAAGGTGAGTTTTTGTTTTTTGGAAAAAGGAACGTAAGCATCTTGCCGAGGGCACAGCTAGGAATTCTATCCACATCGAGTGTGAATGGGATTTTCAGGTGTATTCTTTCAGCAGCATTCAGGTTTCTTGTTTGGCAATTTCCTAAATTTGTTCTATTTTTGTGTTTGTTTTGCCTTCTTCCTTTCCAAATTTTGTATTCTGACTCCATACAAACAAGACATTAGACAGAGTATTCATAATCAAATAAAAAACACAGCACATTGGTGTTTCATGCTAGGAAAGCTACAGGCAACTCGACCAAGGTGAGTTTTTGTGTTTTGGAAAAAGAAATGTAAGCATTTTGCCGAGGGCACAGTTAGGAATTCCCTCCACATCGAGTGTGAATGGGATTTTCAGGTGTATTCAATCCACAGCTTTCAGGTTTCTTGATTGGCAATTTCCTAAATGTGTTCTGGGTTTGCGTTTGTTTTGCCTTCTTCCTTTCCAAATCTTGTATTCTGACTCCATACAAACCAGAGGTTAATAAGAGTATTCACAATGAAATAAAAAAAACAGCACATTGCCGATTCATGCTAAGAAAACTGCCCGCAAATCGACCGAGATGAGTTTTTGTGTTTTCGAAATAAAATATAATTTTGCCGAGGGGACAGCTAGGAATTCCCTCCACATCGAGTTGGAATGGGATTTTCAGGTGTATACTTTCAGCAGCATTCTGGTTTCTTGATTGGCAATTTTTTAAATTTGTTCTATTTTTGCATTTCTTTTGCCTTCTTCCTCTCCAAATTTTGTAATCTGATTCAATACAAAAAAGAGGTTAGGCAGAGTATTCATAATGAAATAAAAAACACAGCACATTGGCGTTTCGTGCTTGGAAAGCTACAGGCAACTCCACCAAGTTCAGTTTTTTTGTTTTGGAAAAAGGAATGTAACCATTTTGCTGAGGGCACAGCTAGGAAATCCCAACAAATTGAGTGTGAATGGGATTTTCAGGTGTATTCAATCAGCAGCATTCAGGTTTCTGGATTGGCAATTTCGTAAATTCTGTGTGGGTTTGCTATTGTTTTGCCTTCTTCCTTTCCAAATTTTGTATTCTGACTCCATACAAACAAGAGGTTAGGCAGAGTATTCATAATGAAATAAAAAATACAGCACATTGGCGTTTCATGCTAGGAAAGCTACAGGCAACTCGAACAAGATTCGTTTTTCTGTTTTGGAAAAAGAAATGTAACCATTTTCCCCAGGACACATCTAGGAATTCCCTCCAAATCGAGTGTGAATGGGATTTTCAGGTGTATTCTTTCAGCAGCATTCAGGTTTCTTTGTTGTCAATTTCCAAAATTTGTTCTGGTTTTGCGTTTGTTTTGCCTTCTTCCTACCAAATCTTGTATTCTGACTCCATGCAAACCAGAGGTTAGGCAGAGTATTCATAATGAAATAAAAAACACAGCACTTTGGCGTTTCATGTTAGGAAGGCTACAGGTAATTCGACCAAGATGAGTTTTTGTGTTTTGGAAAATGAATTGTAACCATTTTGTCGAGGGGACAGCTAGGAATTCCCTCCAAATCGAGTGTGAATGGGATTTTCAGGTGTATACTTTCAGCATCATTCTGGTTTCTTGTTTGGCAATTTCCTGAAATTGTTCTGGGTTTGCCTTTGTTTTGCCTTCTTCCTTTCCAAATTTTGTATTCTGATTCAATACAAAAAAGAGGTTAGGCAGAGTATTCATAATGAAAAAAAAAACACAGCACTTTGGCGTTTCATGCTAGGAAAGCTACAGACAACTAGACCAAGGTGAGTATTTGTGTTTTGGAAAAATAAATGTAACCATTTTGCCAAAGTGACAACTAGGAATTCCCTCCAAATCGAGTGTGAATTGGATTTTCAGGTGCATTCAATCCGCATTATTCAGGTTTCTTGTTTGGAAATTTCCTAATTTAGTTCTGGGTTTGCGTTTGTTTTCTTCCTACCAAATTTTGTATTCTGACTCCATACAAACAAGAGGTTAGGCAGAGTATTCATAATGAAATAAAAAACACAGCACATTGGCGTTTCATGCTAGCAAAACTACAGGCAGCTCGATGAAGTTGAGTTTTTGTGTTTTGGAAAAAGGAATGTAAGCATCTTGCCGAGGGCACAGCTAGGAATTCCCTCCACATCGAGTGTGAATGGGATATTCATGTGTGTTCAATCTGCATCATTCAGGTTTCTTGATTGGCAATTACCTGAATTTGTTCTGGGTTTGCGTTTGTTTTGCCTTCTTCCTTTCGAAATGTTGTATTCTGACTCCATACAAACAAGAGGTTAGGAAGATTATTCATAATGAAATAAAAAAACACAGCACTTTGGCTTTTCATGCTAGCAAAACTGCCCGCAACTTGACCAAGATGAATTTTGTGTTTTCGAAACAAAATATAAATAATTTTGCAGAGGAGACAGTTAGGAATTGCCTCCAAATCGATTGTGAATGGGATTTTCAGGTGTATACTTTCAGCAGCATTCTGGTTTCTTGTTTGGGAATTTCCTAAATTTACTCTATTTTTGTGTTTGTTTGGCTTTCTTCCTTTCCATATTTTGTATTCTGACTCCATACAAACAAGAGGTTAGGCAGAGTGTTCATAAAGAAATAAAAAACACATCACATTGGCATTTCATGCCAAAAAAACTGCCCACAACTCGACCAAGATGATTTTTGTGCTTTCGAAATAAAATATAAATAATTTTGCCGAGGAGACAGCTAAAAATTCCCTCCACATCGAGTGTGAATTGGATTTTCAGGTGTAATCTTTCAGCAGCATTATGGTTTCTTATTTGTCAATTTCCGAAATTTTTTCTGGGTTTGCATTTGTTTGGCCTTTTTCCTTTCCAAATTTTGTATTCTGACTCCATACAAAGAAGAGGTTCGGCAGAGTATTCATAATGAAATAAAAAACACAGCACATTGGCGTTTCATGCTAGCAAAGCTACAGGCAACTCCACTAAGGTGAGTTTTGTGTCTTGGAAAAATAAATGTAACCGTTTTTCCGAGGGGACAGCTAGGAATTCCCTCCAAATCGAGTGTGAATGGGATTTTCAGGTGTATTCTTTCAGCAGCATTCAGGCTTCTTGTTTGGCAATTTCCTAATTTTGCTCTGGGTTTGCGTTTGTTTTCCCTTCTTCCTATCCAAATTTTGTATTCTGACTCCATAAAAAAAAGAGGTTAGGGAGAGTATTCATAATGAAATAAAAAACACAGCACATTGGCGATTCATGCTAGGAAAGCTACAGCCAACTTGACCAAGGAGTGTTTTTGTGTTTCGGAAAAAAAAATGTAAGCATTTTGCCGAGGGCACAGCTAGGAATTCCCTCCATATCGAGTGTGAATGGGATTTTCAGGTGTATTCAACGAGCAGCATTCAGGTTTCTGGATTGGCAATTTTGTAAATTATGTGTGGGTTTGCTTTTGTTTTGCCTTCTTCCTTTTTAAATTTTGTATTCTGACTCCATACAAAAAAGAGGTTAGGCAGAGTATTCATAATGAAATAAAAAACGCAGCACATTGGTGTTTCATGCTAGGAAAGCTACAGGCAACTCGACCAAGGTGAGTTTTTGTATTTTGGAAAAAGGAATGTAAGCATCTTGCCGAGGGCACAGCTAGGAATTCCCTCCACATCGAGTGTGAATGGGATTTTCAGGTGTATCCTTTCAGCAGCATTCAGATTTCTTGATTGGCAATTTGCTAAATTTGTTCTATTTTTGCGTTTGTTTTGCCTTCTTCCTTTTTAAGTTTTGTATTAAGACTCCATACAAACAAGAGGTTAGGAAGAGTATTCATAATGAAATAAAAAACACAGCACATTGCTGTTTCATGCTAGGAAAGCTACAGGCAACTCGACCAAGGTGAGTTTTTGTATTTTGGTAAAAGGAATGTAAGCATCTTGCCGAGGGCACAGCTAGGAATTCCCTCCACATCGAGTGTGAATGGGATTTTCAGGTGTATCCTTTCAGCAGCATTCAGGTTTCTTGATTGGCAATTTCCTAAATTTGTTCTATTTTTGCGTTTGTTTTGCCTTCTTCCTTTCCAAATTTTGTATTCTGACTCCATACAAAAAAGTGGTTAGGCAGAGTATTCATAATGAAATAAAAAACACAGCACATTGGTATTTCATGCTAGGAAAGCTACAGGCAACTCGACCAAGGTGAGTTTTTGTGTTTGGGAAAACGAAATGTAACCATTTTTCCGAGGGGACAGCTAGGAATTCCCTCCAAATCGAGTGTGAATGGGATTTTCATGTGTATTCAATCGGAAGCTTTCGGTTTCTTCTTTGGCAATTTACTAATTTTGTTATGGGTTTGTGTTTGTTTTCCCTTCTTCCTATCCAAATTTAGTATTCTCACTAATTCCAAAAAAGAGGTTAGGCAGAGTATTCATAATGAAATAAAAAACACATCATATTGGCGTTTCATGCTAGCAAAAAAGGGCACAACTTGACTAATATGAGTTTTTGTGTTTTCGAAATAAAATATAAATAATTTTGCCGAGGGGACAGTTAGGATTTCCCTCAAAATCAAGTGTGAATGGGATTTTCAGGTGTATTCTTTCAGCAGCATTCTGGTTTCTCGTTTGGCAATTACCTAAATTTGCTCAATTTTGTGTTTGTTTGGCCTTCTTCCTTTCCAAATTTTGTATTCTGACTCCATATAAAAAAGAGGTTAGGCAGAGTATTCATAATGAAATAAAAAACATAGCATATTGGCGTTTCATGCTAGCAAAAATACATGCAGCTCGATGAAGGTGAGTTTTTGTGTTTTGGAAAAGGAAATGTAACCATTTTGCCGAGGGCACATTAGGAATTCCCCCAAATCGAGTGTGAATGGGATTTTCAGGTGTATTCAATCAGTAGCATTTAGGTTTCTGGACTGGCAATTTCCTGAATTTGTTATGGGTTTGCGTTTGTTTTGCCTTCTTCCTTTCGAAATTTTGTATTCTGACTCCATACAAACAAGAGGTTAGGTAGAGTATTCATAATGAAATAAAAAACACAGCACTTTGGCGTTTCATGCTAGTAAAGCTACAGGCAACTTGACCAAGGTGATTTTTTGTGTTTTGGGAAAAAAAAGGTAACAATTTTGCTGAGGGCACAGCTAGGAATTCCCTCCAAATCGAGTGTGAATGGGATTTACAGGTGTATATTTTCAGCAGCATTCAGGTTTCTTTTTTTGGCAATTTCCTAATTTTGTTCTGGGTTTCCGTTTTTTTTCCCTTCTTCCTATCCAAATTTTGTATTCAGTCTCCATAGAAAAAAGAGGTTAGGAAGAGTATTCATAATGAAATAAAGAACACAGCACATTGGCATTTCATGCTAGCAAAAATGCCCACAACTCGACCAAGATGAGTTTTTGTGTTTTCAAAATAAAATATAAATAATTTTGCTGAGGGGACAGCTAGGAATTCCCTCCACATCAAGTTTGAATTGGATTCTCAGGTGTATTCAATCAGCAGCATTCAGGTTTCTGGATTGACAATTTCAAAAATTATTTTTGCGTTTGCATTTGATTTGCCCTCTTCCTTTCCAAAAGTTTGTATTCTGACTCCATACAAACAAGAGGTTAGGCAGAGTATTCATAATGAAATAAAATACACAGCACATTGGCGATTCATGCTAGGAAAGTTACAGCCAACTCGACCGAGGAGAGTTTTTGTGTTTTGGAAAAAAAAATGTAAGCCTTTTGCCGAGGGCACAGCTAGGAATTCCCTCCACATCGAGTGTGAATGGGATTTTCAGGTGTATTCTTTCAGCAGCATTCTGGTTTCTTGTTTTGCAATTTCCTAAATTTGTTCTGCCTTTGCATTTGTTTTGCCTTCTTCCTTTCCAAATTTTGTATTCTGACTCCATACAAACAAGAGGTTAGGAAGAGTATTCATAATGAAATAAAAAACACAGCACTTTGGCGTTTCATGCTAGGAAAGCTACAGGTAACTCGACCAACGTGAGTGTTTGTGTTTTGGAAAAATAAATGTAACCATTTTGCCGAAGTGACAACTAGGAATTCCCTCCTAATCGAGTGTGAATGGGATTTTCAGGTGTATTCAATCCCCAGCATTCAGGTTTCTTTTTTGGCAATTTCCTAATTTTGTTATGGGTTTGCCTTTGTTGTCCCTTCTCCCTATCCAAATTTTGTATTCTGGCTCCACACAAAAAAGAGGTTAGGCAGAGTATTCATAATGAAATAAAATCACAGCACATTGGTATTTCATGCTAGCAAAACTGCCCGAAACTCGACCATGATGAGTTTTGTGTTTTCTAAATAAAAGATAAATAATTTTGCAAAGGGGAAAGCTAGGAATTCCCTCCACATTGAGTGTGAATGGTATTTTCAGGTTTATTCTTTCAGCAGCATTCAGGTTTCTTGTTTTGCAATTTCCTAAATTTGTTCTGGGTTTGCGTTTGTTTTGCCTTCTTCCTTTCCAAATTTTGTATTCTGACTCCATACCAAAAAGAGGTTAGGCAGAGTATTCATAATGAAATAAAAAACACAGCACATTGGCGATTCATGCTAGGAAAGCTAAAGGCAACTCCACCAAGGTCATTTTTTCTGTTTTGGAAAAAGAAATGTAAGCATTTTGCTGAGGGCACAGCTAGGAATTCTCTCCAAATCGAGTGTGAATGGGATTTTCAGGTGCATTCAATCCCCAGCATTCAGGTTTCTTGATTGGCAATTTGCTGAATTTGTTCTGGATTTGCGTTTCTTTTGCCTTCTTCCTTTCCAAATTTTGTATTCTGACTCCATACAAACAAGAGGTTAGGAAGTGTATTCATAATGAAATAAAAAACATAGCACTTTGGCGTTTCATGCTAGGAAAGGTACAGGTAACTCGACCAAGGTGAGTATTTGTGTTTTGGAAAAATAAATGTAACCATTTTGCCGAAGGGACAACTAGGAATTCCCTCCAAATCGACTGTGAATGGGATTTTCAGGTGCATTCATTCCGCATCATTCAGGTTTCTTGTTTTGCAATTTCCTAATTTTGTTATGGGTTTGCCTTTGTTGTCCCTTCTCCCTATCCAAATTTTGTATTCTGACTCCATACCAAAAAGAGATTAGGCAGAGTATTCATAATGAAATAAAAAACACAGCGCTTTGGCGTTTCATGCTAGGAAAGCTACAGGCAACTCGACTAAGGTGATGTTTTTCTGCTTTGGAAAAAGAAATGTAACAATTTTGCTGAGGGCACAGAGAGGAATTCCCTCCAAATGGAGTGTGAATGGGATTTTCAGATGTATTCAATCCATAGCATTCAGGTTTCTTGATTGGCAATTTCCTAAATTTGTTCTATTTTTGTGTTTGTTTTGCCTTCTTCATTTTTAAATATGGTATTTTGACTCAATACAAAAAAGAGGTTAGGCAGAGTATTCATAATGATATGAAAAACACAGCACATTGGCGTTTCATGCTAGGAAAGCTACAGGCAACTAGAGCAAGGTGATTTTTTCTGTTTTGGAAAAAGAAATGTAACCATTTTGCCGAGTGCACTGCTAGGAATTCCTCCACATCGAGTGGGAATGGGATTTTCAGGTGTATTCAATCATCAACATTCAGATTCCTTGATTCTCAATTTCCTGAATTTGTTCTGGGTTTGCGTTTGTTTTGCCTTCTTCCTTTCCAAATTTTGTATTCTGACTCCATACAAACAAGAGGTTAGGAAGAGTATTCATAATGAAATAAAAAAAACAGCACATTGGCGATTCATGCTAGGAAAGCTACAGGCAACTCGACCAAGGTGATTTTTTGTGTTTTGGAAAAAGAAATGTAAGAAATTTGCCGAGGGCACAGCTAGGAATTCCCTCCAAATCGAGTGTGAATGGGATTTTCAGGTGCATTCAATCCCCAGCATTCAGGTTTCTAGATTGGCAATTTGCTGAATTTGTTCTGGATTTGCTTTTCTTTTGCCTTCTTCCTATCCAAATTTTGTTCTGACTCCATACAAACAAGAGGTTAGGAAGAGTATTCATAATGAAATAAAAAACACAGCACTTTGGCATTTCATGCTAGGAAAGATACAGGTAACTCGACCAAGGTGAGTGTTTGTGTTTTGGAAAAATAAATGTAACCATTTTGCCGAAGGGACAACTAGGAATTCCCTCCAAATCGAGTGTGAATGGGATTTTCAGGTGCATTCAAACCGCATCATTCAGGTTTCTTGTTTTGCAATTTCCTAATTTTGTTCTGGGTTTGCGTTTGTTTTCTCTTCTTCCTATCCAAATTTTGTATTCTGACTCCATACAAAAAAGTGGTTATTCAGAGTATTCATAATGAATTAAAATCACAGCACATTGGTATTTCATGCTAGCAAAACTGCCCGAAACTGGACCATGATGAGTTTTGTGTTTTCTAAATAAAATATAAATAATTTTGCCGAGGGCACAGCTAGGAATTCCCTATAAATCGAGTGGGAATGGGATTTTCAGGTGTATTCTTTCAGCAGCATTCAGATTTCTTGATTGGCAATTTCATGAATTTGTTCTGGGTTTGCGTTTGTTTTGCCTTCTTCCTTTCCAAATTTTGTATTCTGACTCCATACAAACAAGAGGTTAGGCAGAGTATTCATAATGAAATAAAAAACACAGCACATTGGCGATTCATGCTAGGAAAGCTACAGGTAACTCGACCAAGGTGATTTTTTGTGTTTTGGAAAAAGAAATGTAAGCATTTGGCCGAGGGCACAGCTATGAATTCCCTCCACATCGAGTGTGAATGGGATTTTCAGGTGTATTCAATCCACAGCATTCAGGTTTCTTGTTTGGCAAAATCCTAAATTTGTTCTGGGTTTACCTTTGTTTTGCCTTCTTCCTTTCCAAAATTTGTATTCTGACTCCATACAAACAAGAGGTTAGGAAGAGTATTCATAATGAAATAAAAAACACAGCACTTTGGCGTTTCATGCTAGGAAAGCTACAGGTAACTCGAAAAGGTGATTTTTTCTGTTTAGGAAAAAGAAATGTAACCATTTCGCTGAGTGCACAGCTAGGAATTCCTCCACATCGAGTGGGAATGGGATTTTCAGGTGTATTCAATCAGCAAAATTCAGGTTCCTTGATTGGCAATTTTGTAAATTTGTTCTGGGTTTGCGTTTGTTTTGCCTTTTCCTTTCCAAATTTTGTATTCTGACTCCATACAAACAAGAGGTTAAGCAGAGTATTCATAATGAAATAAAAAACACAGCACATTAGCGATTCATGCTAGGAAAGCTACCGGTACTCGAACAAGGTTAGTTTTTGTGTTTTGAAAATGAAATGTAAACCTATTGAAGTGAAATGGACACTATGAGAAACAGTAACTTGACAAGCTCTTGTGCTGACTGTTGTTGTAGAATGTAATACTTTATCCAGTTTAGTAATTTTTTTATTCTAATACTATTGGTTGAACTCCGTAATTAACAAACAATTATTCGTAGGTGTTCAAATTTTAACTGAAAAGTGATCCCTGTGAAATATAAGAGTGGGAATAAGAGAGGGAGGAGATGTACAATTTGGGACATGCTCAATCGGAACTGCCCCAAATGATGGAGTTAGAATTGTGCCAGGGATTTCCAATACAGTCACATCAAGGTGGCATGTACCAACGCCATCTCACTAGTCCAAGTGATCAATTTCAGTTCACAATTGATCACACTGATAGGTCTAAGAGTCAAAGGGATCACACAAACAAGACTAGTGTCTGCTAATACTAACTGATAGAGCTCTTGTGCTGACTGTTGTTGTACAATGTAATACTTTATCCATTTTAGTAATTTTTTTAATTCTAGTACTATTGGTTGAACTCTGTAATTTACAAACAATTGTTCTTAGGTGTTCAAATTTTAACTGAAAAGTGATCCCTGTGAAATATAAGAGTGGGAATAAGAGAGGGAGGAGATGTACAATTTGGGACATGCTCAATCAGTCGTGCCCCAAATGATGGAGTTAGAAATGTGCCAGGGAATTCCAATACAATCCCATCAAGGTGGCATGTAACAAGGCCATCTCACTAGTCCAAGTGATCAAATTCAGTTCACAATTGATCACACTGATAGGTCTAAGAGTCAAAGGGATCACACAAACAAGACTAGTGTCTGCTAATACTAACTGATAGAATCAAAAATGGAGAGAATGATCCAACATGGGAAGCGAGATACACAGCAGACTCATAGAATGGTAGATGTCCTAAATAGCACTTTGGCCTCAGAATCAGCCCTTAAGGCATTCAGATCTGGCTCAAGAGCCCATGAGAATATTCTAGGCATGGAAAGCCAAGACACTCTGGAAAAAAAAAGAAGACCTAAATGAAAGATCTCTGGGAGTGAGATCCCAGTGGAACGAATGGGGCCATCAAAGAAGGAGGTACCTTTCTCTGAAGGGAGGAGAGAACCTCCACTTTGACTATGACCCTGTTGGAATAAGATTGAAGTCGGCGAACCCTAAAGGCTTCCATAGCCTTGGCAACTCATGACTAGAACCTAGGGAGATTACTGATGCCATAAACAAGAGTGTCAAATTGTTAAATCAACTTCAGGAGTCACTGTGTACTTACGTCTCATGTGGGATCTGTCCTTAATGTGTTGTCCAATGTGAAGTAATGCTATAACTAGCACTGAAACAGTATTTTACACTTTGTGTTTCTGTGTGGGTGCAAACTGATGAAATCTTTACTTAGTATATACTGAATCAATCTTCTGTATATAGATAATTAAAAATGAAAAAAAAATCTTGGTGTTAAATTGGAAATTGCATAGAAAATTAATCAATTTTTTAAAAAATATATCATGTAGGATCTCTGTCCTTACTGTGCTATACATTGTGAATTAATACTATAACTAGTACTCCAACAGTATTTTTCACTTTGTTGCTATGTGAGGGCAAACTGTTGAAATCTTTACTTAATATATAGTAAACTGATCTTCTGTATATAAAGAGAATTGAAAATGAATCTTGATGTGAAGCAAGGCGAGAGGGAGTGGGAAAGGGGAGGGTTGCGGGTGGGGGGGAATTTATGGGGGGGATCCATTGTAATCTATAAGCTGTATTTTGGAAATTTATATTCTTTAAATAAAAGCATTATAAAAAAAAACAAAAAAAAAAGAAAATGAAATGTAAGCATTTTGCCGAGGGCACATCTAGGAATTCCCTCCAAATCGAGTGTGAATGAGATTTTCAGGTGTATTCAGTCAGTAACGTTCAGGTTCCTTCATTGTCAATTTCCTAAATTTTTCTATTTTTTCTTTTGTTTTGCCTTCTTCCTTTCCAAAGTTTGTATCTGACTCCATACCAAAAAGAGGTTAGGCAGAGTATTCATAATGAAATAAAAAACACAGCGCTTTGGCGTTTCATGCTAGGAAAGCTAGAGGCAACTCGATCAAGGTGATTTTTTTCTGTTTTGGAAAAAAAATGTAACGATTTTGCCAAGGGCACAACTAGGAATTCCCTCCAAATCGAATGTAAATGGGATTTTCAGGTGTATTCAATCCGCAGCATTCAGGTTTCTTGATTGGCAATTTCCTTATTTGTTCTATTTTTGTGTTTGTTTTGCCTTCTTCATTTTTAAATATGGTGTTTTGACTCAATACAAAAAAGAGGTTAGGCAGAGTATTCATAATGATATGAAAAACACAGCACATTGGCGTTTCATGCTAGGAAAGCTACAGGAAACTCGAGCAAGGTGATTTTTTCTGTTTTGGAAAAAGAAATGTAACCATTTTGCCGAGTGCACAGCTAGGAATTCCTCCACATCGAGTGGGAATGGGATTTTCAGGTGTATTCAATCATCAACATTCAGGTTCCTTGATTGGCAATTTCCTGAATTTGTTCTTTGTTTGCGTTTGTTTTTCCTTCTTCCTTTCCAAATTTTGTATTCTGACTCCATACAAACAAGAGATTAGGCAGAGTATTCATAATGAAATAAAAAACACAGCACATTGGCGATTCATGCTAGGAAAGCTACAGGCAACTCGACCAAGGTCATTTTTTCTGTTTTGGAAAAAGAAATGTAACCATTTTGCCGAGGGCACAGCTAGGAATTCTCTAAAAATCGAGTGTGAATGGGATTTTCAGGTGCATTCAATCCCCAGCATTTAGGTTTCTTGATTGGCAATTTGCTGAATTTGTTCTGGTTTTGCTTTCTTTTGCCTTCTTCCTATCCAAATTTTGTATTCTGACTCCACACAAAAAAGAGGTTAGGCAGAGTATTCATAATGAAATAAAAAACACAGCACATTGGTATTTCATGCTAGCAAAACTGCCCGAAACTCGACCATGATGAATTTTGTGTTTTCTAAATAAAATATAAATAATTTTGCCAAGGGGAAAGCTAGGAATTGCCTCCGCATCTAGTGTGAATGGGATTTTCAGGTGTATTCTTTCAGCAGCATTCTGGTTTCTTGTTTTGCAATTTCCTAAATTTGTTCTGCCTTTGCGTTTGTTTTGCCTTCTTCCTTTCCAAATTTTGTATTCTGACTCCATACAAAAAAGTGGTTAGGCAGAGTATTCATAATGAAATAAAAAACACAGCGCTTTGGCGTTTCATGCTAGGAAAGTTACAGGCAACTCGAGCAAAGTGATTTTTTTGTGTTATGGAAAACGAAATGTAAGCATTTTGCTGAGGGCAGAGCTAGGAATTCCCTCCAAATCGAGTGTGAATGGGATTTTCAGGTGTATTCAATCCGCAGCATTCAGGTTTCTTGATTGGCAATTTCCTAAATTTGTTCTGGATTTGCTTTACTTTTGCCTTCTTCCTTTCCAAATTTTGTATTCTGACTCCATACAAACAAGAGGTTAGGAAGAGTATTCATAATGAAATAAAAAAAACAGCACATTGGCGATTCATGCTAGGAAAGCTACAGGCAACTCGACCAAGGTGATTTTTTGTGTTTTGGAAAAAGAAATGTAAGAATTTTGCCGAGGGCAGAGCTAGGAATTCCCTCCAAATCGAGTGTGAATGGGATTTTCAGGTGCATTCAATCCCCAGCATTCAGGTTTCTAGATTGGCAATTTGCTGAATTTGTTCTGGATTTGCTTTTCTTTTGCCTTCTTCCTATCCAAATTTTGTATTCTGACTCCATACAAACAAGAGGTTAGGAAGAGTATTCATAATGAAATAAAAAACACAGCACTTTGGCATTTCATGCTAGGAAAGATACAGGTAACTCGACCAAGGTGAGTGTTTGTGTTTTGGAAAAATAAATGTAACCATTTTGCCGAAGGGACAACTAGGAATTCCCTCCAAATCGATTTGAATGGGATTTTCAGGTGCATTCAAACCGCATCATTCAGGTTTCTTGTTTTGCAATTTCCTAATTTTGTTCTGGGTTTGCGTTTGTTTTCTCTTCTTCCTATCCAAATTTTGTATTCTGACTCCATACAAAAAAGTGGTTATTCAGAGTATTCATAATGAAATAAAATCACAGCACATTGGTATTTCATGCTAGCAAAACTGCCCGAAACTGGACCATGATGAGTTTTGTGTTTTCTAAATAAAATATAAATAATTTTGCCGAGGGCACAGCTAGGAATTCCCTATAAATCGAGTGGGAATGGGATTTTCAGGTGCATTCAATCCCCAGCATTCATGTTTCTTGATTGGCAATTTGCTGAATTTGTTCTGGATTTGCTTTTCTTTTGCCTTCTTCCTTTCCAAATTTTGTATTCTGACTCCATACAAACAAGAGGTTAGGAAGAGTATTCATAATGAAATAAAAAACACAGCACTTTGGCGTTTAATGCTAGGAAAGCTACAGGTAACTCGAAAAGTTGATTTTTTCTGTTTTGGAAAAAGAAATGTAACCATTAGGCTGAGTGCACAGCTAGGAATTCCTCCACATCGAGTGGGAATGGGATATTCAGGAGTATTCAATCAGCAAAATTCAGGTTCCTTGATTGGCAATTTTGTAAATTTGTTCTGGGTTTGCGTTTGTTTTGCCTTCTTCCTTTCCAAATTTTGTATTCTGACTCCATACAAACAAGAGGTTAAGCAGAGTATTCATAATGAAATAAAAAACACAGCACATTAGCGATTCATGCTAGGAAAGCTACCGGTACTCGACCAAGGTGAGTTTTTGTGTTTTGAAAATGAAATGTAAGCATTTTGCCGAGGGCACATCTAGGAATTCCCTCCAAATCGAGTGTGAATGAGATTTTCAGGTGTATTCAATCAGTAACGTTCAGGTTCCTTGATTGTCAATTTCCTAAATTTTTCTATTTTTTCTTTTGTTTTGCCTTCTTCCTTTCCAAAGTTTGTATTCTGACTCCATACCAAAAAGAGGTTAGGCAGAGTATTCATAATGAAATAAAAAACACAGCGCTTTGGCGTTTCATGCTAGGAAAGCTAGAGGCAACTCGATCAAGGTGATTTTTTTCTGTTTTGGAAAAAAAAATGTAACCATTTTGCCGAGGGCACAGCTAGGAATTCCCTCCAAATCGAATGTGAATGGGATTTTCAGGTGGATTCAATCCGCAGCATTCAGGTTTCTTGATTGGCAATATCCTAAATTTGTTCTATTTTTGTGGTTTTTTTGCCTTCTTCATTTTTAAATATGGTGTTTTGACTCCATACAAAAAAGAGGTTAGGCAGAGTATTCATAATGATATGAAAAACACAGCACATTGGCGTTTCATGCTAGGAAAGCTACAGGAAACTCGAGCAAGGTGATTTTTTCTGTTTTGGAAAAAGAAATGTATCCATTTTGCCGAGTGCACAGCTAGGAATTCCTCCACATCGAGTGGGAATGGGATTTTCAGGTGTATTCAATCATCAACATTCAGGTTCCTTGATTGGCAATTTCCTGAATTTGTTCTTTGTTTGCTTTTGTTGTTCCTTCTTCCTTTCCAAATTTTATATTCTGACTCCATACAAACATGAGGTTAGGCAGAGTATTCATAATGAAATAAAAAACACAGCACATTGGCGATTCATGCTAGGAAAGCTACAGGTAACTTGACCAAGGTGAGTGTTTGTGTTTTGGAAAAATAAATGTAACCATTTTGCCGACGGGACAACTAGGAATTCCCTCCAAATCGAGTGTGAATGGGATTTTCAGGTGCATTCAATCCGCATCATTCAGGTTTCTTGTTTTGCAATTTCATAATTTTGTTCTGGGTTTGTGTTTGTTTTCTCTTCTTCCTATCCAAATTTTGTATTCTGACTCCATACAAAAAAGAGGTTAGGCAGAGTATTCATAATGAAATAAAAAACACACCGCTTTGGCTTTTCTTGCTAGGAAAGCTACAGGCAACTCCACCAAGGTGATTTTTTCTGTATTTGAAAAAGAAATGTAAGCATTTTGCAGAGGGCACAGCTAGGAATTCCCTCCAAATCGAGTGTGAAATGGATTTTCAGGTGTATTCAACGAGCAGCATTCAGGTTTCTTGTTTGGCAATTTCCTAATTTTGTTCTGGGTTTGCTTTTTTTTTCCCTTCTTCCTTTCCAAATTTTGTATTCTGACTCCATACACAAAAGAGGTTAGGCAGTGTATTCATAATGAAATAGAAAACACAGCACATTGGCGATTCATGCTAGCAAAGCTACAGGCAATTCTTCCAGGGCGAGTTTTCGTGTTTTGGAAAAAGAAATGTAAGCATTTCGCCGAGGTCACAGCTAGGAATTCCCTCCACATCGAGTGTGAATGGGATTTTCAGGTGTGTTCAATCCGCAGCATCCAGGTTTCTTGATTGGCAATTTCCTAATTTGTTCTGGGTTTGCGTTGGTTTTCCATTCTTTATTATCCAAATTTTGTATTCTGATTCCATACAAACAAGAGGTTAATAAGAGTATTCATAATGAAATAAAAAACACAGCACTTTGGCTTTTCATGCTAGCAAAACTGCCTGCAACTCGACCAAGATGAGTTTTGTGTTTTCGAAACAAAATATAAATAATTTTGCCGAGGAGACAGTTAGGAATTGCCTCCAAATCGAGTGTATAGGGGATTTTCAGGTGTATACTTTCAGCAGCATTCTGGTTTCTTGTTTGGGAATTTCCTAAATTTACTCTATTTTTGTGTTTGTTTGGCTTTCTTCCTTTCCAAATTTTGTATTCTGACTCCATACAAAAAAGAGGTTAGGCAGAGTGTTCATAAAGAAATAAAAAAAACATCACATTGGCATTTCATGCCAAAAAAACTGCCCACAACTCGACCAAGATGATTTTTGTGCTTTCGAAATAAAATATAAATAATTTTGCCGAGGAGACAGCTAAAAATTCCCTCCACATCGAGTGTGAATTGGATTTTCAGGTGTAATCTTTCAGCAGCATTATGGTTTCTTATTTGTCAATTTCCAAAATTTGTTCTGGGTTTGCGTTTGTTTGGCCTTTTTCCTTTCCAAATTTTGTATTCTGACTCCATACAAAGAAGAGGTTCGGCAGAGTATTCATAATGAAATAAAAAACACAGCACATTGGCGTTTCATGCTAGCAAAGCTACAGGCAACTCGACTAAGGTGAGTTTTGTGTCTTGGAAAAATAAATGTAACCGTTTTTCCGAGGGGACAGCTAGGAATTCCCTCCAAATCGAGTGTGAATGGGATTTTCAGGTGTATTCTTTCAGCAGCATTCAGGCTTCTTGTTTGGCAATTTCCTAATTTTGTTCTGGGTTTGCGTTTGTTTTGCCTTCTTCCTTTCCAAATATGGAATTCTGACTCCATACAAAGAAGAGGTTAAGAAGAGTATTCATAATGAAATAAAAAACAGTACTTTTGCATTTCATGCTAGCAAAACTGCCCACAACTCGACCAAGATGAGTTTTGTGTTTTCGAAATAAAATATAAATAATTTTGCCGAGGGGACAGTTAGGAACTGCCTCCACATCGAGTGTGAATGGGATTTTCAGGTGTATTCTTTCAGCAGCATTCTGTTTCTTGTTTGGCAATTTCCTAAATTTACTCTATTTTTGTGTTTGTCCTTCTTCCTTTCCAAATTTTGTATTCTGACTCCATACAAAAAAGAGGTTAGGCAGAGTGTTCATAAGGAAATAAAAAACACAGCACATTTGCTTTTCATGCCGAAAAAACTGCCCACAACTCGACCAAGATAATTTTTGTTTTTTCGAAATAAAATATAAATATTTCGCCGAGGGCACAGCTAGGAATTCCCTCCACATCGAGTGTGAATGGGATCTTCATGTGTGTTCAATCCGCATCATTCAGGTTTCTTGATTGGCAATTACCTGAATTTTTTCTTGGTTTGCGTTTTTTTTGCCCTCTTTTTTCGAAATTTTGTATTCTGACTCCATACAAACAAGAGGTTAGGAAGAGTATTCATAATGAAATAAAAAACACAGCACTTTGGCTTTTCATGCTAGCAAAACTGCCCGCAACTCGACAAAGATGAGTTTTGTGTTTTCGAAACAAAATATAAATATTTTTGCCGAGGAGATAGTTAGGAATTGCCTCCAAATCGATTGTGAATGGGATTTTCAGGTGTATACTTTCAGCAGCATTCTGGTTTCTTGTTTGGGAATTTCCTAAATTTACTCTATTTTTGTGTTTGTTTGGCTTTCTTCCTTTCCAAATTTTGTATTCTGACTCCATACAAAAAAGAGGTTCGGCAGAGTGTTCATAAAGAAATAAAAAAAACATCACATTGGCATTTCATGCCCAAAAAACTGCCCGCAATGCGACCAAGATATGTATTGTGTTTCAGAAAGAAAATATAAATATTTTGCCAAGAGGACAGCTAGGAATTGCCTCCGCATCTATTGTGAATGGAATTTTCAGGTGTATTCTTTCAGCAACATTCTGGTTTCTTGTTTGGCATTTTATTAAATTTGCTCTATTTTTGCATTTGTTTGGCCTTCTTCCTTTCCAAATTTTCAATACTGACTCCATACAAAAAAGAGGTTCGGCAGAGTATTCATAATGAAATAAAAAACACAGCACATTGGCGTTTCCTGCTAGCAAAACTACAGGCAGCTCAATGAAGGTGAGTTTTTGTGTTTTGGAAAAAGAAATGTAACCATTTTGCCGAGGGGACAGCTAGGAATTCCCTCCAAATCGAGTGTGAATGGGATTTTCAGGTGTATTCAATCAGCAGCATTCAGGTTTCTTTTTTGGCAATTTCCTAATTTTGCTCTGGGTTTGCATTTGTTTTCCCTTCTTCCTATCCAAATTTTGTATTCTGACTCCATACAAAAAAGAGGTTAGGCAGAGTATTCATAATGAAATAAAAAACACAGCACATTGGCGTTTCATGCTTGGAAAGCTACAGGCAGCTCGACGAAGGTGAGTTTTTGTTTTTTTGGAAAAAGAAATGTAAGCGTTTTACCGAGGGCACAGCTAGGAATTCCCTCCACATCGAGTGTGAATGGGATTTTCAGGTGTATTCAATCAGCAGCATTCAGGTTTCTTGATTGGCAATTTGCTGAATATGTTCTGGATTTGCTTTTCTTTTGCCTTCTTCCTTTTCAAATTTTGTATTCTGACTCCATATAACAAGAGGTTAGGCAGAGTATTCATAATGAAATAAAAAACACAGCACATGGGCGTTTCAGGCTAGGAAAGCTACAGGCAACTTGAGCAAGGTGATTTTTTCTGTTTTGGAAAAAGAAATGTAAGCATTTTGCAGATGTGCACAGCTAGGAATTCCCTCCAAATCGAGTGTGAATGGGATTTTCAGGTGTATTCAATCAGCAATGTTCAGGTTCCTTGATTGTCTATTTCCTAAATTTTTCTATTTTTGCATTTGGTTTTCCTTCTTCCTTTCCAAATTTTGTATTCTGACTCCATCCAAACAAGAGGTTAGGCAGAGTATTCATAATGAAATAAAAAACACAGCACATTCGCGTTTCATGCTAGGAAAGCTACAGACAACTCGACTAAGGTGAGTTTTTGTGTTTTTTGAAAAAGAAATGTAACCATTTTGCCGAGGGCACAGCTAGGAATTCCCTCCACATCGAGTGTAAATGGGATTTTCATGTGTATTCAATCAGCAGCATTCAAGATTCTGTATTGGCAATTTCCTGAATTTGTTCTGGGTTTGCGTTTCTTTTGCCTTCTTCCTTTCCAAATTTTGTATTCTGACTCCATACAAACAAGAGGTTAGGCAGAGTATTCATAATGAAATAAAAAACACAGCACATTGGCGCTTCATGCTAGGAAAGCTACAGTCAACTCGACCAAGGTGAGTTTTTGGGTTTTGGAAAACGAAATGTAAGCATTTTGCCAAGGGCACAGCTAGGAATTCCCTCCACATCGAGTGTGAATGGGATTTTCAGCTGTGTTCAATCCGCAGCATTCAGGGTTCTTGTTTGGCAATTTCCTAATTTTGTTATGGGTTTGCCTTTGTTTTCCCTTCTCCCTATCCAAATTTTGTATTCTGATCCATAGAAAAAAGAGGTCAGGCGGAGCATTCCACTTGGAATCTATAAACAATTCAACCTAGTAAGTTCTTGTGTTTTGGAAAATGAAATGTATCCCTCTTGCCAAGGGCCCAGCAAGGAATTCCCTCCATATTGAGTGTGAATGGGATTTTCAGGTGTTTTCTTTCAGCAGCATTCAGGTCTTGATTGGCAGCTTCCTAAATTTGTTCTGGGTTTGCGTTTGTTTTGCCTTCTTCCTTTCCAAGTTTTGTATTCTGACTCCATACAAAAAATAGTTCAGGAGGTGTATACATAATGAAATAAAAAATACAGCACATTGGCGTTTCATGCTAGGAAAAATACAGGCAACTCGACCAAGGTGAGTTTTTGTGTTTTGGAAAAAGAAATGGAACACTTTAGCCAAGGGTAGAGCAAGGAATTCTCTCCACATCCAGTGTGAAAGGGATTTTCAGGTGTATTCAATCAGCAGCATTCAGGAACCTTGATTGGCAATTTCCTAAATTTGTTCTGGGTTTGCTTTGTTTTGCCTTCTTCCTTACTAAATTTTGTATTCTGACTCCACATGAAAATGAGGTTAGGCAGAGTAATTATAATGAAATAATAAACATAACACATTGGTGTTTCACGCTTAGGAATCTACAAACAATTCAACCTAGGTAAGTTTTTGTGTTTTAGAAATAAAATGTAATCATTTTGCCGAGGGGACATCTAGGAATTCCCTTCACATCGAGTGTGAATGGGATTTTCAGGCATACTCAATCAGCAGCATTGAGATTTCTTGTTTGGCAATTTCCTAAATTTTGTGTTTGTTTTGCCTTCTTCCTTTCCAAATTTTGTATTCTGACTCCATACAAAAAAGAGGTTAGGCAGAGTATTCATAATGAAATAAAAAAACACAGCACATTTGCGTTTCATGCTTTGAAAATTAATGGCAACTCAACCAAAGAGAGTTTTTGTGTTTTGGAAATAAAATGTAATCATTTTGCCGAGGAGACAGCTAGGAATTCCCTCCACATCGAGTTTGAATGGGATTTTCAGGTGTATTCAATCCGTAGCATTCAGGATCCTTGATTGGCAATTTCCTGAATTTGTTCTGGGTTTGCGTTTGTTTTTCCTACTTCCTTTCCAAGTTTTGTATTCTGAATCCATACAAAAAAGAGGTTATGCAGAGTATTCATAATGAAATAAAAAACACAGCACATTGGTGTTTCATGCTAGGAAAACAACAGGCAACTCAAGCAAGGGGAGTTTTTGTGTTTTGCAAATAAAATGTAACTAATTTTCAAGGGAACAGCTAGGAATTCCCTCCACATCAAGTGTGAATGGGAATTTCACGTGTTTTCTTTCAGCAGCATTCAGGTCTCTTGATTGGCAGTTTCCTAAATCTGTTCTGGGTTTGCGTTTGATTTGCCTTCTTCCTTTCCAAATTTTGTATTCTGACTCCTTACAAAAAATAGTTTAGTTGGAGTATACATAATGAAATAAAAAATACAGCACTTTGGCATTTCCTGCTAGGAAAAATACAGGCAACTCGACCAAGGTGAGTTTTTGTGTTCTGGAAAATGAAATGGAACATTTTCCTTAGAGGACTGCAAGGAATTCCCTCCAATTCCAGTGTGAATGGGATTTTCAAGAGTATTCAGTCACCAGCATTCAGGTTTCTTGATTGTCAATTTCCTAAATTTCTTCTGGGTTTGCATTTGTTTGGCCTTCTTCCTTTCAAGATATTGCATTCTGATTCCGTACACAAAAGAGTTTAGCCAGAGTATTCAGAATGAAATAAAAAACCCAGCATATTGGTGTTTCATGCTAGGAAAAATACAGGCAACATGACCAAGGGAGGTTTTGTGTTTTGAAAAATGAAATCGAACACTTTTTCAAGGGGACAGCCAGGAATACCCTCCAACTCGAGTGTGAATGGGATTTTCAGGGGTATTCTTTCAGCAGCATTCAGGTTTCTTGATTGGCAATTTCCTAAATTTGTTCAGGGTTTGCGTTTGTTTTGCCTTCTTCCTTTCCAAATTTTGTATTCTGACTCCTTACAAACAAGAGGTTAGGCAGAGTATTCCTAATGAAATAAAAAACACAGCACATTGGCGTTTCATTTTTAGAAATCAACAGGCAACTCGACCAAGGTGAGTTTTTGTGTTCTGGAAAATGAAATGGAACACTTTTCCCGAGGGGACTGCAAGGAATTCCCTCCAATTCCAGTGTGAATGGGATTTTCAAGAGTATTCAGTCAGCAGCATTCAGGTTTCTTGATTGTCAATTTCCTAAATTTCTTCTGGGTTTGCGTTTGTTTGGCCTTCTTCCTTTCAAGATATTGCATTCTGATTCCGTACACAAAAGAGTTTAGCCAGAGTATTCAGAATGAAATAAAAAACCCAGCATATTGGTGTTTCATGCTAGGAAAAATACAGGCAACATGACCAAGGGAGGTTTTGTGTTTTGAAAAATGAAATCGAACACTTTTTCAAGGGGACAGCCTGGAATACCCTCCAACTCGAGTGTGAATGGGATTTTCAGGGGTATTCTTTCAGCAGCATTCAGGTTTCTTGATTGGCAATTTCCTAAATTTTTTCTGGGTTTGCGTTTGTTTTGCCTTCTTCCTTTCCAAATTCTGCATTCTGAGTCCATACCAAAAAGGGTTTAGTTGGAGTATACAAAATGAAATAAAAAACACAGCACATTGGCGTTTCATGCTAGGAAATCTACAGGCAAATGGACCAAGCAGAATTTTTGTGTTTTGGAAATAAAGTGTAAGTAATTTGCAGAGGAGACAGCTAGGAATTCCTCCAAATCGAGTGTGATTGGGAATTACAGATGTATTCAATAGGCAGCATTTAAATTTCTTGTTTGGCAATTCCCTAAATTTCTTCTGAGTTTGCATTTGTTTTGCCTTCTTCCTTTCCAAATTTTATATTCTGACTCCATACAAACAAGAGGTCAGGCAGAGTATTCATAATGAAATAAAAAACACAGCACATTGGCGTTTCATGCTAGGAAAAACACAGGCAAGTCACCCAAGGAGTGTTTTTGTGTCTTGTAAATAAAGTGTAACTAATTTGTGGAGCGGGCAGTTAGGAATTACCTACAAATCGAGTTTGAATGGGATTTTCAGCTGTATTCAATCAGCAGCATTCAGGTTTCTTGTTTGGCAATTCCCTAAATTTCTTCTGAGTTTGCATTTGTTTTGCCTTCTTCCTTTCCAAAATCTGATATCTGACTCCATACAAAAGAGAGGCTATTCAAAGTATTCATAGTGAAATAAACAACACAGCACAAGGACATTTAATGCTTAGTAATCTATATATAATTCAACCACGGTGGGTTTTTGTGTTTTGCAAAATGCAATGGAACCCTTTTGCCAAGGGGACAGTTAGGGATTCCCTCCGACACCAGTGTGAATGGGATTTTCAGCTGTACTGAATCAGCGGCATTTAGGTTTCTTGTTTGGGAATTTGCTTAATTTGTTCTGGGTTTGCGTTTGTTTTGCCTTCTTCCTTTCCAAATTTTGCATTCTGACTCCGTACAAAAAAAGAGTTTAGGCAGAGTATTCCTAATGAAATAAAAAAAACACAGCACATTGGCATGTCATGCTAGGAAAAATACAGGGAAGTCGACCAGGGAGAGTTTTTGTGTTTTGGAAATATAGTGTAAGTAATTTGCCGAGGGGACAGCTAGGAATTACCTCCAAATGGACTGTGAATGGGATTTTCAGCTGTATTCCATCAGCAGCATTCAGGTTTATTGTTGGCAGTTCCCTAAATTTGTTCTGGGTTTGCGTTTGTTTTGCCTTCTTCCTTTCCAAATTTTGCATTATGACTCCATCCAAAAAAGAGGTTAGGGAGAGTATTCATAATGAAACAAAAAACACAGGAGATTGGCATTTCATGCTAGGAAATATACAGGCAACATGACCAAGTGGAGTTTTTGTGTTTTGAAAAACGAAATCGAACACTTTAGCCGAGGGGACAGCAAGGAATTCCCTCCACATCAAGTGTGAATGGGATTTTCAGGTGTATTTTTTCAGCAGCATTCAAGTTTTTTGATTGGCAATTTCCAAAATTTGTTCTGGGTTTGCGTTTTTTTTCCCTTCTTCCATTCCAAATTCTGTATTCTGTCTCCATACAAAAAAAGGTTTAAGTTGAGTATACAGGATGAAATAAAAAACATAGCACGTTGGCATTTCATGCTAGGAAATCTGCAGGCAACTCGACCAAGCAGAGTTTTTGTGTTTTGGAAATAAAGTGTAAGTAATTTGCCCTGGCGACAGCTAGGAATTCCTTCCAAATCGAGTGTGAATTGGGTTTTCAGGTGTATTCAATCAGCAGCATTCAGGTTTCTTGTTTGGCAATTCCCTAAATTTCTTCTAGGTTTGCATTTGTTTGCATTTGTTTTGCCTTCTTCCTTTCCAAATTTTGTATTCTGACTCCACACAAAAAAGAGGTCAGGCAGAGTATTCATAATGAAATAAAAAACACAGCATATTGGCGTTTATGCTAGGACCAATACAGGCAACTCGACCAAGGTGAGTTTTTATGTTTTGGAAAATGAAATTTAACATTTTTTCAAGGAGCAAACAAGGAATTCCCTCCACATCAAGTGTGAATGGGATTTTCTGTTGTATTCAAACAGCAGCATTCAGATCTCTTGATTGGCAATTTCCTAAATTTGTTCTGGATTTTTGTTTGTTTTGCCTTCTTCCTTTCCAAATTATGTAATCTGACTCCATACAAAACAGATTTAGGTGGAGTATACATAATGAAATAAAAACACAGCACATTGGTGTTTCATGCTAGGCAAGCTACAGGCAACTCGACCAACGTGAGTTTTTGTGTTCTGGAAAATGAAATGTAAGCATTTTGCCGAGGGCACAGCTAGGAATTCCCTCCACATGTAGTGTGACTGGGATTTTCAGGTGTATTAAATCAGCAGCATTCAGGTGTCTTGATTGGCAATTTCCAAAATCTATTCTGGGTTTGCGTTTGTTTTGCCTTCTTCCTTTCCAAATTTTGTATTCTGACTCCATACAAAGAGAGGTTATTCAGAGTATTCATAATGAAATAAACAACACAGCACATTGGATTTCATGCTAGGAAAAATACAGGGAAGTCAACCAAGGAGAGTTTTTGTGTTTTGGAAATAAAGTGTAAGTAATGTGCCGAGGGGAAAGCTAGGAATTACCTCCAAATGGAGTTTGAATGGGATTTTCAGCTGTATTCAATCAGCAGCATTCAGGTTTCTTGTTTGGCAGATCCCTAAATTTGTTCTGAGTTTTCGTTTGTTTTGCCTTCTACCTTTCCAAATTTTGTATTCTAACTCAATACAAAATAGAAGTTAGGCAGAGTATTCATAATGAAATAAAAAACAGCAGATTGGTGTATCCTTCTAGGAAAAATACAGGCAACATGACCAAGGGGAGTTTTTGTGGTTTGAAAAATGAAATCAAAAACTTTTCCCGAGGGGACAGCAAGGAATACCTCCAAATCGAGTGTGAATGGGATTTTCAGGTGTATTCTTTCAGCAGCATTCAGGTGTCTTAATTGGCAATTTCCAAAATTTGTTCTAGGTTTGCGTTTGTTTTGCCTTTTTCCTTTCCAAATTCTGTATTCTGACTCCATACACAAAAGAGGTTAGGTGGAGTATACATAATGAAATAAAAACCACAGCACATTGGTGTTTCATGCTTATAAATCTACAGAAAACTCGACCAATGAGAGTTTTTGTGTTTTGGAAATAAAGTGTAAGTAATTTGCCGAGGGGACAGCTATGAATTACCTCCAAATGGAGTGTGAATGGGATTTTCAGTTCTATTCAATAAGCAGCATTCAGGTTTCTTGTTTGGCAATTTCCCAAATTTGTTCTTGGTTTGCTTTTGTTTTGCCTTCTTCCTTTCCAAATTTTGTATTCTAACTCAATACAAAATAGAAGTTAGGCAGAGTATTCATAATGAAATAAAAAACACAGCAGATTGGCATTTCATTTTAGTAAAACTACAGGCAACTCGACCAAGGGATGTTTTTGTGTTTTGAAAAATGAAATCGAACACTTTTGCTGGGGGGACAGCAAGGAATACCCCCCACATCGAGTGTGAATGGGATTTTCAGGGGTATTCTTTCAGCAGCATTCAGGTTCCTTGATAATTTCCTAAATTTCTTCTGAGTTTGCCTTTGTTTTGCCTTCTTCCTTTCCAAATTCTGTATTCTGAGACCAAACAAAAAAGGGTTTAGTTGGAGTATACATAATGAAATAAAAAACAAAGCACATTGGCGTTTCATGCTAGGAAATTTACAGGCAAATCGACTAAGGAGAGTTTTTGTGTTTGGGAAATAAAGTAACTAATTTTTCCGTGGGAACAGCTAGGAATTCCCTCCACATCTAGTGTGAATGGGATTTTCAGGTGTATTCAATCAGCAGCATTCAGTATCCTTGATTGGCAATTCCCTAAATTTGTTCTGGTTTTGCGTTTGTTTTGCCTTCTTCATTTCCAAAATTTATATTCTGAATCCACACAAAAAAGAGGTAAGGCAAAGTATTCATAATGAAATAAAAAATACAGGACATTGGCATTTCATGGTTAGGAATCTACAAACAATTTGACCAGGTGAGATTTTGTGTTTTGGAAATAAATTGTAACTAATTTGATGAGGAGACAGCAAGGAATACCCTCCATATCGAGTGTGAATGGGATTTTCAGGTGTATTCATCATCAGCATTCAGGTTTCTTGTTTGGCAATTCCCTAAATTTATTCTGGGTTTGCGTTTGTTTTGCCTTCTTCCTTTCCAAATTTTGTATTCTGACTCCATGCAAAAAAGAGGTTAGGCAGAGTATTCATAATGAAATAAAAAACACAGCACATTTGCGTTCCATGATAGGAAAAATACAGGCAACTCGACCAAGGTGAGTTTTTGTGTTTTGGAAAATGAAATGGAACACTTTTTCCGAGGGGACAGCAACGAATTGCCTCCACATCAAGTGCGAATGGGCTTTTCAGGTGTATTAATTCAGCAGCGTTCATGTTTCTTGATTTTCAATTTCCTAAATAGAAGTTAGGCAGAGTATTCATAATGAAATAAACAACACAGTACATTGGCATTTCATGGTAGGAAAATTACAGGCAACAGGACCAAGGTGAGTTTTTGTGTTTTGCAATGTGAAATGTAACACTTTTGCCGAGGGGACAGCTAGGAATTCCCTCCAACTCGAGTGTGAATGGGCTTTTCAGGTGTATTCAATCAGCAGCATTCAGGTTACTTGATTGGCAATTTCCTAAATTTGTTCTGGGTTTGCGTTTGTTTTGCCTTCTTCCTTTCCAAATTTTTTATTCTATCACCATACAAAAAAGAGGTTAGGCAGATTATTCATAATGAAATAAAAAACACAGCACATTGATTTTAAGGCTTAGTAATCTACAAACAATTTCACCTAGGTGTTTTTTTGTGTTTTGCAAAATGTAATGGAACCCTTTTGCCTAGGGAACAGCAAGGAATTCCCTCCACATGGAATGTGAATGGGATTTTCAGGTGTACTCAATCAGAAGCATTCAGGTCTCTTGTTTGGCAATTTCCTAAATTTGTTCTGGGTTTGCGTTTGTTTTGATTTCTTCCTTTCCAACCTTTGCATTCTGACTCCATACAAAAAAGAGTTTAGGCAGAGTATTCCTAATGAAATAAAAAACATAGCACATTGGCGTTTCATGCTAGGAAAACAACAGGCAACTCGACCAAGGTGAGTTTTTGTGTTTTGGAAATAAAATGTAATCATTTTGCCGAAGGGACAGCTAAGAATTCCCTCCACATCGAGTGTGAATGGGATTTTCAGGTGTATTCTTTCAGCAGCATTCAGGTCTCTTGATTAGCAATTTCCAAAATTTGTTCTGGGTTTGCATTTGTTTTGCCTTCTTCCTTTCCAAATTCTGTATTCTGACTCCATACAAAAAAGAGTTTAGGTGGTTTATACATAATGAATTAAAAAACACAGCACATTGGCGTTTCATGCTTAGGAATCTACAAACAAATAGACCAAGGTGAGTTTTTGTGTTTTGGAAAATTAAATGTAAGCTTTTTGCCGAGGGGAGAGCTAGGAAATCCCCCCAATTCGAGTATGAATGGGATTTTCAGGGGTACAAATCAGCAGCTTTCAGGTTTCTTGTTTGGCAATTTCCTAATTTTGTTCTGGGTTTGCCTTTGTTTTGCCTTCTTCCTTTCCAAATTTTGCATTATAACTCCATACAAAAAAGAGGTTAGGCAGAGTATTCATAAGGAATAAAACACAGCAAATTGGCGTTTAACACTTGGGAATCTACAGGCAGCTCGACGAAGGCTAGTTTTTGTGTTTTGAAAATGAAATGTAACCAATTTTCCGAGGGGACAGCTAGGAATTCCCTCCAAATTGAGTGTGAATTCGATTCTCAGGTGTATTCAATCAGCAACATTCAGGTTTCTTGTTTGGCAATTTCCTAAATGTGTTCTGGGTTTGCGTTTGTTTTGCCTTCCTCCTTTCCAAATTTTGTATTCTGATGCCATACAAAAAAGAGTTTAGGCAGAATATTAATAATGAAATAAAAAAGACTGCACAATGGTGTTTCACGACTAGGAATCTACAAACAATTTAACCTAGGAGAGTTTTTGTGTTTTGGAAAATGAAACATAACCCTTTTTCCGAGGGGACAGCTAGGAATTCCCTCCAAATCGAGTTTGAATGGTTTTTTCAGGTGTATTCAATCCACAGCATTCAGGTTCCTTGATTGTCAATTTCCTGAATTTGTTCTGGGTTTGCGTATGTTTTGCCTTCTTCCTATCCAAATTTTGTATTCTGACTCCATACAAAAAAGAGGTTAGGCAGAGTATTCATAATGAAATAAAAAACAGAGCACATTTGCGTTTCATGCTAGGAAAACTACAGGCAACTGTACCAAGGTGAGTTTCTCACTTTGGAAAATGAAATGTAACCTTTTTGCCATGGGGACAGCTAGGAATTCCCTCCAAATCGAGTGTGAATGGGATTTTCAGGTGAATTCAATCAGCAGCATTCAGGTTCTTTGATGGGCAATTTCCTAAATTTGTTCTGGGTTTGCATTTGTTTTGCCTTCTTCCTTTCCAAATTTTGTATTCTGACTCCATACAAAAAAGATGATAGGCAGAGTATTCATAATGAAATAAAAAACAGAGCACATTGGCGTTTCATGCTAGGAAAAATACTGGCAACTCGACTAAGGTGATTTTTTGTGTTTTGGAAAATGAAATGCAACCAATTTCCAAGGGGACAGCTAGGAATTCACTCCAACTCGAGTGTGAATGGGATTTTCAGGAGTCATCAGCAGCAGCTTTCAGGTTCCTTGACTGGCAATTTCCTAAATTTGTTCTGGGTTTGCCTTTGTTTTGCCTTCTTCCTATCCAAATTTTGTGTTGTGACTCCATACAAAAAAGAGGTTAGGCAGAGTATTCATAATGAAATAAAAAACACAGTGGGAGAGGGCAAGATGGCGGAATAGGAAGGCAGCACACTGATAGTCCGAGGAGAGACAGTTTAATAAAAGTGGAGATACTGCAGGTTCAAGGAAGAGTAGGGGAAGAAACAGCAGAGGAAACTTTTTCGGAACTAGTGATTCACAGTGGACATTCGAGGAGAGCGTGGGAGCCCGCAGTTCGGGACACCAGCGGCAGACTCAACGCACCAGTGCTGGATCGTGAGGTGAGCCGAACCTCAATAGCCCGAGACACCAGCAGGGAAGCAGAAAGAGGAGACTAGAGCGAACAAGGCTTGAAACCCTGTGGGAAAAAGTTCACCAGGTTAACTAAAAGAGAGAGAGAAAGAAAAAAGTGACCGATACGGACACGAGTTTCTCTCTCTCCGCCCACCTCTCAAAGGTGAGCAAGACAAAGAGCAGGCGCCATTTTGGAATACGTCATAAGCAGGGTGACCTCAGGTCTGCACCGGCCCTGAGCCTAGCAGAAAAACCTGACTCTGGGTGTGGGGGTGAAATAACAGGAGATTAGAACCTAATGAATGTGTGGTGCTAATGAACTGAGACTGTGAAAAAAGAGACTGTGGGGAGAGAACTCACAGAATTCACCACGTGAGTACTCTCCAGAGACGCTACAGTTCGGTAGCCTTGGTAGCCCAGTGGGGAGACAGCAGAAGAATTTGAACCCACACTGAAGGCCACAGAGATTCCCTCTGTGGTCCTTGGGAAAGAGCTTCCGATCTCAGGCTCCTGTGGGTATATCACTTGCCTGATAACCACCCCCAATTCCATTCAGCTGTGTGGAATTACTTCCCTTTTGAATCAAAAATAAAGAAATAAACAGAGAGAGATTTACCACGCCTAACATGGGAGTGCTGTGTTTTTTTACTTCATTATGTATACTCTGCCTAACCTCTTTTTTGTATGGAGACAGAATACAAAATTTGGAAAGGAAGAAGGCAAAACAAAGGCAAACCCAGAACAAATTAATGAAATTGCTAATCCAGGAACCTGAATGCTGCTGAATGAATACACCTGAAAATCCCATTCACACTCGATGTGGAGGGAATCCCTAGCTGTGGCCTCGGCAAATTGCTTACATTTCTTTATCCATAACACAAAAACTCACCTTGGTCAAGCTGCCTGTAGCTTTCCTAGCATGAAACGCCAATGTGCTGTGTTTTTTATTTCATTATGAATACTTTGCCTAACCTCTTGTTTGTATGGAGTCAGAATACAAAATTTGAATAGGAAGTAGGGAAAACAAAGGCAAGGCCAGAACAAATTCAGGAAGTTGCAAATCCAGAAACCTGAATGCTACTGATTGAATACACCTGAAAATCCCATTCACACTGGATTTGGAGGGAATTCCTAGCTGTGCCCTGGCATAAAGTGTAAAATATCATGTTCAAAAACACAAAAACACACCTTCTTCGAGTTTTATGTCCATTTATAAGCATGAAAGGCCAATGTGCTGTGTTTTTTATTTCATTATGAATACTCTGCCTTACCTCCTGTTTGTATGGAGTCACAATACAAAATTTGGAAAGGAAGAAGACAAAACAAAGGCAAACCCAGAACAAATTTAGGAAATTGTCAAACAAGAAACCAGAATATTGCTGAATGAATACACCTGAAAATCCCATTCACACTCGATGTGGAGGGAATTCCTAGCTGTACCCTCGGCAAAATGCTTACGTTGCTTTTTCCATAACACAAAAACTCTCCTTGGTCGAGTTGCCTGTAGTTTTTTAGCATGAACGACAAAGTGCTGTGTTTTTTATTTCATTATGAATACTCTGCCTAACCTCTTTTTTGTATGGAGTCAGAATACAAAATTTGGAAAGGAAGAAGATGAAACAAACGCAAACCCAGAACAAATTTATGAAATTGCTAAACAAGAAATCTGAATGCTGCTTAAAGAATACAGCTGAAAATCCCATTCACACTCGATGTGGAGGGAATTCCTAGCTGTCCCCTCAGAAAATTATTTATATTTTATTTTGAACACTCAAAAGCTCTACTTGGTGGAGTTGAAGAGAGAATTTTTTAAAAATGTGAGATATAGGAATAATACTAATTAACTCAGGAGAGCGGCAAGATGGTGGAATAGGAAGGGAGCACACCCATAGTCTGGGGAGAGGCAGTTTAATAAAAGTGGAGATACTGCAGGTTCAAGGAAGAGTAGGGGAAGAAACAGCAGAGAAAACTCTTCCGGAACTGGAGATTCACAGTGGACCTGCGTGGAGAGCTTGGGAGCCCGCAGTTTGGGACACCAGCAGCAGATTCAACACACCAGTGCTGGAACGCGAGGTGAGCAGAACCTCAATAGCCCGATATACCAGCAGGGAAGCGGAAAAGGGAGCCTAGAGTGAACAAGGCTTGAAACCCTGCGGGAAAAAGTTCACCAGGCTAACTAGAAGAGAGAGAGAGAGAGAGAGAGAGGGAAAAAAAAAGTGACCCATACGGACACGAGCTTCTCTCTCTCGTCTCATCTCTCAAAGTTGAGCAAGACAAAGAGCAGGCACCATTTTGGAATACGTCATAAGCAGGTCGACCTCGGGTCTACACCAGCCCCGAGCCTAGCAGAAAAACCTGACTCTGGGTGGGAGGGGTGAAATAACAGGAGATTAGAACCTAATGAATGTGTGGTGCTAATGAACTGAGACTGTGAAAAAAGAGACGGTGGGGGAGAGAACTCACGGAAATCACGAATTCATGTGAGTACTCTCCAGAGACGCTACAGTTCAGTAGCCTTGGCAGCCCAGTTGGAGACTACAGGAGAATCTCAGCACACACAAAGGGCCGCAAAGATTCCTTCTCTGGTCCTTGGGAAAGAGCTTCTGATCTCTGGCTCCTGTGGGTATATCATTCGCCTGCTAACCACCCCCAATTCCATTCAGCTGTGTGGAATCCTAACCTGGGAGTGTCTCCTTTGACACACCCTAAACCCTGAGGAACCAAACAGTGCTCTCAGGCCACACCCATCTCAAGCCTCTAAGGCTCCATCAAAAGCAGACAGTCCACTTAATCTAGAGTCATAGTATAACAAGAAAAAAACACCACAGTGAAGAAACCAATATGCCAAGCAACAAACGCAAAAACCGAGGTAAAAAGAAAAAGGAAGACACTATGACGCCCCCAAATGAAAAAGACACCCCAATTCAAGATTACGAAGATGATGAGATAGAAGAAATGCAAGAAGCGGATCTCAAAAAATTGATAAGAACACTAAGAAGTACTCAAAAACAAATTCTTGAACTACAGAAATCCTTAATGGACAAGGTAGAAATTCTCTCTCGTGAAAATGAAATATTAAGGAGAAATCAAGCTGAAATGAAACAACTAGTAGAACATGAAACTGTGATAGTGATGAGAAATCATAATGAAGTGAAGAATTCAATAGATCAAATGAAAAACACATTAGAGAGCCTTACAAACAGAATGGGTGAGGCAGAAGAGAGAATATCAGACTTACAAGACAGAGCACAGGAAACTATACAGTCAAACCAAAGAAAAGAAGAGGAAATTAGAAATCTAAAAAATATTGTTGGGAATCTACAGGATACTATTAAAAAACCCAACATTCGAGTTCTAGGAGTTCCTGAAGGCATGGAGAGGGAGAAAGGATTAGAATGCCTTTTTAGTGAGATAATAGCAGAAAATTTCCCAGTTTTGGAGAAGGACAGAGACATCCTAGTACAGGAAGCTCATAGAACCCCTAGAAAACATGACCAAAAGAGGTCCTCACCACGACACGTTGTAATTAAACTCACCACAGTGAAACAGAAAGAACAGATCCTAAAATGTGCAAGAGTGAAACGTCAAATTACTCTCAGAGGATCTCCAATTAGACTCACGGCAGACTTCTCATCAGAAACCCTACAAGCTAGAAGGGAATGGCGAGACATAGCCCAGGTACTGAGAGAGAAATACTCCCAGCCCAGAATATTATATCCTGCAAAGCTCTCATTTGTGAATGAAGGTGAAATAAAGACCTTCCATAGCAAACAGAAATTGAAAGAATTTGTTGCCACTCGTCCAGCCCTGCAAAAGATGCTTAAAGATGTGTTACACACAGAAACACAGAAACACGACCATCAACATGAAAGAAGGTAAATGAAGGGAACCTCACAGCAAAAGATCACAGGGAATTCAAAGCATACATTTGGATAAAGAAATTATGGGACATGTACTCTATGGAATACTATACAGCAGTCAAAAACAATGAAATCCAGTCATTTGCAACAAGATGGAGGAATCTGGAAAACATCATTCTGAGTGAATTAAGCCAGTCCCAAAGGGACAAATATCATATGTCCTCCCTGATCGGTGACAACTAATTGAGCACCAAAGGGGAAACCTGTTGAAGTGAAATGGACACTATGAGAAACAGTAACTTGATCAGCTCTTTAGCTGACTGTTGTTGTACTTTATCGATTTTAGTATTTTATTATATATATATATTTATTATAATATTATTATTATTTAGTATTTTTTATTCTAGTGCTATTGGTTGAACTCTGTAATTAACAAACAATTATTCTTAGGTGTTTAAATTTTAACTGAAAAGTGATCCCTATGAAATATAAGAGTGGGAATAAGAGAGGGAGAAGATGTACAATTTGGGACATGCTCAATCAGTTGTGCCCCAAATGATGGAGTTAGAAACATGCCAGGGAATTCCAATACAATCCCATCAAGGTGGCATGTACCAAGGCCATCTCACTAGTCCAAGTGATCAATTTCAGTTCACAATTGATCACACTGATAGGTCTAAGAGTCAAAGGGATCACACAAACAAGACTAGTGTCTGCTAATACTAACTGATAGAATCAAAGAGGGAGAGAATGATCCAACATGGGAAGCGAGATACACAGCAGACTCATAGAATGGCAGATGTCCTAAATAGCACTCTGGCCTCAGAATCAGCCCTTAAGGCATTCAGATCTGGCTCAAGAGCCCATGAGAGTATTTTAGGCATGGAAAGCCAAGACACTCTGGAAAAACAAGAAGACCTAAATGAAAGATCTCTGTGAGTGAGATCCCAGTGGAAAGAATGGGGCCATCAAAGAAGGAGGTACCCTTCTCTGAAGGGAGGAGAGAACCTCCACTTTGACTATGACCCTGTCGGAATAAGATCGAAGTCGGTGAACACTAAAAGCTTCCATAGCCTCGGCAACTCATGACTAGACCCTAGGGAGATTACTGACGCCATAAACAAGAGTGTCAAATTGTTAAATCAACATCAGGAGTCACTGTGTACTTACGTCTCATGTGGGATCTGTCCTTAATGTGTTGTCCAATGTGAAGTAATGCTATAACTAGTACTGAAACAGTATTTTACACTTTGTGTTTCTGTGTGGGTGCAAACTGATGAAATCTTTACTTAGTATATACTGAATCAATCTTCTGTATATAAAGATAATTAAAAATGAAAAAAAATATTGGTGTTAAATTGTAAATTGCATAGAAAATTAATCAATTTAAAAATATATATATCATGTAGGATCTCTGTCCTTACTGTGCTATACATTGTGAATTAATACTATAACTAGTACTCCAACAGTATTTTTCACTTTGTGTCTCTATGTGAGGGCAAACTGTTGAAATCTTTACTTAATATATAGTAAACTGATCTTCTGTATATAAAGAGAATTGAAAATGAATCTTGATGTGAATGGAAGGGGAGAGGGAGTAGGAAAGGGGTGGGTTGCGGGTGGGGGGGAAATTATGGGGGGGAGCCATTGTAATCTATAAACTGTATTTTGAAAATTTATATTCTTTAAGTAAAAGTGTTATATATATATAAAAAAAAAGAAAAAAAAAGAAATAAAAAACACAGCACATTGGCGTTTCATGCTAGGAAAACTACAGTCAACTCGACCAAGGTGAGTTTTGTGTTTTGGAAAATGAAATGTAACCATTTTCCCGAGCTGACAGCTAGGAATTCCTTCCAAATCGAGTGTGCATGGGATTTTCAGGTGTATTCAATCAGCAGCATTCAGGTTACTTGATTGGCAATTTCCTAATTTGTTCTGCCTTTGCGTTTGTTTTGACTTCTTCCATTCCAAATTTGGTATTCTGACTCCATACCAAAAAGAGTTTACGCAGAGTATCCCTAATGAAATAAAACAGAGCACATTGTTTTCTCATGCTCACAAATCTACAGAAAACTGGACGAAAGTGAGTTTTCGTGTTTTCGAAAATGAAATGTAACCCTTTTGCCGAAGGGAGAGCTAGCATTTCCTCTAAATCGAGTGTCAATGATATTTTCGGTGTATTTGATCAGCAGCATTCGGTCTCTTGATTGGCAAATTCCTAAATTTGCTCTATTTTTGCATTGGTTTTGCCTTCTTCCTTTCCAAAGTTTGTATTCTGACTCCATACAAAAAAGAGCTTAGGCAGAGTATTCATATTGAAATAAGAAACACAGCTCATTGGCGATTCATCCTAGGAAAAATACAGGCAACTCCACCAAGGTGAGTTTTTGTGTTTTGGAAAATGAAATGGAACCTTTTTGCCGAGGAGACAGCCAAGAATTCCCTCCAAATCGAGTGTGAATGGGATTTTCAGGAGTATTCAATCAGTGGTATTCAGGTTCTTGAATTGGCAATTCCCTAAATTTGTTTTGGGTTTGTGTTTGTTTTGCCTTTTTCCTTTCCAAATTTTGTATTCTGACTGCATAAAAAAAGAGTTTAGGTAGAGTATTCATAATGAATAAAACACAGCAAATTGGTGTTTCACGCTTAGGAATTTAGGGCCACTGACCAAGGTGATTTTCTGGGTTTGGAAAATGAAATTTTACACTTATGCCGAGGGGACAGCTAGGAATTCCCTCCAAATCGAATGTGAAGAGTATTTTCGGTGTATTCAATCAGCAGCATTCGGTCTCTTGGTTTGCAATTTCTTCAATTTGTTCTCGGTTTGCATTTGTTTTGACTTCTTCCTTTCCAATTTTGTATTCTGACTCCATACAAAAAAGTGGTTAAGCAGAGTATCTCTAATGAAATAAAATACAGAGCACATTGGCTTCTCATGCTAAGAAATCTACAGGCAACTCGACAAAGGTGAGTTTTTGTGTTTTGTAAAATGAAATGGAACATTTTCGCTGAGGGAAAACTAGGAATTCCCTACAAATCAAGTTTCAATGTGATTTTTAGGAGTATTCAATCATAAGCATTCAGGTTCCTTGACTGGCAATTTTCTAAATTTGTTCTGGGTTTATTTCATTATGAATACTCTGCCTAATCTCTTTTTTGTATCTACTCAGAATTCAAAATTTGGATAGGAAGAAAGGAAAACAAATGCAAACCTAGAAAATAATTAGGAAATTGCCAAACAAGAAAACTGAATGCTGCATAGTGAATACACCTGAAAATCCCATTCACACTCGATTTGGAGGGAATTCCTAGCTGTCCCCTAAGCAAAATGCTTACATTTCTTTTTCGAAAACACAAAAACTCTCCTAGGTCGAGTTGCCTGTAGCTTTCCTAGCATGAAACATCAATATGATATGTTTTTTATTTCATTATGAATACTCTGCCTAACCTCTTGTTTGTATGCAGTCAGAATACAAAATTTGGAAAGGAAGAATGCAAAACAAATGCAAACCCGAAACTAATTTACGAAATTGCCAAATAAGAAACCTGAATGCTGCTGACTCAGTACACCTGAAAATCCCATTTACACTTGATGTGGAGGGAATTTCTAGCTGTCCCCTGGGCAAAAGTGTAAAATTTCATGTGCCAAAACACAAAAACACACCTTCTTCGAGTTCTCTGTCGATTTATAAGCATGAAACGATAATGTGCTGTGTTTTTTATTACAAAATGAATACTTTGACTAACCTCTTCGTTGTATATAATTAGAATACAAAATTTGAAAAGGAAGAAGGCAAAACAAAGGCAAACCCAGAACAAAATTAGGAAATTGCCAATCAAGGAACCTGAATTCTGTGGATTGAATACACCTGAAAATCCCATTTACACTCGATGTGGAGGGAATTCCTAGCTGTCCCCTCGGCAAAGGGTAAAATTTCAGGTTCCAAAACACGAAAAATCTCCTTGATCTAGTTACTTACAGATTTCTTAGAATGTAACGTCAATATGTTGAGTTTTTTATTTCATTATGTATACTCTGCCTAACCTCTTTTTTGTAAGGAGTCAGAATATAAAATTTGGAAAGGAAGAAGGCAAAACAAACGCAAAAATAGATAATATATAGGAAATGGCCAATCAAGAAACCTGAATGCTTCTGAAAGAATACACCTGAAAATCCCATTCACACTCGATGTGGAGGGAATTCCTAGCTGTCCCCTCGGCAAAATGGTTACATTTCATTTTCCAAAACACAAAAACACACCTTCTTCGAGTTTTTTGTAGATTTATAAGCATGAAACGCCGATGTGCTGTGTTTTTTATTTCATTATGAATACTCTACCTAAACTCTTTTTTGTATGGAGTCAGAATACAAAATTTGGAAAGGAAGAAGGCAAAACAAACGCAAACCCAGAACACATTTAGGAAATTGCCAAACAAGAAACCTGAATGCTGTGGATTGAATACACCTGAAAATCCCATTCACACTCGATGTGGAGGGAATTCCTAGCTATCCCCTCGGCAAAATGGTTACATTTCTTTTTCCAAAACACAAAAACTCACCTTGGTCGAGTTGCCTGTAGCTTTCCTAGCATGAAATGCCAATGTGTTGTGTTTTTTATTTCATTACGAATACTCTGCCTAACCTCTTTTTTGTATGCACTCAGAATACAAAATTTGGAAAGGAAGTAGGCAAAACAAATGCAAACCCAAAACTAATTTATGAAATGCCAAACAAGAAGTCTGAATGCTGCGGATTGAATACACCTGAAAATCCCATTCACACTCGATGTGGAGGGAATTCCTAGCTGTCCCCTCGGCAAAATGGTTACATTTCTTTTTCCAAAACACAAAAACTCACCTTGGTCGAGTTACCTGTAGCTTTCCTAGCTTGAAACGCCAATGTGCTGTGTTTTTTATTTCATTATGAATACTCTGCCTAACCTCTTGTTTTATGGAGTCAGAATACAAAATTTGGAAAGGAAGAAGGCAAAACAAACACAAACACAGAACAAATACTGGAAATTGCCAATCCAGAAACCTGAATGCTGCGGACTGAATACACCTGAAAATCCCATTCACACTCAATTTGGAGGGAATTTCTAGGCGTTACCTCGACAAAATGGTTACATTTCTTTTTGCAAAACACAAAAACTCAACTTCGTCGAGCTGCTGCATTTTTGATAGCATGAAACGCCAATGTGCTGTGTTTTTTATTTCATTATAAATACTCTGCCTAACCTCTTTTTTGTATGGAGTCAGAATACAAATTTTGGAAAGGAAGAAGGCAAAACAAAGGTAAACCCAGAACAAATTCAGGAAATTGCCAAATCAGAAACCTGAATGCTGCTGATTGAATACACCTGAAAATCCTATTTACACTCAATGTGGAGGGAATTCCTAGCTGTCGACTGGGAAAAAGGGTAAAATTTCATGTTTCACAACACAAAAACACACCTTCTTCGAGTTTTCTGTCGATTTATAAGCATGAAACGCCAATGTACTGTGTTTTTTATTTCATTATGAATACTCTGCCTAACCTCTTTTTTGCATGGAGTCAGAGGACCAAATTTGGAAAGGAAGAAGGCAAAACAAACGCAAACCAAGAACAAATTTAGAAAATTGCCAATCAAGGAACCTGAATGTTGCTGAAAGAATACACCTGAAATCCCATTCACACTCGATGTGGAGGGAATTCCTAGCTGTCGCCTCGGGAAATTATTTATATTTTATTTCGGAAACACAAAACTTATCTTGGTCTTGTTGCGGGCACATTTCCTAGCATGAAATGCCAAATTACTGTGTTTTTTACTTCATTATGTATACTCTGCCTAACCTCTTTTTTGTATGGAGTCAGAATACAAAATTTGGAAAGGAAGAAGGGAAACAAAGGGAAACCCAGAACAAATTCAGGAAATTGCCAATCCAGAAACCTGAATGCTGCTGATTGAATACACCTGAACATCCCATTCACACTCGATTTGGAGGGCATTCCTAGCTGTCCCCTCAGAAAATTAGTTACATTTTATTTCCAAAACACAAAAACTCTCCTTGGTCGAGTTGTGTGTTTTCTGCTAGCATGAAACGCCAATGTGCTGTTTTTTTAATATCATTATGAATACTCTGCCTAACCTCTTTTTTGTATGGAGTCAGAATACCAAATTTGGAAAGGAAGAAGGCAAAAAAAAAAAAGCAAACCAAGAACAAATTTAGGAAATTGCCAAACAAGAAACCTGAATGCTGCTGAAAGAATACACCTGAAAATCCCATTCACACTCGATTTGGAGGGCATTCCTAGCTGTCCCCTCAGAAACTTAGTTACATTTTATTTCCAAAACACAAAAACTCATCTTGGTCGAGTAGCAGGCAGTTTTGCTAGCATGAAACGCCAATGTGCTGTATTGTTTATTTCATTATGAATACTCTGCCTAATCTCTTTTTTGTATCTACTCAGAATTCAAAATTTGGATAGGAAGAAAGGAAAACAAACGCAAACCTAGAAAATAATTAGGAAATTGCCAAACAAGAAAACTGAATGCTGCGTAGTGAATACACCTGAAAATCCCATTCACACTCGATTTGGAGGGAATTCCTAGCTGTCCCCTAAGCAAAATGCTTACATTTCTTTTTCGAAAACACAAAAACTCTCCTAGGTCGAGTTGCCTGTAGCTTTCCTAGCATGAAACATCAATATGATATGTTTTTTATTTCATTATGAATACTCTGCCTAACCTCTTGTTTGTATGCAGTCAGAATACAAAATTTGGAAAGGAAGAATGCAAAACAAATGCAAACCCGAAACTAATTTACGAAATTGCCAAATAAGAAACCTGAATGCTGCTGACTCAGTACACCTGAAAATCCCATTTACACTTGATGTGGAGGGAATTTCTAGCTGTCCCCTGGGCAAAAGTGTAAAATTTCATGTGCCAAAACACAAAAACACACCTTCTTCGAGTTCTCTGTCGATTTATAAGCATGAAACGATAATGTGCTGTGTTTTTTATTACAAAATGAATACTTTGACTAACCTCTTCGTTGTATATAATTAGAATACAAAATTTGAAAAGGAAGAAGGCAAAACAAAGGCAAACCCAGAACAAAATTAGGAAATTGCCAATCAAGGAACCTGAATTCTGTGGATTGAATACACCTGAAAATCCCATTTACACTCGATGTGGAGGGAATTCCTAGCTGTCCCCTCGGCAAAGGGTAAAATTTCAGGTTCCAAAACACGAAAAATCTCCTTGATCTAGTTACTTACAGATTTCTTAGAATGTAACGTCAATATGTTGAGTTTTTTATTTCATTATGTATACTCTGCCTAACCTCTTTTTTGTAAGGAGTCAGAATATAAAATTTGGAAAGGAAGAAGGCAAAACAAACGCAAACCCAGAACACATTTAGGAAATTGCCAAACAAGAAACCTGAATGCTTCTGAAAGAATACACCTGAAAATCCCATTCACACTCGATGTGGAGGGAATTCCTAGCTGTCCCCTCGGCAAAATGGTTACATTTCATTTTCCTAAACACAAAAACACACCTTCTTCGAGTTTTTTGTAGATTTATAAGCATGAAACGCCAATGTGCTGTGTTTTTTATTTCATTATGAATACTCTACCTAAACTCTTTTTTGTATGGAGTCAGAATACAAAATTTGGAAAGGAAGAAGGCAAAACAAACGCAAACCCAGAACACATTTAGGAAATTGCCAAACAAGAAACCTGAATGCTGTGGATTGAATACACCTGAAAATCCCATTCACACTCGATGTGGAGGGAATTCCTAGCTATCCCCTCGGCAAAATGGTTACATTTCTTTTTCCAAAACACAAAAACTCACCTTGGTCGAGTTGCCTGTAGCTTTCCTAGCATGAAATGCCAATGTGTTGTGTTTTTTATTTCATTACGAATACTCTGCCTAACCTCTTTTTTGTATGCACTCAGAATACAAAATTTGGAAAGGAAGTAGGCAAAACAAATGCAAACCCAAAACTAATTTATGAAATGCCAAACAAGAAGTCTGAATGCTGCGGATTGAATACACCTGAAAATCCCATTCACACTCGATGTGGAGGGAATTCCTAGCTGTCCCCTTGGCAAAATGGTTACATTTCTTTTTCCAAAACACAAAAACTCACCTTGGTCGAGTTACCTGTAGCTTTCCTAGCTTGAAACGCCAATGTGCTGTGTTTTTTATTTCATTATGAATACTCTGCCTAACCTCTTGTTTTATGGAGTCAGAATACAAAATTTGGAAAGGAAGAAGGCAAAACAAACACAAACACAGAACAAATACTGGAAATTGCCAATCCAGAAACCTGAATGCTGCGGACTGAATACACCTGAAAATCCCATTCACACTCAATTTGGAGGGAATTTCTAGGCGTTACCTCGACAAAATGGTTACATTTCTTTTTGCAAAACACAAAAACTCAACTTCGTCGAGCTGCTGCATTTTTGATAGCATGAAACGCCAATGCGCTGTGTTTTTTATTTCATTATAAATACTCTGCCTAACCTCTTTTTTGTATGGAGTCAGAATACAAATTTTGGAAAGGAAGAAGGCAAAACAAAGGTAAACCCAGAACAAATTCAGGAAATTGCCAAACAAGAAACCTGAATGCTGCTGATTGAATACACCTGAAAATCCTATTTACACTCAATGTGGAGGGAATTCCTAGCTGTCGACTGGGAAAAAGGGTAAAATTTCATGTTTCACAACACAAAAACACACCTTCTTCGAGTTTTCTGTCGATTTATAAGCATGAAACGCCAATGTACTGTGTTTTTTATTTCATTATGAATACTCTGCCTAACCTCTTTTTTGCATGGAGTCAGAGGACCAAATTTGGAAAGGAAGAAGGCAAAACAAACGCAAACCAAGAACAAATTTAGAAAATTGCCAATCAAGGAACCTGAATGTTGCTGAAAGAATACACCTGAAATCCCATTCACACTCGATGTGGAGGGAATTCCTAGCTGTCGCCTCGGGAAATTATTTATATTTTATTTCGGAAACACAAAACTTATCTTGGTCTTGTTGCGGGCACATTTCCTAGCATGAAATGCCAAATTACTGTGTTTTTTACTTCATTATGTATACTCTGCCTAACCTCTTTTTTGTATGGAGTCAGAATACAAAATTTGGAAAGGAAGAAGGGAAAACAAAGGGAAACCCAGAACAAATTCAGGAAATTGCCAATCCAGAAACCTGAATGCTGCTGATTGAATACACCTGAACATCCCATTCACACTCGATTTGGAGGGCATTCCTAGCTGTCCCCTCAGAAACTTAGTTACATTTTATTTCCAAAACACAAAAACTCTCCTTGGTCGAGTTGTGTGTTTTCTGCTAGCATGAAACGCCAATGTGCTGTTTTTTTAATATCATTATGAATACTCTGCCTAACCTCTTTTTTGTATGGAGTCAGAATACCAAATTTGGAAAGGAAGAAGGCAAAAAAAAATAGCAAACCAAGAACAAATTTAGGAAATTGCCAAACAAGAAACCTGAATGCTGCTGAAAGAATACACCTGAAAATCCCATTCACACTCGATTTGGAGGGCATTCCTAGCTGTCCCCTCAGAAACTTAGTTACATTTTATTTCCAAAACACAAAAACTCATCTTGGTCGAGTAGCAGGCAGTTTTGCTAGCATGAAACGCCAATGTGCTGTATTGTTTATTTCATTATGAATACTCTGCCTAATCTCTTTTTTGTATCTACTCAGAATTCAAAATTTGGATAGGAAGAAAGGAAAACAAACGCAAACCTAGAAAATAATTAGGAAATTGCCAAACAAGAAAACTGAATGCTGCGTAGTGAATACACCTGAAAATCCCATTCCCACTCGATTTGGAGGGAATTCCTAGCTGTCCCCTAAGCAAAATGCTTACATTTCTTTTTCGAAAACACAAAAACTCTCCTAGGTCGAGTTGCCTGTAGCTTTCCTAGCATGAAACATCAATATGATATGTTTTTTATTTCATTATGAATACTCTGCCTAACCTCTTGTTTGTATGCAGTCAGAATACTAAATTTGGAAAGGAAGAATGCAAAACAAATGCAAACCCGAAACTAATTTACGAAATTGCCAAATAAGAAACCTGAATGCTGCTGACTCAGTACACCTGAAAATCCCATTTACACTTGATGTGGAGGGAATTTCTAGCTGTCCCCTGGGCAAAAGTGTAAAATTTCATGTGCCAAAACACAAAAACACACCTTCTTCGAGTTCTCTGTCGATTTATAAGCATGAAACGATAATGTGCTGATTTTTTTATTACAAAATGAATACTTTGACTAACCTCTTCGTTGTATATAATTAGAATACAAAATTTGAAAAGGAAGAAGGCAAAACAAAGGCAAACCCAGAACAAAATTAGGAAATTGCCAATCAAGGAACCTGAATTCTGTGGATTGAATACACCTGAAAATCCCATTTACACTCGATGTGGAGGGAATTCCTAGCTGTCCCCTCGGCAAAGGGTAAAATTTCAGGTTCCAAAACACGAAAAATCTCCTTGATCTAGTTACTTACAGATTTCTTAGAATGTAACGTCAATATGTTGAGTTTTTTATTTCATTATGTATACTCTGCCTAACCTCTTTTTTGTAAGGAGTCAGAATATAAAATTTGGAAAGGAAGAAGGCAAAACAAACGCAAACCGAGAACACATTTAGGAAATTGCCAAACAAGAAACCTGAATGCTTCTGAAAGAATACACCTGAAAATCCCATTCACACTCGATGTGGAGGGAATTCCTAGCTGTCCCCTCGGCAAAATGGTTACATTTCATTTTCCAAAACACAAAAACACACCGTCTTCGAGTTTTTTGTAGATTTATAAGCATGAAACGCCAATGTGCTGTGTTTTTTATTTCATTATGAATACTCTACCTAAACTCTTTTTTGTATGGAGTCAGAATACAAAATTTGGAAAGGAAGAAGGCAAAACAAACGCAAACCCAGAACACATTTAGGAAATTGCCAAACAAGAAACCTGAATGCTGTGGATTGAATACACCTGAAAATCCCATTCACACTCGATGTGGAGGGAATTCCTAGCTATCCCCTCGGCAAAATGGTTACATTTCTTTTTCCAAAACACAAAAACTCACCTTGGTCGAGTTGCCTGTAGCTTTCCTAGCATGAAATGCCAATGTGTTGTGTTTTTTATTTCATTACAAATACTCTGCCTAACCTCTTTTTTGTATGCACTCAGAATACAAAATTTGGAAAGGAAGTAGGCAAAACAAATGCAAACCCAAAACTAATTTATGAAATGCCAAACAAGAAGTCTGAATGCTGCGGATTGAATACACCTGAAAATCCCATTCACACTCGATGTGGAGGGAATTCCTAGCTGTCCCCTCGGCAAAATGGTTACATTTCTTTTTCCAAAACACAAAAACTCACCTTGGTCGAGTTACCTGTAGCTTTCCTAGCTTGAAACGCCAATGTGCTGTGTTTTTTATTTCATTATGAATACTCTGCCTAACCTCTTGTTTTATGGAGTCAGAATACAAAATTTGGAAAGGAAGAAGGCAAAACAAACACAAACCCAGAACAAATACTGGAAATTGCCAATCCAGAAACCTGAATGCTGCGGACTGAATACACCTGAAAATCCCATTCACACTCAATTTGGAGGGAATTTCTAGGCGTTACCTCGACAAAATGGTTACATTTCTTTTTGCAAAACACAAAAACTCAACTTCGTCGAGCTGCTGCATTTTTGATAGCATGAAACGCCAATGTGCTGTGTTTTTTATTTCATTATAAATACTCTGCCTAACCTCTTTTTTGTATGGAGTCAGAATACAAATTTTGGAAAGGAAGAAGGCAAAACAAAGGTAAACCCAGAACAAATTCAGGAAATTGCCAAACAAGAAACCTGAATGCTGCTGATTGAATACACCTGAAAATCCTATTTACACTCAATGTGGAGGGAATTCCTAGCTGTCGACTGGGAAAAAGGGTAAAATTTCATGTTTCACAACACAAAAACACACCTTCTTCGAGTTTTCTGTCGATTTATAAGCATGAAACGCCAATGTACTGTGTTTTTTATTTCATTATGAATACTCTGCCTAACCTCTTTTTTGCATGGAGTCAGAGGACCAAATTTGGAAAGGAAGAAGGCAAAACAAACGCAAACCAAGAACAAATTTAGAAAATTGCCAATCAAGGAACCTGAATGTTGCTGAAAGAATACACCTGAAATCCCATTCACACTCGATGTGGAGGGAATTCCTAGCTGTCGCCTCGGGAAATTATTTATATTTTATTTCGGAAACACAAAACTTATCTTGGTCTTGTTGCGGGCACATTTCCTAGCATGAAATGCCAAATTACTGTGTTTTTTACTTCATTATGTATACTCTGCCTAACCTCTTTTTTGTAAGGAGTCAGAATACAAAATTTGGAAAGGAAGAAGGGAAAACAAAGGGAAACCCAGAACAAATTCAGGAAATTGCCAATCCAGAAACCTGAATGCTGCTGATTGAATACACCTGAACATCCCATTCACACTCGATTTGGAGGGCATTCCTAGCTGTCCCCTCAGAAAATTAGTTACATTTTATTTCCAAAACACAAAAACTCTCCTTGGTCGCGTTGTGTGTTTTCTGCTAGCATGAAACGCCAATGTGCTGTTTTTTTAATATCATTATGAATACTCTGCCTAACCTCTTTTTTGTATGGAGTCAGAATACCAAATTTGGAAAGGAAGAAGGGAAAAAAAAAATAGCAAACCAAGAACAAATTTAGGAAATTGCCAAACAAGAAACCTGAATGCTGCTGAAAGAATACACCTGAAAATCCCATTCACACTCGATTTGGAGGGCATTCCTAGCTGTCCCCTCAGAAACTTAGTTACATTTTATTTCCAAAACACAAAAACTCATCTTGGTCAAGTAGCAGGCAGTTTTGCTAGCATGAAACGCCAATGTGCTGTATTGTTTATTTCATTATGAATACTCTGCCTAATCTCTTTTTTGTATCTACTCAGAATTCAAAATTTGGATAGGAAGAAAGGAAAACAAACGCAAACCTAGAAAATAATTAGGAAATTGCCAAACAAGAAAACTGAATGCTGCGTAGTGAATACACCTGAAAATCCCATTCCCACTCGATTTGGAGGGAATTCCTAGCTGTCCCCTAAGCAAAATGCTTACATTTCTTTTTCGAAAACACAAAAACTCTCCTAGGTCGAGTTGCCTGTAGCTTTCCTAGCATGAAACATCAATATGATATGTTTTTTATTTCATTATGAATACTCTGCCTAACCTCTTGTTTGTATGCAGTCAGAATACAAAATTTGGAAAGGAAGAATGCAAAACAAATGCAAACCCGAAACTAATTTACGAAATTGCCAAATAAGAAACCTGAATGCTGCTGACTCAGTACACCTGAAAATCCCATTTACACTTGATGTGGAGGGAATTTCTAGCTGTCCCCTGGGCAAAAGTGTAAAATTTCATGTGCCAAAACACAAAAACACACCTTCTTCGAGTTCTCTGTCGATTTATAAGCATGAAACGATAATGTGCTGTGTTTTTTATTACAAAATGAATACTTTGACTAACCTCTTCGTTGTATATAATTAGAATACAAAATTTGAAAAGGAAGAAGGCAAAACAAAGGCAAACCCAGAACAAAATTAGGAAATTGCCAATCAAGGAACCTGAATTCTGTGGATTGAATACACCTGAAAATCCCATTTACACTCAATGTGGAGGGAATTCCTAGCTGTCCCCTCGGCAAAGGGTAAAATTTCAGGTTCCAAAACACGAAAAATCTCCTTGATCTAGTTACTTACAGATTTCTTAGAATGTAACGTCAATATGTTGAGTTTTTTATTTCATTATGTATACTCTGCCTAACCTCTTTTTTGTAAGGAGTCAGAATATAAAATTTGGAAAGGAAGAAGGCAAAACAAACGCAAAAATAGAACAATATATAGGAAATGGCCAATCAAGAAACCTGAATGCTTCTGAAAGAATACACCTGAAAATCCCATTCACACTCGATGTGGAGGGAATTCCTAGCTATCCCCTCAGCAAAATGGTTACATTTCTTTTTCCAAAACACAAAAACTCACCTTGGTCGAGTTGCCTGTAGCTTTCCTAGCATGAAATGCCAATGTGTTGTGTTTTTTATTTCATTACGAATACTCTGCCTAACCTCTTTTTTGTATGCACTCAGAATACAAAATTTGGAAAGGAAGTAGGCAAAACAAATGCAAACCCAAAACTAATTTATGAAACGCCAAACAAGAAGTCTGAATGCTGCGGATTGAATACACCTGAAAATCCCATTCACACTCGATGTGGAGGGAATTCCTAGCTGTCCCCTCGGCAAAATGGTTACATTTCTTTTTCCAAAACACAAAAACTCACCTTGGTCGAGTTACCTGTAGCTTTCCTAGCTTGAAACGCCAATGTGCTGTGTTTTTTATTTCATTATGAATACTCTGCCTAACCTCTTGTTTTATGGAGTCAGAATACAAAATTTGGAAAGGAAGAAGGCAAAACAAACACAAACCCAGAACAAATACTGGAAATTGCCAATCCAGAAACCTGAATGCTGCGGACTGAATACACCTGAAAATCCCATTCACACTCAATTTGGAGGGAATTTCTAGGCGTTACCTCGACAAAATGGTTACATTTCTTTTTGCAAAACACAAAAACTCAACTTCGTCGAGCTGCTGCATTTTTGATAGCATGAAACGCCAATGTGCTGTGTTTTTTATTTCATTATAAATACTCTGCCGAACCTCTTTTTTGTATGGAGTCAGAATACAAATTTTGGAAAGGAAGAAGGCAAAACAAAGGTAAACCCAGAACAAATTCAGGAAATTGCCAAATCAGAAACCTGAATGCTGCTGATTGAATACACCTGAAAATCCTATTTACACTCAATGTGGAGGGAATTCCTAGCTGTCGACTGGGAAAAAGGGTAAAATTTCATGTTTCACAACACAAAAACACACCTTCTTCGAGTTTTCTGTTGATTTATAAGCATGAAACGCCAATGTACTGTGTTTTTTATTTCATTATGAATACTCTGCCTAACCTCTTTTTTGCATGGAGTCAGAGGACCAAATTTGGAAAGGAAGAAGGCAAAACAAACGCAAACCAAGAACAAATTTAGAAAATTGCCAATCAAGGAACCTGAATGTTGCTGAAAGAATACACCTGAAATCCCATTCACACTCGATGTGGAGGGAATTCCTAGCTGTCGCCTCGGGAAATTATTTATATTTTATTTCGGAAACACAAAACTTACCTTGGTCTTGTTGCGGACACATTTCCTAGCATGAAATGCCAAATTACTGTGTTTTTTACTTCATTATGTATACTCTGCCTAACCTCTTTTTTGTATGGAGTCAGAATACAAAATTTGGAAAGGAAGAAGGGAAAACAAAGGGAAACCCAGAACAAATTCAGGAAATTGCCAATCCAGAAACCTGAATGCTGCTGATTGAATACACCTGAACATCCCATTCACACTCGATTTGGAGGGCATTCCTAGCTGTCCCCTCAGAAAATTAGTTACATTTTATTTCCAAAACACAAAAACTCTCCTTGGTCGAGTTGTGTGTTTTCTGCTAGCATGAAACGCCAATGTGCTGTTTTTTTAATATCATTATGAATACTCTGCCTAACCTCTTTTTTGTATGGAGTCAGAATACCAAATTTGGAAAGGAAGAAGGCAAAAAAAAAAAAAGCAAACCAAGAACAAATTTAGGAAATTGCCAAACAAGAAACCTGAATGCTGCTGAAAGAATACACCTGAAAATCCCATTCACACTCGATTTGGAGGGCATTCCTAGCTGTCCCCTCAGAAACTTAGTTACATTTTATTTCCAAAACACAAAAACTCATCTTGGTCGAGTAGCAGGCAGTTTTGCTAGCATGAAACGCCAATGTGCTGTATTGTTTATTTCATTATGAATACTCTGCCTAATCTCTTTTTTGTATCTACTCAGAATTCAAAATTTGGATAGGAAGAAAGGAAAACAAACGCAAACCTAGAAAATAATTAGGAAATTGCCAAACAAGAAAACTGAATGCTGCGTAGTGAATACACCTGAAAATCCCATTCACACTCGATTTGGAGGGAATTCCTAGCTGTCCCCTAAGCAAAATGCTTACATTTCTTTTTCGAAAACACAAAAACTCTCCTAGGTCGAGTTGCCTGTAGCTTTCCTAGCATGAAACATCAATATGATATGTTTTTTATTTCATTATGAATACTCTGCCTAACCTCTTGTTTGTATGCAGTCAGAATACTAAATTTGGAAAGGAAGAATGCAAAACAAATGCAAACCCGAAACTAATTTACGAAATTGCCAAATAAGAAACCTGAATGCTGCTGACTCAGTACACCTGAAAATCCCATTTACACTTGATGTGGAGGGAATTTCTAGCTGTCCCCTGGGCAAAAGTGTAAAATTTCATGTGCCAAAACACAAAAACACACCTTCTTCGAGTTCTCTGTCGATTTATAAGCATGAAACGATAATGTGCTGTGTTTTTTATTACAAAATGAATACTTTGACTAACCTCTTCGTTGTATATAATTAATACAAAATTTGAAAAGGAAGAAGGCAAAACAAAGGCAAACCCAGAACAAAATTAGGAAATTGCCAATCAAGGAACCTGAATTCTGTGGATTGAATACACCTGAAAATCCCATTTACACTCGATGTGGAGGGAATTCCTAGCTGTCCCCTCGGCAAAGGGTAAAATTTCAGGTTCCAAAACACGAAAAATCTCCTTGATCTAGTTACTTACAGATTTCTTAGAATGTAACGTCAATATGTTGAGTTTTTTATTTCATTATGTATACTCTGCCTAACCTCTTTTTTGTAAGGAGTCAGAATATAAAATTTGGAAAGGAAGAAGGCAAAACAAACGCAAAAATAGAACAATATATAGGAAATTGCCAATCAAGAAACCTGAACGCTTCTGAAAGAATACACCTGAAAATCCCATTCACACTCGATTTGGAGGGAATTCCTAGCTGTCCCCTCGGCAAAATGGTTACATTTCATTTTCCAAAACACAAAAACACACCGTCTTCGAGTTTTTTGTAGATTTATAAGCATGAAACGCCAATGTGCTGTGTTTTTTATTTCATTATGAATACTCTACCTAAACTCTTTTTTGTATGGAGTCAGAATACAAAATTTGGAAAGGAAGAAGGCAAAACAAACGCAAACCCAGAACACATTTAGGAAATTGCCAAACAAGAAAGCTGAATGCTGCGGATTGAATACACCTGAAAATCCCATTCACACTCGATGAGGAGGGATTTCCTAGCTATCCCCTCGGCAAAATGGTTACATTTCTTTTTCCAAAACACAAAAACTCACCTTGGTCGAGTTGCCTGTAGCTTTCCTAGCATGAAATGCCAATGTGTTGTGTTTTTTATTTCATTACGAATACTCTGCCTAACCTCTTTTTTGTATGCACTCAGAACACAAAATTTGGAAAGGAAGTAGGCAAAACAAATGCAAACCCAAAACTAATTTATGAAATGCCAAACAAGAAGTCTGAATGCTGCGGATTGAATACACCTGAAAATCCCATTCACACTCGATGTGGAGGGAATTCCTAGCTGTCCCCTCGGCAAAATGGTTACATTTCTTTTTCCAAAACACAAAAACTCACCTTGGTCGAGTTACCTGTAGCTTTCCTAGCTTGAAACGCCAATGTGCTGTGTTTTTTATTTCATTATGAATACTCTGCCTAACCTCTTGTTTTATGGAGTCAGAATACAAAATTTGGAAAGGAAGTAGGCAAAACAAACACAAACCCAGAACAAATACTGGAAATTGCCAATCCAGAAACCTGAATGCTGTGGACTGAATACACCTGAAAATCCCATTCACACTCAATTTGGAGGGAATTTCTAGGCGTTACCTCGACAAAATGGTTACATTTCTTTTTGCAAAACACAAAAACTCAACTTCGTCGAGCTGCTGCATTTTTGATAGCATGAAACGCCAATGTGCTGTGTTTTTTATTTCATTATAAATACTCTGCCGAACCTCTTTTTTGTATGGAGTCAGAATACAAATTTTGGAAAGGAAGAAGGCAAAACAAAGGTAAACCCAGAACAAATTCAGGAAATTGCCAAATCAGAAACCTGAATGCTGCTGATTGAATACACCTGAAAATCCTATTTACACTCAATGTGGAGGGAATTCCTAGCTGTCGACTGAGAAAAAGGGTAAAATTTCATGTTTCAAAACACAAAAACACACCTTCTTCGAGTTTTCTGTCGATTTATAAGCATGAAACGCCAATGTACTGTGTTTTTTATTTCATTATGAATACTCTGCCTAACCTCTTTTTTGCATGGAGTCAGAGGACCAAATTTGGAAAGGAAGAAGGCAAAACAAACGCAAACCAAGAACAAATTTAGAAAATTGCCAATCAAGGAACCTGAATGTTGCTGAAAGAATACACCTGAAATCCCATTCACACTCGATGTGGAGGGAATTCCTAGCTGTCGCCTCGGGAAATTATTTATATTTTATTTCGGAAACACAAAACTTATTTTGGTCTTGTTGCGGGCACATTTCCTAGCATGAAATGCCAAATTACTGTGTTTTTTTACTTCATTATGTATACTCTGCCTAACCTCTTTTTTGTATGGAGACAGAATACAAAATTTGGAAAGGAAGAAGGGAAAACAAAGGGAAACCCAGAACAAATTCAGGAAATTGCCAATCCAGAAACCTGAATGCTGCTGATTGAATACACCTGAACATCCCATTCACACTCGATTTGGAGGGCATTCCTAGCTGTCCCCTCAGAAAATTAGTTACATTTTATTTCCAAAACACAAAAACTCTCCTTGGTCGAGTTGTGTGTTTTCTGCTAGCATGAAACGCCAATGTGCTGTTTTTTTAATATCATTATGAATACTCTGCCTAACCTCTTTTTTGTATGGAGTCAGAATACCAAATTTGGAAAGGAAGAAGGCAAAAAAAAAAAAGCAAACCAAGAACAAATTTAGGAAATTGCCAAACAAGAAACCTGAATGCTGCTGAAAGAATACACCTGAAAATCCCATTCACACTCGATTTGGAGGGCATTCCTAGCTGTCCCCTCAGAAACTTAGTTACATTTTATTTCCAAAACACAAAAACTCATCTTGGTCGAGTAGCAGGCAGTTTTGCTAGCATGAAACGCCAATGTGCTGTATTGTTTATTTCATTATGAATACTCTGCCTAATCTCTTTTTTGTATCTACTCAGAATTCAAAATTTGGATAGGAAGAAAGGAAAACAAACGCAAACCTAGAAAATAATTAGGAAATTGCCAAACAAGAAAACTGAATGCTGCGTAGTGAATACACCTGAAAATCCCATTCCCACTCGATTTGGAGGGAATTCCTAGCTGTCCCCTCGGCAAAATGCTTACATTTCATTTTCCAAAACACAAAAACACACCTTCTTCGAGTTTTTTGTAGATTTATAAGCATGAAACGCCAATGTGCTGTGTTTTTTATTTCATTATGAATACTCTACCTAAACTCTTTTTTGTATGGAGTCAGAATACAAAATTTGGAAAGGAAGAAGGCAAAACAAACGCAAACCCAGAACACATTTAGGAAATTGCCAAACAAGAAAGCTGAATGCTGTGGATTGAATACACCTGAAAATCCCATTCACACTCGATGTGGAGGGAATTCCTAGCTATCCCCTCGGCAAAATGGTTACATTTCTTTTTCCAAAACACAAAAACTCACCTTGGTCGAGTTGCCTGTAGCTTTCCTAGCATGAAATGCCAATGTGTTGTGTTTTTTATTTCATTACGAATACTCTGCCTAACCTCTTTTTTGTATGCACTCAGAATACAAAATTTGGAAAGGAAGTAGGCAAAACAAATGCAAACCCAAAACTAATTTATGAAACGCCAAACAAGAAGTCTGAATGCTGCGGATTGAATACACCTGAAAATCCCATTCACACTCGATGTGGAGGGAATTCCTAGCTGTCCCCTCGGTAAAATGGTTACATTTCATTTTCCAAAACACAAAAACTCACCTTGGTCGAGTTACCTGTAGCTTTCCTAGCTTGAAACGCCAATGTGCTGTGTTTTTTATTTCATTATGAATACTCTGCCTAACCTCTTGTTTTATGGAGTCAGAATACAAAATTTGGAAAGGAAGAAGGCAAAACAAACACAAACCCAGAACAAATACTGGAAATTGCCAATCCAGAAACCTGAATGCTGCGGACTGAATACACCTGAAAATCCCATTCACACTCAATTTGGAGGGAATTTCTAGGCGTTACCTCGACAAAATGGTTACATATCTTTTTGCAAAACACAAAAACTCAACTTCGTCGAGCTGCTGCATTTTTGATAGCATGAAACGCCAATGTGCTGTGTTTTTTATTTCATTATAAATACTCTGCCAAACCTCTTTTTTGTATGGAGTCAGAATACAAATTTTGGAAAGGAAGAAGGCAAAACAAAGGTAAACCCAGAACAAATTCAGGAAATTGCCAAATCAGAAACCTGAATGCTGCTGATTGAATACACCTGAAAATCCTATTTACACTCAATGTGGAGGGAATTCCTAGCTGTTGACTGAGAAAAAGGGTAAAATTTCATGTTTCAAAACACAAAAACTCACCTTCTTCGAGTTTTCTGTCGATTTATAAGCATGAAACGCCAATGTACTGTGTTTTTTATTTCATTATGAATACTCTGCCTAACCTCTTTTTTGCATGGAGTCAGAGGACCAAATTTGGAAAGGAAGAAGGCAAAACAAACGCAAACCAAGAACAAATTTAGAAAATTGCCAATCAAGGAACCTGAATGTTGCTGAAAGAATACACCTGAAATCCCATTCACACTCGATGTGGAGGGAAATCCTAGCTGTCGCCTCGGGAAATTATTTATATTTTATTTCGGAAACACAAAACTTATCTTGGTCTTGTTGCGGGCACATTTCCTAGCATGAAATGCCAAATTACTGTGTTTTTTTACTTCATTATGTATACTCTGCCTAACCTCTTTTTTGTATGGAGTCAGAATACAAAATTTGGAAAGGAAGAAGGGAAAACAAAGGGAAACCCAGAACAAATTCAGGAAATTGCCAATCCAGAAACCTGAATGCTGCTGATTGAATACACCTGAACATCCCATTCACACTCGATTTGGAGGGCATTCCTAGCTGTCCCCTCAGAAAATTAGTTACATTTTATTTCCAAAACACAAAAACTCTCCTTGGTCGAGTTGTGTGTTTTCTGCTAGCATGAAACGCCAATGTGCTGTTTTTTTAATATCATTATGAATACTCTGCCTAACCTCTTTTTTGTATGGAGTCAGAATACCAAATTTGGAAAGGAAGAAGGCAAAAAAAAAATAGCAAACCAAGAACAAATTTAGGAAATTGCCAAACAAGAAACCTGAATGCTGCTGAAAGAATACACCTGAAAATCCCATTCACACTCGATTTGGAGGGCATTCCTAGCTGTCCCCTCAGAAACTTAGTTACATTTTATTTCCAAAACACAAAAACTCATCTTGGTCGAGTAGCAGGCAGTTTTGCTAGCATGAAACGCCAATGTGCTGTATTGTTTATTTCATTATGAATACTCTGCCTAATCTCTTTTTTGTATCTACTCAGAATTCAAAATTTGGATAGGAAGAAAGGAAAACAAACGCAAACCTAGAAAATAATTAGGAAATTGCCAAACAAGAAAACTGAATGCTGCGTAGTGAATACACCTGAAAATCCCATTCACACTCGATTTGGAGGGAATTCCTAGCTGTCCCCTCGGCAAAATGCTTACATTTCATTTTCCAAAACACAAAAACACACCTTCTTCGAGTTTTTTGTAGATTTATAAGCATGAAACGCCAATGTGCTGTGTTTTTTATTTCATTATGAATACTCTACCTAAACTCTTTTTTGTATGGAGTCAGAATACAAAATTTGGAAAGGAAGAAGGCAAAACAAACGCAAACCCAGAACACATTTAGGAAATTGCCAAACAAGAAAGCTGAATGCTGCGGATTGAATACACCTGAAAATCCCATTCACACTCGATGTGGAGGGAATTCCTAGCTGTCCCCTCGGCAAAATGGTTACATTTCATTTTCCAAAACACAAAAACACACCTTCTTCGTTTTTTTTGTAGATTTATAAGCATGAAACGCCAATGTGCTGTGTTTTTTATTTCATTATGAATACTCTACCTAAACTCTTTTTTGTATGGAGTCAGAATACAAAATTTGGAAAGGAAGAAGGCAAAACAAACGCAAACCCAGAACACATTTAGGAAATTGCCAAACAAGAAAGCTGAATGCTGTGGATTGAATACACCTGAAAATCCCATTCACACTCGATGTGGAGGGAATTCCTAGCTATCCCCTCGGCAAAATGGTTACATTTCTTTTTCCAAAACACAAAAACTCACCTTGGTCGAGTTGCCTGTAGCTTTCCTAGCATGAAATGCCAATGTGTTGTGTTTTTTATTTCATTACGAATACTCTGCCTAACCTCTTTTTTGTATGCACTCAGAATACAAAATTTGGAAAGGAAGTAGGCAAAACAAATGCAAACCCAAAACTAATTTATGAAACGCCAAACAAGAAGTCTGAATGCTGCGGATTGAATACACCTGAAAATCCCATTCACACTCGATGTGGAGGGAATTCCTAGCTGTCCCCTCGGCAAAATGGTTACATTTCTTTTTCCAAAACACAAAAATTCACCTTGGTCGAGTTACCTGTAGCTTTCCTAGCTTGAAACGCCAATGTGCTGTGTTTTTTATTTCATTATGAATACTCTGCCTAACCTCTTGTTTTATGGAGTCAGAATACAAAATTTGGAAAGGAAGAAGGCAAAACAAACACAAACCCAGAACAAATACTGGAAATTGCCAATCCAGAAACCTGAATGCTGTGGACTGAATACACCTGAAAATCCCATTCACACTCAATTTGGAGGGAATTTCCAGGCGTTACCTCGACAAAATGGTTACATTTCTTTTTGCAAAACACAAAAACTCAACTTCGTCGAGCTGCTGCATTTTTGATAGCATGAAACGCCAATGTGCTGTGTTTTTTATTTCATTATAAATACTCTGCCTAACCTCTTTTTTGTATGGAGTCAGAATACAAATTTTGGAAAGGAAGAAGGCAAAACAAAGGTAAACCCAGAACAAATTCAGGAAATTGCCAAATCAGAAACCTGAATGCTGCTGATTGAATACACCTGAAAATCCTATTTACACTCAATGTGGAGGGAATTCCTAGCTGTCGACTGGGAAAAAGGGTAAAATTTCATGTTTCACAACACAAAAACACACCTTCTTCGAGTTTTCTGTCGATTTATAAGCATGAAACGCCAATGTACTGTGTTTTTTATTTCATTATGAATACTCTGCCTAACCTCTTTTTTGCATGGAGTCAGAGGACCAAATTTGGAAAGGAAGAAGGCAAAACAAATGCAAACCAAGAACAAATTTAGAAAATTGCCAATCAAGGAACCTGAATGTTGCTGAAAGAATACACCTGAAATCCCATTCACACTCGATGTGGAGGGAATTCCTAGCTGTCGCCTCGGGAAATTATTTATATTTTATTTCGGAAACACAAAACTTATCTTGGTCTTGTTGCGGGCACATTTCCTAGCATGAAATGCCAAATTACTGTGTTTTTTACTTCATTATGTATACTCTGCCTAACCTCTTTTTTGTATGGAGTCAGAATACCAAATTTGGAAAGGAAGAAGGGAAAACAAAGGGAAACCCAGAACAAATTCAGGAAATTGCCAATCCAGAAACCTGAATGCTGCTGATTGAATACACCTGAACATCCCATTCACACTCGATTTGGAGGGCATTCCTAGCTGTCCCCTCAGAAAATTAGTTACACTTTATTTCCAAAACACAAAAACTCTCCTTGGTCGAGTTGTGTGTTTTCTGCTAGCATGAAACGCCAATGTGCTGTTTTTTTAATATCATTATGAATACTCTGCCTAACCTCTTTTTTGTATGGAGTCAGAATACCAAATTTGGAAAGGAAGAAGGCAAAAAAAAAAAAGCAAACCAAGAACAAATTTAGGAAATTGCCAAACAAGAAACCTGAATGCTGCTGAAAGAATACACCTGAAAATCCCATTCACACTCGATTTGGAGGGCATTCCTAGCTGTCCCCTCAGAAACTTAGTTACATTTTATTTCCAAAACACAAAAACTCATCTTGGTCGAGTAGCAGGCAGTTTTGCTAGCATGAAACGCCAATGTGCTGTATTGTTTATTTCATTATGAATACTCTGCCTAATCTCTTTTTTGTATCTACTCAGAATTCAAAATTTGGATAGGAAGAAAGGAAAACAAACGCAAACCTAGAAAATAATTAGGAAATTGCCAAACAAGAAAACTGAATGCTGCGTAGTGAATACACCTGAAAATCCCATTCACACTCGATTTGGAGGGAATTCCTAGCTGTCCCCTAAGCAAAATGCTTACATTTCTTTTTCGAAAACACAAAAACTCTCCTAGGTCGAGTTGCCTGCAGCTTTCCTAGCATGAAACATCAATATGATATGTTTTTTATTTCATTATGAATACTCTGCCTAACCTCTTGTTTGTATGCAGTCAGAATACAAAATTTGGAAAGGAAGAATGCAAAACAAATGCAAACCCGAAACTAATTTACGAAATTGCCAAATAAGAAACCTGAATGCTGCTGACTCAGTACACCTGAAAATCCCATTTACACTTGATGTGGAGGGAATTTCTAGCTGTCCCCTGGGCAAAAGTGTAAAATTTCATGTGCCAAAACACAAAAACACACCTTCTTCGAGTTCTCTGTCGATTTATAAGCATGAAATGATAATGTGCTGTGTTTTTTATTACAAAATGAATACTTTGACTAACCTCTTCGTTGTATATAATTAGAATACAAAATTTGAAAAGGAAGAAGCAAAACAAAGGCAAACCCAGAACAAAATTAGGAAATTGCCAATCAAGGAACCTGAATTCTGTGGATTGAATACACCTGAAAATCCCATTTACACTCGATGTGGAGGGAATTCCTAGCTGTCCCCTCGGCAAAGGGTAAAATTTCAGGTTCCAAAACACGAAAAATCTCCTTGATCTAGTTACTTACAGATTTCTTAGAATGTAATGTCAATATGTTGAGTTTTTTATTTCATTATGTATACTCTGCCTAACCTCTTTTTTGTAAGGAGTCAGAATATAAAATTTGGAAAGGAAGAAGGCAAAACAAACGCAAAAATAGAACAATATATAGGAAATGGCCAATCAAGAAACCTGAATGCTTCTGAAAGAATACACCTGAAAATCCCATTCACACTCGATTTGGAGGGAATTCCTAGCTGTCCCCTCGGCAAAATGCTTACATTTCATTTTCCAAAACACAAAAACACACCTTCTTCGAGTTTTTTGTAGATTTATAAGCATGAAACGCCAATGTGCTGTGTTTTTTATTTCATTATGAATACTCTACCTAAACTCTTTTTTGTATGGTGTCAGAATACAAAATTTGGAAAGGAAGAAGGCAAAACAAACGCAAACCCAGAACACATTTAGGAAATTGCTAAACAAGAAACCTGAATGCTGTGGATTGAATACACCTGAAAATCCCATTCACACTCGATGTGGAGGGAATTCCTAGCTATCCCCTCGGCAAAATGGTTACATTTCTTTTTCCAAAACACAAAAACTCACCTTGGTCGAGTTGCCTGTAGCTTTCCTAGCATGAAATGCCAATGTGTTGTGTTTTTATTTCATTACGAATACTCTGCCTAACCTCTTTTTTGTATGCACTCAGAATACAAAATTTGGAAAGGAAGTAGGCAAAACAAATGCAAACCCAAAACTAATTTATGAAATGCCAAACAAGAAGTCTGAATGCTGCGGATTGAATACACCTGAAAATCCCATTCACACTCGATGTGGAGGGAATTCCTAGCTGTCCCCTCGGCAAAATGGTTACATTTCTTTTTCCAAAACACAAAAACTCACCTTGGTCGAGTTACCTGTAGCTTTCCTAGCTTGAAACGCCAATGTGCTGTGTTTTTTATTTCATTATGAATACTCTGCCTAACCTCTTGTTTTATGGAGTCAGAATACAAAATTTGGAAAGGAAGAAGGCAAAACAAACACAAACCCAGAACAAATACTGGAAATTGCCAATCCAGAAACCTGAATGCTGCGGACTGAATACACCTGAAAATCCCATTCACACTCAATTTGGAGGGAATTTCTAGGCGTTACCTCGACAAAATGGTTACATTTCTTTTTGCAAAACACAAAATCTCAACTTCGTCGAGCTGCTGCATTTTTGATAGCATGAAACGCCAATGTGCTGTGTTTTTTATTTCATTATAAATACTCTGCCTAACCTCTTTTTTGTATGGAGTCAGAATACAAATTTTGGAAAGGAAGAAGGCAAAACAAAGGTAAACCCAGAACAAATTCAGGAAATTGCCAAATCAGAAACCTGAATGCTGCTGATTGAATACACCTGAAAATCCTATTTACACTCAATGTGGAGGGAATTCCTAGCTGTCGACTGGGAAAAAGGGTAAAATTTCATGTTTCAAAACACAAAAACACATCTTCTTTGAGTTTTTTGTCGATTTATAAGCATGAAACGCCAATGTACTGTGTTTTTTATTTCATTATGAATACTCTGCCTAAACTCTTTTTTGCATGGAGTCAGAGGACCAAATTTGGAAAGGAAGAAGGCAAAACAAACACAAACCAAGAACAAATTTAGAAAATTGCCAATCAAGGAACCTGAATGTTGCTGAAAGAATACACCTGAAATTCCATTCACACTCTATGTGGAATGAATTCCTAGCTGTCACCTCGGGAAATTATTTATATTTTATTTCGGAAACACAAAACTTATCTTGGTCTTGTTGCGGGCACATTTCCTAGCATGAAATGCCAAATTACTGTGTTTTTTACTTCATTATGTATACTCTGCCTAACCTCTTTTTTGTATGGAGTCAGAATACAAAATTTGGAAAGGAAGAAGGGAAAACAAAGGGAAACCCAGAACAAATTCAGGAAATTGCCAATCCAGAAACCTGAATGCTGCTGATTGAATACACCTGAACATCCCATTCACACTCGATTTGGAGGGCATTCCTAGCTGTCCCCTCAGAAAATTAGTTACATTTTATTTCCAAAACACAAAAACTCTCCTTGGTCGAGTTGTGTGTTTTCTGCTAGCATGAAACGCCAATGTGCTGTTTTTTTTAATATCATTATGAATACTCTGCCTAACCTCTTTTTTGTATGGAGTCAGAATACCAAATTTGGAAAGGAAGAAGGCAAAAATAAATAGCAAACCAAGAACAAATTTAGGAAATTGCCAAACAAGAAACCTGAATGCTGCTGAAAGAATACACCTGAAAATCCCATTCACACTCGATTTGGAGGGCATTCCTAGCTGTCCCCTCAGAAACTTAGTTACATTTTATTTCCAAAACACAAAAACTCATCTTGGTCGAGTAGCAGGCAGTTTTGCTAGCATGAAACGCCAATGTGCTGTATTGTTTATTTCATTATGAATACTCTGCCTAATCTCTTTTTTGTATCTACTCAGAATTCAAAATTTGGATAGGAAGAAAGGAAAACAAACGCAAACCTAGAAAATAATTAGGAAATTGCCAAACAAGAAAACTGAATGCTGCGTAGTGAATACACCTGAAAATCCCATTCACACTCGATTTGGAGGGAATTCCTAGCTGTCCCCTAAGCAAAATGCTTACATTTCTTTTTCGAAAACACAAAAACTCTCCTAGGTCGAGTTGCCTGTAGCTTTCCTAGCATGAAACATCAATATGATATGTTTTTTATTTCATTATGAATACTCTGCCTAACCTCTTGTTTGTATGCAGTCAGAATACAAAATTTGGAAAGGAAGAATGCAAAACAAATGCAAACCCGAAACTAATTTACGAAATTGCCAAATAAGAAACCTGAATGCTGCTGACTCAGTACACCTGAAAATCCCATTTACACTTGATGTGGAGGGAATTTCTAGCTGTCCCCTGGGCAAAAGTGTAAAATTTCATGTGCCAAAACACAAAAACACACCTTCTTCGAGTTCTCTGTCGATTTATAAGCATGAAACGATAATGTGCTGTGTTTTTTATTACAAAATGAATACTTTGACTAACCTCTTCGTTGTATATAATTAGAATACAAAATTTGAAAAGGAAGAAGCAAAACAAAGGCAAACCCAGAACAAAATTAGGAAATTGCCAATCAAGGAACCTGAATTCTGTGGATTGAATACACCTGAAAATCCCATTTACACTCGATGTGGAGGGAATTCCTAGCTGTCCCCTCGGCAAAGGGTAAAATTTCAGGTTCCAAAACACGAAAAATCTCCTTGATCTAGTTACTTACAGATTTCTTAGAATGTAACGTCAATATGTTGAGTTTTTTATTTCATTATGTATACTCTGCCTAACCTCTTTTTTGTAAGGAGTCAGAATATAAAATTTGGAAAGGAAGAAGGCAAAACAAACGCAAAAATAGAACAATATATAGGAAATGGCCAATCAAGAAACCTGAATGCTTCTGAAAGAATACACCTGAAAATCCCATCCACACTCGATGTGGAGGGAATTCCTAGCTGTCCCCTCGGCAAAATGGTTACATTTCTTTTTCCAAAACACAAAAACTCACCTTGGTCGAGTTGCCTGTAGCTTTCCTAGCATGAAATGCCAATGTGTTGTGTTTTTTATTTCATTATGAATACTCTACCTAAACTCTTTTTTGTATGGAGTCAGAATACAAAATTTGGAAAGGAAGAAGGCAAAACAAACGCAAACCCAGAACACATTTAGGAAATTGCCAAACAAGAAACCTGAATGCTGTGGATTGAATACACCTGAAAATCCCATTCACACTCGATGTGGAGGGAATTCCTAGCTATCCCCTCGGCAAAATGGTTACATTTCTTTTTCCAAAACACAAAAACTCACCTTGGTCGAGTTGCCTGTAGCTTTCCTAGCATGAAATGCCAATGTGTTGTGTTTTTTATTTCATTACGAATACTCTGCCTAACCTCTTTTTTGTATGCACTCAGAATACAAAATTTGGAAAGGAAGTAGGCAAAACAAATGCAAACCCAAAACTAATTTATGAAATGCCAAACAAGAAGTCTGAATGCTGCGGATTGAATACACCTGAAAATCCCATTCACACTCGATGTGGAGGGAATTCCTAGCTGTCCCCTCGGCAAAATGGTTACATTTCTTTTTCCAAAACACAAAAACTCACCTTGGTCGAGTTACCTGTAGCTTTCCTAGCTTGAAACGCCAATGTGCTGTGTTTTTTATTTCATTATGAATACTCTGCCTAACCTCTTGTTTTATGGAGTCAGAATACAAAATTTGGAAAGGAAGAAGGCAAAACAAACACAAACCCAGAACAAATACTGGAAATTGCCAATCCAGAAACCTGAATGCTGCGGACTGAATACACCTGAAAATCCCATTCACACTCAATTTGGAGGGAATTTCTAGGCGTTACCTCGACAAAATGGTTACATTTCTTTTTGCAAAACACAAAAACTCAACTTCGTCGAGCTGCTGCATTTTTGATAGCATGAAACGCCAATGTGCTGTGTTTTTTATTTCATTATAAATACTCTGCCTAACCTCTTTTTTGTATGGAGTCAGAATACAAATTTTGGAAAGGAAGAAGGCAAAACAAAGGTAAACCCAGAACAAATTCAGGAAATTGCCAAATCAGAAACCTGAATGCTGCTGATTGAATACACCTGAAAATCCTATTTACACTCAATGTGGAGGGAATTCCTAGCTGTCGACTGGGAAAAAGGGTAAAATTTCATGTTTCACAACACAAAAACACACCTTCTTCGAGTTTTCTGTCGATTTATAAGCATGAAACGCCAATGTACTGTGTTTTTTATTTCATTATGAATACTCTGCCTAACCTCTTTTTTGCATGGAGTCAGAGGACCAAATTTGGAAAGGAAGAAGGCAAAACAAACGCAAACCAAGAACAAATTTAGAAAATTGCCAATCAAGGAACCTGAATGTTGCTGAAAGAATACACCTGAAATCCCATTCACACTCGATGTGGAGGGAATTCCTAGCTGTCGCCTCGGGAAATTATTTATATTTTATTTCGGAAACACAAAACTTATCTTGGTCTTGTTGCGGGCACATTTCCTAGCATGAAATGCCAAATTACTGTGTTTTTTACTTCATTATGTATACTCTGCCTAACCTCTTTTTTGTATGGAGTCAGAATACCAAATTTGGAAAGGAAGAAGGGAAAACAAAGGGAAACCCAGAACAAATTCAGGAAATTGCCAATCCAGAAACCTGAATGCTGCTGATTGAATACACCTGAACATCCCATTCACACTCGATTTGGAGGGCATTCCTAGCTGCCCCTCAGAAACTTAGTTACATTTTATTTCCAAAACACAAAAACTCTCCTTGGTCGAGTTGTGTGTTTTCTGCTAGCATGAAACGCCAATGTGCTGTTTTTTTAATATCATTATGAATACTCTGCCTAACCTCTTTTTTGTATGGAGTCAGAATACCAAATTTGGAAAGGAAGAAGGCAAAAAAAAATAGCAAACCAAGAACAAATTTAGGAAATTGCCAAACAAGAAACCTGAATGCTGCTGAAAGAATACACCTGAGAATCCCATTCACACTCGATTTGGAGGGCATTCCTAGCTGTCCCCTCAGAAACTTAGTTACATTTTATTTCCAAAACACAAAAACTCATCTTGGTCGAGTAGCAGGCAGTTTTGCTAGCATGAAACGCCAATGTGCTGTATTGTTTATTTCATTATGAATACTCTGCCTAATCTCTTTTTTGTATCTACTCAGAATTCAAAATTTGGATAGGAAGAAAGGAAAACAAACGCAAACCTAGAAAATAATTAGGAAATTGCCAAACAAGAAAACTGAATGCTGCGTAGTGAATACACCTGAAAATCCCATTCACACTCGATTTGGAGGGAATTCCTAGCTGTCCCCTAAGCAAAATGCTTACATTTCTTTTTCGAAAACACAAAAACTCTCCTAGGTCGAGTTGCCTGTAGCTTTCCTAGCATGAAACATCAATATGATATGTTTTTTATTTCATTATGAATACTCTGCCTAACCTCTTGTTTGTATGCAGTCAGAATACAAAATTTGGAAAGGAAGAATGCAAAACAAATGCAAACCCGAAACTAATTTATGAAATTGCCAAATAAGAAACCTGAATGCTGCTGACTCAGTACACCTGAAAATCCCATTTACACTTGATGTGGAGGGAATTTCTAGCTGTCCCCTGGGCAAAAGTGTAAAATTTCATGTGCCAAAACACAAAAACACACCTTCTTCGAGTTCTCTGTCGATTTATAAGCATGAAACGATAATGTGCTGTGTTTTTTATTACAAAATGAATACTTTGACTAACCTCTTCGTTGTATATAATTAGAATACAAAATTTGAAAAGGAAGAAGGCAAAACAAAGGCAAACCCAGAACAAAATTAGGAAATTGCCAATCAAGGAACCTGAATTCTGTGGATTGAATACACCTGAAAATCCCATTTACACTCGATGTGGAGGGAATTCCTAGCTGTCCCCTCGGCAAAGGGTAAAATTTCAGGTTCCAAAACACGAAAAATCTCCTTGATCTAGTTACTTACAGATTTCTTAGAATGTAACGTCAATATGTTGAGTTTTTTATTTCATTATGTATACTCTGCCTAACCTCTTTTTTGTAAGGAGTCAGAATATAAAATTTGGAAAGGAAGAAGGCAAAACAAACGCAAAAATAGAACAATATATAGGAAATGGCCAATCAAGAAACCTGAATGCTTCTGAAAGAATACACCTGAAAATCCCATTCACACTCGAATTGGAGGGAATTCCTAGCTGTCCCCTCGGCAAAATGCTTACATTTCATTTTCCAAAACACAAAAACACATCTTCTTCGAATTTTTTGTAGATTTATAAGCATGAAACGCCAATGTGCTGTGGTTTTTATTTCATTATGAATACTCTACCTAAACTCTTTTTTGTATGGAGTCAGAATACAAAATTTGGAAAGGAAGAAGGCAAAACAAACGCAAACCCAGAACACATTTAGGAAATTGCCAAACAAGAAACCTGAATGCTGTGGATTGAATACACCTGAAAATCCCATTCACACTCGATGTGGAGGGAATTCCTAGCTATCCCCTCGGCAAAATGGTTACATTTCTTTTTCCAAAACACAAAAACTCACCTTGGTCGAGTTGCCTGTAGCTTTCCTAGCATGAAATGCCAATGTGTTGTGTTTTTTATTTCATTACGAATACTCTGCCTAACCTCTTTTTTGTATGCACTCAGAATACAAAATTTGGAAAGGAAGTAGGCAAAACAAATGCAAACCCAAAACTAATTTATGAAATGCCAAACAAGAAGTCTGAATGCTGCGGATTGAATACACCTGAAAATCCCATTCACACTCGATGTGGAGGGAATTCCTAGCTGTCCCCTCGGCAAAATGGTTACATTTCTTTTTCCAAAACACAAAAACTCACCTTGGTCGAGTTACCTGTAGCTTTCCTAGCTTGAAACGCCAATGTGCTGTGTTTTTTATTTCATTATGAATACTCTGCCTAACCTCTTGTTTTATGGAGTCAGAATACAAAATTTGGAAAGGAAGAAGGCAAAACAAACACAAACCCAGAACAAATACTGGAAATTGCCAATCCAGAAACCTGAATGCTGCGGACTGAATACACCTGAAAATCCCATTCACACTCAATTTGGAGGGAATTTCTAGGCGTTACCTCGACAAAATGGTTACATTTCTTTTTGCAAAACACAAAAACTCAACTTCGTCGAGCTGCTGCATTTTTGATAGCATGAAACGCCAATGTGCTGTGTTTTTTATTTCATTATAAATACTCTGCCTAACCTCTTTTTTGTATGGAGTCAGAATACAAATTTTGGAAAGGAAGAAGGCAAAACAAAGGTAAACCCAGAACAAATTCAGGAAATTGCCAAATCAGAAACCTGAATGCTGCTGATTGAATACACCTGAAAATCCTATTTACACTCAATGTGGAGGGAATTCCTAGCTGTCGACTGGGAAAAAGGGTAAAATTTCATGTTTCAAAACACAAAAACACACCTTCTTCGAGTTTTCTGTCGATTTATAAGCATGAAACGCCAATGTACTGTGTTTTTTATTTCATTATGAATACTCTGCCTAACCTCTTTTTTGCATGGAGTCAGAGGACCAAATTTGGAAAGGAAGAAGGCAAAACAAACGCAAACCAAGAACAAATTTAGAAAATTGCCAATCAAGGAACCTGAATGTTGCTGAAAGAATACACCTGAAATCCCATTCACACTCGATGTGGAGGGAATTCCTAGCTGTCGCCTCGGGAAATTATTTATATTTTATTTCGGAAACACAAAACTTATCTTGGTCTTGTTGCGGGCACATTTCCTAGCATGAAATGCCAAATTACTGTGTTTTTTACTTCATTATGTATACTCTGCCTAACCTCTTTTTTGTATGGAGTCAGAATACAAAATTTGGAAAGGAAGAAGGGAAAACAAAGGGAAACCCAGAACAAATTCAGGAAATTGCCAATCCAGAAACCTGAATGCTGCTGATTGAATACACCTGAACATCCCATTCACACTCGATTTGGAGGGCATTCCTAGCTGTCCCCTCAGAAAATTAGTTACATTTTATTTCCAAAACACAAAAACTCTCCTTGGTCGAGTTGTGTGTTTTCTGCTAGCATGAAACGCCAATGTGCTGTTTTTTTAATATCATTATGAATACTCTGCCTAACCTCTTTTTTGTATGGAGTCAGAATACCAAATTTGGAAAGGAAGAAGGCAAAAAAAAATAGCAAACCAAGAACAAATTTAGGAAATTGCCAAACAAGAAACCTGAATGCTGCTGAAAGAATACACCTGAGAATCCCATTCACACTCGATTTGGAGGGCATTCCTAGCTGTCCCCTCAGAAACTTAGTTACATTTTATTTCCAAAACACAAAAACTCATCTTGGTCGAGTAGCAGGCAGTTTTGCTAGCATGAAACGCCAATGTGCTGTATTGTTTATTTCATTATGAATACTCTGCCTAATCTCTTTTTTGTATCTACTCAGAATTCAAAATTTGGATAGGAAGAAAGGAAAACAAACGCAAACCTAGAAAATAATTAGGAAATTGCCAAACAAGAAAACTGAATGCTGCGTAGTGAATACACCTGAAAATCCCATTCACACTCGATTTGGAGGGAATTCCTAGCTGTCCCCTAAGCAAAATGCTTACATTTCTTTTTCGAAAACACAAAAACTCTCCTAGGTCGAGTTGCCTGTAGCTTTCCTAGCATGAAACATCAATATGATATGTTTTTTATTTCATTATGAATACTCTGCCTAACCTCTTGTTTGTATGCAGTCAGAATACAAAATTTGGAAAGGAAGAATGCAAAACAAATGCAAACCCGAAACTAATTTACGAAATTGCCAAATAAGAAACCTGAATGCTGCTGACTCAGTACACCTGAAAATCCCATTTACACTTGATGTGGAGGGAATTTCTAGCTGTCCCCTGGGCAAAAGTGTAAAATTTCATGTGCCAAAACACAAAAACACACCTTCTTCGAGTTCTCTGTCGATTTATAAGCATGAAACGATAATGTGCTGTGTTTTTTATTACAAAATGAATACTTTGACTAACCTCTTCGTTGTATATAATTAGAATACAAAATTTGAAAAGGAAGAAGGCAAAACAAAGGCAAACCCAGAACAAAATTAGGAAATTGCCAATCAAGGAACCTGAATTCTGTGGATTGAATACACCTGAAAATCCCATTTACACTCGATGTGGAGGGAATTCCTAGCTGTCCCCTCGGCAAAGGGTAAAATTTCAGGTTCCAAAACACGAAAAATCTCCTTGATCTAGTTACTTACAGATTTCTTAGAATGTAACGTCAATATGTTGAGTTTTTTATTTCATTATGTATACTCTGCCTAACCTCTTTTTTGTAAGGAGTCGGAATATAAAATTTGGAAAGGAAGAAGGCAAAACAAACGCAAACCCAGAACACATTTAGGAAATTGCCAAACAAGAAACCTGAATGCTGTGGATTGAATACACCTGAAAATCCCATTCACACTCGATGTGGAGGGAATTCCTAGCTATCCCCTCGGCAAAATGGTTACATTTCTTTTTCCAAAACACAAAAACTCACCTTGGTCGAGTTGCCTGTAGCTTTCCTAGCATGAAATGCCAATGTGTTGTGTTTTTTATTTCATTACGAATACTCTGCCTAACCTCTTTTTTGTATGCACTCAGAATACAAAATTTGGAAAGGAAGTAGGCAAAACAAATGCAAACCCAAAACTAATTTATGAAATGCCAAACAAGAAGTCTGAATGCTGCGGATTGAATACACCTGAAAATCCCATTCACACTCGATGTGGAGGGAATTCCTAGCTGTCCCCTCGGCAAAATGGTTACATTTCTTTTTCCAAAACACAAAAACTCACCTTGGTCGAGTTACCTGTAGCTTTCCTAGCTTGAAACGCCAATGTGCTGTGTTTTTTATTTCATTATGAATACTCTGCCTAACCTCTTGTTTTATGGAGTCAGAATACAAAATTTGGAAAGGAAGAAGGCAAAACAAACACAAACCCAGAACAAATACTGGAAATTGCCAATCCAGAAACCTGAATGCTGCGGACTGAATACACCTGAAAATCCCATTCACACTCAATTTGGAGGGAATTTCTAGGCGTTACCTCGACAAAATGGTTACATTTCTTTTTGCAAAACACAAAAACTCAACTTCATCGAGCTGCTGCATTTTTGATAGCATGAAACGCCAATGTGCTGTGTTTTTTATTTCATTATAAATACTCTGCCTAACCTCTTTTTTGTATGGAGTCAGAATACAAATTTTGGAAAGGAAGAAGGCAAAACAAAGGTAAACCCAGAACAAATTCAGGAAATTGCCAAATCAGAAACCTGAATGCTGCTGATTGAATACACCTGAAAATCCTATTTACACTCAATGTGGAGGGAATTCCTAGCTGTCGACTGGGAAAAAGGGTAAAATTTCATGTTTCAAAACACAAAAACACACCTTCTTCGAGTTTTCTGTCGATTTATAAGCATGAAACGCCAATGTACTGTGTTTTTTATTTCATTATGAATACTCTGCCTAACCTCTTTTTTGCATGGAGTCAGAGGACCAAATTTGGAAAGGAAGAAGGCAAAACAAACGCAAACCAAGAACAAATTTAGAAAATTGCCAATCAAGGAACCTGAATGTTGCTGAAAGAATACACCTGAAATCCCATTCACACTCGATGTGGAAGGAATTCCTAGCTGTCGCCTCGGGAAATTATTTATATTTTATTTCGGAAACACAAAACTTATCTTGGTCTTGTTGCGGGCACATTTCCTAGCATGAAATGCCAAATTACTGTGTTTTTTACTTCATTATGTATACTCTGCCTAACCTCTTTTTTGTATGGAGTCAGAATACAAAATTTGGAAAGGAAGAAGGGAAAACAAAGGGAAACCCAGAACAAATTCAGGAAATTGCCAATCCAGAAACCTGAATGCTGCTGATTGAATACACCTGAACATCCCATTCACACTCGATTTGGAGGGCATTCCTAGCTGTCCCCTCAGAAAATTAGTTACATTTTATTTACAAAACACAAAAACTCTCCTTGGTCGAGTTGTGTGTTTTCTGCTAGCATGAAACGCCAATGTGCTGTTTTTTTAATATCATTATGAATACTCTGCCTAACCTCTTTTTTGTATGGAGTCAGAATACCAAATTTGGAAAGGAAGAAGGCAAAAAAAAATAGCAAACCAAGAACAAATTTAGGAAATTGCCAAACAAGAAACCTGAATGCTGCTAAAAGAATACACCTGAGAATCCCATTCACACTCGATTTGGAGGGCATTCCTAGCTGTCCCCTCAGAAACTTAGTTACATTTTATTTCCAAAACACAAAAACTCATCTTGGTCGAGTAGCAGGCAGTTTTGCTAGCATGAAACGCCAATGTGCTGTATTGTTTATTTCATTATGAATACTCTGCCTAATCTCTTTTTTGTATCTACTCAGAATTCAAAATTTGGATAGGAAGAAAGGAAAACAAACGCAAACCTAGAAAATAATTAGGAAATTGCCAAACAAGAAAACTGAATGCTGCGTAGTGAATACACCTGAAAATCCCATTCACACTCGATTTGGAGGGAATTCCTAGCTGTCCCCTAAGCAAAATGCTTACATTTCTTTTTCGAAAACACAAAAACTCTCCTAGGTCGAGTTGCCTGTAGCTTTCCTAGCATGAAACATCAATATGATATGTTTTTTATTTCATTATGAATACTCTGCCTAACCTCTTGTTTGTATGCAGTCAGAATACAAAATTTGGAAAGGAAGAATGCAAAACAAATGCAAACCCGAAACTAATTTACGAAATTGCCAAATAAGAAACCTGAATGCTGCTGACTCAGTACACCTGAAAATCCCATTTACACTTGATGTGGAGGGAATTTCTAGCTGTCCCCTGGGCAAAAGTGTAAAATTTCATGTGCCAAAACACAAAAACACACCTTCTTCGAGTTCTCTGTCGATTTATAAGCATGAAACGATAATGTGCTGTGTTTTTTATTACAAAATGAATACTTTGACTAACCTCTTCGTTGTATATAATTAGAATACAAAATTTGAAAAGGAAGAAGGCAAAACAAAGGCAAACCCAGAACAAAATTAGGAAATTGCCAATCAAGGAACCTGAATTCTGTGGATTGAATACACCTGAAAATCCCATTTACACTCGATGTGGAGGGAATTCCTAGCTGTCCCCTCGGCAAAGGGTAAAATTTCAGGTTCCAAAACACGAAAAATCTCCTTGATCTAGTTACTTACAGATTTCTTAGAATGTAACGTCAATATGTTGAGTTTTTTATTTCATTATGTATACTCTGCCTAACCTCTTTTTTGTAAGGAGTCGGAATATAAAATTTGGAAAGGAAGAAGGCAAAACAAACGCAAACCCAGAACACATTTAGGAAATTGCCAAACAAGAAACCTGAATGCTTCTGAAAGAATACACCTGAAAATCCCATTCACACTCGATGTGGAGGGAATTCCTAGCTGTCCCCTCGGCAAAATGGTTACATTTCATTTTCCAAAACACAAAAACACACCGTCTTCGAGTTTTTTGTAGATTTATAAGCATGAAACGCCAATGTGCTGTGTTTTTTATTTCATTATGAATACTCTACCTAAACTCTTTTTTGTATGGAGTCAGAATACAAAATTTGGAAAGGAAGAAGGCAAAACAAACGCAAACCCAGAACACATTTAGGAAATTGCCAAACAAGAAACCTGAATGCTGTGGATTGAATACACCTGAAAATCCCATTCACACTCGATGTGGAGGGAATTCCTAGCTATCCCCTCGGCAAAATGGTTACATTTCTTTTTCCAAAACACAAAAACTCACCTTGGTCGAGTTGCCTGTAGCTTTCCTAGCATGAAATGCCAATGTGTTGTGTTTTTTATTTCATTACGAATACTCTGCCTAACCTCTTTTTTGTATGCACTCAGAATACAAAATTTGGAAAGGAAGTAGGCAAAACAAATGCAAACCCAAAACTAATTTATGAAATGCCAAACAAGAAGTCTGAATGCTGCGGATTGAATACACCTGAAAATCCCATTCACACTCGATGTGGAGGGAATTCCTAGCTGTCCCCTCGGCAAAATGGTTACATTTCTTTTTCCAAAACACAAAAACTCACCTTGGTCGAGTTACCTGTAGCTTTCCTAGCTTGAAACGCCAATGTGCTGTGTTTTTTATTTCATTATGAATACTCTGCCTAACCTCTTGTTTTATGGAGTCAGAATACAAAATTTGGAAAGGAAGAAGGCAAAACAAACACAAACCCAGAACAAATACTGGAAATTGCCAATCCAGAAACCTGAATGCTGCGGACTGAATACACCTGAAAATCCCATTCACACTCAATTTGGAGGGAATTTCTAGGCGTTACCTCGACAAAATGGTTACATTTCTTTTTGCAAAACACAAAAACTCAACTTCGTCGAGCTGCTGCATTTTTGATAGCATGAAACGCCAATGTGCTGTGTTTTTTATTTCATTATAAATACTCTGCCTAACCTCTTTTTTGTATGGAGTCAGAATACAAATTTTGGAAAGGAAGAAGGCAAAACAAAGGTAAACCCAGAACAAATTCAGGAAATTGCCAAATCAGAAACCTGAATGCTGCTGATTGAATACACCTGAAAATCCTATTTACACTCAATGTGGAGGGAATTCCTAGCTGTCGACTGGGAAAAAGGGTAAAATTTCATGTTTCAAAACACAAAAACACACCTTCTTCGAGTTTTCTGTCGATTTATAAGCATGAAACGCCAATGTACTGTGTTTTTTATTTCATTATGAATACTCTGCCTAACCTCTTTTTTGCATGGAGTCAGAGGACCAAATTTGGAAAGGAAGAAGGCAAAACAAACGCAAACCAAGAACAAATTTAGAAAATTGCCAATCAAGGAACCTGAATGTTGCTGAAAGAATACACCTGAAATCCCATTCACACTCGATGTGGAGGGAATTCCTAGCTGTCGCCTCGGGAAATTATTTATATTTTATTTCGGAAACACAAAACTTATCTTGGTCTTGTTGCGGGCACATTTCCTAGCATGAAATGCCAAATTACTGTGTTTTTTACTTCATTATGTATACTCTGCCTAACCTCTTTTTTGTATGGAGTCAGAATACAAAATTTGGAAAGGAAGAAGGGAAAACAAAGGGAAACCCAGAACAAATTCAGGAAATTGCCAATCCAGAAACCTGAATGCTGCTGATTGAATACACCTGAACATCCCATTCACACTCGATTTGGAGGGCATTCCTAGCTGTGCCCTCAGAAAATTAGTTACATTTTATTTCCAAAACACAAAAACTCTCCTTGGTCGAGTTGTGTGTTTTCTGCTAGCATGAAACGCCAATGTGCTGTTTTTTTAATATCATTATGAATACTCTGCCTAACCTCTTTTTTGTATGGAGTCAGAATACCAAATTTGGAAAGGAAGAAGGCAAAAAAAAATAGCAAACCAAGAACAAATTTAGGAAATTGCCAAACAAGAAACCTGAATGCTGCTGAAAGGATACACCTGAGAATCCCATTCACACTCGATTTGGAGGGCATTCCTAGCTGTCCCCTCAGAAACTTAGTTACATTTTATTTCCAAAACACAAAAACTCATCTTGGTCGAGTAGCAGGCAGTTTTGCTAGCATGAAACGCCAATGTGCTGTATTGTTTATTTCATTATGAATACTCTGCCTAATCTCTTTTTTGTATCTACTCAGAATTCAAAATTTGGATAGGAAGAAAGGAAAACAAACGCAAACCTAGAAAATAATTAGGAAATTGCCAAACAAGAAAACTGAATGCTGCGTAGTGAATACACCTGAAAATCCCATTCACACTCGATTTGGAGGGAATTCCTAGCTGTCCCCTAAGCAAAATGCTTACATTTCTTTTTCGAAAACACAAAAACTCTCCTAGGTCGAGTTGCCTGTAGCTTTCCTAGCATGAAACATCAATATGATATGTTTTTTATTTCATTATGAATACTCTGCCTAACCTCTTGTTTGTATGCAGTCAGAATACTAAATTTGGAAAGGAAGAATGCAAAACAAATGCAAACCCGAAACTAATTTACGAAATTGCCAAATAAGAAACCTGAATGCTGCTGACTCAGTACACCTGAAAATCCCATTTACACTTGATGTGGAGGGAATTTCTAGCTGTCCCCTGGGCAAAAGTGTAAAATTTCATGTGCCAAAACACAAAAACACACCTTCTTCGAGTTCTCTGTCGATTTATAAGCATGAAACGATAATGTGCTGTGTTTTTTATTACAAAATGAATACTTTGACTAACCTCTTCGTTGTATATAATTAGAATACAAAATTTGAAAAGGAAGAAGGCAAAACAAAGGCAAACCCAGAACAAAATTAGGAAATTGCCAATCAAGGAACCTGAATTCTGTGGATTGAATACACCTGAAAATCCCATTTACACTCGATGTGGAGGGAATTCCTAGCTGTCCCCTCGGCAAAGGGTAAAATTTCAGGTTCCAAAACACGAAAAATCTCCTTGATCTAGTTACTTACAGATTTCTTAGAATGTAACGTCAATATGTTGAGTTTTTTATTTCATTATGTATACTCTGCCTAACCTCTTTTTTGTAAGGAGTCAGAATATAAAATTTGGAAAGGAAGAAGGCAAAACAAACGCAAACCCAGAACACATTTAGGAAATTGCCAAACAAGAAACCTGAATGCTTCTGAAAGAATACACCTGAAAATCCCATTCACACTCGATGTGGAGGGAATTCCTAGCTGTCCCCTCGGCAAAATGGTTACATTTCATTTTCCAAAACACAAAAACACACCGTCTTCGAGTTTTTTGTAGATTTATAAGCATGAAACGCCAATGTGCTGTGTTTTTTATTTCATTATGAATACTCTACCTAAACTCTTTTTTGTATGGAGTCAGAATACAAAATTTGGAAAGGAAGAAGGCAAAACAAACGCAAACCCAGAACACATTTAGGAAATTGCCAAACAAGAAACCTGAATGCTGTGGATTGAATACACCTGAAAATCCCATTCACACTCGATGTGGAGGGAATTCCTAGCTATCCCCTCGGCAAAATGGTTACATTTCTTTTTCCAAAACACAAAAACTCACCTTGGTCGAGTTGCCTGTAGCTTTCCTAGCATGAAATGCCAATGTGTTGTGTTTTTTATTTCATTACAAATACTCTGCCTAACCTCTTTTTTGTATGCACTCAGAATACAAAATTTGGAAAGGAAGTAGGCAAAACAAATGCAAACCCAAAACTAATTTATGAAATGCCAAACAAGAAGTCTGAATGCTGCGGATTGAATACACCTGAAAATCCCATTCACACTCGATGTGGAGGGAATTCCTAGCTGTCCCCTCGGCAAAGTGGTTACATTTCTTTTTCCAAAACACAAAAACTCACCTTGGTCGAGTTACCTGTAGCTTTCCTAGCTTGAAACGCCAATGTGCTGTGTTTTTTATTTCATTATGAATACTCTGCCTAACCTCTTGTTTTATGGAGTCAGAATACAAAATTTGGAAAGGAAGAAGGCAAAACAAACACAAACCCAGAACAAATACTGGAAATTGCCAATCCAGAAACCTGAATGCTGCGGACTGAATACACCTGAAAATCCCATTCACACTCAATTTGGAGGGAATTTCTAGGCGTTACCTCGACAAAATGGTTACATTTCTTTTTGCAAAACACAAAAACTCAACTTCGTCGAGCTGCTGCATTTTTGATAGCATGAAACGCCAATGCGCTGTGTTTTTTATTTCATTATAAATACTCTGCCTAACCTCTTTTTTGTATGGAGTCAGAATACAAATTTTGGAAAGGAAGAAGGCAAAACAAAGGTAAACCCAGAACAAATTCAGGAAATTGCCAAACAAGAAACCTGAATGCTGCTGATTGAATACACCTGAAAATCCTATTTACACTCAATGTGGAGGGAATTCCTAGCTGTCGACTGGGAAAAAGGGTAAAATTTCATGTTTCAAAACACAAAAACACACCTTCTTCGAGTTTTCTGTCGATTTATAAGCATGAAACGCCAATGTACTGTGTTTTTTATTTCATTATGAATACTCTGCCTAACCTCTTTTTTGCATGGAGTCAGAGGACCAAATTTGGAAAGGAAGAAGGCAAAACAAACGCAAACCAAGAACAAATTTAGAAAATTGCCAATCAAGGAACCTGAATGTTGCTGAAAGAATACACCTGAAATCCCATTCACACTCGATGTGGAGGGAATTCCTAGCTGTCGCCTCGGGAAATTATTTATATTTTATTTCGGAAACACAAAACTTATCTTGGTCTTGTTGCGGGCACATTTCCTAGCATGAAATGCCAAATTACTGTGTTTTTTACTTCATTATGTATACTCTGCCTAACCTCTTTTTTGTATGGAGTCAGAATACAAAATTTGGAAAGGAAGAAGGGAAAACAAAGGGAAACCCAGAACAAATTCAGGAAATTGCCAATCCAGAAACCTGAATGCTGCTGATTGAATACACCTGAACATCCCATTCACACTCGATTTGGAGGGCATTCCTAGCTGTCCCCTCAGAAAATTAGTTACATTTTATTTCCAAAACACAAAAACTCTCCTTGGTCGCGTTGTGTGTTTTCTGCTAGCATGAAACGCCAATGTGCTGTTTTTTTAATATCATTATGAATACTCTGCCTAACCTCTTTTTTGTATGGAGTCAGAATACCAAATTTGGAAAGGAAGAAGGCAAAAAAAAATAGCAAACCAAGAACAAATTTAGGAAATTGCCAAACAAGAAACCTGAATGCTGCTGAAAGAATACACCTGAAAATCCCATTCACACTCGATTTGGAGGGCATTCCTAGCTGTCCCCTCAGAAACTTAGTTACATTTTATTTCCAAAACACAAAAACTCATCTTGGTCGAGTAGCAGGCAGTTTTGCTAGCATGAAACGCCAATGTGCTGTATTGTTTATTTCATTATGAATACTCTGCCTAATCTCTTTTTTGTATCTACTCAGAATTCAAAATTTGGATAGGAAGAAAGGAAAACAAACGCAAACCTAGAAAATAATTAGGAAATTGCCAAACAAGAAAACTGAATGCTGCGTAGTGAATACACCTGAAAATCCCATTCACACTCGATTTGGAGGGAATTCCTAGCTGTCCCCTAAGCAAAATGCTTACATTTCTTTTTCGAAAACACAAAAACTCTCCTAGGTCGAGTTGCCTGTAGCTTTCCTAGCATGAAACATCAATATGATATGTTTTTTATTTCATTATGAATACTCTGCCTAACCTCTTGTTTGTATGCAGTCAGAATACAAAATTTGGAAAGGAAGAATGCAAAACAAATGCAAACCCGAAACTAATTTACGAAATTGCCAAATAAGAAACCTGAATGCTGCTGACTCAGTACACCTGAAAATCCCATTTACACTTGATGTGGAGGGAATTTCTAGCTGTCCCCTGGGCAAAAGTGTAAAATTTCATGTGCCAAAACACAAAAACACACCTTCTTCGAGTTCTCTGTCGATTTATAAGCATGAAACGATAATGTGCTGTGTTTTTTATTACAAAATGAATACTTTGACTAACCTCTTCGTTGTATATAATTAGAATACAAAATTTGAAAAGGAAGAAGGCAAAACAAAGGCAAACCCAGAACAAAATTAGGAAATTGCCAATCAAGGAACCTGAATTCTGTGGATTGAATACACCTGAAAATCCCATTTACACTCGATGTGGAGGGAATTCCTAGCTGTCCCCTCGGCAAAGGGTAAAATTTCAGGTTCCAAAACACGAAAAATCTCCTTGATCTAGTTACTTACAGATTTCTTAGAATGTAACGTCAATATGTTGAGTTTTTTATTTCATTATGTATACTCTGCCTAACCTCTTTTTTGTAAGGAGTCAGAATATAAAATTTGGAAAGGAAGAAGGCAAAACAAACGCAAACCCAGAACACATTTAGGAAATTGCCAAACAAGAAACCTGAATGCTTCTGAAAGAATACACCTGAAAATCCCATTCACACTCGATGTGGAGGGAATTCCTAGCTGTCTCCTCGGCAAAATGGTTACATTTCATTTTCCAAAACACAAAAACACACCGTCTTCGAGTTTTTTGTAGATTTATAAGCATGAAACGCCAATGTGCTGTGTTTTTTATTTCATTATGAATACTCTACCTAAACTCTTTTTTGTATGGAGTCAGAATACAAAATTTGGAAAGGAAGAAGGCAAAACAAACGCAAACCCAGAACACATTTAGGAAATTGCCAAACAAGAAACCTGAATGCTGTGGATTGAATACACCTGAAAATCCCATTCACACTCGATGTGGAGGGAATTCCTAGCTATCCCCTCGGCAAAATGGTTACATTTCTTTTTCCAAAACACAAAAACTCACCTTGGTCGAGTTGCCTGTAGCTTTCCTAGCATGAAATGCCAATGTGTTGTGTTTTTTATTTCATTACAAATACTCTGCCTAACCTCTTTTTTGTATGCACTCAGAATACAAAATTTGGAAAGGAAGTAGGCAAAACAAATGCAAACCCAAAACTAATTTATGAAATGCCAAACAAGAAGTCTGAATGCTGCGGATTGAATACACCTGAAAATCCCATTCACACTCGATGTGGAGGGAATTCCTAGCTGTCCCCTCGGCAAAGTGGTTACATTTCTTTTTCCAAAACACAAAAACTCACCTTGGTCGAGTTACCTGTAGCTTTCCTAGCTTGAAACGCCAATGTGCTGTGTTTTTTATTTCATTATGAATACTCTGCCTAACCTCTTGTTTTATGGAGTCAGAATACAAAATTTGGAAAGGAAGAAGGCAAAACAAACACAAACCCAGAACAAATACTGGAAATTGCCAATCCAGAAACCTGAATGCTGCGGACTGAATACACCTGAAAATCCCATTCACACTCAATTTGGAGGGAATTTCTAGGCGTTACCTCGACAAAATGGTTACATTTCTTTTTGCAAAACACAAAAACTCAACTTCGTCGAGCTGCTGCATTTTTGATAGCATGAAACGCCAATGCGCTGTGTTTTTTATTTCATTATAAATACTCTGCCTAACCTCTTTTTTGTATGGAGTCAGAATACAAATTTTGGAAAGGAAGAAGGCAAAACAAAGGTAAACCCAGAACAAATTCAGGAAATTGCCAAACAAGAAACCTGAATGCTGCTGATTGAATACACCTGAAAATCCTATTTACACTCAATGTGGAGGGAATTCCTAGCTGTCGACTGGGAAAAAGGGTAAAATTTCATGTTTCAAAACACAAAAACACACCTTCTTCGAGTTTTCTGTCGATTTATAAGCATGAAACGCCAATGTACTGTGTTTTTTATTTCATTATGAATACTCTGCCTAACCTCTTTTTTGCATGGAGTCAGAGGACCAAATTTGGAAAGGAAGAAGGCAAAACAAACGCAAACCAAGAACAAATTTAGAAAATTGCCAATCAAGGAACCTGAATGTTGCTGAAAGAATACACCTGAAATCCCATTCACACTCGATGTGGAGGGAATTCCTAGCTGTCGCCTCGGGAAATTATTTATATTTTATTTCGGAAACACAAAACTTATCTTGGTCTTGTTGCGGGCACATTTCCTAGCATGAAATGCCAAATTACTGTGTTTTTTACTTCATTATGTATACTCTGCCTAACCTCTTTTTTGTATGGAGTCAGAATACAAAATTTGGAAAGGAAGAAGGGAAAACAAAGGGAAACCCAGAACAAATTCAGGAAATTGCCAATCCAGAAACCTGAATGCTGCTGATTGAATACACCTGAACATCCCATTCACACTCGATTTGGAGGGCATTCCTAGCTGTCCCCTCAGAAAATTAGTTACATTTTATTTCCAAAACACAAAAACTCTCCTTGGTCGCGTTGTGTGTTTTCTGCTAGCATGAAACGCCAATGTGCTGTTTTTTTAATATCATTATGAATACTCTGCCTAACCTCTTTTTTGTATGGAGTCAGAATACCAAATTTGGAAAGGAAGAAGGCAAAAAAAAATAGCAAACCAAGAACAAATTTAGGAAATTGCCAAACAAGAAACCTGAATGCTGCTGAAAGAATACACCTGAAAATCCCATTCACACTCGATTTGGAGGGCATTCCTAGCTGTCCCCTCAGAAACTTAGTTACATTTTATTTCCAAAACACAAAAACTCATCTTGGTCGAGTAGCAGGCAGTTTTGCTAGCATGAAACGCCAATGTGCTGTATTGTTTATTTCATTATGAATACTCTGCCTAATCTCTTTTTTGTATCTACTCAGAATTCAAAATTTGGATAGGAAGAAAGGAAAACAAACGCAAACCTAGAAAATAATTAGGAAATTGCCAAACAAGAAAACTGAATGCTGCGTAGTGAATACACCTGAAAATCCCATTCACACTCGATTTGGAGGGAATTCCTAGCTGTCCCCTAAGCAAAATGCTTACATTTCTTTTTCGAAAACACAAAAACTCTCCTAGGTCGAGTTGCCTGTAGCTTTCCTAGCATGAAACATCAATATGATATGTTTTTTATTTCATTATGAATACTCTGCCTAACCTCTTGTTTGTATGCAGTCAGAATACAAAATTTGGAAAGGAAGAATGCAAAACAAATGCAAACCCGAAACTAATTTACGAAATTGCCAAATAAGAAACCTGAATGCTGCTGACTCAGTACACCTGAAAATCCCATTTACACTTGATGTGGAGGGAATTTCTAGCTGTCCCCTGGGCAAAAGTGTAAAATTTCATGTGCCAAAACACAAAAACACACCTTCTTCGAGTTCTCTGTCGATTTATAAGCATGAAACGATAATGTGCTGTGTTTTTTATTACAAAATGAATACTTTGACTAACCTCTTCGTTGTATATAATTAGAATACAAAATTTGAAAAGGAAGAAGGCAAAACAAAGGCAAACCCAGAACAAAATTAGGAAATTGCCAATCAAGGAACCTGAATTCTGTGGATTGAATACACCTGAAAATCCCATTTACACTCGATGTGGAGGGAATTCCTAGCTGTCCCCTCGGCAAAGGGTAAAATTTCAGGTTCCAAAACACGAAAAATCTCCTTGATCTAGTTACTTACAGATTTCTTAGAATGTAACGTCAATATGTTGAGTTTTTTATTTCATTATGTATACTCTGCCTAACCTCTTTTTTGTAAGGAGTCAGAATATAAAATTTGGAAAGGAAGAAGGCAAAACAAACGCAAACCCAGAACACATTTAGGAAATTGCCAAACAAGAAACCTGAATGCTTCTGAAAGAATACACCTGAAAATCCCATTCACACTCGAATTGGAGGGAATTCCTAGCTGTCCCCTCGGCAAAATGGTTACATTTCATTTTCCAAAACACAAAAACACACCGTCTTCGAGTTTTTTGTAGATTTATAAGCATGAAACGCCAATGTGCTGTGTTTTTTATTTCATTATGAATACTCTACCTAAACTCTTTTTTGTATGGAGTCAGAATACAAAATTTGGAAAGGAAGAAGGCAAAACAAACGCAAACCCAGAACACATTTAGGAAATTGCCAAACAAGAAACCTGAATGCTGTGGATTGAATACACCTGAAAATCCCATTCACACTCGATGTGGAGGGAATTCCTAGCTATCCCCTCGGCAAAATGGTTACATTTCTTTTTCCAAAACACAAAAACTCACCTTGGTCGAGTTGCCTGTAGCTTTCCTAGCATGAAATGCCAATGTGTTGTGTTTTTTATTTCATTACAAATACTCTGCCTAACCTCTTTTTTGTATGCACTCAGAATACAAAATTTGGAAAGGAAGTAGGCAAAACAAATGCAAACCCAAAACTAATTTATGAAATGCCAAACAAGAAGTCTGAATGCTGCGGATTGAATACACCTGAAAATCCCATTCACACTCGATGTGGAGGGAATTCCTAGCTGTCCCCTCGGCAAAGTGGTTACATTTCTTTTTCCAAAACACAAAAACTCACCTTGGTCGAGTTACCTGTAGCTTTCCTAGCTTGAAACGCCAATGTGCTGTGTTTTTTATTTCATTATGAATACTCTGCCTAACCTCTTGTTTTATGGAGTCAGAATACAAAATTTGGAAAGGAAGAAGGCAAAACAAACACAAACCCAGAACAAATACTGGAAATTGCCAATCCAGAAACCTGAATGCTGCGGACTGAATACACCTGAAAATCCCATTCACACTCAATTTGGAGGGAATTTCTAGGCGTTACCTCGACAAAATGGTTACATTTCTTTTTGCAAAACACAAAAACTCAACTTCGTCGAGCTGCTGCATTTTTGATAGCATGAAACGCCAATGCGCTGTGTTTTTTATTTCATTATAAATACTCTGCCTAACCTCTTTTTTGTATGGAGTCAGAATACAAATTTTGGAAAGGAAGAAGGCAAAACAAAGGTAAACCCAGAACAAATTCAGGAAATTGCCAAACAAGAAACCTGAATGCTGCTGATTGAATACACCTGAAAATCCTATTTACACTCAATGTGGAGGGAATTCCTAGCTGTCGACTGGGAAAAAGGGTAAAATTTCATGTTTCAAAACACAAAAACACACCTTCTTCGAGTTTTCTGTCGATTTATAAGCATGAAACGCCAATGTACTGTGTTTTTTATTTCATTATGAATACTCTGCCTAACCTCTTTTTTGCATGGAGTCAGAGGACCAAATTTGGAAAGGAAGAAGGCAAAACAAACGCAAACCAAGAACAAATTTAGAAAATTGCCAATCAAGGAACCTGAATGTTGCTGAAAGAATACACCTGAAATCCCATTCACACTCGATGTGGAGGGAATTCCTAGCTGTCGCCTCGGGAAATTATTTATATTTTATTTCGGAAACACAAAACTTATCTTGGTCTTGTTGCGGGCACATTTCCTAGCATGAAATGCCAAATTACTGTGTTTTTTACTTCATTATGTATACTCTGCCTAACCTCTTTTTTGTATGGAGTCAGAATACAAAATTTGGAAAGGAAGAAGGGAAAACAAAGGGAAACCCAGAACAAATTCAGGAAATTGCCAATCCAGAAACCTGAATGCTGCTGATTGAATACACCTGAACATCCCATTCACACTCGATTTGGAGGGCATTCCTAGCTGTCCCCTCAGAAAATTAGTTACATTTTATTTCCAAAACACAAAAACTCTCCTTGGTCGCGTTGTGTGTTTTCTGCTAGCATGAAACGCCAATGTGCTGTTTTTTTAATATCATTATGAATACTCTGCCTAACCTCTTTTTTGTATGGAGTCAGAATACCAAATTTGGAAAGGAAGAAGGCAAAAAAAAATAGCAAACCAAGAACAAATTTAGGAAATTGCCAAACAAGAAACCTGAATGCTGCTGAAAGAATACACCTGAAAATCCCATTCACACTCGATTTGGAGGGCATTCCTAGCTGTCCCCTCAGAAACTTAGTTACATTTTATTTCCAAAACACAAAAACTCATCTTGGTCGAGTAGCAGGCAGTTTTGCTAGCATGAAACGCCAATGTGCTGTATTGTTTATTTCATTATGAATACTCTGCCTAATCTCTTTTTTGTATCTACTCAGAATTCAAAATTTGGATAGGAAGAAAGGAAAACAAACGCAAACCTAGAAAATAATTAGGAAATTGCCAAACAAGAAAACTGAATGCTGCGTAGTGAATACACCTGAAAATCCCATTCACACTCGATTTGGAGGGAATTCCTAGCTGTCCCCTAAGCAAAATGCTTACATTTCTTTTTCGAAAACACAAAAACTCTCCTAGGTCGAGTTGCCTGTAGCTTTCCTAGCATGAAACATCAATATGATATGTTTTTTATTTCATTATGAATACTCTGCCTAACCTCTTGTTTGTATGCAGTCAGAATACAAAATTTGGAAAGGAAGAATGCAAAACAAATGCAAACCCGAAACTAATTTACGAAATTGCCAAATAAGAAACCTGAATGCTGCTGACTCAGTACACCTGAAAATCCCATTTACACTTGATGTGGAGGGAATTTCTAGCTGTCCCCTGGGCAAAAGTGTAAAATTTCATGTGCCAAAACACAAAAACACACCTTCTTCGAGTTCTCTGTCGATTTATAAGCATGAAACGATAATGTGCTGTGTTTTTTATTACAAAATGAATACTTTGACTAACCTCTTCGTTGTATATAATTAGAATACAAAATTTGAAAAGGAAGAAGGCAAAACAAAGGCAAACCCAGAACAAAATTAGGAAATTGCCAATCAAGGAACCTGAATTCTGTGGATTGAATACACCTGAAAATCCCATTTACACTCGATGTGGAGGGAATTCCTAGCTGTCCCCTCGGCAAAGGGTAAAATTTCAGGTTCCAAAACACGAAAAATCTCCTTGATCTAGTTACTTACAGATTTCTTAGAATGTAACGTCAATATGTTGAGTTTTTTATTTCATTATGTATACTCTGCCTAACCTCTTTTTTGTAAGGAGTCAGAATATAAAATTTGGAAAGGAAGAAGGCAAAACAAACGCAAACCCAGAACACATTTAGGAAATTGCCAAACAAGAAACCTGAATGCTTCTGAAAGAATACACCTGAAAATCCCATTCACACTCGAATTGGAGGGAATTCCTAGCTGTCCCCTCGGCAAAATGGTTACATTTCATTTTCCAAAACACAAAAACACACCGTCTTCGAGTTTTTTGTAGATTTATAAGCATGAAACGCCAATGTGCTGTGTTTTTTATTTCATTATGAATACTCTACCTAAACTCTTTTTTGTATGGAGTCAGAATACAAAATTTGGAAAGGAAGAAGGCAAAACAAACGCAAACCCAGAACACATTTAGGAAATTGCCAAACAAGAAACCTGAATGCTGTGGATTGAATACACCTGAAAATCCCATTCACACTCGATGTGGAGGGAATTCCTAGCTATCCCCTCGGCAAAATGGTTACATTTCTTTTTCCAAAACACAAAAACTCACCTTGGTCGAGTTGCCTGTAGCTTTCCTAGCATGAAATGCCAATGTGTTGTGTTTTTTATTTCATTACAAATACTCTGCCTAACCTCTTTTTTGTATGCACTCAGAATACAAAATTTGGAAAGGAAGTAGGCAAAACAAATGCAAACCCAAAACTAATTTATGAAATGCCAAACAAGAAGTCTGAATGCTGCGGATTGAATACACCTGAAAATCCCATTCACACTCGATGTGGATGGAATTCCTAGCTGTCCCCTTGGCAAAATGGTTACATTTCTTTTTCCAAAACACAAAAACTCACCTTGGTCGAGTTACCTGTAGCTTTCCTAGCTTGAAACGCCAATGTGCTGTGTTTTTTATTTCATTATGAATACTCTGCCTAACCTCTTGTTTTATGGAGTCAGAATACAAAATTTGGAAAGGAAGAAGGCAAAACAAACACAAACCCAGAACAAATACTGGAAATTGCCAATCCAGAAACCTGAATGCTCCGGACTGAATACACCTGAAAATCCCATTCACACTCAATTTGGAGGGAATTTCTAGGCGTTACCTCGACAAAATGGTTACATTTCTTTTTGCAAAACACAAAAACTCAACTTCGTCGAGCTGCTGCATTTTTGATAGCATGAAACGCCAATGCGCTGTGTTTTTTATTTCATTATAAATACTCTGCCTAACCTCTTTTTTGTATGGAGTCAGAATACAAATTTTGGAAAGGAAGAAGGCAAAACAAAGGTAAACCCAGAACAAATTCAGGAAATTGCCAAACAAGAAACCTGAATGCTGCTGATTGAATACACCTGAAAATCCTATTTACACTCAATGTGGAGGGAATTCCTAGCTGTCGACTGGGAAAAAGGGTAAAATTTCATGTTTCAAAACACAAAAACACACCTTCTTCGAGTTTTCTGTCGATTTATAAGCATGAAACGCCAATGTACTGTGTTTTTTATTTCATTATGAATACTCTGCCTAACCTCTTTTTTGCATGGAGTCAGAGGACCAAATTTGGAAAGGAAGAAGGCAAAACAAATGCAAACCAAGAACAAATTTAGAAAATTGCCAATCAAGGAACCTGAATGTTGCTGAAAGAATACACCTGAAATCCCATTCACACTCGATGTGGAGGGAATTCCTAGCTGTCGCCTCGGGAAATTATTTATATTTTATTTCGGAAACACAAAACTTATCTTGGTCTTGTTGCGGGCACATTTCCTAGCATGAAATGCCAAATTACTGTGTTTTTTACTTCATTATGTATACTCTGCCTAACCTCTTTTTTGTATGGAGTCAGAATACAAAATTTGGAAAGGAAGAAGGGAAAACAAAGGGAAACCCAGAACAAATTCAGGAAATTGCCAATCCAGAAACCTGAATGCTGCTGATTGAATACACCTGAACATCCCATTCACACTCGATTTGGAGGGCATTCCTAGCTGTCCCCTCAGAAAATTAGTTACATTTTATTTCCAAAACACAAAAACTCTCCTTGGTCGCGTTGTGTGTTTTCTGCTAGCATGAAACGCCAATGTGCTGTTTTTTTAATATCATTATGAATACTCTGCCTAACCTCTTTTTTGTATGGAGTCAGAATACCAAATTTGGAAAGGTTTAAGGCAAAAAAAAATAGCAAACCAAGAACAAATTTAGGAAATTGCCAAACAAGAAACCTGAATGCTGCTGAAAGAATACACCTGAAAATCCCATTCACACTCGATTTGGAGGGCATTCCTAGCTGTCCCCTCAGAAACTTAGTTACATTTTATTTCCAAAACACAAAAACTCATCTTGGTCGAGTAGCAGGCAGTTTTGCTAGCATGAAACGCCAATGTGCTGTATTGTTTATTTCATTATGAATACTCTGCCTAATCTCTTTTTTGTATCTACTCAGAATTCAAAATTTGGATAGGAAGAAAGGAAAACAAACGCAAACCTAGAAAATAATTAGGAAATTGCCAAACAAGAAAACTGAATGCTGCGTAGTGAATACACCTGAAAATCCCATTCACACTCGATTTGGAGGGAATTCCTAGCTGTCCCCTAAGCAAAATGCTTACATTTCTTTTTCGAAAACACAAAAACTCTCCTAGGTCGAGTTGCCTGTAGCTTTCCTAGCATGAAACATCAATATGATATGTTTTTTATTTCATTATGAATACTCTGCCTAACCTCTTGTTTGTATGCAGTCAGAATACAAAATTTGGAAAGGAAGAATGCAAAACAAATGCAAACCCGAAACTAATTTACGAAATTGCCAAATAAGAAACCTGAATGCTGCTGACTCAGTACACCTGAAAATCCCATTTACACTTGATGTGGAGGGAATTTCTAGCTGTCCCCTGGGCAAAAGTGTAAAATTTCATGTGCCAAAACACAAAAACACACCTTCTTCGAGTTCTCTGTCGATTTATAAGCATGAAACGATAATGTGCTGTGTTTTTTATTACAAAATGAATACTTTGACTAACCTCTTCGTTGTATATAATTAGAATACAAAATTTGAAAAGGAAGAAGGCAAAACAAAGGCAAACCCAGAACAAAATTAGGAAATTGCCAATCAAGGAACCTGAATTCTGTGGATTGAATACACCTGAAAATCCCATTTACACTCGATGTGGAGGGAATTCCTAGCTGTCCCCTCGGCAAAGGGTAAAATTTCAGGTTCCAAAACACGAAAAATCTCCTTGATCTAGTTACTTACAGATTTCTTAGAATGTAACGTCAATATGTTGAGTTTTTTATTTCATTATGTATACTCTGCCTAACCTCTTTTTTGTAAGGAGTCAGAATATAAAATTTGGAAAGGAAGAAGGCAAAACAAACGCAAACCCAGAACACATTTAGGAAATTGCCAAACAAGAAACCTGAATGCTTCTGAAAGAATACACCTGAAAATCCCATTCACACTCGAATTGGAGGGAATTCCTAGCTGTCCCCTCGGCAAAATGGTTACATTTCATTTTCCAAAACACAAAAACACACCGTCTTCGAGTTTTTTGTAGATTTATAAGCATGAAACGCCAATGTGCTGTGTTTTTTATTTCATTATGAATACTCTACCTAAACTCTTTTTTGTATGGAGTCAGAATACAAAATTTGGAAAGGAAGAAGGCAAAACAAACGCAAACCCAGAACACATTTAGGAAATTGCCAAACAAGAAACCTGAATGCTGTGGATTGAATACACCTGAAAATCCCATTCACACTCGATGTGGAGGGAATTCCTAGCTATCCCCTCGGCAAAATGGTTACATTTCTTTTTCCAAAACACAAAAACTCACCTTGGTCGAGTTGCCTGTAGCTTTCCTAGCATGAAATGCCAATGTGTTGTGTTTTTTATTTCATTACAAATACTCTGCCTAACCTCTTTTTTGTATGCACTCAGAATACAAAATTTGGAAAGGAAGTAGGCAAAACAAATGCAAACCCAAAACTAATTTATGAAATGCCAAACAAGAAGTCTGAATGCTGCGGATTGAATACACCTGAAAATCCCATTCACACTCGATGTGGATGGAATTCCTAGCTGTCCCCTTGGCAAAATGGTTACATTTCTTTTTCCAAAACACAAAAACTCACCTTGGTCGAGTTACCTGTAGCTTTCCTAGCTTGAAACGCCAATGTGCTGTGTTTTTTATTTCATTATGAATACTCTGCCTAACCTCTTGTTTTATGGAGTCAGAATACAAAATTTGGAAAGGAAGAAGGCAAAACAAACACAAACCCAGAACAAATACTGGAAATTGCCAATCCAGAAACCTGAATGCTCCGGACTGAATACACCTGAAAATCCCATTCACACTCAATTTGGAGGGAATTTCTAGGCGTTACCTCGACAAAATGGTTACATTTCTTTTTGCAAAACACAAAAACTCAACTTCGTCGAGCTGCTGCATTTTTGATAGCATGAAACGCCAATGCGCTGTGTTTTTTATTTCATTATAAATACTCTGCCTAACCTCTTTTTTGTATGGAGTCAGAATACAAATTTTGGAAAGGAAGAAGGCAAAACAAAGGTAAACCCAGAACAAATTCAGGAAATTGCCAAACAAGAAACCTGAATGCTGCTGATTGAATACACCTGAAAATCCTATTTACACTCAATGTGGAGGGAATTCCTAGCTGTCGACTGGGAAAAAGGGTAAAATTTCATGTTTCAAAACACAAAAACACACCTTCTTCGAGTTTTCTGTCGATTTATAAGCATGAAACGCCAATGTACTGTGTTTTTTATTTCATTATGAATACTCTGCCTAACCTCTTTTTTGCATGGAGTCAGAGGACCAAATTTGGAAAGGAAGAAGGCAAAACAAACGCAAACCAAGAACAAATTTAGAAAATTGCCAATCAAGGAACCTGAATGTTGCTGAAAGAATACACCTGAAATCCCATTCACACTCGATGTGGAGGGAATTCCTAGCTGTCGCCTCGGGAAATTATTTATATTTTATTTCGGAAACACAAAACTTATCTTGGTCTTGTTGCGGGCACATTTCCTAGCATGAAATGCCAAATTACTGTGTTTTTTACTTCATTATGTATACTCTGCCTAACCTCTTTTTTGTATGGAGTCAGAATACAAAATTTGGAAAGGAAGAAGGGAAAACAAAGGGAAACCCAGAACAAATTCAGGAAATTGCCAATCCAGAAACCTGAATGCTGCTGATTGAATACACCTGAACATCCCATTCACACTCGATTTGGAGGGCATTCCTAGCTGTCCCCTCAGAAAATTAGTTACATTTTATTTCCAAAACACAAAAACTCTCCTTGGTCGCGTTGTGTGTTTTCTGCTAGCATGAAACGCCAATGTGCTGTTTTTTTAATATCATTATGAATACTCTGCCTAACCTCTTTTTTGTATGGAGTCAGAATACCAAATTTGGAAAGGAAGAAGGCAAAAAAAAATAGCAAACCAAGAACAAATTTAGGAAATTGCCAAACAAGAAACCTGAATGCTGCTGAAAGAATACACCTGAAAATCCCATTCACACTCGATTTGGAGGGCATTCCTAGCTGTCCCCTCAGAAACTTAGTTACATTTTATTTCCAAAACACAAAAACTCATCTTGGTCGAGTAGCAGGCAGTTTTGCTAGCATGAAACGCCAATGTGCTGTATTGTTTATTTCATTATGAATACTCTGCCTAATCTCTTTTTTGTATCTACTCAGAATTCAAAATTTGGATAGGAAGAAAGGAAAACAAACGCAAACCTAGAAAATAATTAGGAAATTGCCAAACAAGAAAACTGAATGCTGCGTAGTGAATACACCTGAAAATCCCATTCACACTCGATTTGGAGGGAATTCCTAGCTGTCCCCTAAGCAAAATGCTTACATTTCTTTTTCGAAAACACAAAAACTCTCCTAGGTCGAGTTGCCTGTAGCTTTCCTAGCATGAAACATCAATATGATATGTTTTTTATTTCATTATGAATACTCTGCCTAACCTCTTGTTTGTATGCAGTCAGAATACAAAATTTGGAAAGGAAGAATGCAAAACAAATGCAAACCCGAAACTAATTTACGAAATTGCCAAATAAGAAACCTGAATGCTGCTGACTCAGTACACCTGAAAATCCCATTTACACTTGATGTGGAGGGAATTTCTAGCTGTCCCCTGGGCAAAAGTGTAAAATTTCATGTGCCAAAACACAAAAACACACCTTCTTCGAGTTCTCTGTCGATTTATAAGCATGAAACGATAATGTGCTGTGTTTTTTATTACAAAATGAATACTTTGACTAACCTCTTCGTTGTATATAATTAGAATACAAAATTTGAAAAGGAAGAAGGCAAAACAAAGGCAAACCCAGAACAAAATTAGGAAATTGCCAATCAAGGAACCTGAATTCTGTGGATTGAATACACCTGAAAATCCCATTTACACTCGATGTGGAGGGAATTCCTAGCTGTCCCCTCGGCAAAGGGTAAAATTTCAGGTTCCAAAACACGAAAAATCTCCTTGATCTAGTTACTTACAGATTTCTTAGAATGTAACGTCAATATGTTGAGTTTTTTATTTCATTATGTATACTCTGCCTAACCTCTTTTTTGTAAGGAGTCAGAATATAAAATTTGGAAAGGAAGAAGGCAAAACAAACGCAAACCCAGAACACATTTAGGAAATTGCCAAACAAGAAACCTGAATGCTTCTGAAAGAATACACCTGAAAATCCCATTCACACTCGAATTGGAGGGAATTCCTAGCTGTCCCCTCGGCAAAATGGTTACATTTCATTTTCCAAAACACAAAAACACACCGTCTTCGAGTTTTTTGTAGATTTATAAGCATGAAACGCCAATGTGCTGTGTTTTTTATTTCATTATGAATACTCTACCTAAACTCTTTTTTGTATGGAGTCAGAATACAAAATTTGGAAAGGAAGAAGGCAAAACAAACGCAAACCCAGAACACATTTAGGAAATTGCCAAACAAGAAACCTGAATGCTGTGGATTGAATACACCTGAAAATCCCATTCACACTCGATGTGGAGGGAATTCCTAGCTATCCCCTCGGCAAAATGGTTACATTTCTTTTTCCAAAACACAAAAACTCACCTTGGTCGAGTTGCCTGTAGCTTTCCTAGCATGAAATGCCAATGTGTTGTGTTTTTTATTTCATTACAAATACTCTGCCTAACCTCTTTTTTGTATGCACTCAGAATACAAAATTTGGAAAGGAAGTAGGCAAAACAAATGCAAACCCAAAACTAATTTATGAAATGCCAAACAAGAAGTCTGAATGCTGCGGATTGAATACACCTGAAAATCCCATTCACACTCGATGTGGATGGAATTCCTAGCTGTCCCCTTGGCAAAATGGTTACATTTCTTTTTCCAAAACACAAAAACTCACCTTGGTCGAGTTACCTGTAGCTTTCCTAGCTTGAAACGCCAATGTGCTGTGTTTTTTATTTCATTATGAATACTCTGCCTAACCTCTTGTTTTATGGAGTCAGAATACAAAATTTGGAAAGGAAGAAGGCAAAACAAACACAAACCCAGAACAAATACTGGAAATTGCCAATCCAGAAACCTGAATGCTCCGGACTGAATACACCTGAAAATCCCATTCACACTCAATTTGGAGGGAATTTCTAGGCGTTACCTCGACAAAATGGTTACATTTCTTTTTGCAAAACACAAAAACTCAACTTCGTCGAGCTGCTGCATTTTTGATAGCATGAAACGCCAATGCGCTGTGTTTTTTATTTCATTATAAATACTCTGCCTAACCTCTTTTTTGTATGGAGTCAGAATACAAATTTTGGAAAGGAAGAAGGCAAAACAAAGGTAAACCCAGAACAAATTCAGGAAATTGCCAAACAAGAAACCTGAATGCTGCTGATTGAATACACCTGAAAATCCTATTTACACTCAATGTGGAGGGAATTCCTAGCTGTCGACTGAAAAAAGGGTAAAATTTCATGTTTCAAAACACAAAAACACACCTTCTTCGAGTTTTCTGTCGATTTATAAGCATGAAACGCCAATGTACTGTGTTTTTTATTTCATTATGAATACTCTGCCTAACCTCTTTTTTGCATGGAGTCAGAGGACCAAATTTGGAAAGGAAGAAGGCAAAACAAACGCAAACCAAGAACAAATTTAGAAAATTGCCAATCAAGGAACCTGAATGTTGCTGAAAGAATACACCTGAAATCCCATTCACACTCGATGTGGAGGGAATTCCTAGCTGTCGCCTCGGGAAATTATTTATATTTTATTTCGGAAACACAAAACTTATCTTGGTCTTGTTGCGGGCACATTTCCTAGCATGAAATGCCAAATTACTGTGTTTTTTACTTCATTATGTATACTCTGCCTAACCTCTTTTTTGTATGGAGTCAGAATACAAAATTTGGAAAGGAAGAAGGGAAAACAAAGGGAAACCCAGAACAAATTCAGGAAATTGCCAATCCAGAAACCTGAATGCTGCTGATTGAATACACCTGAACATCCCATTCACACTCGATTTGGAGGGCATTCCTAGCTGTCCCCTCAGAAAATTAGTTACATTTTATTTCCAAAACACAAAAACTCTCCTTGGTCGCGTTGTGTGTTTTCTGCTAGCATGAAACGCCAATGTGCTGTTTTTTTAATATCATTATGAATACTCTGCCTAACCTCTTTTTTGTATGGAGTCAGAATACCAAATTTGGAAAGGAAGAAGGCAAAAAAAAATAGCAAACCAAGAACAAATTTAGGAAATTGCCAAACAAGAAACCTGAATGCTGCTGAAAGAATACACCTGAAAATCCCATTCACACTCGATTTGGAGGGCATTCCTAGCTGTCCCCTCAGAAACTTAGTTACATTTTATTTCCAAAACACAAAAACTCATCTTGGTCGAGTAGCAGGCAGTTTTGCTAGCATGAAACGCCAATGTGCTGTATTGTTTATTTCATTATGAATACTCTGCCTAATCTCTTTTTTGTATCTACTCAGAATTCAAAATTTGGATAGGAAGAAAGGAAAACAAACGCAAACCTAGAAAATAATTAGGAAATTGCCAAACAAGAAAACTGAATGCTGCGTAGTGAATACACCTGAAAATCCCATTCACACTCGATTTGGAGGGAATTCCTAGCTGTCCCCTAAGCAAAATGCTTACATTTCTTTTTCGAAAACACAAAAACTCTCCTAGGTCGAGTTGCCTGTAGCTTTCCTAGCATGAAACATCAATATGATATGTTTTTTATTTCATTATGAATACTCTGCCTAACCTCTTGTTTGTATGCAGTCAGAATACAAAATTTGGAAAGGAAGAATGCAAAACAAATGCAAACCCGAAACTAATTTACGAAATTGCCAAATAAGAAACCTGAATGCTGCTGACTCAGTACACCTGAAAATCCCATTTACACTTGATGTGGAGGGAATTTCTAGCTGTCCCCTGGGCAAAAGTGTAAAATTTCATGTGCCAAAACACAAAAACACACCTTCTTCGAGTTCTCTGTCGATTTATAAGCATGAAACGATAATGTGCTGTGTTTTTTATTACAAAATGAATACTTTGACTAACCTCTTCGTTGTATATAATTAGAATACAAAATTTGAAAAGGAAGAAGGCAAAACAAAGGCAAACCCAGAACAAAATTAGGAAATTGCCAATCAAGGAACCTGAATTCTGTGGATTGAATACACCTGAAAATCCCATTTACACTCGATGTGGAGGGAATTCCTAGCTGTCCCCTCGGCAAAGGGTAAAATTTCAGGTTCCAAAACACGAAAAATCTCCTTGATCTAGTTACTTACAGATTTCTTAGAATGTAACGTCAATATGTTGAGTTTTTTATTTCATTATGTATACTCTGCCTAACCTCTTTTTTGTAAGGAGTCAGAATATAAAATTTGGAAAGGAAGAAGGCAAAACAAACGCAAACCCAGAACACATTTAGGAAATTGCCAAACAAGAAACCTGAATGCTTCTGAAAGAATACACCTGAAAATCCCATTCACACTCGAATTGGAGGGAATTCCTAGCTGTCCCCTCGGCAAAATGGTTACATTTCATTTTCCAAAACACAAAAACACACCGTCTTCGAGTTTTTTGTAGATTTATAAGCATGAAACGCCAATGTGCTGTGTTTTTTATTTCATTATGAATACTCTACCTAAACTCTTTTTTGTATGGAGTCAGAATACAAAATTTGGAAAGGAAGAAGGCAAAACAAACGCAAACCCAGAACACATTTAGGAAATTGCCAAACAAGAAACCTGAATGCTGTGGATTGAATACACCTGAAAATCCCATTCACACTCGATGTGGAGGGAATTCCTAGCTATCCCCTCGGCAAAATGGTTACATTTCTTTTTCCAAAACACAAAAACTCACCTTGGTCGAGTTGCCTGTAGCTTTCCTAGCATGAAATGCCAATGTGTTGTGTTTTTTATTTCATTACAAATACTCTGCCTAACCTCTTTTTTGTATGCACTCAGAATACAAAATTTGGAAAGGAAGTAGGCAAAACAAATGCAAACCCAAAACTAATTTATGAAATGCCAAACAAGAAGTCTGAATGCTGCGGATTGAATACACCTGAAAATCCCATTCACACTCGATGTGGATGGAATTCCTAGCTGTCCCCTCGGCAAAATGGTTACATTTCATTTTCCAAAACACAAAAACACACCGTCTTCGAGTTTTTTGTAGATTTATAAGCATGAAACGCCAATGTGCTGTGTTTTTTATTTCATTATGAATACTCTACCTAAACTCTTTTTTGTATGGAGTCAGAATACAAAATTTGGAAAGGAAGAAGGCAAAACAAACGCAAACCCAGAACACATTTAGGAAATTGCCAAACAAGAAACCTGAATGCTGTGGATTGAATACACCTGAAAATCCCATTCACACTCGATGTGGAGGGAATTCCTAGCTATCCCCTCGGCAAAATGGTTACATTTCTTTTTCCAAAACACAAAAACTCACCTTGGTCGAGTTGCCTGTAGCTTTCCTAGCATGAAATGCCAATGTGTTGTGTTTTTTATTTCATTACAAATACTCTGCCTAACCTCTTTTTTGTATGCACTCAGAATACAAAATTTGGAAAGGAAGTAGGCAAAACAAATGCAAACCCAAAACTAATTTATGAAATGCCAAACAAGAAGTCTGAATGCTGCGGATTGAATACACCTGAAAATCCCATTCACACTCGATGTGGATGGAATTCCTAGCTGTCCCCTTGGCAAAATGGTTACATTTCTTTTTCCAAAACACAAAAACTCACCTTGGTCGAGTTACCTGTAGCTTTCCTAGCTTGAAACGCCAATGTGCTGTGTTTTTTATTTCATTATGAATACTCTGCCTAACCTCTTGTTTTATGGAGTCAGAATACAAAATTTGGAAAGGAAGAAGGCAAAACAAACACAAACCCAGAACAAATACTGGAAATTGCCAATCCAGAAACCTGAATGCTGCGGACTGAATACACCTGAAAATCCCATTCACACTCAATTTGGAGGGAATTTCTAGGCGTTACCTCGACAAAATGGTTACATTTCTTTTTGCAAAACACAAAAACTCAACTTCGTCGAGCTGCTGCATTTTTGATAGCATGAAACGCCAATGCGCTGTGTTTTTTATTTCATTATAAATACTCTGCCTAACCTCTTTTTTGTATGGAGTCAGAATACAAATTTTGGAAAGGAAGAAGGCAAAACAAAGGTAAACCCAGAACAAATTCAGGAAATTGCCAAACAAGAAACCTGAATGCTGCTGATTGAATACACCTGAAAATCCTATTTACACTCAATGTGGAGGGAATTCCTAGCTGTCGACTGGGAAAAAGGGTAAAATTTCATGTTTCAAAACACAAAAACACACCTTCTTCGAGTTTTCTGTCGATTTATAAGCATGAAACGCCAATGTACTGTGTTTTTTATTTCATTATGAATACTCTGCCTAACCTCTTTTTTGCATGGAGTCAGAGGACCAAATTTGGAAAGGAAGAAGGCAAAACAAACGCAAACCAAGAACAAATTTAGAAAATTGCCAATCAAGGAACCTGAATGTTGCTGAAAGAATACACCTGAAATCCCATTCACACTCGATGTGGAGGGAATTCCTAGCTGTCGCCTCGGGAAATTATTTATATTTTATTTCGGAAACACAAAACTTATCTTGGTCTTGTTGCGGGCACATTTCCTAGCATGAAATGCCAAATTACTGTGTTTTTTACTTCATTATGTATACTCTGCCTAACCTCTTTTTTTGTATGGAGTCAGAATACAAAATTTGGAAAGGAAGAAGGGAAAACAAAGGGAAACCCAGAACAAATTCAGGAAATTGCCAATCCAGAAACCTGAATGCTGCTGATTGAATACACCTGAACATCCCATTCACACTCGATTTGGAGGGCATTCCTAGCTGTCCCCTCAGAAAATTAGTTACATTTTATTTCCAAAACACAAAAACTCTCCTTGGTCGCGTTGTGTGTTTTCTGCTAGCATGAAACGCCAATGTGCTGTTTTTTTAATATCATTATGAATACTCTGCCTAACCTCTTTTTTGTATGGAGTCAGAATACCAAATTTGGAAAGGAAGAAGGCAAAAAAAAATAGCAAACCAAGAACAAATTTAGGAAATTGCCAAACAAGAAACCTGAATGCTGCTGAAAGAATACACCTGAAAATCCCATTCACACTCGATTTGGAGGGCATTCCTAGCTGTCCCCTCAGAAACTTAGTTACATTTTATTTCCAAAACACAAAAACTCATCTTGGTCGAGTAGCAGGCAGTTTTGCTAGCATGAAACGCCAATGTGCTGTATTGTTTATTTCATTATGAATACTCTGCCTAATCTCTTTTTTGTATCTACTCAGAATTCAAAATTTGGATAGGAAGAAAGGAAAACAAACGCAAACCTAGAAAATAATTAGGAAATTGCCAAACAAGAAAACTGAATGCTGCGTAGTGAATACACCTGAAAATCCCATTCACACTCGATTTGGAGGGAATTCCTAGCTGTCCCCTAAGCAAAATGCTTACATTTCTTTTTCGAAAACACAAAAACTCTCCTAGGTCGAGTTGCCTGTAGCTTTCCTAGCATGAAACATCAATATGATATGTTTTTTATTTCATTATGAATACTCTGCCTAACCTCTTGTTTGTATGCAGTCAGAATACAAAATTTGGAAAGGAAGAATGCAAAACAAATGCAAACCCGAAACTAATTTACGAAATTGCCAAATAAGAAACCTGAATGCTGCTGACTCAGTACACCTGAAAATCCCATTTACACTTGATGTGGAGGGAATTTCTAGCTGTCCCCTGGGCAAAAGTGTAAAATTTCATGTGCCAAAACACAAAAACACACCTTCTTCGAGTTCTCTGTCGATTTATAAGCATGAAACGATAATGTGCTGTGTTTTTTATTACAAAATGAATACTTTGACTAACCTCTTCGTTGTATATAATTAGAATACAAAATTTGAAAAGGAAGAAGGCAAAACAAAGGCAAACCCAGAACAAAATTAGGAAATTGCCAATCAAGGAACCTGAATTCTGTGGATTGAATACACCTGAAAATCCCATTTACACTCGATGTGGAGGGAATTCCTAGCTGTCCCCTCGGCAAAGGGTAAAATTTCAGGTTCCAAAACACGAAAAATCTCCTTGATCTAGTTACTTACAGATTTCTTAGAATGTAACGTCAATATGTTGAGTTTTTTATTTCATTATGTATACTCTGCCTAACCTCTTTTTTGTAAGGAGTCAGAATATAAAATTTGGAAAGGAAGAAGGCAAAACAAACGCAAACCCAGAACACATTTAGGAAATTGCCAAACAAGAAACCTGAATGCTTCTGAAAGAATACACCTGAAAATCCCATTCACACTCGATGTGGAGGGAATTCCTAGCTGTCCCCTTGGCAAAATGGTTACATTTCATTTTCCAAAACACAAAAACACACCGTCTTCGAGTTTTTTGTAGATTTATAAGCATGAAACGCCAATGTGCTGTGTTTTTTATTTCATTATGAATACTCTACCTAAACTCTTTTTTGTATGGAGTCAGAATACAAAATTTGGAAAGGAAGAAGGCAAAACAAACGCAAACCCAGAACACATTTAGGAAATTGCCAAACAAGAAACCTGAATGCTGTGGATTGAATACACCTGAAAATCCCATTCACACTCGATGTGGAGGGAATTCCTAGCTATCCCCTCGGCAAAATGGTTACATTTCTTTTTCCAAAACACAAAAACTCACCTTGGTCGAGTTGCCTGTAGCTTTCCTAGCATGAAATGCCAATGTGTTGTGTTTTTTATTTCATTACAAATACTCTGCCTAACCTCTTTTTTGTATGCACTCAGAATACAAAATTTGGAAAGGAAGTAGGCAAAACAAATGCAAACCCAAAACTAATTTATGAAATGCCAAACAAGAAGTCTGAATGCTGCGGATTGAATACACCTGAAAATCCCATTCACACTCGATGTGGAGGGAATTCCTAGCTGTCCCCTCGGCAAAATGGTTACATTTCTTTTTCCAAAACACAAAAACTCACCTTGGTCGAGTTACCTGTAGCTTTCCTAGCTTGAAACGCCAATGTGCTGTGTTTTTTATTTCATTATGAATACTCTGCCTAACCTCTTGTTTTATGGAGTCAGAATACAAAATTTGGAAAGGAAGAAGGCAAAACAAACACAAACCCAGAACAAATACTGGAAATTGCCAATCCAGAAACCTGAATGCTGCGGACTGAATACACCTGAAAATCCCATTCACACTCAATTTGGAGGGAATTTCTAGGCGTTACCTCGACAAAATGGTTACATTTCTTTTTGCAAAACACAAAAACTCAACTTCGTCGAGCTGCTGCATTTTTGATAGCATGAAACGCCAATGCGCTGTGTTTTTTATTTCATTATAAATACTCTGCCTAACCTCTTTTTTGTATGGAGTCAGAATACAAATTTTGGAAAGGAAGAAGGCAAAACAAAGGTAAACCCAGAACAAATTCAGGAAATTGCCAAACAAGAAACCTGAATGCTGCTGATTGAATACACCTGAAAATCCTATTTACACTCAATGTGGAGGGAATTCCTAGCTGTCGACTGGGAAAAAGGGTAAAATTTCATGTTTCAAAACACAAAAACACACCTTCTTCGAGTTTTCTGTCGATTTATAAGCATGAAACGCCAATGTACTGTGTTTTTTATTTCATTATGAATACTCTGCCTAACCTCTTTTTTGCATGGAGTCAGAGGACCAAATTTGGAAAGGAAGAAGGCAAAACAAACGCAAACCAAGAACAAATTTAGAAAATTGCCAATCAAGGAACCTGAATGTTGCTGAAAGAATACACCTGAAATCCCATTCACACTCGATGTGGAGGGAATTCCTAGCTGTCGCCTCGGGAAATTATTTATATTTTATTTCGGAAACACAAAACTTATCTTGGTCTTGTTGCGGGCACATTTCCTAGCATGAAATGCCAAATTACTGTGTTTTTTACTTCATTATGTATACTCTGCCTAACCTCTTTTTTGTATGGAGTCAGAATACAAAATTTGGAAAGGAAGAAGGGAAAACAAAGGGAAACCCAGAACAAATTCAGGAAATTGCCAATCCAGAAACCTGAATGCTGCTGATTGAATACACCTGAACATCCCATTCACACTCGATTTGGAGGGCATTCCTAGCTGTCCCCTCAGAAAATTAGTTACATTTTATTTCCAAAACACAAAAACTCTCCTTGGTCGCGTTGTGTGTTTTCTGCTAGCATGAAACGCCAATGTGCTGTTTTTTTAATATCATTATGAATACTCTGCCTAACCTCTTTTTTGTATGGAGTCAGAATACCAAATTTGGAAAGGAAGAAGGCAAAAAAAAATAGCAAACCAAGAACAAATTTAGGAAATTGCCAAACAAGAAACCTGAATGCTGCTGAAAGAATACACCTGAAAATCCCATTCACACTCGATTTGGAGGGCATTCCTAGCTGTCCCCTCAGAAACTTAGTTACATTTTATTTCCAAAACACAAAAACTCATCTTGGTCGAGTAGCAGGCAGTTTTGCTAGCATGAAACGCCAATGTGCTGTATTGTTTATTTCATTATGAATACTCTGCCTAATCTCTTTTTTGTATCTACTCAGAATTCAAAATTTGGATAGGAAGAAAGGAAAACAAACGCAAACCTAGAAAATAATTAGGAAATTGCCAAACAAGAAAACTGAATGCTGCGTAGTGAATACACCTGAAAATCCCATTCACACTCGATTTGGAGGGAATTCCTAGCTGTCCCCTAAGCAAAATGCTTACATTTCTTTTTCGAAAACACAAAAACTCTCCTAGGTCGAGTTGCCTGTAGCTTTCCTAGCATGAAACATCAATATGATATGTTTTTTATTTCATTATGAATACTCTGCCTAACCTCTTGTTTGTATGCAGTCAGAATACAAAATTTGGAAAGGAAGAATGCAAAACAAATGCAAACCCGAAACTAATTTACGAAATTGCCAAATAAGAAACCTGAATGCTGCTGACTCAGTACACCTGAAAATCCCATTTACACTTGATGTGGAGGGAATTTCTAGCTGTCCCCTGGGCAAAAGTGTAAAATTTCATGTGCCAAAACACAAAAACACACCTTCTTCGAGTTCTCTGTCGATTTATAAGCATGAAACGATAATGTGCTGTGTTTTTTATTACAAAATGAATACTTTGACTAACCTCTTCGTTGTATATAATTAGAATACAAAATTTGAAAAGGAAGAAGGCAAAACAAAGGCAAACCCAGAACAAAATTAGGAAATTGCCAATCAAGGAACCTGAATTCTGTGGATTGAATACACCTGAAAATCCCATTTACACTCGATGTGGAGGGAATTCCTAGCTGTCCCCTCGGCAAAGGGTAAAATTTCAGGTTCCAAAACACGAAAAATCTCCTTGATCTAGTTACTTACAGATTTCTTAGAATGTAACGTCAATATGTTGAGTTTTTTATTTCATTATGTATACTCTGCCTAACCTCTTTTTTGTAAGGAGTCAGAATATAAAATTTGGAAAGGAAGAAGGCAAAACAAACGCAAACCCAGAACACATTTAGGAAATTGCCAAACAAGAAACCTGAATGCTTCTGAAAGAATACACCTGAAAATCCCATTCACACTCGATGTGGAGGGAATTCCTAGCTGTCCCCTCGGCAAAATGGTTACATTTCATTTTCCAAAACACAAAAACACACCGTCTTCGAGTTTTTTGTAGATTTATAAGCATGAAACGCCAATGTGCTGTGTTTTTTATTTCATTATGAATACTCTACCTAAACTCTTTTTTGTATGGAGTCAGAATACAAAATTTGGAAAGGAAGAAGGCAAAACAAACGCAAACCCTGAACACATTTAGGAAATTGCCAAACAAGAAACCTGAATGCTGTGGATTGAATACACCTGAAAATCCCATTCACACTCGATGTGGAGGGAATTCCTAGCTATCCCCTCGGCAAAATGGTTACATTTCTTTTTCCAAAACACAAAAACTCACCTTGGTCGAGTTGCCTGTAGCTTTCCTAGCATGAAATGCCAATGTGTTGTGTTTTTTATTTCATTACAAATACTCTGCCTAACCTCTTTTTTGTATGCACTCAGAATACAAAATTTGGAAAGGAAGTAGGCAAAACAAATGCAAACCCAAAACTAATTTATGAAATGCCAAACAAGAAGTCTGAATGCTGCGGATTGAATACACCTGAAAATCCCATTCACACTCGATGTGGATGGAATTCCTAGCTGTCCCCTTGGCAAAATGGTTACATTTCTTTTTCCAAAACACAAAAACTCACCTTGGTCGAGTTACCTGTAGCTTTCCTAGCTTGAAACGCCAATGTGCTGTGTTTTTTATTTCATTATGAATACTCTGCCTAACCTCTTGTTTTATGGAGTCAGAATACAAAATTTGGAAAGGAAGAAGGCAAAACAAACACAAACCCAGAACAAATACTGGAAATTGCCAATCCAGAAACCTGAATGCTGCGGACTGAATACACCTGAAAATCCCATTCACACTCAATTTGGAGGGAATTTCTAGGCGTTACCTCGACAAAATGGTTACATTTCTTTTTGCAAAACACAAAAACTCAACTTCGTCGAGCTGCTGCATTTTTGATAGCATGAAACGCCAATGCGCTGTGTTTTTTATTTCATTATAAATACTCTGCCTAACCTCTTTTTTGTATGGAGTCAGAATACAAATTTTGGAAAGGAAGAAGGCAAAACAAAGGTAAACCCAGAACAAATTCAGGAAATTGCCAAACAAGAAACCTGAATGCTGCTGATTGAATACACCTGAAAATCCTATTTACACTCAATGTGGAGGGAATTCCTAGCTGTCGACTGGGAAAAAGGGTAAAATTTCATGTTTCAAAACACAAAAACACACCTTCTTCGAGTTTTCTGTCGATTTATAAGCATGAAACGCCAATGTACTGTGTTTTTTATTTCATTATGAATACTCTGCCTAACCTCTTTTTTGCATGGAGTCAGAGGACCAAATTTGGAAAGGAAGAAGGCAAAACAAACGCAAACCAAGAACAAATTTAGAAAATTGCCAATCAAGGAACCTGAATGTTGCTGAAAGAATACACCTGAAATCCCATTCACACTCGATGTGGAGGGAATTCCTAGCTGTCGCCTCGGGAAATTATTTATATTTTATTTCGGAAACACAAAACTTATCTTGGTCTTGTTGCGGGCACATTTCCTAGCATGAAATGCCAAATTACTGTGTTTTTTACTTCATTATGTATACTCTGCCTAACCTCTTTTTTGTATGGAGTCAGAATACAAAATTTGGAAAGGAAGAAGGGAAAACAAAGGGAAACCCAGAACAAATTCAGGAAATTGCCAATCCAGAAACCTGAATGCTGCTGATTGAATACACCTGAACATCCCATTCACACTCGATTTGGAGGGCATTCCTAGCTGTCCCCTCAGAAAATTAGTTACATTTTATTTCCAAAACACAAAAACTCTCCTTGGTCGCGTTGTGTGTTTTCTGCTAGCATGAAACGCCAATGTGCTGTTTTTTTAATATCATTATGAATACTCTGCCTAACCTCTTTTTTGTATGGAGTCAGAATACCAAATTTGGAAAGGAAGAAGGCAAAAAAAAATAGCAAACCAAGAACAAATTTAGGAAATTGCCAAACAAGAAACCTGAATGCTGCTGAAAGAATACACCTGAAAATCCCATTCACACTCGATTTGGAGGGCATTCCTAGCTGTCCCCTCAGAAACTTAGTTACATTTTATTTCCAAAACACAAAAACTCATCTTGGTCGAGTAGCAGGCAGTTTTGCTAGCATGAAACGCCAATGTGCTGTATTGTTTATTTCATTATGAATACTCTGCCTAATCTCTTTTTTGTATCTACTCAGAATTCAAAATTTGGATAGGAAGAAAGGAAAACAAACGCAAACCTAGAAAATAATTAGGAAATTGCCAAACAAGAAAACTGAATGCTGCGTAGTGAATACACCTGAAAATCCCATTCACACTCGATTTGGAGGGAATTCCTAGCTGTCCCCTAAGCAAAATGCTTACATTTCTTTTTCGAAAACACAAAAACTCTCCTAGGTCGAGTTGCCTGTAGCTTTCCTAGCATGAAACATCAATATGATATGTTTTTTATTTCATTATGAATACTCTGCCTAACCTCTTGTTTGTATGCAGTCAGAATACAAAATTTGGAAAGGAAGAATGCAAAACAAATGCAAACCCGAAACTAATTTACGAAATTGCCAAATAAGAAACCTGAATGCTGCTGACTCAGTACACCTGAAAATCCCATTTACACTTGATGTGGAGGGAATTTCTAGCTGTCCCCTGGGCAAAAGTGTAAAATTTCATGTGCCAAAACACAAAAACACACCTTCTTCGAGTTCTCTGTCGATTTATAAGCATGAAACGATAATGTGCTGTGTTTTTTATTACAAAATGAATACTTTGACTAACCTCTTCGTTGTATATAATTAGAATACAAAATTTGAAAAGGAAGAAGGCAAAACAAAGGCAAACCCAGAACAAAATTAGGAAATTGCCAATCAAGGAACCTGAATTCTGTGGATTGAATACACCTGAAAATCCCATTTACACTCGATGTGGAGGGAATTCCTAGCTGTCCCCTCGGCAAAGGGTAAAATTTCAGGTTCCAAAACACGAAAAATCTCCTTGATCTAGTTACTTACAGATTTCTTAGAATGTAACGTCAATATGTTGAGTTTTTTATTTCATTATGTATACTCTGCCTAACCTCTTTTTTGTAAGGAGTCAGAATATAAAATTTGGAAAGGAAGAAGGCAAAACAAACGCAAACCCAGAACACATTTAGGAAATTGCCAAACAAGAAACCTGAATGCTTCTGAAAGAATACACCTGAAAATCCCATTCACACTCGATGTGGAGGGAATTCCTAGCTGTCCCCTCGGCAAAATGGTTACATTTCATTTTCCAAAACACAAAAACACACCGTCTTCGAGTTTTTTGTAGATTTATAAGCATGAAACGCCAATGTGCTGTGTTTTTTATTTCATTATGAATACTCTACCTAAACTCTTTTTTGTATGGAGTCAGAATACAAAATTTGGAAAGGAAGAAGGCAAAACAAACGCAAACCCAGAACACATTTAGGAAATTGCCAAACAAGAAACCTGAATGCTGTGGATTGAATACACCTGAAAATCCCATTCACACTCGATGTGGAGGGAATTCCTAGCTATCCCCTCGGCAAAATGGTTACATTTCTTTTTCCAAAACACAAAAACTCACCTTGGTCGAGTTGCCTGTAGCTTTCCTAGCATGAAATGCCAATGTGTTGTGTTTTTTATTTCATTACAAATACTCTGCCTAACCTCTTTTTTGTATGCACTCAGAATACAAAATTTGGAAAGGAAGTAGGCAAAACAAATGCAAACCCAAAACTAATTTATGAAATGCCAAACAAGAAGTCTGAATGCTGCGGATTGAATACACCTGAAAATCCCATTCACACTCGATGTGGATGGAATTCCTAGCTGTCCCCTTGGCAAAATGGTTACATTTCTTTTTCCAAAACACAAAAACTCACCTTGGTCGAGTTACCTGTAGCTTTCCTAGCTTGAAACGCCAATGTGCTGTGTTTTTTATTTCATTATGAATACTCTGCCTAACCTCTTGTTTTATGGAGTCAGAATACAAAATTTGGAAAGGAAGAAGGCAAAACAAACACAAACCCAGAACAAATACTGGAAATTGCCAATCCAGAAACCTGAATGCTGCGGACTGAATACACCTGAAAATCCCATTCACACTCAATTTGGAGGGAATTTCTAGGCGTTACCTCGACAAAATGGTTACATTTCTTTTTGCAAAACACAAAAACTCAACTTCGTCGAGCTGCTGCATTTTTGATAGCATGAAACGCCAATGCGCTGTGTTTTTTATTTCATTATAAATACTCTGCCTAACCTCTTTTTTGTATGGAGTCAGAATACAAATTTTGGAAAGGAAGAAGGCAAAACAAAGGTAAACCCAGAACAAATTCAGGAAATTGCCAAACAAGAAACCTGAATGCTGCTGATTGAATACACCTGAAAATCCTATTTACACTCAATGTGGAGGGAATTCCTAGCTGTCGACTGAAAAAAGGGTAAAATTTCATGTTTCAAAACACAAAAACACACCTTCTTCGAGTTTTCTGTCGATTTATAAGCATGAAACGCCAATGTACTGTGTTTTTTATTTCATTATGAATACTCTGCCTAACCTCTTTTTTGCATGGAGTCAGAGGACCAAATTTGGAAAGGAAGAAGGCAAAACAAACGCAAACCAAGAACAAATTTAGAAAATTGCCAATCAAGGAACCTGAATGTTGCTGAAAGAATACACCTGAAATCCCATTCACACTCGATGTGGAGGGAATTCCTAGCTGTCGCCTCGGGAAATTATTTATATTTTATTTCGGAAACACAAAACTTATCTTGGTCTTGTTGCGGGCACATTTCCTAGCATGAAATGCCAAATTACTGTGTTTTTTACTTCATTATGTATACTCTGCCTAACCTCTTTTTTGTATGGAGTCAGAATACAAAATTTGGAAAGGAAGAAGGGAAAACAAAGGGAAACCCAGAACAAATTCAGGAAATTGCCAATCCAGAAACCTGAATGCTGCTGATTGAATACACCTGAACATCCCATTCACACTCGATTTGGAGGGCATTCCTAGCTGTCCCCTCAGAAAATTAGTTACATTTTATTTCCAAAACACAAAAACTCTCCTTGGTCGCGTTGTGTGTTTTCTGCTAGCATGAAACGCCAATGTGCTGTTTTTTTAATATCATTATGAATACTCTGCCTAACCTCTTTTTTGTATGGAGTCAGAATACCAAATTTGGAAAGGAAGAAGGCAAAAAAAAATAGCAAACCAAGAACAAATTTAGGAAATTGCCAAACAAGAAACCTGAATGCTGCTGAAAGAATACACCTGAAAATCCCATTCACACTCGATTTGGAGGGCATTCCTAGCTGTCCCCTCAGAAACTTAGTTACATTTTATTTCCAAAACACAAAAACTCATCTTGGTCGAGTAGCAGGCAGTTTTGCTAGCATGAAACGCCAATGTGCTGTATTGTTTATTTCATTATGAATACTCTGCCTAATCTCTTTTTTGTATCTACTCAGAATTCAAAATTTGGATAGGAAGAAAGGAAAACAAACGCAAACCTAGAAAATAATTAGGAAATTGCCAAACAAGAAAACTGAATGCTGCGTAGTGAATACACCTGAAAATCCCATTCACACTCGATTTGGAGGGAATTCCTAGCTGTCCCCTAAGCAAAATGCTTACATTTCTTTTTCGAAAACACAAAAACTCTCCTAGGTCGAGTTGCCTGTAGCTTTCCTAGCATGAAACATCAATATGATATGTTTTTTATTTCATTATGAATACTCTGCCTAACCTCTTGTTTGTATGCAGTCAGAATACAAAATTTGGAAAGGAAGAATGCAAAACAAATGCAAACCCGAAACTAATTTACGAAATTGCCAAATAAGAAACCTGAATGCTGCTGACTCAGTACACCTGAAAATCCCATTTACACTTGATGTGGAGGGAATTTCTAGCTGTCCCCTGGGCAAAAGTGTAAAATTTCATGTGCCAAAACACAAAAACACACCTTCTTCGAGTTCTCTGTCGATTTATAAGCATGAAACGATAATGTGCTGTGTTTTTTATTACAAAATGAATACTTTGACTAACCTCTTCGTTGTATATAATTAGAATACAAAATTTGAAAAGGAAGAAGGCAAAACAAAGGCAAACCCAGAACAAAATTAGGAAATTGCCAATCAAGGAACCTGAATTCTGTGGATTGAATACACCTGAAAATCCCATTTACACTCGATGTGGAGGGAATTCCTAGCTGTCCCCTCGGCAAAGGGTAAAATTTCAGGTTCCAAAACACGAAAAATCTCCTTGATCTAGTTACTTACAGATTTCTTAGAATGTAACGTCAATATGTTGAGTTTTTTATTTCATTATGTATACTCTGCCTAACCTCTTTTTTGTAAGGAGTCAGAATATAAAATTTGGAAAGGAAGAAGGCAAAACAAACGCAAACCCAGAACACATTTAGGAAATTGCCAAACAAGAAACCTGAATGCTTCTGAAAGAATACACCTGAAAATCCCATTCACACTCGATGTGGAGGGAATTCCTAGCTGTCCCCTCGGCAAAATGGTTACATTTCATTTTCCAAAACACAAAAACACACCGTCTTCGAGTTTTTTGTAGATTTATAAGCATGAAACGCCAATGTGCTGTGTTTTTTATTTCATTATGAATACTCTACCTAAACTCTTTTTTGTATGGAGTCAGAATACAAAATTTGGAAAGGAAGAAGGCAAAACAAACGCAAACCCAGAACACATTTAGGAAATTGCCAAACAAGAAACCTGAATGCTGTGGATTGAATACACCTGAAAATCCCATTCACACTCGATGTGGAGGGAATTCCTAGCTATCCCCTCGGCAAAATGGTTACATTTCTTTTTCCAAAACACAAAAACTCACCTTGGTCGAGTTGCCTGTAGCTTTCCTAGCATGAAATGCCAATGTGTTGTGTTTTTTATTTCATTACAAATACTCTGCCTAACCTCTTTTTTGTATGCACTCAGAATACAAAATTTGGAAAGGAAGTAGGCAAAACAAATGCAAACCCAAAACTAATTTATGAAATGCCAAACAAGAAGTCTGAATGCTGCGGATTGAATACACCTGAAAATCCCATTCACACTCGATGTGGAGGGAATTCCTAGCTGTCCCCTCGGCAAAATGGTTACATTTCTTTTTCCAAAACACAAAAACTCACCTTGGTCGAGTTACCTGTAGCTTTCCTAGCTTGAAACGCCAATGTGCTGTGTTTTTTATTTCATTATGAATACTCTGCCTAACCTCTTGTTTTATGGAGTCAGAATACAAAATTTGGAAAGGAAGAAGGCAAAACAAACACAAACCCAGAACAAATACTGGAAATTGCCAATCCAGAAACCTGAATGCTGCGGACTGAATACACCTGAAAATCCCATTCACACTCAATTTGGAGGGAATTTCTAGGCGTTACCTCGACAAAATGGTTACATTTCTTTTTGCAAAACACAAAAACTCAACTTCGTCGAGCTGCTGCATTTTTGATAGCATGAAACGCCAATGCGCTGTGTTTTTTATTTCATTATAAATACTCTGCCTAACCTCTTTTTTGTATGGAGTCAGAATACAAATTTTGGAAAGGAAGAAGGCAAAACAAAGGTAAACCCAGAACAAATTCAGGAAATTGCCAAACAAGAAACCTGAATGCTGCTGATTGAATACACCTGAAAATCCTATTTACACTCAATGTGGAGGGAATTCCTAGCTGTCGACTGGGAAAAAGGGTAAAATTTCATGTTTCAAAACACAAAAACACACCTTCTTCGAGTTTTCTGTCGATTTATAAGCATGAAACGCCAATGTACTGTGTTTTTTATTTCATTATGAATACTCTGCCTAACCTCTTTTTTGCATGGAGTCAGAGGACCAAATTTGGAAAGGAAGAAGGCAAAACAAACGCAAACCAAGAACAAATTTAGAAAATTGCCAATCAAGGAACCTGAATGTTGCTGAAAGAATACACCTGAAATCCCATTCACACTCGATGTGGAGGGAATTCCTAGCTGTCGCCTCGGGAAATTATTTATATTTTATTTCGGAAACACAAAACTTATCTTGGTCTTGTTGCGGGCACATTTCCTAGCATGAAATGCCAAATTACTGTGTTTTTTACTTCATTATGTATACTCTGCCTAACCTCTTTTTTGTATGGAGTCAGAATACAAAATTTGGAAAGGAAGAAGGGAAAACAAAGGGAAACCCAGAACAAATTCAGGAAATTGCCAATCCAGAAACCTGAATGCTGCTGATTGAATACACCTGAACATCCCATTCACACTCGATTTGGAGGGCATTCCTAGCTGTCCCCTCAGAAAATTAGTTACATTTTATTTCCAAAACACAAAAACTCTCCTTGGTCGCGTTGTGTATTTTCTGCTAGCATGAAACGCCAATGTGCTGTTTTTTTAATATCATTATGAATACTCTGCCTAACCTCTTTTTTGTATGGAGTCAGAATACCAAATTTGGAAAGGAAGAAGGCAAAAAAAAATAGCAAACCAAGAACAAATTTAGGAAATTGCCAAACAAGAAACCTGAATGCTGCTGAAAGAATACACCTGAAAATCCCATTCACACTCGATTTGGAGGGCATTCCTAGCTGTCCCCTCAGAAACTTAGTTACATTTTATTTCCAAAACACAAAAACTCATCTTGGTCGAGTAGCAGGCAGTTTTGCTAGCATGAAACGCCAATGTGCTGTATTGTTTATTTCATTATGAATACTCTGCCTAATCTCTTTTTTGTATCTACTCAGAATTCAAAATTTGGATAGGAAGAAAGGAAAACAAACGCAAACCTAGAAAATAATTAGGAAATTGCCAAACAAGAAAACTGAATGCTGCGTAGTGAATACACCTGAAAATCCCATTCACACTCGATTTGGAGGGAATTCCTAGCTGTCCCCTAAGCAAAATGCTTACATTTCTTTTTCGAAAACACAAAAACTCTCCTAGGTCGAGTTGCCTGTAGCTTTCCTAGCATGAAACATCAATATGATATGTTTTTTATTTCATTATGAATACTCTGCCTAACCTCTTGTTTGTATGCAGTCAGAATACAAAATTTGGAAAGGAAGAATGCAAAACAAATGCAAACCCGAAACTAATTTACGAAATTGCCAAATAAGAAACCTGAATGCTGCTGACTCAGTACACCTGAAAATCCCATTTACACTTGATGTGGAGGGAATTTCTAGCTGTCCCCTGGGCAAAAGTGTAAAATTTCATGTGCCAAAACACAAAAACACACCTTCTTCGAGTTCTCTGTCGATTTATAAGCATGAAACGATAATGTGCTGTGTTTTTTATTACAAAATGAATACTTTGACTAACCTCTTCGTTGTATATAATTAGAATACAAAATTTGAAAAGGAAGAAGGCAAAACAAAGGCAAACCCAGAACAAAATTAGGAAATTGCCAATCAAGGAACCTGAATTCTGTGGATTGAATACACCTGAAAATCCCATTTACACTCGATGTGGAGGGAATTCCTAGCTGTCCCCTCGGCAAAGGGTAAAATTTCAGGTTCCAAAACACGAAAAATCTCCTTGATCTAGTTACTTACAGATTTCTTAGAATGTAACGTCAATATGTTGAGTTTTTTATTTCATTATGTATACTCTGCCTAACCTCTTTTTTGTAAGGAGTCAGAATATAAAATTTGGAAAGGAAGAAGGCAAAACAAACGCAAACCCAGAACACATTTAGGAAATTGCCAAACAAGAAACCTGAATGCTTCTGAAAGAATACACCTGAAAATCCCATTCACACTCGATGTGGAGGGAATTCCTAGCTGTCCCCTCGGCAAAATGGTTACATTTCATTTTCCAAAACACAAAAACACACCGTCTTCGAGTTTTTTGTAGATTTATAAGCATGAAACGCCAATGTGCTGTGTTTTTTATTTCATTATGAATACTCTACCTAAACTCTTTTTTGTATGGAGTCAGAATACAAAATTTGGAAAGGAAGAAGGCAAAACAAACGCAAACCCAGAACACATTTAGGAAATTGCCAAACAAGAAACCTGAATGCTGTGGATTGAATACACCTGAAAATCCCATTCACACTCGATGTGGAGGGAATTCCTAGCTATCCCCTCGGCAAAATGGTTACATTTCTTTTTCCAAAACACAAAAACTCACCTTGGTCGAGTTGCCTGTAGCTTTCCTAGCATGAAATGCCAATGTGTTGTGTTTTTTATTTCATTACAAATACTCTGCCTAACCTCTTTTTTGTATGCACTCAGAATACAAAATTTGGAAAGGAAGTAGGCAAAACAAATGCAAACCCAAAACTAATTTATGAAATGCCAAACAAGAAGTCTGAATGCTGCGGATTGAATACACCTGAAAATCCCATTCACACTCGATGTGGAGGGAATTCCTAGCTGTCCCCTCGGCAAAATGGTTACATTTCTTTTTCCAAAACACAAAAACTCACCTTGGTCGAGTTACCTGTAGCTTTCCTAGCTTGAAACGCCAATGTGCTGTGTTTTTTATTTCATTATGAATACTCTGCCTAACCTCTTGTTTTATGGAGTCAGAATACAAAATTTGGAAAGGAAGAAGGCAAAACAAACACAAACCCAGAACAAATACTGGAAATTGCCAATCCAGAAACCTGAATGCTGCGGACTGAATACACCTGAAAATCCCATTCACACTCAATTTGGAGGGAATTTCTAGGCGTTACCTCGACAAAATGGTTACATTTCTTTTTGCAAAACACAAAAACTCAACTTCGTCGAGCTGCTGCATTTTTGATAGCATGAAACGCCAATGCGCTGTGTTTTTTATTTCATTATAAATACTCTGCCTAACCTCTTTTTTGTATGGAGTCAGAATACAAATTTTGGAAAGGAAGAAGGCAAAACAAAGGTAAACCCAGAACAAATTCAGGAAATTGCCAAACAAGAAACCTGAATGCTGCTGATTGAATACACCTGAAAATCCTATTTACACTCAATGTGGAGGGAATTCCTAGCTGTCGACTGGGAAAAAGGGTAAAATTTCATGTTTCAAAACACAAAAACACACCTTCTTCGAGTTTTCTGTCGATTTATAAGCATGAAACGCCAATGTACTGTGTTTTTTATTTCATTATGAATACTCTGCCTAACCTCTTTTTTGCATGGAGTCAGAGGACCAAATTTGGAAAGGAAGAAGGCAAAACAAACGCAAACCAAGAACAAATTTAGAAAATTGCCAATCAAGGAACCTGAATGTTGCTGAAAGAATACACCTGAAATCCCATTCACACTCGATGTGGAGGGAATTCCTAGCTGTCGCCTCGGGAAATTATTTATATTTTATTTCGGAAACACAAAACTTATCTTGGTCTTGTTGCGGGCACATTTCCTAGCATGAAATGCCAAATTACTGTGTTTTTTACTTCATTATGTATACTCTGCCTAACCTCTTTTTTGTATGGAGTCAGAATACAAAATTTGGAAAGGAAGAAGGGAAAACAAAGGGAAACCCAGAACAAATTCAGGAAATTGCCAATCCAGAAACCTGAATGCTGCTGATTGAATACACCTGAACATCCCATTCACACTCGATTTGGAGGGCATTCCTAGCTGTCCCCTCAGAAAATTAGTTACATTTTATTTCCAAAACACAAAAACTCTCCTTGGTCGAGTTGTGTGTTTTCTGCTAGCATGAAACGCCAATGTGCTGTTTTTTTAATATCATTATGAATACTCTGCCTAACCTCTTTTTTGTATGGAGTCAGAATACCAAATTTGGAAAGGAAGAAGGCAAAAAAAAATAGCAAACCAAGAACAAATTTAGGAAATTGCCAAACAAGAAACCTGAATGCTGCTGAAAGAATACACCTGAAAATCCCATTCACACTCGATTTGGAGGGCATTCCTAGCTGTCCCCTCAGAAACTTAGTTACATTTTATTTCCAAAACACAAAAACTCATCTTGGTCGAGTAGCAGGCAGTTTTGCTAGCATGAAACGCCAATGTGCTGTATTGTTTATTTCATTATGAATACTCTGCCTAATCTCTTTTTTGTATCTACTCAGAATTCAAAATTTGGATAGGAAGAAAGGAAAACAAACGCAAACCTAGAAAATAATTAGGAAATTGCCAAACAAGAAAACTGAATGCTGCGTAGTGAATACACCTGAAAATCCCATTCACACTCGATTTGGAGGGAATTCCTAGCTGTCCCCTAAGCAAAATGCTTACATTTCTTTTTCGAAAACACAAAAACTCTCCTAGGTCGAGTTGCCTGTAGCTTTCCTAGCATGAAACATCAATATGATATGTTTTTTATTTCATTATGAATACTCTGCCTAACCTCTTGTTTGTATGCAGTCAGAATACAAAATTTGGAAAGGAAGAATGCAAAACAAATGCAAACCCGAAACTAATTTACGAAATTGCCAAATAAGAAACCTGAATGCTGCTGACTCAGTACACCTGAAAATCCCATTTACACTTGATGTGGAGGGAATTTCTAGCTGTCCCCTGGGCAAAAGTGTAAAATTTCATGTGCCAAAACACAAAAACACACCTTCTTCGAGTTCTCTGTCGATTTATAAGCATGAAACGATAATGTGCTGTGTTTTTTATTACAAAATGAATACTTTGACTAACCTCTTCGTTGTATATAATTAGAATACAAAATTTGAAAAGGAAGAAGGCAAAACAAAGGCAAACCCAGAACAAAATTAGGAAATTGCCAATCAAGGAACCTGAATTCTGTGGATTGAATACACCTGAAAATCCCATTTACACTCGATGTGGAGGGAATTCCTAGCTGTCCCCTCGGCAAAGGGTAAAATTTCAGGTTCCAAAACACGAAAAATCTCCTTGATCTAGTTACTTACAGATTTCTTAGAATGTAACGTCAATATGTTGATTTTTTTATTTCATTATGTATACTCTGCCTAACCTCTTTTTTGTAAGGAGTCGGAATACAAAATTTGGAAAGGAAGAAGGCAAAACAAACGCAAACCCAGAACACATTTAGGAAATTGCCAAACAAGAAACCTGAATGCTGTGGATTGAATACACCTGAAAATCCCATTCACACTCGATGTGGAGGGAATTCCTAGCTATCCCCTCGGCAAAATGGTTACATTTCTTTTTCCAAAACACAAAAACTCACCTTGGTCGAGTTGCCTGTAGCTTTCCTAGCATGAAATGCCAATGTGTTGTGTTTTTTATTTCATTACGAATACTCTGCCTAACCTCTTTTTTGTATGCACTCAGAATACAAAATTTGGAAAGGAAGTAGGCAAAACAAATGCAAACCCAAAACTAATTTATGAAATGCCAAACAAGAAGTCTGAATGCTGCGGATTGAATACACCTGAAAATCCCATTCACACTCGATGTGGAGGGAATTCCTAGCTGTCCCCTCGGCAAAATGGTTACATTTCTTTTTCCAAAACACAAAAACTCACCTTGGTCGAGTTACCTGTAGCTTTCCTAGCTTGAAACGCCAATGTGCTGTGTTTTTTATTTCATTATGAATACTCTGCCTAACCTCTTTTTTGTATGGAGTCAGAATACAAAATTTGGAAAGGAAGAAGGCAAAAAAAAATAGCAAACCAAGAACAAATTTAGGAAATTGCCAAACAAGAAACCTGAATGCTGCTGAAAGAATACACCTGAAAATCCCATTCACACTCGATTTGGAGGGCATTCCTAGCTGTCCCCTCAGAAACTTAGTTACATTTTATTTCCAAAACACAAAAACTCATCTTGGTCAAGTAGCAGGCAGTTTTGCTAGCATGAAACGCCAATGTGCTGTATTGTTTATTTCATTATGAATACTCTGCCTAATCTCTTTTTTGTATCTACTCAGAATTCAAAATTTGGATAGGAAGAAAGGAAAACAAACGCAAACCTAGAAAATAATTAGGAAATTGCCAAACAAGAAAACTGAATGCTGCGTAGTGAATACACCTGAAAATCCCATTCACACTCGATTTGGAGGGAATTCCTAGCTGTCCCCTAAGCAAAATGCTTACATTTCTTTTTCGAAAACACAAAAACTCTCCTAGGTCGAGTTGCCTGTAGCTTTCCTAGCATGAAACATCAATATGATATGTTTTTTATTTCATTATGAATACTCTGCCTAACCTCTTGTTTGTATGCAGTCAGAATACAAAATTTGGAAAGGAAGAATGCAAAACAAATGCAAACCCGAAACTAATTTACGAAATTGCCAAATAAGAAACCTGAATGCTGCTGACTCAGTACACCTGAAAATCCCATTTACACTTGATGTGGAGGGAATTTCTAGCTGTCCCCTGGGCAAAAGTGTAAAATTTCATGTGCCAAAACACAAAAACACACCTTCTTCGAGTTCTCTGTCGATTTATAAGCATGAAACGATAATGTGCTGTGTTTTTTATTACAAAATGAATACTTTGACTAACCTCTTCGTTGTATATAATTAGAATACAAAATTTGAAAAGGAAGAAGGCAAAACAAAGGCAAACCCAGAACAAAATTAGGAAATTGCCAATCAAGGAACCTGAATTCTGTGGATTGAATACACCTGAAAATCCCATTTACACTCGATGTGGAGGGAATTCCTAGCTGTCCCCTCGGCAAAGGGTAAAATTTCAGGTTCCAAAACACGAAAAATCTCCTTGATCTAGTTACTTACAGATTTCTTAGAATGTAACGTCAATATGTTGAGTTTTTTATTTCATTATGTATACTCTGCCTAACCTCTTTTTTGTAAGGAGTCAGAATATAAAATTTGGAAAGGAAGAAGGCAAAACAAACGCAAACCCAGAACACATTTAGGAAATTGCCAAACAAGAAACCTGAATGCTTCTGAAAGAATACACCTGAAAATCCCATTCACACTCGATGTGGAGGGAATTCCTAGCTGTCCCCTCGGCAAAATGGTTACATTTCATTTTCCAAAACACAAAAACACACCGTCTTCGAGTTTTTTGTAGATTTATAAGCATGAAACGCCAATGTGCTGTGTTTTTTATTTCATTATGAATACTCTACCTAAACTCTTTTTTGTATGGAGTCAGAATACAAAATTTGGAAAGGAAGAAGGCAAAACAAACGCAAACCCAGAACACATTTAGGAAATTGCCAAACAAGAAACCTGAATGCTGTGGATTGAATACACCTGAAAATCCCATTCACACTCGATGTGGAGGGAATTCCTAGCTATCCCCTCGGCAAAATGGTTACATTTCTTTTTCCAAAACACAAAAACTCACCTTGGTCGAGTTGCCTGTAGCTTTCCTAGCATGAAATGCCAATGTGTTGTGTTTTTTATTTCATTACAAATACTCTGCCTAACCTCTTTTTTGTATGCACTCAGAATACAAAATTTGGAAAGGAAGTAGGCAAAACAAATGCAAACCCAAAACTAATTTATGAAATGCCAAACAAGAAGTCTGAATGCTGCGGATTGAATACACCTGAAAATCCCATTCACACTCGATGTGGAGGGAATTCCTAGCTGTCCCCTCGGCAAAATGGTTACATTTCTTTTTCCAAAACACAAAAACTCACCTTGGTCGAGTTACCTGTAGCTTTCCTAGCTTGAAACGCCAATGTGCTGTGTTTTTTATTTCATTATGAATACTCTGCCTAACCTCTTGTTTTATGGAGTCAGAATACAAAATTTGGAAAGGAAGAAGGCAAAACAAACACAAACCCAGAACAAATACTGGAAATTGCCAATCCAGAAACCTGAATGCTGCGGACTGAATACACCTGAAAATCCCATTCACACTCAATTTGGAGGGAATTTCTAGGCGTTACCTCGACAAAATGGTTACATTTCTTTTTGCAAAACACAAAAACTCAACTTCGTCGAGCTGCTGCATTTTTGATAGCATGAAACGCCAATGCGCTGTGTTTTTTATTTCATTATAAATACTCTGCCTAACCTCTTTTTTGTATGGAGTCAGAATACAAATTTTGGAAAGGAAGAAGGCAAAACAAAGGTAAACCCAGAACAAATTCAGGAAATTGCCAAACAAGAAACCTGAATGCTGCTGATTGAATACACCTGAAAATCCTATTTACACTCAATGTGGAGGGAATTCCTAGCTGTCGACTGGGAAAAAGGGTAAAATTTCATGTTTCAAAACACAAAAACACACCTTCTTCGAGTTTTCTGTCGATTTATAAGCATGAAACGCCAATGTACTGTGTTTTTTATTTCATTATGAATACTCTGCCTAACCTCTTTTTTGCATGGAGTCAGAGGACCAAATTTGGAAAGGAAGAAGGCAAAACAAACGCAAACCAAGAACAAATTTAGAAAATTGCCAATCAAGGAACCTGAATGTTGCTGAAAGAATACACCTGAAATCCCATTCACACTCGATGTGGAGGGAATTCCTAGCTGTCGACTGGGAAAAAGGGTAAAATTTCATGTTTCAAAACACAAAAACACACCTTCTTCGAGTTTTCTGTCGATTTATAAGCATGAAACGCCAATGTACTGTGTTTTTTATTTCATTATGAATACTCTGCCTAACCTCTTTTTTGCATGGAGTCAGAGGACCAAATTTGGAAAGGAAGAAGGCAAAACAAACGCAAACCAAGAACAAATTTAGAAAATTGCCAATCAAGGAACCTGAATGTTGCTGAAAGAATACACCTGAAATCCCATTCACACTCGATGTGGAAGGAATTCCTAGCTGTCGCCTCGGGAAATTATTTATATTTTATTTCGGAAACACAAAACTTATCTTGGTCTTGTTGCGGGCACATTTCCTAGCATGAAATGCCAAATTACTGTGTTTTTTACTTCATTATGTATACTCTGCCTAACCTCTTTTTTGTATGGAGTCAGAATACAAAATTTGGAAAGGAAGAAGGGAAAACAAAGGGAAACCCAGAACAAATTCAGGAAATTGCCAATCCAGAAACCTGAATGCTGCTGATTGAATACACCTGAACATCCCATTCACACTCGATTTGGAGGGCATTCCTAGCTGTCCCCTCAGAAAATTAGTTACATTTTATTTCCAAAACACAAAAACTCTCCTTGGTCGCGTTGTGTGTTTTCTGCTAGCATGAAACGCCAATGTGCTGTTTTTTTAATATCATTATGAATACTCTGCCTAACCTCTTTTTTGTATGGAGTCAGAATACCAAATTTGGAAAGGAAGAAGGCAAAAAAAAATAGCAAACCAAGAACAAATTTAGGAAATTGCCAAACAAGAAACCTGAATGCTGCTGAAAGAATACACCTGAAAATCCCATTCACACTCGATTTGGAGGGCATTCCTAGCTGTCCCCTCAGAAACTTAGTTACATTTTATTTCCAAAACACAAAAACTCATCTTGGTCGAGTAGCAGGCAGTTTTGCTAGCATGAAGCGCCAATGTGCTGTATTGTTTATTTCATTATGAATACTCTGCCTAATCTCTTTTTTGTATCTACTCAGAATTCAAAATTTGGATAGGAAGAAAGGAAAACAAACGCAAACCTAGAAAATAATTAGGAAATTGCCAAACAAGAAAACTGAATGCTGCGTAGTGAATACACCTGAAAATCCCATTCACACTCGATTTGGAGGGAATTCCTAGCTGTCCCCTAAGCAAAATGCTTACATTTCTTTTTCGAAAACACAAAAACTCTCCTAGGTCGAGTTGCCTGTAGCTTTCCTAGCATGAAACATCAATATGATATGTTTTTTATTTCATTATGAATACTCTGCCTAACCTCTTGTTTGTATGCAGTCAGAATACAAAATTTGGAAAGGAAGAATGCAAAACAAATGCAAACCCGAAACTAATTTACGAAATTGCCAAATAAGAAACCTGAATGCTGCTGACTCAGTACACCTGAAAATCCCATTTACACTTGATGTGGAGGGAATTTCTAGCTGTCCCCTGGGCAAAAGTGTAAAATTTCATGTGCCAAAACACAAAAACACACCTTCTTCGAGTTCTCTGTCGATTTATAAGCATGAAACGATAATGTGCTGTGTTTTTTATTACAAAATGAATACTTTGACTAACCTCTTCGTTGTATATAATTAGAATACAAAATTTGAAAAGGAAGAAGGCAAAACAAAGGCAAACCCAGAACAAAATTAGGAAATTGCCAATCAAGGAACCTGAATTCTGTGGATTGAATACACCTGAAAATCCCATTTACACTCGATGTGGAGGGAATTCCTAGCTGTCCCCTCGGCAAAGGGTAAAATTTCAGGTTCCAAAACACGAAAAATCTCCTTGATCTAGTTACTTACAGATTTCTTAGAATGTAACGTCAATATGTTGAGTTTTTTATTTCATTATGTATACTCTGCCTAACCTCTTTTTTGTAAGGAGTCAGAATATAAAATTTGGAAAGGAAGAAGGCAAAACAAACGCAAACCCAGAACACATTTAGGAAATTGCCAAACAAGAAACCTGAATGCTTCTGAAAGAATACACCTGAAAATCCCATTCACACTCGATGTGGAGGGAATTCCTAGCTGTCCCCTCGGCAAAATGGTTACATTTCATTTTCCAAAACACAAAAACACACCGTCTTCGAGTTTTTTGTAGATTTATAAGCATGAAACGCCAATGTGCTGTGTTTTTTATTTCATTATGAATACTCTACCTAAACTCTTTTTTGTATGGAGTCAGAATACAAAATTTGGAAAGGAAGAAGGCAAAACAAACGCAAACCCAGAACACATTTAGGAAATTGCCAAACAAGAAACCTGAATGCTGTGGATTGAATACACCTGAAAATCCCATTCACACTCGATGTGGAGGGAATTCCTAGCTATCCCCTCGGCAAAATGGTTACATTTCTTTTTCCAAAACACAAAAACTCACCTTGGTCGAGTTGCCTGTAGCTTTCCTAGCATGAAATGCCAATGTGTTGTGTTTTTTATTTCATTACGAATACTCTGCCTAACCTCTTTTTTGTATGCACTCAGAATACAAAATTTGGAAAGGAAGTAGGCAAAACAAATGCAAACCCAAAACTAATTTATGAAATGCCAAACAAGAAGTCTGAATGCTGCGGATTGAATACACCTGAAAATCCCATTCACACTCGATGTGGAGGGAATTCCTAGCTGTCCCCTCGGCAAAATGGTTACATTTCTTTTTCCAAAACACAAAAACTCACCTTGGTCGAGTTACCTGTAGCTTTCCTAGCTTGAAACGCCAATGTGCTGTGTTTTTTATTTCATTATGAATACTCTGCCTAACCTCTTGTTTTATGGAGTCAGAATACAAAATTTGGAAAGGAAGAAGGCAAAACAAACACAAACCCAGAACAAATACTGGAAATTGCCAATCCAGAAACCTGAATGCTGCGGACTGAATACACCTGAAAATCCCATTCACACTCAATTTGGAGGGAATTTCTAGGCGTTACCTCGACAAAATGGTTACATTTCTTTTTGCAAAACACAAAAACTCAACTTCGTCGAGCTGCTGCATTTTTGATAGCATGAAACGCCAATGCGCTGTGTTTTTTATTTCATTATAAATACTCTGCCTAACCTCTTTTTTGTATGGAGTCAGAATACAAATTTTGGAAAGGAAGAAGGCAAAACAAAGGTAAACCCAGAACAAATTCAGGAAATTGCCAAACAAGAAACCTGAATGCTGCTGATTGAATACACCTGAAAATCCTATTTACACTCAATGTGGAGGGAATTCCTAGCTGTCGACTGGGAAAAAGGGTAAAATTTCATGTTTCAAAACACAAAAACACACCTTCTTCGAGTTTTCTGTCGATTTATAAGCATGAAACGCCAATGTACTGTGTTTTTTATTTCATTATGAATACTCTGCCTAACCTCTTTTTTGCATGGAGTCAGAGGACCAAATTTGGAAAGGAAGAAGGCAAAACAAACGCAAACCAAGAACAAATTTAGAAAATTGCCAATCAAGGAACCTGAATGTTGCTGAAAGAATACACCTGAAATCCCATTCACACTCGATGTGGAGGGAATTCCTAGCTGTCGCCTCGGGAAATTATTTATATTTTATTTCGGAAACACAAAACTTATCTTGGTCTTGTTGCGGGCACATTTCCTAGCATGAAATGCCAAATTACTGTGTTTTTTACTTCATTATGTATACTCTGCCTAACCTCTTTTTTGTATGGAGTCAGAATACAAAATTTGGAAAGGAAGAAGGGAAAACAAAGGGAAACCCAGAACAAATTCAGGAAATTGCCAATCCAGAAACCTGAATGCTGCTGATTGAATACACCTGAACATCCCATTCACACTCGATTTGGAGGGCATTCCTAGCTGTGCCCTCAGTAAATTAGTTACATTTTATTTCCAAAACACAAAAACTCTCCTTGGTCGCGTTGTGTGTTTTCTGCTAGCATGAAACGCCAATGTGCTGTTTTTTTAATATCATTATGAATACTCTGCCTAACCTCTTTTTTGTATGGAGTCAGAATACCAAATTTGGAAAGGAAGAAGGCAAAAAAAAATAGCAAACCAAGAACAAATTTAGGAAATTGCCAAACAAGAAACCTGAATGCTGCTGAAAGAATACACCTGAAAATCCCATTCACACTCGATTTGGAGGGCATTCCTAGCTGTCCCCTCAGAAACTTAGTTACATTTTATTTCCAAAACACAAAAACTCATCTTGGTCGAGTAGCAGGCAGTTTTGCTAGCATGAAGCGCCAATGTGCTGTATTGTTTATTTCATTATGAATACTCTGCCTAATCTCTTTTTTGTATCTACTCAGAATTCAAAATTTGGATAGGAAGAAAGGAAAACAAACGCAAACCTAGAAAATAATTAGGAAATTGCCAAACAAGAAAACTGAATGCTGCGTAGTGAATACACCTGAAAATCCCATTCACACTCGATTTGGAGGGAATTCCTAGCTGTCCCCTAAGCAAAATGCTTACATTTCTTTTTCGAAAACACAAAAACTCTCCTAGGTCGAGTTGCCTGTAGCTTTCCTAGCATGAAACATCAATATGATATGTTTTTTATTTCATTATGAATACTCTGCCTAACCTCTTGTTTGTATGCAGTCAGAATACAAAATTTGGAAAGGAAGAATGCAAAACAAATGCAAACCCGAAACTAATTTACGAAATTGCCAAATAAGAAACCTGAATGCTGCTGACTCAGTACACCTGAAAATCCCATTTACACTTGATGTGGAGGGAATTTCTAGCTGTCCCCTGGGCAAAAGTGTAAAATTTCATGTGCCAAAACACAAAAACACACCTTCTTCGAGTTCTCTGTCGATTTATAAGCATGAAACGATAATGTGCTGTGTTTTTTATTACAAAATGAATACTTTGACTAACCTCTTCGTTGTATATAATTAGAATACAAAATTTGAAAAGGAAGAAGGCAAAACAAAGGCAAACCCAGAACAAAATTAGGAAATTGCCAATCAAGGAACCTGAATTCTGTGGATTGAATACACCTGAAAATCCCATTTACACTCGATGTGGAGGGAATTCCTAGCTGTCCCCTCGGCAAAGGGTAAAATTTCAGGTTCCAAAACACGAAAAATCTCCTTGATCTAGTTACTTACAGATTTCTTAGAATGTAACGTCAATATGTTGAGTTTTTTATTTCATTATGTATACTCTGCCTAACCTCTTTTTTGTAAGGAGTCAGAATATAAAATTTGGAAAGGAAGAAGGCAAAACAAACGCAAACCCAGAACACATTTAGGAAATTGCCAAACAAGAAACCTGAATGCTTCTGAAAGAATACACCTGAAAATCCCATTCACACTCGATGTGGAGGGAATTCCTAGCTGTCCCCTCGGCAAAATGGTTACATTTCATTTTCCAAAACACAAAAACACACCGTCTTCGAGTTTTTTGTAGATTTATAAGCATGAAACGCCAATGTGCTGTGTTTTTTATTTCATTATGAATACTCTACCTAAACTCTTTTTTGTATGGAGTCAGAATACAAAATTTGGAAAGGAAGAAGGCAAAACAAACGCAAACCCAGAACACATTTAGGAAATTGCCAAACAAGAAACCTGAATGCTGTGGATTGAATACACCTGAAAATCCCATTCACACTCGATGTGGAGGGAATTCCTAGCTATCCCCTCGGCAAAATGGTTACATTTCTTTTTCCAAAACACAAAAACTCACCTTGGTCGAGTTGCCTGTAGCTTTCCTAGCATGAAATGCCAATGTGTTGTGTTTTTTATTTCATTACGAATACTCTGCCTAACCTCTTTTTTGTATGCACTCAGAATACAAAATTTGGAAAGGAAGTAGGCAAAACAAATGCAAACCCAAAACTAATTTATGAAATGCCAAACAAGAAGTCTGAATGCTGCGGATTGAATACACCTGAAAATCCCATTCACACTCGATGTGGAGGGAATTCCTAGCTGTCCCCTCGGCAAAATGGTTACATTTCTTTTTCCAAAACACAAAAACTCACCTTGGTCGAGTTACCTGTAGCTTTCCTAGCTTGAAACGCCAATGTGCTGTGTTTTTTATTTCATTATGAATACTCTGCCTAACCTCTTGTTTTATGGAGTCAGAATACAAAATTTGGAAAGGAAGAAGGCAAAACAAACACAAACCCAGAACAAATACTGGAAATTGCCAATCCAGAAACCTGAATGCTGCGGACTGAATACACCTGAAAATCCCATTCACACTCAATTTGGAGGGAATTTCTAGGCGTTACCTCGACAAAATGGTTACATTTCTTTTTGCAAAACACAAAAACTCAACTTCGTCGAGCTGCTGCATTTTTGATAGCATGAAACGCCAATGCGCTGTGTTTTTTATTTCATTATAAATACTCTGCCTAACCTCTTTTTTGTATGGAGTCAGAATACAAATTTTGGAAAGGAAGAAGGCAAAACAAAGGTAAACCCAGAACAAATTCAGGAAATTGCCAAACAAGAAACCTGAATGCTGCTGATTGAATACACCTGAAAATCCTATTTACACTCAATGTGGAGGGAATTCCTAGCTGTCGACTGGGAAAAAGGGTAAAATTTCATGTTTCAAAACACAAAAACACACCTTCTTCGAGTTTTCTGTCGATTTATAAGCATGAAACGCCAATGTACTGTGTTTTTTATTTCATTATGAATACTCTGCCTAACCTCTTTTTTGCATGGAGTCAGAGGACCAAATTTGGAAAGGAAGAAGGCAAAACAAACGCAAACCAAGAACAAATTTAGAAAATTGCCAATCAAGGAACCTGAATGTTGCTGAAAGAATACACCTGAAATCCCATTCACACTCGATGTGGAGGGAATTCCTAGCTGTCGCCTCGGGAAATTATTTATATTTTATTTCGGAAACACAAAACTTATCTTGGTCTTGTTGCGGGCACATTTCCTAGCATGAAATGCCAAATTACTGTGTTTTTTACTTCATTATGTATACTCTGCCTAACCTCTTTTTTGTATGGAGTCAGAATACAAAATTTGGAAAGGAAGAAGGGAAAACAAAGGGAAACCCAGAACAAATTCAGGAAATTGCCAATCCAGAAACCTGAATGCTGCTGATTGAATACACCTGAACATCCCATTCACACTCGATTTGGAGGGCATTCCTAGCTGTCCCCTCAGAAAATTAGTTACATTTTATTTCCAAAACACAAAAACTCTCCTTGGTCGCGTTGTGTGTTTTCTGCTAGCATGAAACGCCAATGTGCTGTTTTTTTAATATCATTATGAATACTCTGCCTAACCTCTTTTTTGTATGGAGTCAGAATACCAAATTTGGAAAGGAAGAAGGCAAAAAAAAATAGCAAACCAAGAACAAATTTAGGAAATTGCCAAACAAGAAACCTGAATGCTGCTGAAAGAATACACCTGAAAATCCCATTCACACTCGATTTGGAGGGCATTCCTAGCTGTCCCCTCAGAAACTTAGTTACATTTTATTTCCAAAACACAAAAACTCATCTTGGTCGAGTAGCAGGCAGTTTTGCTAGCATGAAACGCCAATGTGCTGTATTGTTTATTTCATTATGAATACTCTGCCTAATCTCTTTTTTGTATCTACTCAGAATTCAAAATTTGGATAGGAAGAAAGGAAAACAAACGCAAACCTAGAAAATAATTAGGAAATTGCCAAACAAGAAAACTGAATGCTGCGTAGTGAATACACCTGAAAATCCCATTCACACTCGATTTGGAGGGAATTCCTAGCTGTCCCCTAAGCAAAATGCTTACATTTCTTTTTCGAAAACACAAAAACTCTCCTAGGTCGAGTTGCCTGTAGCTTTCCTAGCATGAAACATCAATATGATATGTTTTTTATTTCATTATGAATACTCTGCCTAACCTCTTGTTTGTATGCAGTCAGAATACAAAATTTGGAAAGGAAGAATGCAAAACAAATGCAAACCCGAAACTAATTTACGAAATTGCCAAATAAGAAACCTGAATGCTGCTGACTCAGTACACCTGAAAATCCCATTTACACTTGATGTGGAGGGAATTTCTAGCTGTCCCCTGGGCAAAAGTGTAAAATTTCATGTGCCAAAACACAAAAACACACCTTCTTCGAGTTCTCTGTCGATTTATAAGCATGAAACGATAATGTGCTGTGTTTTTTATTACAAAATGAATACTTTGACTAACCTCTTCGTTGTATATAATTAGAATACAAAATTTGAAAAGGAAGAAGGCAAAACAAAGGCAAACCCAGAACAAAATTAGGAAATTGCCAATCAAGGAACCTGAATTCTGTGGATTGAATACACCTGAAAATCCCATTTACACTCGATGTGGAGGGAATTCCTAGCTGTCCCCTCGGCAAAGGGTAAAATTTCAGGTTCCAAAACACGAAAAATCTCCTTGATCTAGTTACTTACAGATTTCTTAGAATGTAACGTCAATATGTTGAGTTTTTTATTTCATTATGTATACTCTGCCTAACCTCTTTTTTGTAAGGAGTCAGAATATAAAATTTGGAAAGGAAGAAGGCAAAACAAACGCAAACCCAGAACACATTTAGGAAATTGCCAAACAAGAAACCTGAATGCTTCTGAAAGAATACACCTGAAAATCCCATTCACACTCGATGTGGAGGGAATTCCTAGCTGTCCCCTCGGCAAAATGGTTACATTTCATTTTCCAAAACACAAAAACACACCGTCTTCGAGTTTTTTGTAGATTTATAAGCATGAAACGCCAATGTGCTGTGTTTTTTATTTCATTATGAATACTCTACCTAAACTCTTTTTTGTATGGAGTCAGAATACAAAATTTGGAAAGGAAGAAGGCAAAACAAACGCAAACCCAGAACACATTTAGGAAATTGCCAAACAAGAAACCTGAATGCTGTGGATTGAATACACCTGAAAATCCCATTCACACTCGATGTGGAGGGAATTCCTAGCTATCCCCTCGGCAAAATGGTTACATTTCTTTTTCCAAAACACAAAAACTCACCTTGGTCGAGTTGCCTGTAGCTTTCCTAGCATGAAATGCCAATGTGTTGTGTTTTTTATTTCATTACGAATACTCTGCCTAACCTCTTTTTTGTATGCACTCAGAATACAAAATTTGGAAAGGAAGTAGGCAAAACAAATGCAAACCCAAAACTAATTTATGAAATGCCAAACAAGAAGTCTGAATGCTGCGGATTGAATACACCTGAAAATCCCATTCACACTCGATGTGGAGGGAATTCCTAGCTGTCCCCTCGGCAAAATGGTTACATTTCTTTTTCCAAAACACAAAAACTCACCTTGGTCGAGTTACCTGTAGCTTTCCTAGCTTGAAACGCCAATGTGCTGTGTTTTTTATTTCATTATGAATACTCTGCCTAACCTCTTGTTTTATGGAGTCAGAATACAAAATTTGGAAAGGAAGAAGGCAAAACAAACACAAACCCAGAACAAATACTGGAAATTGCCAATCCAGAAACCTGAATGCTGCGGACTGAATACACCTGAAAATCCCATTCACACTCAATTTGGAGGGAATTTCTAGGCGTTACCTCGACAAAATGGTTACATTTCTTTTTGCAAAACACAAAAACTCAACTTCGTCGAGCTGCTGCATTTTTGATAGCATGAAACGCCAATGCGCTGTGTTTTTTATTTCATTATAAATACTCTGCCTAACCTCTTTTTTGTATGGAGTCAGAATACAAATTTTGGAAAGGAAGAAGGCAAAACAAAGGTAAACCCAGAACAAATTCAGGAAATTGCCAAACAAGAAACCTGAATGCTGCTGATTGAATACACCTGAAAATCCTATTTACACTCAATGTGGAGGGAATTCCTAGCTGTCGACTGGGAAAAAGGGTAAAATTTCATGTTTCAAAACACAAAAACACACCTTCTTCGAGTTTTCTGTCGATTTATAAGCATGAAACGCCAATGTACTGTGTTTTTTATTTCATTATGAATACTCTGCCTAACCTCTTTTTTGCATGGAGTCAGAGGACCAAATTTGGAAAGGAAGAAGGCAAAACAAACGCAAACCAAGAACAAATTTAGAAAATTGCCAATCAAGGAACCTGAATGTTGCTGAAAGAATACACCTGAAATCCCATTCACACTCGATGTGGAGGGAATTCCTAGCTGTCGCCTCGGGAAATTATTTATATTTTATTTCGGAAACACAAAACTTATCTTGGTCTTGTTGCGGGCACATTTCCTAGCATGAAATGCCAAATTACTGTGTTTTTTACTTCATTATGTATACTCTGCCTAACCTCTTTTTTGTATGGAGTCAGAATACAAAATTTGGAAAGGAAGAAGGGAAAACAAAGGGAAACCCAGAACAAATTCAGGAAATTGCCAATCCAGAAACCTGAATGCTGCTGATTGAATACACCTGAACATCCCATTCACACTCGATTTGGAGGGCATTCCTAGCTGTCCCCTCAGAAAATTAGTTACATTTTATTTCCAAAACACAAAAACTCTCCTTGGTCGCGTTGTGTGTTTTCTGCTAGCATGAAACGCCAATGTGCTGTTTTTTTAATATCATTATGAATACTCCGCCTAACCTCTTTTTTGTATGGAGTCAGAATACCAAATTTGGAAAGGAAGAAGGCAAAAAAAAATAGCAAACCAAGAACAAATTTAGGAAATTGCCAAACAAGAAACCTGAATGCTGCTGAAAGAATACACCTGAAAATCCCATTCACACTCGATTTGGAGGGCATTCCTAGCTGTCCCCTCAGAAACTTAGTTACATTTTATTTCCAAAACACAAAAACTCATCTTGGTCGAGTAGCAGGCAGTTTTGCTAGCATGAAACGCCAATGTGCTGTATTGTTTATTTCATTATGAATACTCTGCCTAATCTCTTTTTTGTATCTACTCAGAATTCAAAATTTGGATAGGAAGAAAGGAAAACAAACGCAAACCTAGAAAATAATTAGGAAATTGCCAAACAAGAAAACTGAATGCTGCGTAGTGAATACACCTGAAAATCCCATTCACACTCGATTTGGAGGGAATTCCTAGCTGTCCCCTAAGCAAAATGCTTACATTTCTTTTTCGAAAACACAAAAACTCTCCTAGGTCGAGTTGCCTGTAGCTTTCCTAGCATGAAACATCAATATGATATGTTTTTTATTTCATTATGAATACTCTGCCTAACCTCTTGTTTGTATGCAGTCAGAATACAAAATTTGGAAAGGAAGAATGCAAAACAAATGCAAACCCGAAACTAATTTACGAAATTGCCAAATAAGAAACCTGAATGCTGCTGACTCAGTACACCTGAAAATCCCATTTACACTTGATGTGGAGGGAATTTCTAGCTGTCCCCTGGGCAAAAGTGTAAAATTTCATGTGCCAAAACACAAAAACACACCTTCTTCGAGTTCTCTGTCGATTTATAAGCATGAAACGATAATGTGCTGTGTTTTTTATTACAAAATGAATACTTTGACTAACCTCTTCGTTGTATATAATTAGAATACAAAATTTGAAAAGGAAGAAGGCAAAACAAAGGCAAACCCAGAACAAAATTAGGAAATTGCCAATCAAGGAACCTGAATTCTGTGGATTGAATACACCTGAAAATCCCATTTACACTCGATGTGGAGGGAATTCCTAGCTGTCCCCTCGGCAAAGGGTAAAGTTTCATGTTCCAAAACACGAAAAATCTCCTTGATCTAGTTACTTACAGATTTCTTAGAATGTAACGTCAATATGTTGAGTTTTTTATTTCATTATGTATACTCTGCCTAACCTCTTTTTTGTAAGGAGTCAGAATATAAAATTTGGAAAGGAAGAAGGCAAAACAAACGCAAACCCAGAACACATTTAGGAAATTGCCAAACAAGAAACCTGAATGCTTCTGAAAGAATACACCTGAAAATCCCATTCACACTCGATGTGGAGGGAATTCCTAGCTGTCCCCTCGGCAAAATGGTTACATTTCATTTTCCAAAACACAAAAACACACCGTCTTCGAGTTTTTTGTAGATTTATAAGCATGAAACGCCAATGTGCTGTGTTTTTTATTTCATTATGAATACTCTACCTAAACTCTTTTTTGTATGGAGTCAGAATACAAAATTTGGAAAGGAAGAAGGCAAAACAAACGCAAACCCAGAACACATTTAGGAAATTGCCAAACAAGAAACCTGAATGCTGTGGATTGAATACACCTGAAAATCCCATTCACACTCGATGTGGAGGGAATTCCTAGCTATCCCCTCGGCAAAATGGTTACATTTCTTTTTCCAAAACACAAAAACTCACCTTGGTCGAGTTGCCTGTAGCTTTCCTAGCATGAAATGCCAATGTGTTGTGTTTTTTATTTCATTACAAATACTCTGCCTAACCTCTTTTTTGTATGCACTCAGAATACAAAATTTGGAAAGGAAGTAGGCAAAACAAATGCAAACCCAAAACTAATTTATGAAATGCCAAACAAGAAGTCTGAATGCTGCGGATTGAATACACCTGAAAATCCCATTCACACTCGATGTGGAGGGAATTCCTAGCTGTCCCCTCGGCAAAATGGTTACATTTCTTTTTCCAAAACACAAAAACTCACCTTGGTCGAGTTACCTGTAGCTTTCCTAGCTTGAAACGCCAATGTGCTGTGTTTTTTATTTCATTATGAATACTCTGCCTAACCTCTTGTTTTATGGAGTCAGAATACAAAATTTGGAAAGGAAGAAGGCAAAACAAACACAAACCCAGAACAAATACTGGAAATTGCCAATCCAGAAACCTGAATGCTGCGGACTGAATACACCTGAAAATCCCATTCACACTCAATTTGGAGGGAATTTCTAGGCGTTACCTCGACAAAATGGTTACATTTCTTTTTGCAAAACACAAAAACTCAACTTCGTCGAGCTGCTGCATTTTTGATAGCATGAAACGCCAATGCGCTGTGTTTTTTATTTCATTATAAATACTCTGCCTAACCTCTTTTTTGTATGGAGTCAGAATACAAATTTTGGAAAGGAAGAAGGCAAAACAAAGGTAAACCCAGAACAAATTCAGGAAATTGCCAAACAAGAAACCTGAATGCTGCTGATTGAATACACCTGAAAATCCTATTTACACTCAATGTGGAGGGAATTCCTAGCTGTCGACTGGGAAAAAGGGTAAAATTTCATGTTTCAAAACACAAAAACACACCTTCTTCGAGTTTTCTGTCGATTTATAAGCATGAAACGCCAATGTACTGTGTTTTTTATTTCATTATGAATACTCTGCCTAACCTCTTTTTTGCATGGAGTCAGAGGACCAAATTTGGAAAGGAAGAAGGCAAAACAAACGCAAACCAAGAACAAATTTAGAAAATTGCCAATCAAGGAACCTGAATGTTGCTGAAAGAATACACCTGAAATCCCATTCACACTCGATGTGGAGGGAATTCCTAGCTGTCGCCTCGGGAAATTATTTATATTTTATTTCGGAAACACAAAACTTATCTTGGTCTTGTTGCGGGCACATTTCCTAGCATGAAATGCCAAATTACTGTGTTTTTTACTTCATTATGTATACTCTGCCTAACCTCTTTTTTGTATGGAGTCAGAATACAAAATTTGGAAAGGAAGAAGGGAAAACAAAGGGAAACCCAGAACAAATTCAGGAAATTGCCAATCCAGAAACCTGAATGCTGCTGATTGAATACACCTGAACATCCCATTCACACTCGATTTGGAGGGCATTCCTAGCTGTCCCCTCAGAAAATTAGTTACATTTTATTTCCAAAACACAAAAACTCTCCTTGGTCGCGTTGTGTGTTTTCTGCTAGCATGAAACGCCAATGTGCTGTTTTTTTAATATCATTATGAATACTCTGCCTAACCTCTTTTTTGTATGGAGTCAGAATACCAAATTTGGAAAGGAAGAAGGCAAAAAAAATAGCAAACCAAGAACAAATTTAGGAAATTGCCAAACAAGAAACCTGAATGCTGCTGAAAGAATACACCTGAAAATCCCATTCACACTCGATTTGGAGGGCATTCCTAGCTGTCCCCTCAGAAACTTAGTTACATTTTATTTCCAAAACACAAAAACTCATCTTGGTCGAGTAGCAGGCAGTTTTGCTAGCATGAAACGCCAATGTGCTGTATTGTTTATTTCATTATGAATACTCTGCCTAATCTCTTTTTTGTATCTACTCAGAATTCAAAATTTGGATAGGAAGAAAGGAAAACAAACGCAAACCTAGAAAATAATTAGGAAATTGCCAAACAAGAAAACTGAATGCTGCGTAGTGAATACACCTGAAAATCCCATTCACACTCGATTTGGAGGGAATTCCTAGCTGTCCCCTAAGCAAAATGCTTACATTTCTTTTTCGAAAACACAAAAACTCTCCTAGGTCGAGTTGCCTGTAGCTTTCCTAGCATGAAACATCAATATGATATGTTTTTTATTTCATTATGAATACTCTGCCTAACCTCTTGTTTGTATGCAGTCAGAATACAAAATTTGGAAAGGAAGAATGCAAAACAAATGCAAACCCGAAACTAATTTACGAAATTGCCAAATAAGAAACCTGAATGCTGCTGATTCAGTACACCTGAAAATCCCATTTACACTTGATGTGGAGGGAATTTCTAGCTGTCCCCTGGGCAAAAGTGTAAAATTTCATGTGCCAAAACACAAAAACACACCTTCTTCGAGTTCTCTGTCGATTTATAAGCATGAAACGATAATGTGCTGTGTTTTTTATTACAAAATGAATACTTTGACTAACCTCTTCGTTGTATATAATTAGAATACAAAATTTGAAAAGGAAGAAGGCAAAACAAAGGCAAACCCAGAACAAAATTAGGAAATTGCCAATCAAGGAACCTGAATTCTGTGGATTGAATACACCTGAAAATCCCATTTACACTCGATGTGGAGGGAATTCCTAGCTGTCCCCTCGGCAAAGGGTAAAATTTCAGGTTCCAAAACACGAAAAATCTCCTTGATCTAGTTACTTACAGATTTCTTAGAATGTAACGTCAATATGTTGAGTTTTTTATTTCATTATGTATACTCTGCCTAACCTCTTTTTTGTAAGGAGTCAGAATATAAAATTTGGAAAGGAAGAAGGCAAAACAAACGCAAACCCAGAACACATTTAGGAAATTGCCAAACAAGAAACCTGAATGCTTCTGAAAGAATACACCTGAAAATCCCATTCACACTCGATGTGGAGGGAATTCCTAGCTGTCCCCTCGGCAAAATGGTTACATTTCATTTTCCAAAACACAAAAACACACCGTCTTCGAGTTTTTTGTAGATTTATAAGCATGAAACGCCAATGTGCTGTGTTTTTTACTTCATTATGAATACTCTACCTAAACTCTTTTTTGTATGGAGTCAGAATACAAAATTTGGAAAGGAAGAAGGCAAAACAAACGCAAACCCAGAACACATTTAGGAAATTGCCAAACAAGAAACCTGAATGCTGTGGATTGAATACACCTGAAAATCCCATTCACACTCGATGTGGAGGGAATTCCTAGCTATCCCCTCGGCAAAATGGTTACATTTCTTTTTCCAAAACACAAAAACTCACCTTGGTCGAGTTGCCTGTAGCTTTCCTAGCATGAAATGCCAATGTGTTGTGTTTTTTATTTCATTACAAATACTCTGCCTAACCTCTTTTTTGTATGCACTCAGAATACAAAATTTGGAAAGGAAGTAGGCAAAACAAATGCAAACCCAAAACTAATTTATGAAATGCCAAACAAGAAGTCTGAATGCTGCGGATTGAATACACCTGAAAATCCCATTCACACTCGATGTGGAGGGAATTCCTAGCTGTCCCCTCGGCAAAATGGTTACATTTCTTTTTCCAAAACACAAAAACTCACCTTGGTCGAGTTACCTGTAGCTTTCCTAGCTTGAAACGCCAATGTGCTGTGTTTTTTATTTCATTATGAATACTCTGACTAACCTCTTGTTTTATGGAGTCAGAATACAAAATTTGAAAAGGAAGAAGGCAAAACAAACACAAACTCAGAACAAATACTGGAAATTGCCAATCCAGAAACCTGAATGCTGCGGACTGAATACACCTGAAAATCCCATTCACACTCAATTTGGAGGGAATTTCTAGGCGTTACCTCGACAAAATGGTTACATTTCTTTTTGCAAAACACAAAAACTCAACTTCGTCGAGCTGCTGCATTTTTGATAGCATGAAACGCCAATGCGCTGTGTTTTTTATTTCATTATAAATACTCTGCCTAACCTCTTTTTTGTATGGAGTCAGAATACAAATTTTGGAAAGGAAGAAGGCAAAACAAAGGTAAACCCAGAACAAATTCAGGAAATTGCCAAACAAGAAACCTGAATGCTGCTGATTGAATACACCTGAAAATCCTATTTACACTCAATGTGGAGGGAATTCCTAGCTGTCGACTGGGAAAAAGGGTAAAATTTCATGTTTCAAAACACAAAAACACACCTTCTTCGAGTTTTCTGTCGATTTATAAGCATGAAACGCCAATGTACTGTGTTTTTTATTTCATTATGAATACTCTGCCTAACCTCTTTTTTGCATGGAGTCAGAGGACCAAATTTGGAAAGGAAGAAGGCAAAACAAACGCAAACCAAGAACAAATTTAGAAAATTGCCAATCAAGGAACCTGAATGTTGCTGAAAGAATACACCTGAAATCCCATTCACACTCGATGTGGAGGGAATTCCTAGCTGTCGCCTCGGGAAATTATTTATATTTTATTTCGGAAACACAAAACTTATCTTGGTCTTGTTGCGGGCACATTTCCTAGCATGAAATGCCAAATTACTGTGTTTTTTACTTCATTATGTATACTCTGCCTAACCTCTTTTTTGTATGGAGTCAGAATACAAAATTTGGAAAGGAAGAAGGGAAAACAAAGGGAAACCCAGAACAAATTCAGGAAATTGCCAATCCAGAAACCTGAATGCTGCTGATTGAATACACCTGAACATCCCATTCACACTCGATTTGGAGGGCATTCCTAGCTGTCCCCTCAGAAAATTAGTTACATTTTATTTCCAAAACACAAAAACTCTCCTTGGTCGCGTTGTGTGTTTTCTGCTAGCATGAAACGCCAATGTGCTGTTTTTTTAATATCATTATGAATACTCTGCCTAACCTCTTTTTTGTATGGAGTCAGAATACCAAATTTGGAAAGGAAGAAGGCAAAAAAAAATAGCAAACCAAGAACAAATTTAGGAAATTGCCAAACAAGAAACCTGAATGCTGCTGAAAGAATACACCTGAAAATCCCATTCACACTCGATTTGGAGGGCATTCCTAGCTGTCCCCTCAGAAACTTAGTTACATTTTATTTCCAAAACACAAAAACTCATCTTGGTCGAGTAGCAGGCAGTTTTGCTAGCATGAAACGCCAATGTGCTGTTTTGTTTATTTCATTATGAATACTCTGCCTAATCTCTTTTTTGTATCTACTCAGAATTCAAAATTTGGATAGGAAGAAAGGAAAACAAACGCAAACCTAGAAAATAATTAGGAAATTGCCAAACAAGAAAACTGAATGCTGCGTAGTGAATACACCTGAAAATCCCATTCACACTCGATTTGGAGGGAATTCCTAGCTGTCCCCTAAGCAAAATGCTTACATTTCTTTTTCGAAAACACAAAAACTCTCCTAGGTCGAGTTTCCTGTAGCTTTCCTAGCATGAAACATCAATATGATATGTTTTTTATTTCATTATGAATACTCTGCCTAACCTCTTGTTTGTATGCAGTCAGAATACAAAATTTGGAAAGGAAGAATGCAAAACAAATGCAAACCCGAAACTAATTTACGAAATTGCCAAATAAGAAACCTGAATGCTGCTGACTCAGTACACCTGAAAATCCCATTTACACTTGATGTGGAGGGAATTTCTAGCTGTCCCCTGGGCAAAAGTGTAAAATTTCATGTGCCAAAACACAAAAACACACCTTCTTCGAGTTCTCTGTCGATTTATAAGCATGAAACGATAATGTGCTGTGTTTTTTATTACAAAATGAATACTTTGACTAACCTCTTCGTTGTATATAATTAGAATACAAAATTTGAAAAGGAAGAAGGCAAAACAAAGGCAAACCCAGAACAAAATTAGGAAATTGCCAATCAAGGAACCTGAATTCTGTGGATTGAATACACCTGAAAATCCCATTTACACTCGATGTGGAGGGAATTCCTAGCTGTCCCCTCGGCAAAGGGTAAAATTTCAGGTTCCAAAACACGAAAAATCTCCTTGATCTAGTTACTTACAGATTTCTTAGAATGTAACGTCAATATGTTGAGTTTTTTATTTCATTATGTATACTCTGCCTAACCTCTTTTTTGTAAGGAGTCAGAATATAAAATTTGGAAAGGAAGAAGGCAAAACAAACGCAAACCCAGAACACATTTAGGAAATTGCCAAACAAGAAACCTGAATGCTTCTGAAAGAATACACCTGAAAATCCCATTCACACTCGATGTGGAGGGAATTCCTAGCTGTCCCCTCGGCAAAATGGTTACATTTCATTTTCCAAAACACAAAAACACACCGTCTTCGAGTTTTTTGTAGATTTATAAGCATGAAACGCCAATGTGCTGTGTTTTTTATTTCATTATGAATACTCTACCTAAACTCTTTTTTGTATGGAGTCAGAATACAAAATTTGGAAAGGAAGAAGGCAAAACAAACGCAAACCCAGAACACATTTAGGAAATTGCCAAACAAGAAACCTGAATGCTGCGGACTGAATACACCTGAAAATCCCATTCACACTCAATTTGGAGGGAATTTCTAGGCGTTACCTCGACAAAATGGTTACATTTCTTTTTGCAAAACACAAAAACTCAACTTCGTCGAGCTGCTGCATTTTTGATAGCATGAAACGCCAATGCGCTGTGTTTTTTATTTCATTATAAATACTCTGCCTAACCTCTTTTTTGTATGGAGTCAGAATACAAATTTTGGAAAGGAAGAAGGCAAAACAAAGGTAAACCCAGAACAAATTCAGGAAATTGCCAAACAAGAAACCTGAATGCTGCTGATTGAATACACCTGAAAATCCTATTTACACTCAATGTGGAGGGAATTCCTAGCTGTCGACTGGGAAAAAGGGTAAAATTTCATGTTTCAAAACACAAAAACACACCTTCTTCGAGTTTTCTGTCGATTTATAAGCATGAAACGCCAATGTACTGTGTTTTTTATTTCATTATGAATACTCTGCCTAACCTCTTTTTTGCATGGAGTCAGAGGACCAAATTTGGAAAGGAAGAAGGCAAAACAAACGCAAACCAAGAACAAATTTAGAAAATTGCCAATCAAGGAACCTGAATGTTGCTGAAAGAATACACCTGAAATCCCATTCACACTCGATGTGGAGGGAATTCCTAGCTGTCGCCTCAGGAAATTATTTATATTTTATTTCGGAAACACAAAACTTATCTTGGTCTTGTTGCGGGCACATTTCCTAGCATGAAATGCCAAATTACTGTGTTTTTTACTTCATTATGTATACTCTGCCTAACCTCTTTTTTGTATGGAGTCAGAATACAAAATTTGGAAAGGAAGAAGGGAAAACAAAGGGAAACCCAGAACAAATTCAGGAAATTGCCAATCCAGAAACCTGAATGCTGCTGATTGAATACACCTGAACATCCCATTCACACTCGATTTGGAGGGCATTCCTAGCTGTCCCCTCAGAAAATTAGTTACATTTTATTTCCAAAACACAAAAACTCTCCTTGGTCGCGTTGTGTGTTTTCTGCTAGCATGAAACGCCAATGTGCTGTTTTTTTAATATCATTATGAATACTCTGCCTAACCTCTTTTTTGTATGGAGTCAGAATACCAAATTTGGAAAGGAAGAAGGCAAAAAAAAATAGCAAACCAAGAACAAATTTAGGAAATTGCCAAACAAGAAACCTGAATGCTGCTGAAAGAATACACCTGAAAATCCCATTCACACTCGATTTGGAGGGCATTCCTAGCTGTCCCCTCAGAAACTTAGTTACATTTTATTTCCAAAACACAAAAACTCATCTTGGTCGAGTAGCAGGCAGTTTTGCTAGCATGAAACGCCAATGTGCTGTATTGTTTATTTCATTATGAATACTCTGCCTAATCTCTTTTTTGTATCTACTCAGAATTCAAAATTTGGATAGGAAGAAAGGAAAACAAACGCAAACCTAGAAAATAATTAGGAAATTGCCAAACAAGAAAACTGAATGCTGCGTAGTGAATACACCTGAAAATCCCATTCACACTCGATTTGGAGGGAATTCCTAGCTGTCCCCTAAGCAAAATGCTTACATTTCTTTTTCGAAAACACAAAAACTCTCCTAGGTCGAGTTGCCTGTAGCTTTCCTAGCATGAAACATCAATATGATATGTTTTTTATTTCATTATGAATACTCTGCCTAACCTCTTGTTTGTATGCAGTCAGAATACAAAATTTGGAAAGGAAGAATGCAAAACAAATGCAAACCCGAAACTAATTTACGAAATTGCCAAATAAGAAACCTGAATGCTGCTGACTCAGTACACCTGAAAATCCCATTTACACTTGATGTGGAGGGAATTTCTAGCTGTCCCCTGGGCAAAAGTGTAAAATTTCATGTGCCAAAACACAAAAACACACCTTCTTCGAGTTCTCTGTCGATTTATAAGCATGAAACGATAATGTGCTGTGTTTTTTATTACAAAATGAATACTTTGACTAACCTCTTCGTTGTATATAATTAGAATACAAAATTTGAAAAGGAAGAAGGCAAAACAAAGGCAAACCCAGAACAAAATTAGGAAATTGCCAATCAAGGAACCTGAATTCTGTGGATTGAATACACCTGAAAATCCCATTTACACTCGATGTGGAGGGAATTCCTAGCTGTCCCCTCGGCAAAGGGTAAAATTTCAGGTTCCAAAACACGAAAAATCTCCTTGATCTAGTTACTTACAGATTTCTTAGAATGTAACGTCAATATGTTGAGTTTTTTATTTCATTATGTATACTCTGCCTAACCTCTTTTTTGTAAGGAGTCAGAATATAAAATTTGGAAAGGAAGAAGGCAAAACAAACGCAAACCCAGAACACATTTAGGAAATTGCCAAACAAGAAACCTGAATGCTTCTGAAAGAATACACCTGAAAATCCCATTCACACTCAATGTGGAGGGAATTCCTAGCTGTCCCCTCGGCAAAATGGTTACATTTCATTTTCCAAAACACAAAAACACACCGTCTTCGAGTTTTTTGTAGATTTATAAGCATGAAACGCCAATGTGCTGTGTTTTTTATTTCATTATGAATACTCTACCTAAACTCTTTTTTGTATGGAGTCAGAATACAAAATTTGGAAAGGAAGAAGGCAAAACAAACGCAAACCCAGAACACATTTAGGAAATTGCCAAACAAGAAACCTGAATGCTGTGGATTGAATACACCTGAAAATCCCATTCACACTCGATGTGGAGGGAATTCCTAGCTATCCCCTCGGCAAAATGGTTACATTTCTTTTTCCAAAACACAAAAACTCACCTTGGTCGAGTTGCCTGTAGCTTTCCTAGCATGAAATGCCAATGTGTTGTGTTTTTTATTTCATTACAAATACTCTGCCTAACCTCTTTTTTGTATGCACTCAGAATACAAAATTTGGAAAGGAAGTAGGCAAAACAAATGCAAACCCAAAACTAATTTATGAAATGCCAAACAAGAAGTCTGAATGCTGCGGATTGAATACACCTGAAAATCCCATTCACACTCGATGTGGATGGAATTCCTAGCTGTCTCCTCGGCAAAATGGTTACATTTCTTTTTCCAAAACACAAAAACTCACCTTGGTCGAGTTACCTGTAGCTTTCCTAGCTTGAAACGCCAATGTGCTGTGTTTTTTATTTCATTATGAATACTCTGCCTAACCTCTTGTTTTATGGAGTCAGAATACAAAATTTGGAAAGGAAGAAGGCAAAACAAACACAAACCCAGAACAAATACTGGAAATTGCCAATCCAGAAACCTGAATGCTGTGGACTGAATACACCTGAAAATCCCATTCACACTCAATTTGGAGGGAATTTCTAGGCGTTACCTCGACAAAATGGTTACATTTCTTTTTGCAAAACAAAAAAATTAAACTTCGTCGAGCTGCTGCATTTTTGATAGCATGAAACGCCAATGCGCTGTGTTTTTTATTTCATTATAAATACTCTGCCTAACCTCTTTTTTGTATGGAGTCAGAATACAAATTTTGGAAAGGAAGAAGGCAAAACAAAGGTAAACCCAGAACAAATTCAGGAAATTGCCAAACAAGAAACCTGAATGCTGCTGATTGAATACACCTGAAAATCCTATTTACACTCAATGTGGAGGGAATTCCTAGCTGTCGACTGGGAAAAAGGGTAAAATTTCATGTTTCAAAACACAAAAACACACCTTCTTCGAGTTTTCTGTCAATTTATAAGCATGAAACGCCAATGTACTGTGTTTTTTATTTCATTATGAATACTCTGCCTAACCTCTTTTTTGCATGGAGTCAGAGGACCAAATTTGGAAAGAAAGAAGGCAAAACAAACGCAAACCAAGAACAAATTTAGAAAATTGCCAATCAAGGAACCTGAATGTTGCTGAAAGAATACACCTGAAATCCCATTCACACTCGATGTGGAGGGAATTCCTAGCTGTCGCCTCGGGAAATTATTTATATTTTATTTCGGAAACACAAAACTTATCTTGGTCTTGTTGCGGGCACATTTCCTAGCATGAAATGCCAAATTACTGTGTTTTTTACTTCATTATGTATACTCTGCCTAACCTCTTTTTTGTATGGAGTCAGAATACAAAATTTGGAAAGGAAGAAGGGAAAACAAAGGGAAACCCAGAACAAATTCAGGAAATTGCCAATCCAGAAACCTGAATGCTGCTGATTGAATACACCTGAACATCCCATTCACACTCAATTTGGAGGGCATTCCTAGCTGTCCCCTCAGAAAATTAGTTACATTTTATTTCCAAAACACAAAAACTCTCCTTGGTCGCGTTGTGTGTTTTCTGCTAGCATGAAACGCCAATGTGCTGTTTTTTTAATATCATTATGAATACTCTGCCTAACCTCTTTTTTGTATGGAGTCAGAATACCAAATTTGGAAAGGAAGAAGGCAAAAAAAAATAGCAAACCAAGAACAAATTTAGGAAATTGCCAAACAAGAAACCTGAATGCTGCTGAAAGAATACACCTGAGAATCCCATTCACACTCGATTTGGAGGGCATTCCTAGCTGTCCCCTCAGAAACTTAGTTACATTTTATTTCCAAAACACAAAAACTCATCTTGGTCGAGTAGCAGGCAGTTTTGCTAGCATGAAACGCCAATGTGCTGTATTGTTTATTTCATTATGAATACTCTGCCTAATCTCTTTTTTGTATCTACTCAGAATTCAAAATTTGGATAGGAAGAAAGGAAAACAAACGCAAACCTAGAAAATAATTAGGAAATTGCCAAACAAGAAAACTGAATGCTGCGTAGTGAATACACCTGAAAATCCCATTCACACTCGATTTGGAGGGAATTCCTAGCTGTCCCCTAAGCAAAATGCTTACATTTCTTTTTCGAAAACACAAAAACTCTCCTAGGTCGAGTTGCCTGTAGCTTTCCTAGCATGAAACATCAATATGATATGTTTTTTATTTCATTATGAATACTCTGCCTAACCTCTTGTTTGTATGCAGTCAGAATACAAAATTTGGAAAGGAAGAATGCAAAACAAATGCAAACCCGAAACTAATTTACGAAATTGCCAAATAAGAAACCTGAATGCTGCTGACTCAGTACACCTGAAAATCCCATTTACACTTGATGTGGAGGGAATTTCTAGCTGTCCCCTGGGCAAAAGTGTAAAATTTCATGTGCCAAAACACAAAAACACACCTTCTTCGAGTTCTCTGTCGATTTATAAGCATGAAACGATAATGTGCTGTGTTTTTTATTACAAAATGAATATTTTGACTAACCTCTTCATTGTATATAATTAGAATACAAAATTTGAAAAGGAAGAAGGCAAAACAAAGGCAAACCCGGAACAAAATTAGGATATTGCCAATCAAGGAACCTGAATTCTGTGGATTGAATACACCTGAAAATCCCATTTACACTCGATGTGGAGGGAATTCCTAGCTGTCCCCTCGGCAAAGGGTAAAATTTCAGGTTCCAAAACACGAAAAATCTCCTTGATCTAGTTACTTACAGATTTCTTAGAATGTAACGTCAATATGTTGAGTTTTTTATTTCATTATGTATACTCTGCCTAACCTCTTTTTTGTAAGGAGTCAGAATATAAAATTTGGAAAGGAAGAAGGCAAAACAAACGCAAACCCAGAACACATTTAGGAAATTGCCAAACAAGAAACCTGAATGCTTCTGAAAGAATACACCTGAAAATCCCATTCACACTCAATGTGGAGGGAATTCCTAGCTGTCCCCTCGGCAAAATGGTTACATTTCATTTTCCAAAACACAAAAACACACCGTCTTCGAGTTTTTTGTAGATTTATAAGCATGAAACGCCAATGTGCTGTGTTTTTTATTTCATTATGAATACTCTACCTAAACTCTTTTTTGTATGGAGTCAGAATACAAAATTTGGAAAGGAAGAAGGCAAAACAAACGCAAACCCAGAACACATTTAGGAAATTGCCAAACAAGAAACCTGAATGCTGTGGATTGAATACACCTGAAAATCCCATTCACACTCGATGTGGAGGGAATTCCTAGCTATCCCCTCGGCAAAATGGTTACATTTCTTTTTCCAAAACACAAAAACTCACCTTGGTCGAGTTGCCTGTAGCTTTCCTAGCATGAAATGCCAATGTGTTGTGTTTTTTATTTCATTACAAATACTCTGCCTAACCTCTTTTTTGTATGCACTCAGAATACAAAATTTGGAAAGGAAGTAGGCAAAACAAATGCAAACCCAAAACTAATTTATGAAATGCCAAACAAGAAGTCTGAATGCTGCGGATTGAATACACCTGAAAATCCCATTCACACTCGATGTGGATGGAATTCCTAGCTGTCCCCTCGGCAAAATGGTTACATTTCTTTTTCCAAAACACAAAAACTCACCTTGGTCGAGTTACCTGTAGCTTTCCTAGCTTGAAACGCCAATGTGCTGTGTTTTTTATTTCATTATGAATACTCTGCCTAACCTCTTGTTTTATGGAGTCAGAATACAAAATTTGGAAAGGAAGAAGGCAAAACAAACACAAACCCAGAACAAATACTGGAAATTGCCAATCCAGAAACCTGAATGCTGCGGACTGAATACACCTGAAAATCCCATTCACACTCAATTTGGAGGGAATTTCTAGGCGTTACCTCGACAAAATGGTTACATTTCTTTTTGCAAAACACAAAAACTCAACTTCGTCGAGCTGCTGCATTTTTGATAGCATGAAACGCCAATGCGCTGTGTTTTTTATTTCATTATAAATACTCTGCCTAACCTCTTTTTTGTATGGAGTCAGAATACAAATTTTGGAAAGGAAGAAGGCAAAACAAAGGTAAACCCAGAACAAATTCAGGAAATTGCCAAACAAGAAACCTGAATGCTGCTGATTGAATACACCTGAAAATCCTATTTACACTCAATGTGGAGGGAATTCCTAGCTGTCGACTGGGAAAAAGGGTAAAATTTCATGTTTCAAAACACAAAAACACACCTTCTTCGAGTTTTCTGTCAATTTATAAGCATGAAACGCCAATGTACTGTGTTTTTTATTTCATTATGAATACTCTGCCTAACCTCTTTTTTGCATGGAGTCAGAGGACCAAATTTGGAAAGAAAGAAGGCAAAACAAACGCAAACCAAGAACAAATTTAGAAAATTGCCAATCAAGGAACCTGAATGTTGCTGAAAGAATACACCTGAAATCCCATTCACACTCGATGTGGAGGGAATTCCTAGCTGTCGCCTCGGGAAATTATTTATATTTTATTTCGGAAACACAAAACTTATCTTGGTCTTGTTGCGGGCACATTTCCTAGCATGAAATGCCAAATTACTGTGTTTTTTACTTCATTATGTATACTCTGCCTAACCTCTTTTTTGTATGGAGTCAGAATACAAAATTTGGAAAGGAAGAAGGGAAAACAAAGGGAAACCCAGAACAAATTCAGGAAATTGCCAATCCAGAAACCTGAATGCTGCTGATTGAATACACCTGAACATCCCATTCACACTCGATTTGGAGGGCATTCCTAGCTGTCCCCTCAGAAAATTAGTTACATTTTATTTCCAAAACACAAAAACTCTCCTTGGTCGCGTTGTGTGTTTTCTGCTAGCATGAAACGCCAATGTGCTGTTTTTTTAATATCATTATGAATACTCTGCCTAACCTCTTTTTTGTATGGAGTCAGAATACCAAATTTGGAAAGGAAGAAGGCAAAAAAAAATAGCAAACCAAGAACAAATTTAGGAAATTGCCAAACAAGAAACCTGAATGCTGCTGAAAGAATACACCTGAGAATCCCATTCACACTCGATTTGGAGGGCATTCCTAGCTGTCCCCTCAGAAACTTAGTTACATTTTATTTCCAAAACACAAAAACTCATCTTGGTCGAGTAGCAGGCAGTTTTGCTAGCATGAAACGCCAATGTGCTGTATTGTTTATTTCATTATGAATACTCTGCCTAATCTCTTTTTTGTATCTACTCAGAATTCAAAATTTGGATAGGAAGAAAGGAAAACAAACGCAAACCTAGAAAATAATTAGGAAATTGCCAAACAAGAAAACTGAATGCTGCGTAGTGAATACACCTGAAAATCCCATTCACACTCGATTTGGAGGGAATTCCTAGCTGTCCCCTAAGCAAAATGCTTACATTTCTTTTTCGAAAACACAAAAACTCTCCTAGGTCGAGTTGCCTGTAGCTTTCCTAGCATGAAACATCAATATGATATGTTTTTTATTTCATTATGAATACTCTGCCTAACCTCTTGTTTGTATGCAGTCAGAATACAAAATTTGGAAAGGAAGAATGCAAAACAAATGCAAACCCGAAACTAATTTACGAAATTGCCAAATAAGAAACCTGAATGCTGCTGACTCAGTACACCTGAAAATCCCATTTACACTTGATGTGGAGGGAATTTCTAGCTGTCCCCTGGGCAAAAGTGTAAAATTTCATGTGCCAAAACACAAAAACACACCTTCTTCGAGTTCTCTGTCGATTTATAAGCATGAAACGATAATGTGCTGTGTTTTTTATTACAAAATGAATATTTTGACTAACCTCTTCATTGTATATAATTAGAATACAAAATTTGAAAAGGAAGAAGGCAAAACAAAGGCAAACCCGGAACAAAATTAGGATATTGCCAATCAAGGAACCTGAATTCTGTGGATTGAATACACCTGAAAATCCCATTTACACTCGATGTGGAGGGAATTCCTAGCTGTCCCCTCGGCAAAATGGTTACATTTCATTTTCCAAAACACAAAAACACACCGTCTTCGAGTTTTTTGTAGATTTATAAGCATGAAACGCCAATGTGCTGTGTTTTTTATTTCATTATGAATACTCTACCTAAACTCTTTTTTGTATGGAGTCAGAATACAAAATTTGGAAAGGAAGAAGGCAAAACAAACGCAAACCCAGAACACATTTAGGAAATTGCCAAACAAGAAACCTGAATGCTGTGGATTGAATACACCTGAAAATCCCATTCACACTCGATGTGGAGGGAATTCCTAGCTGTCCCCTCGGCAAAATGGTTACATTTCTTTTTCCAAAACACAAAAACTCACCTTGGTCGAGTTGCCTGTAGCTTTCCTAGCATGAAATGCCAATGTGTTGTGTTTTTTATTTCATTACGAATACTCTGCCTAACCTCTTTTTTGTATGCACTCAGAATACAAAATTTGGAAAGGAAGAATGCAAAACAAATGCAAACCCGAAACTAATTTACGAAATTGCCAAATAAGAAACCTGAATGCTGCTGACTCAGTACACCTGAAAATCCCATTTACACTTGATGTGGAGGGAATTTCTAGCTGTCCCCTGGGCAAAAGTGTAAAATTTCATGTGCCAAAACACAAAAACACACCTTCTTCGAGTTCTCTGTCGATTTATAAGCATGAAACGATAATGTGCTGTGTTTTTTATAACAAAATGAATACTTTGACTAACCTCTTCGTTGTATATAATTAGAATACAAAATTTGAATAGGAAGAAGCAAAACAAAGGCAAACCCAGAACAAAATTAGGAAATTGCCAATCAAGGAACCTGAATTCTGTGGATTGAATACACCTGAAAATCCCATTTACACTCCATGTGGAGGGAATTCCTAGCTGTCCCCTCGGCAAAGGGTAAAATTTCAGGTTCCAAAACACGAAAAATCTCCTTGATCTAGTTACTTACAGATTTCTTAGAATGTAACGTCAATATGTTGAGTTTTTTATTTCATTATGTATACTCTGCCTAACCTCTTTTTTGTAAGGAGTCAGAATATAAAATTTGGAAAGGAAGAAGGCAAAACAAACGCAAACCCAGAACACATTTAGGAAATTGCCAAACAAGAAACCTGAATGCTTCTGAAAGAATACACCTGAAAATCCCATTCACTCTCGATGTGGAGGGAATTCCTAGCTGTCCCCTCGGCAAAATGGTTACATTTCATTTTCCAAAACACAAAAACACACCGTCTTCGAGTTTTTTGTAGATTTATAAGCATGAAACGCCAATGTGCTGTGTTTTTTATTTCATTATGAATACTCTACCTAAACTCTTTTTTGTATGGAGTCAGAATACAAAATTTGGAAAGGAAGAAGGCAAAACAAACGCAAACCCAGAACACATTTAGGAAATTGCCAAACAAGAAACCTGAATGCTGTGGATTGAATACACCTGAAAATCCCATTCACACTCGATGTGGAGGGAATTCCTAGCTATCCCCTCGGCAAAATGGTTACATTTCTTTTTCCAAAACACAAAAACTCACCTTGGTCGAGTTGCCTGTAGCTTTCCTAGCATGAAATGCCAATGTGTTGTGTTTTTTATTTCATTACAAATACTCTGCCTAACCTCTTTTTTGTATGCACTCAGAATACAAAATTTGGAAAGGAAGTAGGCAAAACAAATGCAAACCCAAAACTAATTTATGAAATGCCAAACAAGAAGTCTGAATGCTGCGGATTGAATACACCTGAAAATCCCATTCACACTCGATGTGGATGGAATTCCTAGCTGTCCCCTCGGCAAAATGGTTACATTTCTTTTTCCAAAACACAAAAACTCACCTTGGTCGAGTTGCCTGTAGCTTTCCTAGCTTGAAACGCCAATGTGCTGTGTTTTTTATTTCATTATGAATACTCTGCCTAACCTCTTGTTTTATGGAGTCAGAATACAAAATTTGGAAAGGAAGAAGGCAAAACAAACACAAACCCAGAACAAATACTGGAAATTGCCAATCCAGAAACCTGAATGCTGCGGACTGAATACACCTGAAAATCCCATTCACACTCAATTTGGAGGGAATTTCTAGGCATTACCTCGACAAAATGGTTACATTTCTTTTTGCAAAACACAAAAACTCAACTTCGTCGAGCTGCTGCATTTTTGATAGCATGAAACGCCAATGCGCTGTGTTTTTTATTTCATTATAAATACTCTGCCTAACCTCTTTTTTGTATGGAGTCAGAATACAAATTTTGGAAAGGAAGAAGGCAAAACAAAGGTAAACCCAGAACAAATTCAGGAAATTGCCAAACAAGAAACCTGAATGCTGCTGATTGAATACACCTGAAAATCCTATTTACACTCAATGTGGAGGGAATTCCTAGCTGTCGACTGGGAAAAAGGGTAAAATTTCATGTTTCAAAACACAAAAACACACCTTCTTCGAGTTTTCTGTCGATTTATAAGCATGAAACGCCAATGTACTGTGTTTTTTATTTCATTATGAATACTCTGCCTAACCTCTTTTTTGCATGGAGTCAGAGGACCAAATTTGGAAAGGAAGAAGGCAAAACAAACGCAAACCAAGAACAAATTTAGAAAATTGCCAATCAAGGAACCTGAATGTTGCTGAAAGAATACACCTGAAATCCCATTCACACTCGATGTGGAGGGAATTCCTAGCTGTCGCCTCGGGAAATTATTTATATTTTATTTTGGAAACACAAAACCTATCTTGGTCTTGTTGCGGGCACATTTCCTAGCATGAAATGCCAAATTACTGTGTTTTTTACTTCATTATGTATACTCTGCCTAACCTCTTTTTTGTATGGAGTCAGAATACAAAATTTGGAAAGGAAGAAGGGAAAACAAAGGGAAACCCAGAACAAATTCAGGAAATTGCCAATCCAGAAACCTGAATGCTGCTGATTGAATACACCTGAACATCCCATTCACACTCGATTTGGAGGGCATTCCTAGCTGTCCCCTCAGAAAATTAGTTACATTTTATTTCCAAAACACAAAAACTCTCCTTGGTCGCGTTGTGTGTTTTCTGCTAGCATGAAACGCCAATGTGCTGTTTTTTTAATATCATTATGAATACTCTGCCTAACCTCTTTTTTGTATGGAGTCAGAATACCAAATTTGGAAAGGAAGAAGGCAAAAAAAAATAGCAAACCAAGAACAAATTTAGGAAATTGCCAAACAAGAAACCTGAATGCTGCTGAAAGAATACACCTGAAAATCCCATTCACACTCGATTTGGAGGGCATTCCTAGCTGTCCCCTCAGAAACTTAGTTACATTTTATTTCCAAAACACAAAAACTCATCTTGGTCGAGTAGCAGGCAGTTTTGCTAGCATGAAACGCCAATGTGCTGTATTGTTTATTTCATTATGAATACTCTGCCTAATCTCTTTTTTGTATCTACTCAGAATTCAAAATTTGGATAGGAAGAAAGGAAAACAAACGCAAACCTAGAAAATAATTAGGAAATTGCCACACAAGAAAACTGAATGCTGCGTAGTGAATACACATGAAAATCCCATTCACACTCGATTTGGAGGGAATTCCTAGCTGTCCCCTAAGCAAAATGCTTACATTTCTTTTTCGAAAACACAAAAACTCTCCTAGGTCGAGTTGCCTGTAGCTTTCCTAGCATGAAACATCAATATGATATGTTTTTTATTTCATTATGAATACTCTGCCTAACCTCTTGTTTGTATGCAGTCAGAATACAAAATTTGGAAAGGAAGAATGCAAAACAAATGCAAACCCGAAACTAATTTACGAAATTGCCAAATAAGAAACCTGAATGCTGCTGACTCAGTACACCTGAAAATCCCATTTACACTTGATGTGGAGGGAATTCCTAGCTGTCCCCTGGGCAAAAGTGTAAAATTTCATGTGCCAAAACACAAAAACACACCTTCTTCGAGTTCTCTGTCGATTTATAAGCATGAAACGATAATGTGCTGTGTTTTTTATTACAAAATGAATACTTTGACTAACCTCTTCGTTGTATATAATTAGAATACAAAATTTGAAAAGGAAGAAGGCAAAACAAAGGCAAACCCAGAACAAAATTAGGAAATTGCCAATCAAGGAACCTGAATTCTGTGGATTGAATACACCTGAAACCCATTTACACTCGATGTGGAGGGAATTCCTAGCTGTCCCCTCGGCAAAATGGTTACATTTCATTTTCCAAAACACAAAAACACACCGTCTTCGAGTTTTTTGTAGATTTATAAGCATGAAACGCCAATGTGCTGTGTTTTTTATTTCATTATGAATACTCTACCTAAACTCTTTTTTGTATGGAGTCAGAATACAAAATTTGGAAAGGAAGAAGGCAAAACAAACGCAAACCCAGAACACATTTAGGAAATTGCCAAACAAGAAACCTGAATGCTGTGGATTGAAATCACCTGAAAATCCCATTCACACTCGATGTGGAGGGAATTCCTAGCTATCCCCTCGGCAAAATGGTTACATTTCTTTTTCCAAAACACAAAAACTCACCTTGGTCGAGTTGCCTGTAGCTTTCCTAGCATGAAATGCCAATGTGTTGTGTTTTTTATTTCATTACGAATACTCTGCCTAACCTCTTTTTTGTATGCACTCAGAATACAAAATTTGGAAAGGAAGTAGGCAAAACAAATGCAAACCCAAAACTAATTTATGAAATGCCAAACAAGAAACCTGAATGCTGTGGATTGAATACACCTGAAAATCCCATTCACACTCGATGTGGAGGGAATTCCTAGCTATCCCCTCGGCAAAATGGTTACATTTCTTTTTCCAAAACACAAAAACTCACCTTGGTCGAGTTACCTGTACCTTTCCTAGCTTGAAACGCCAATGTGCTGTGTTTTTTATTTCATTATGAATACTCTGCCTAACCTCTTGTTTTATGGAGTCAGAATACAAAATTTGGAAAGGAAGAAGGCAAAACAAACACAAACCCAGAACAAATACTGGAAATTGCCAATCCAGAAACCTGAATGCTGCGGACTGAATACACCTGAAAATCCCATTCACACTCAATTTGGAGGGAATTTCTAGGCGTTACCTCGACAAAATGGTTACATTTCTTTTTGCAAAACACAAAAACTCAACTTCGTCGAGCTGCTGCATTTTTGATAGCATGAAACGCCAATGTGCTGTGTTTTTTATTTCATTATAAATACTCTGCCTAACCTCTTTTTTGTATGGAGTCAGAATACAAATTTTGGAAAGGTAAAAGGCAAAACAAAGGTAAACCCAGAACAAATTCAGGAAATTGCCAAATCAGAAACCTGAATGCTGCTGATTGAATACACCTGAAAATCCTATTTACACTCAATGTGGAGGGAATTCCCAGCTGTCGACTGGGAAAAAGGGTAAAATTTCATGTTTCAAAACACAAAAACACACCTTCTTCGAGTTTTCTGTCGATTTATAAGCATGAAACGCCAATGTACTGTTTTTTATTTCATTATGAATACTCTGCCTAACCTCTTTTTTGCATGGAGTCAGAGGACCAAATTTGGAAAGGAAGAAGGCAAAACAAACGCAAACCAAGAACAAATTTAGAAAATTGCCAATCAAGGAACATGAATGTTGCTGAAAGAATACACCTGAAATCCCATTCACACACGATGTGGAGGGAATTTCTAGCTGTCGCCTCGGGAAATTATTTATATCTTATTTCGGAAACACAAAACTTATCTTGGTCTTGTTGCGGGCACATTTCCTAGCATGAAATGCCAAATTACTGTGTTTTTTACTTCATTATGTATACTCTGCCTAACCTCTTTTTTGTATGGAGTCAGAATACAAAATTTGGAAAGGAAGAAGGGAAAACAAAGGGAAACCCAGAACAAATTCAGGAAATTGCCAATCCAGAAACCTGAATGCTGCTGATTGAATACACCTGAACATCCCATTCACACTCGATTTGGAGGGCATTCCTAGCTGTCCCCTCAGAAAATTAGTTACATTTTATTTCCAAAACACAAAAACTCTCCTTGGTCGCGTTGTGTGTTTTCTGCTAGCATGAAACGCCAATGTGCTGTTTTTTTAATATCATTATGAATACTCTGCCTAACCTCTTTTTTGTATGGAGTCAGAATACCAAATTTGGAAAGGAAGAAGGCAAAAAAAAATAGCAAACCAAGAACAAATTTAGGAAATTGCCAAACAAGAAACCTGAATGCTGCTGAAAGAATACACCTGAAAATCCCATTCACACTCGATTTGGAGGGCATTCCTAGCTGTCCCCTCAGAAACTTAGTTACATTTTATTTCCAAAACACAAAAACTCATCTTGGTCGAGTAGCAGGCAGTTTTGCTAGCATGAAACGCCAATGTGCTGTATTGTTTATTTCATTATGAATACTCTGCCTAATCTCTTTTTTGTATCTACTCAGAATTCAAAATTTGGATAGGAAGAAAGGAAAACAAACGCAAACCTAGAAAATAATTAGGAAATTGCCAAACAAGAAACCTGAATGCTGCTGATTGAATACACCTGAACATCCCATTCACACTTGATTTGGAGGGAATTCCTAGCTGTCCCCTAATCAAAATGCTTACATTTCTTTTTCGAAAACACAAAAACTCTCCTAGGTCGAGTTGCCTGTAGCTTTCCTAGCATGAAACATCAATATGATATGTTTTTTATTTCATTATGAATACTCTGCCTAACCTCTTGTTTGTATGCAGTCAGAATACAAAATTTGGAAAGAAAGTAGGCAAAACAAATGCAAACCCAAGACTAATTTATGAAATGCCAAACAAGAATTCTGAATGCTGCGGATTGAATACACCTGAAAATGCCATTCACACTCGATGTGGAGGGAATTCCTAGCTGTCCCCTTGGCAAAATGGTTACATTTCTTTTTCCAAAATACAAAAACTCACCTTGGTCGAGTTACCTGTAGCTTTCCTAGCTTGAAACGCCAATGTGCTGTGTTTTTTATTTCATTATGAATACTCTGCCTAACCTCTTATTTTATGGAGTCAGAATACAAAATTTGGAAAGGAAGAAGGCAAAACAAACACAAACCCAGAACAAATACTGGAAATTGCCAATCCAGAAACCTGAATGCTGCGGACTGAATACACCTGAAAATCCCATTCACACTCAATTTGGAGGGAATTTCTAGGCGTTACCTCGACAAAATGGTTACATTTCTTTTTGCAAAACACAAAAACTCAACTTCGTCGAGCTGCTGCATTTTTGATAGCATGAAACGCCAATGTGCTGTGTTTTTTATTTCATTATAAATACTCTGCCTAACCTCTTTTTTGTATGGAGTCAGAATACAAATTTTGGAAAGGAAGAAGGCAAAACAAAGGTAAACCCAGAACAAATTCAGGAAATTGCCAAACAAGAAACCTGAATGCTGCTGATTGAATACACCTGAAAATCCTATTTACACTCAATGTGGAGGGAATTCCTAGCTGTTGACTGGGAAAAAGGGTAAAATTTCATGTTTCAAAACACAAAAACACACCTTCTTCGAGTTTTCTGTCGATTTATAAGCATGAAACGCCAATGTACTGTGTTTTTTATTTCATTATGCATACTCTGCCTAACCTCTTTTTTGCATGGAGTCAGAGGACCAAATTTGGAAATGAAAGAAGGCAAAACAAACGCAAACCAAGAACAAATTTAGAAAATTGCCAATCAAGGAACCTGAATGTTGCTGAAAGAACACCTGAAAATCCCATTCACACTCGATTTGGAGGGAATTCCTAGCTGTCGCCTCGGGAAATTATTTATATTTTATTTCGGAAACACAAAACTTATCTTGGTCTTGTTGCGGGCACATTTCCTAGCATGAAATGCCAAATTACTGTGTTTTTTACTTCATTATGTATACTCTGCCTAACCTCTTTTTTGTATGGAGTCAGAATACAAAATTTGGAAAGGAAGAAGGGAAAACAAAGGGAAACCCAGAACAAATTCAGGAAATTGCCAATCCAGAAACCTGAATGCTGCTGATTGAATACACCTGAACATCCCATTCACACTCGATTTGGAGGGCATTCCTAGCTGTCCCCTCAGAAAATTAGTTACATTTTATTTCCAAAACACAAAAACTCTCCTTGGTCGCGTTGTGTGTTTTCTGCTAGCATGAAACGCCAATGTGCTGTTTTTTTAATATCATTATGAATACTCTGCCTAACCTCTTTTTTGTATGGAGTCAGAATACCAAATTTGGAAAGGAAGAAGGCAAAAAAAAATAGCAAACCAAGAACAAATTTAGGAAATTGCCAAACAAGAAACCTGAATGCTGCTGAAAGAATACACCTGAGAATCCCATTCACACTCGATTTGGAGGGCATTCCTAGCTGTCCCCTCAGAAACTTAGTTACATTTTATTTCCAAAACACAAAAACTCATCTTGGTCGAGTAGCAGGCAGTTTTGCTAGCATGAAACGCCAATGTGCTGTATTGTTTATTTCATTATGAATACTCTGCCTAATCTCTTTTTTGTATCTACTCAGAATTCAAAATTTGGATAGGAAGAAAGGAAAACAAACGCAAACCTAGAAAATAATTAGGAAATTGCCAAACAAGAAAACTGAATGCTGCGTAGTGAATACACATGAAAATCCCATTCACACTCGATTTGGAGGGAATTCCTAGCTGTCCCCTAAGCAAAATGCTTACATTTCTTTTTCGAAAACACAAAAACTCTCCTAGGTCGAGTTGCCTGTAGCTTTCCTAGCATGAAACATCAATATGATATGTTTTTTATTTCATTATGAATACTCTGCCTAACCTCTTGTTTGTATGCAGTCAGAATACAAAATTTGGAAAGGAAGAATGCAAAACAAATGCAAACCCGAAACTAATTTACGAAATTGCCAAATAAGAAACCTGAATGCTGCTGACTCAGTACACCTGAAAATCCCATTCACACTCGATGTGGAGGGAATTCCTAGCTGTCCCCTGGGCAAAAGTGTAAAATTTCATGTGCCAAAACACAAAAACACACCTTCTTCGAGTTCTCTGTCGATTTATAAGCATGAAACGATAATGTGCTGTGTTTTTTATTACAAAATGAATACTTTGACTAACCTCTTCGTTGTATATAATTAGAATACAAAATTTGGAAAGGAAGAAGGCAAAACAAACGCAAACCCAGAACACATTTAGGAAATTGGCAAACAAGAAACCTGAATGCTGTGGATTGAATACACCTGAAAATCCCATTCACACTCGATGTGGAGGGAATTCCTAGCTATCCCCTCGGCAAAATGGTTACATTTCTTTTTCAAAACTCAAAAACTCACCTTGGTCGAGTTGCCTGTAGCTTTCCTAGCATGAAATGCCAATGTGTTGTGTTTTTTATTTCATTACGAATACTCTGCCTAACCTCTTTTTTGTATGCAGTCAGAATACAAAATTTGGAAAGGAAGTAGGCAAAACAAATGCAAACCCAAAACTAATTTATGAAATGCCAAACAAGAAGTCTGAATGCTGCGGATTGAATACACCTGAAAATCCCATTCACACTCGATGTGGAGGGAATTCCTAGCTGTTCCCTCGGCAAAATGGTTACATTTCTTTTTCCAAAACACAAAAACTCACCTTGGTCGAGTTACCTGTAGCTTTCCTAGCTTGAAACGCCAATGTGCTGTGTTTTTTATTTCATTATGAATACTCTGCCTAACCTCTTGTTTTATGGAGTCAGAATACAAAATTTGGAAAGGAAGAAGGCAAAACAAACACAAACCCAGAACAATTACTGGAAATTGCCAATCCAGAAACCTGAATGCTGCGGACTGAATACACCTGAAAATCCCATTCACACTCAATTTGGAGGGAATTTCTAGGCGTTACCTCGACAAAATGGTTACATTTCTTTTTGCAAAACACAAAAACTCAACTTCGTCGAGCTGCTGCATTTTTGATAGCATGAAACGCCAATGTGCTGTGTTTTTTATTTCATTATAAATACTCTGCCTAACCTCTTTTTTGTATGGAGTCATAATACAAATTTTGGAAAGGAAGAAGGCAAAACAAAGGTAAACCCAGAACAAATTCAGGAAATTGCCAAATCAGAAACCTGAATGCTGCTGATTGAATACACCTGAAAATCCTATTTACACTCAATGTGGAGGGAATTCCTAGCTGTCGACTGGGAAAAAGGGTAAAATTTCATGTTTCAAAACACAAAAACACACCTTCTTCGAGTTTTCTGTCGATTTATAAGCATGAAACGCCAATGTACTGTGTTTTTTATTTCATTATGAATACTCTGCCTAACCTCTTTTTTGCATGGAGTCAGAGGACCAAATTTGGAAAGGAAGAAGGCAAAACAAACGCAAACCAAGAACAAATTTAGAAAATTGCCAATCAAGGAACCTGAATGTTGCTGAAAGAATACACCTGAAATCCCATTCACACTCGATTTGGAGGGAATTCCTAGCTGTCGCCTCGGGAAATTATTTATATTTTATTTCGGAAACACAAAACTTATCTTGGTCTTGTTGCGGGCACATTTCCTAGCATGAAATGCCAAATTACTGTGTTTTTTACTTCATTATGTATACTCTGCCTAACCTCTTTTTTCTATGGAGTCAGAATACCAAATTTGGAAAGGAAGAAGGCAAAAAAAAGCAAACCAAGAACAAATTTAGGAAATTGCCAAACAAGAAACCTGAATGCTGCTGAAAGAATACACCTGAAAATCCCATTCACACTCGATTCGGAGGGAAATCTTAGCTGTCCCCTTGGAAAAAGGGTAAAATTTCAGGTTCCAAAACACAAAAACTCTTCCTGGTCGAGTTACTTATAGATTTCCTAGCATGTAACTTCAATATGTTGTGTTTTTTATTTCATTTTGAATACTCTGCCTAATCTCTTCATTGTATGGAATTAGAATACAAAATTTGAAAAGGAAGAATGCAAAACAAAGGGAAACCCAGAACAAAATTATGGAAATTGCCAATCAACGAACCTGAATGCTGCGCAATGCATACACCTGAAAATCCCAATCAAACTCGATTTGGAGGGAAATCCTAGCAGTCCCATTGGCAAAAGTTTAAAATTTCAGGTTCCAAAACACAAAAACTCACATTGGTCAAGCTGCCTGTAGTTTTGCTAGCATGAAATGCCAATGTGCTGTGTTTTTATTTCATTATGAATACTCTGCCTAACCTCTTTTTGGTAAGGTGTCAGAATACAAAATTTGGAAAGGAAGAAATCAAAACAAACGCATATACAGAACAAATTCCGGAAATTGCCAATCAAGGAACCTGAATGCTGCGGATTGAATCCACCTGAAAATCCCATTCACACTCATTGTGGAGGGAGTTCCTAGCTGTCCCCTCGGCAAAATGCTTACATTTCTTTTTCCAAAACACAAAAACTCTCCTTGGTCGAGTTGCCTGTAGCTTTCCTAGCATGAGACACTAATAAGCTGTGCTTTTTATTTCATTATGAATACTCTGACTAACCTCTATTTCGTATGGACTCAGAATACAAAATTTGGAAAGGAAGAAGGCAAAACAAATGCAAACAAAAAACTAATTTATGAATTTGCCAAACAAGAAACCTGAATGCTGCTGAAAGAATTCACCTGAAAAGCCCATTTTCACTTGATGTGGAGTTAATTCCTAGCTGTCCCATTGGCAAAAGGTTAAAATTTCAGGTTTCAAAACACAAAAACTCTCATTGGTCGAGTTGCCTTCAGCTTTCCTAGCATGAAACACCAATGTGCTGTGGTTTTTATTTCATTATGAATACTCTGCCTAACCTCTTGTTTGTATGGAGTCAGAATACAAAATTTGGAAAGGAAGAAGGGAATACAAACACAAACCCAGAACAAATTTACGAATTTGCAATCAAGAAACCTGAATGCTCCTGAAAGAATACACCTGAAAATTACATTTGCACTCGATGTGGTGGGAATTCCTAGTTGCGCCCTCATCAAAACGGTAAAATTTCATGTTCCAAAACACAAAAACACACCTTCTTCGAGTTTTCTGTTGATTTATAAGCATGAAACGATAATGTGCTGTGTTTTTTATTTCATTATGAATACTCTGCCTGACCTCTTTTTTGTATGGAGTCAGAATACAAAATTTGGAAAGGAAGAAGGCAAAACAAACACAAACCCAGAAAAAAATTAGGAAATTGTCAAACAAGAAACATGAATGCTGAGGAATGAATGCAACTGAAAATCCCATTAACACTCGACTTGGAGGGAATTCCTAGCTGTCCCCTAAGCAAAATGGTTACATTGCTCTTTCCAAAACACAAAAACTCTCCTTGGTCGAGTTGCCTGTAGCTTTCCTAGCATGAAACACCAATCTGCTGTGCTTTTTATTTCATTATGAATACTCTGCCTATCATCTTCATTGTATGGAATTAGAATACAAAATTTGAAAAGGAAGAATGCAAAACAAAGGCAAACCCAGACTAAAATTATGGAAATTGCCAATTAAGGAACCTGAATGCTGCGGACTGAATTCACCTGAAAATCCCATTCAAACTTGATTTGGAGGGAAATCTTAGCTATCCCTTCTGCAAAAGGGTAAAATTTCAGGTTCCAAAACACAAGAACTCTCCTTGGCCGAGTTGCCTGTAGCTTTCCTAGCATGAAACACCAATCTGCTGTGCTTTTTATTTCATTATGAATACTTTGCCTATCATCTTCATTGTATGGAATTAGAATACAAAATTTGAAAAGATGAATGCAAAACAAAGGCAAACCCAGAACAAAATTATGGAAATTGCCAATCAATGAACCTGAATGCTGCGGACTGAATACACCTGAAAATCCCATTCAAACTCGATTTTGAGAGAAATCTTAGCTGTCCCCTTGGCAAAAGGGTAAAATTTCAGGTTCCAAAACACAAAAACTCTTCTTGGTCGAGTTACTTGTAGATTTCCGAGCATGTAACGTCAATATGTTGTGTTTTTTATTTCATAATGAATACTCTGCCTAACCTCTTCTTGGTAAGGAGTCAGAATACAAAATTTGGTAAGGAAGAAGGCAAAAGAAATTCAAACACAGAACAAATTTAGGAAATTGCCAAACGAGAAACATGAATGCTACGGATTGAATACACCTGAAAATCCCATTCACACTCTATATGGAGGGAATTCCTAGCTGTGCCCTCGGCAAAATGCTTACATTTCTTTTTCCAAAACACAAAAACTCACCTTGGTCGTGTGGCCTGTAGGTTTCCTAGCATGTATTGCAAATGTGCTGATTTTTTATTTCATTATGAATACTCTGCCTTACCTCTTTTTTGTATGGAGTCAGAATACAAAATTTGGAAAGGAACAAGGCAAAACAAACGCAAACCCAGAACAAATTTAGGAAATTGCCAATCAAGAAATCTGAATGCTGCTGAAAGACTACACCTGAAAACCCAATTCACACTCAATTTGGAGGGAATTCCTAGCTGTGCCCTCGACAAAATGCTTACCTTTCATTTTCCAAAATACAAAAACTAACACTAGTCGAGCTGCCTGTAGTTTTGCTAGCATGAAACACCAATGTGCTGTATTTTTTTATTTCATTTTGAGTACTCTGCCTAACCTCTTGTTTGGATGGAGTCAGAATACAAAATTTGGAAAGGAAGAAGGCAAAACAAACGCAAACCCAGAACACATTTAGGAAATTGCCAAACAAGAAACCTGAATGCTGCTGATTCAATACACCTGAAAATCCCATTCACACTCAATTTGGAGGGAATTCCTAGCTGTCCCCTCGGCAAAATTGTTACATTTCCTTTTCCAAAACACACCTTCTTCAAGTACTGTGTAGATTTTTAAAAATGAAATGCCAATGTGCTGTGTTTTTTATTTCATTATGAGTACTCTGCCTAACCTCTTTACTGTTGGAGTCTGAATACAAAATTTGGAAAGGAAGAAGGGAAAACAAACGAAAACCCAGAAAAAAATTAGGAAATTACCCAACAAGAAACCTGAATGCTGCTGATTGAATACAGCTGAAAATCCCGTTCACACTCGACTTGGAGGGAATTCCTAGCTGTCCCCTCGGAAAATTAGTTACATTTCTTTTTCCAAAACGCAAACCTCTCCTTTGTCGAGTTGCCTGTAGCTTTCCTAGCATGAAACATCAATATGCTGTGTTTTTTATTTCATTATGAATACTCTGCCTAACCTCATTTTTGTATGGAGTCAGAGTACAAAATTTGGAAAGGAAGAAGGCAAAACAAATGCAAACCCAGAACAAATTTAGGAAATTGCCAAACAAGAAACCTGAGTGCTGCTGATTGAATACACCTGAAAATCTCATTCACACTAAATGGGGAGGGAATTACTAGCAGTGCGCTCGACAAAATGCTTACATCTCTTTTTCCAAAACACAGACACAAACCTTCTTCGAGTTTTCTGTAGATTTATAAGCATGAAACGCCAATGTGCTGTGTTTTTTAATTCTTTATTGATACTCTGCCTAACCTTTTCAGTGTATGGAATTAGAATACAAAATTTTAAAAGGAAGAAGGCAAAACAAAGGCAAACCCAGAACAAATTTAGGAAATTGTCAATGAAGAGTCCTGAATGCTTCTGATTGAATCCACCTGAAAATCCCATTCACACTCAATGTGGAGGGAATTCCTAGCTGTCCCCTCGGCAAAATGGTTACATTTCATTTTCCAAAACACAAAACCTCTCCTTGGTCGAGTTGCCTGTAGCTTTCTTTGCTTGAAATGCCAATGTGCTGTGTTTTTCTTTTCATTATGAATACTCTGCCTAAGCTCTTTTTTGTATGTAGTCAGAATACAAAATTTGGAAATAAGAAGGCAAAACAAAGGCAAACCAAGAACAAATTTAGGAAATTGCCAATCAAGGAACCTGAATGCTGCTGATTGAATACACCTGAAAATCTCATTTACACTCGATGTGGAGGGAATTCCTAGTGTCCCCTCAGCAAAATGGTTACATTTCTTTTTCAAAACACAAAAACTCTCCTTGGTTGAGTTGCCTGTAGATTTCCTAGCATGAAACGCCAATGTGCTGTGTTTTTTATTTCATTATGAATACTCTGCCTAACCTCTTGTTTGGATGGAGTCAGAATACAAAATTTGGAAAGGAAGAAGGCAAAACAAACGCAAACCCAGAACACATTTAGGAAATTGCCAAACAAGAAACCTGAATGCTGCTGATTCAATACACCTGAAAATCCCATTCACACTCGATTTCGAGGGATTTCCTAGCTGTCTCCTGGGCAAAAGTGTTCCATTTCATTTTCCAAAACACAAAAACTCACCCTGGTGGAGCTGCCTGTAATTTTGCTAGCATGAAATGCCAATGTGCTGTGTTTTTTATTTCATTATGAATACTCTGCCTAAACTGTTTTTTTGTATGGAGTCAGAATACCAAATTTGGAAAGGAAGAAGACAAAACAAACGCAAACCCAGAACAAATTCCGGAAATTGCCAATCAAGGAACCTGAATGCGGTGGATTGAATACACATGAAAATCCAATTCATACACGATGTGTACAGAATTTCTACGTGTCCCCTCGGAAAATTAGTTACATTTTATTTCCAAAACACAAAAACTCTCCTTGGTCATGTTGAGTGTAGTTTTGCTAGCATGAAACACCAATGTGCCGTGTCTTTGATTTCATTATGAATACTCTGCCTAACCTCTTTTATGTAGGGAGTCAACATACAAAATTTGGAAAGGAAGTAGGCAAAACAAACGCATACCTAGAACAAATTTAGGAAATTGCCAATCAAGAAACCTGAACGCTGCTGATTGAATACACCTCAAAATCCCATTTACACGTGATGTGGAGGGAATTCCTAGCTGTCCCCTCGGCAAAAGGGTAAAATTTCATGTTCCAAAACACAAAAACTCTCCTTGTTCGAGCTGCCTATATTTTTGCTAGCATGAAATGCCAATGTGCTGTGTTTTTTATTTCATTGTGAATACGCTGCCATACCTCTTCATTGTATGGAATTAGAATACAAAATTTGGAAAGGAAGAAGGCAAAACAAACGCAAACCCACAACACATTTAGGAAATTGCCAAACAAGAAACGTGAATGCTGCTGATTGAATACACCTGAAAATCACAGTCACACTCGATTTGGAGGGAATTCCTAGCTGTCCCCTCGGCAAAATGGTTACATTTCTTTTTCCAAAACATAAAGCTATCCTTGGTCGAGTTGCTAGAAATTTTCTTAGCATGAAACGCCAAAGTGCTGTGTTTTTTATTTCATTATGAATACTCTGCCTAAACGCTTTTTTTTTATGGAGTCAGAATACAAAATTTGGAAAGGAAGAAGGCCAAACAAACTCAAACCCAGAACAAATTTAGGAAATTTCCAAACAAGAAACCTGAATGCTGCTGATTGAATACACCTGAAAATCCTATTTTCAGTTGATATGGAAGGAATTTTTAGCTGTCCCAATGGCAAAAGGTTAAAATTTCATGTTCCAAAACACAAAAACTATCCTTTGTTGAGTTACTTGTAGATTTCCTAGCATGTAACATCAATATGTTGTGTTTTTGATTTCATTATGAATACTCTACCTAACCTCTTCATTGTATGGAATTAGAATACAAAATTTGAAAAGGAAGAATGCAAAACAAAGGCAAACCCAGACTAAAATTATGGAAATTGCCAATTAAGGAACCTGAATGCTGCGGACTGAATTCACCTGAAAATCCCATTCAAACTTGATTTGGAGGGAAATCTTAGCTATCCCTTCTGCAAAAGGGTAAAATTTCAGGTTCCAAAACACAAGAACTCTCCTTGGCCGAGTTGCCTGTAGCTTTCCTAGCATGAAACACCAATCTGCTGTGCTTTTTATTTCATTATGAATACTCTGCCTATCATCTTCATTGTATGGAATTAGAATACAAAATTTGAAAAGATGAATGCAAAACAAAGGCAAACCCAGAACAAAATTATGGAAATTGCCAATCAATGAACCTGAATGCTGCGGACTGAATACACCTGAAAATCCCATTCAAACTCGATTTTGAGAGAAATCTTAGCTGTCCCCTTGGCAAAAGGGTAAAATTTCAGGTTCCAAAACACAAAAACTCTTCTTGGTCGAGTTACTTGTAGATTTCCGAGCATGTAACGTCAATATGTTGTGTTTTTTATTTCATAATGAATACTCTGCCTAACCTCTTCTTGGTAAGGAGTCAGAATACAAAATTTGGTAAGGAAGAAGGCAAAAGAAATTCAAACACAGAACAAATTTAGGAAATTGCCAAACGAGAAACATGAATGCTACGGATTGAATACACCTGAAAATCCCATTCACACTCTATATGGAGGGAATTCCTAGCTGTGCCCTCGGCAAAATGCTTACATTTCTTTTTCCAAAACACAAAAACTCACCTTGGTCGTGTGGCCTGTAGTTTTCCTAGCATGTATTGCAAATGTGCTGATTTTTTATTTCATTATGAATACTCTGCCTTACCTCTTTTTTGTATGGAGTCAGAATACAAAATTTGGAAAGGAACAAGGCAAAACAAACGCAAACCCAGAACAAATTTAGGAAATTGCCAATCAAGAAATCTGAATGCTGCTGAAAGACTACACCTGAAAACCCAATTCACACTCAATTTGGAGGGAATTCCTAGCTGTGCCCTCGACAAAATGCTTACCTTTCATTTTCCAAAATACAAAAACTAACACTAGTCGAGCTGCCTGTAGTTTTGCTAGCATGAAACACCAATGTGCTGTATTTTTTTATTTCATTTTGAGTACTCTGCCTAACCTCTTGTTTGGATGGAGTCAGAATACAAAATTTGGAAAGGAAGAAGGCAAAACAAACGCAAACCCAGAACACATTTAGGAAATTGCCAAACAAGAAACCTGAATGCTGCTGATTCAATACACCTGAAAATCCCATTCACACTCAATTTGGAGGGAATTCCTAGCTGTCCCCTCGGCAAAATTGTTACATTTCCTTTTCCAAAACACACCTTCTTCAAGTACTGTGTAGATTTTTAAAAATGAAATGCCAATGTGCTGTGTTTTTTATTTCATTATGAGTACTCTGCCTAACCTCTTTACTGTTGGAGTCTGAATACAAAATTTGGAAAGGAAGAAGGGAAAACAAACGAAAACCCAGAAAAAAATTAGGAAATTACCCAACAAGAAACCTGAATGCTGCTGATTGAATACAGCTGAAACTCCCGTTCACACTCGACTTGGAGGGAATTCCTAGCTGTCCCCTCGGAAAATTAGTTACATTTCTTTTTCCAAAACGCAAACCTCTCCTTTGTCGAGTTGCCTGTAGCTTTCCTAGCATGAAACATCAATATGCTGTGTTTTTTATTTCATTATGAATACTCTGCCTAACCTCATTTTTGTATGGAGTCAGAGTACAAAATTTGGAAAGGAAGAAGGCAAAACAAATGCAAACCCAGAACAAATTTAGGAAATTGCCAAACAAGAAACCTGAGTGCTGCTGATTGAATACACCTGAAAATCTCATTCACACTAAATGGGGAGGGAATTACTAGCTGTGCGCTCGACAAAATGCTTACATCTCTTTTTCCAAAACACAGACACAAACCTTCTTCGAGTTTTCTGTAGATTTATAAGCATGAAACGCCAATGTGCTGTGTTTTTTAATTCTTTATTGATACTCTGCCTAACCTTTTCAGTGTATGGAATTAGAATACAAAATTTTAAAAGGAAGAAGGCAAAACAAAGGCAAACCCAGAACAAATTTAGGAAATTGTCAATGAAGAGTCCTGAATGCTTCTGATTGAATCCACCTGAAAATCCCATTCACACTCAATGTGGAGGGAATTCCTAGCTGTCCCCTCGGCAAAATGGTTACATTTCATTTTCCAAAACACAAAACCTCTCCTTGGTCGAGTTGCCTGTAGCTTTCTTTGCTTGAAATGCCAATGTGCTGTGTTTTTCTTTTCATTATGAATACTCTGCCTAAGCTCTTTTTTGTATGTAGTCAGAATACAAAATTTGGAAATAAGAAGGCAAAACAAAGGCAAACCAAGAACAAATTTAGGAAATTGCCAATCAAGGAACCTGAATGCTGCTGATTGAATACACCTGAAAATCTCATTTACACTCGATGTGGAGGGAATTCCTAGTGTCCCCTCAGCAAAATGGTTACATTTCTTTTTCAAAACACAAAAACTCTCCTTGGTTGAGTTGCCTGTAGATTTCCTAGCATGAAACGCCAATGTGCTGTGTTTTTTATTTCATTATGAATACTCTGCCTAACCTCTTGTTTGGATGGAGTCAGAATACAAAATTTGGAAAGGAAGAAGGCAAAACAAACGCAAACCCAGAACACATTTAGGAAATTGCCAAACAAGAAACCTGAATGCTGCTGATTCAATACACCTGAAAATCCCATTCACACTCGATTTCGAGGGATTTCCTAGCTGTCCCCTGGGCAAAAGTGTTCCATTTCATTTTCCAAAACACAAAAACTCACCCTGGTGGAGCTGCCTGTAATTTTGCTAGCATGAAATGCCAATGTGCTGTGTTTTTTATTTCATTATGAATACTCTGCCTAAACTGTTTTTTTGTATGGAGTCAGAATACCAAATTTGGAAAGGAAGAAGACAAAACAAACGCAAACCCAGAACAAATTCCGGAAATTGCCAATCAAGGAACCTGAATGCGGTGGATTGAATACACATGAAAATCCAATTCATACACGATGTGTACAGAATTTCTACGTGTCCCCTCGGAAAATTAGTTACATTTTATTTCCAAAACACAAAAACTCTCCTTGGTCATGTTGAGTGTAGTTTTGCTAGCATGAAACACCAATGTGCCGTGTCTTTGATTTCATTATGAATACTCTGCCTAACCTCTTTTATGTAGGGAGTCAACATACAAAATTTGGAAAGGAAGTAGGCAAAACAAACGCATACCTAGAACAAATTTAGGAAATTGCCAATCAAGAAACCTGAACGCTGCTGATTGAATACACCTCAAAATCCCATTTACACGTGATGTGGAGGGAATTCCTAGCTGTCCCCTCGGCAAAAGGGTAAAATTTCATGTTCCAAAACACAAAAACTCTCCTTGTTCGAGCTGCCTATAGTTTTGCTAGCATGAAATGCCAATGTGCTGTGTTTTTTATTTCATTGTGAATACGCTGCCATACCTCTTCATTGTATGGAATTAGAATACAAAATTTGGAAAGGAAGAAGGCAAAACAAACGCAAACCCACAACACATTTAGGAAATTGCCAAACAAGAAACGTGAATGCTGCTGATTGAATACACCTGAAAATCACAGTCACACTCGATTTGGAGGGAATTCCTAGCTGTCCCCTCGGCAAAATGGTTACATTTCTTTTTCCAAAACATAAAGCTATCCTTGGTCGAGTTGCTAGAAATTTTCTTAGCATGAAACGCCAAAGTGCTGTGTTTTTTATTTCATTATGAATACTCTGCCTAAACGCTTTTTTTTTATGGAGTCAGAATACAAAATTTGGAAAGGAAGAAGGCCAAACAAACTCAAACCCAGAACAAATTTAGGAAATTGCCAAACAAGAAACCTGAATGCTGCTGATTGAATACACCTGAAAATCCTATTTTCAGTTGATATGGAAGGAATTTTTAGCTGTCCCAATGGCAAAAGGTTAAAATTTCATGTTCCAAAACACAAAAACTATCCTTTGTTGAGTTACTTGTAGATTTCCTAGCATGTAACATCAATATGTTGTGTTTTTGATTTCATTATGAATACTCTACCTAACCTCTTCATTGTATGGAATTAGAATACAAAATTTGAAAAGGAAGAATGCAAAACAAAGGCAAACCCAGACTAAAATTATGGAAATTGCCAATTAAGGAACCTGAATGCTGCGGACTGAATTCACCTGAAAATCCCATTCAAACTTGATTTGGAGGGAAATCTTAGCTATCCCTTCTGCAAAAGGGTAAAATTTCAGGTTCCAAAACACAAGAACTCTCCTTGGCCGAGTTGCCTGTAGCTTTCCTAGCATGAAACACCAATCTGCTGTGCTTTTTATTTCATTATGAATACTCTGCCTATCATCTTCATTGTATGGAATTAGAATACAAAATTTGAAAAGATGAATGCAAAACAAAGGCAAACCCAGAACAAAATTATGGAAATTGCCAATCAATGAACCTGAATGCTGCGGACTGAATACACCTGAAAATCCCATTCAAACTCGATTTTGAGAGAAATCTTAGCTGTCCCCTTGGCAAAAGGGTAAAATTTCAGGTTCCAAAACACAAAAACTCTTCTTGGTCGAGTTACTTGTAGATTTCCGAGCATGTAACGTCAATATGTTGTGTTTTTTATTTCATAATGAATACTCTGCCTAACCTCTTCTTGGTAAGGAGTCAGAATACAAAATTTGGTAAGGAAGAAGGCAAAAGAAATTCAAACACAGAACAAATTTAGGAAATTGCCAAACGAGAAACATGAATGCTACGGATTGAATACACCTGAAAATCCCATTCACACTCTATATGGAGGGAATTCCTAGCTGTGCCCTCGGCAAAATGCTTACATTTCTTTTTCCAAAACACAAAAACTCACCTTGGTCGTGTGGCCTGTAGGTTTCCTAGCATGTATTGCAAATGTGCTGATTTTTTATTTCATTATGAATACTCTGCCTTACCTCTTTTTTGTATGGAGTCAGAATACAAAATTTGGAAAGGAACAAGGCAAAACAAACGCAAACCCAGAACAAATTTAGGAAATTGCCAATCAAGAAATCTGAATGCTGCTGAAAGACTACACCTGAAAACCCAATTCACACTCAATTTGGAGGGAATTCCTAGCTGTGCCCTCGACAAAATGCTTACCTTTCATTTTCCAAAATACAAAAACTAACACTAGTCGAGCTGCCTGTAGTTTTGCTAGCATGAAACACCAATGTGCTGTATTTTTTTATTTCATTTTGAGTACTCTGCCTAACCTCTTGTTTGGATGGAGTCAGAATACAAAATTTGGAAAGGAAGAAGGCAAAACAAACGCAAACCCAGAACACATTTAGGAAATTGCCAAACAAGAAACCTGAATGCTGCTGATTCAATACACCTGAAAATCCCATTCACACTCAATTTGGAGGGAATTCCTAGCTGTCCCCTCGGCAAAATTGTTACATTTCCTTTTCCAAAACACACCTTCTTCAAGTACTGTGTAGATTTTTAAAAATGAAATGCCAATGTGCTGTGTTTTTTATTTCATTATGAGTACTCTGCCTAACCTCTTTACTGTTGGAGTCTGAATACAAAATTTGGAAAGGAAGAAGGGAAAACAAACGAAAACCCAGAAAAAAATTAGGAAATTACCCAACAAGAAACCTGAATGCTGCTGATTGAATACAGCTGAAAATCCCGTTCACACTCGACTTGGAGGGAATTCCTAGCTGTCCCCTCGGAAAATTAGTTACATTTCTTTTTCCAAAACGCAAACCTCTCCTTTGTCGAGTTGCCTGTAGCTTTCCTAGCATGAAACATCAATATGCTGTGTTTTTTATTTCATTATGAATACTCTGCCTAACCTCATTTTTGTATGGAGTCAGAGTACAAAATTTGGAAAGGAAGAAGGCAAAACAAATGCAAACCCAGAACAAATTTAGGAAATTGCCAAACAAGAAACCTGAGTGCTGCTGATTGAATACACCTGAAAATCTCATTCACACTAAATGGGGAGGGAATTACTAGCAGTGCGCTCGACAAAATGCTTACATCTCTTTTTCCAAAACACAGACACAAACCTTCTTCGAGTTTTCTGTAGATTTATAAGCATGAAACGCCAATGTGCTGTGTTTTTTAATTCTTTATTGATACTCTGCCTAACCTTTTCAGTGTATGGAATTAGAATACAAAATTTTAAAAGGAAGAAGGCAAAACAAAGGCAAACCCAGAACAAATTTAGGAAATTGTCAATGAAGAGTCCTGAATGCTTCTGATTGAATCCACCTGAAAATCCCATTCACACTCAATGTGGAGGGAATTCCTAGCTGTCCCCTCGGCAAAATGGTTACATTTCATTTTCCAAAACACAAAACCTCTCCTTGGTCGAGTTGCCTGTAGCTTTCTTTGCTTGAAATGCCAATGTGCTGTGTTTTTCTTTTCATTATGAATACTCTGCCTAAGCTCTTTTTTGTATGTAGTCAGAATACAAAATTTGGAAATAAGAAGGCAAAACAAAGGCAAACCAAGAACAAATTTAGGAAATTGCCAATCAAGGAACCTGAATGCTGCTGATTGAATACACCTGAAAATCTCATTTACACTCGATGTGGAGGGAATTCCTAGTGTCCCCTCAGCAAAATGGTTACATTTCTTTTTCAAAACACAAAAACTCTCCTTGGTTGAGTTGCCTGTAGATTTCCTAGCATGAAACGCCAATGTGCTGTGTTTTTTATTTCATTATGAATACTCTGCCTAACCTCTTGTTTGGATGGAGTCAGAATACAAAATTTGGAAAGGAAGAAGGCAAAACAAACGCAAACCCAGAACACATTTAGGAAATTGCCAAACAAGAAACCTGAATGCTGCTGATTCAATACACCTGAAAATCCCATTCACACTCGATTTCGAGGGATTTCCTAGCTGTCCCCTGGGCAAAAGTGTTCCATTTCATTTTCCAAAACACAAAAACTCACCCTGGTGGAGCTGCCTGTAATTTTGCTAGCATGAAATGCCAATGTGCTGTGTTTTTTATTTCATTATGAATACTCTGCCTAAACTGTTTTTTTGTATGGAGTCAGAATACCAAATTTGGAAAGGAAGAAGACAAAACAAACGCAAACCCAGAACAAATTCCGGAAATTGCCAATCAAGGAACCTGAATGCGGTGGATTGAATACACATGAAAATCCAATTCATACACGATGTGTACAGAATTTCTACGTGTCCCCTCGGAAAATTAGTTACATTTTATTTCCAAAACACAAAAACTCTCCTTGGTCATGTTGAGTGTAGTTTTGCTAGCATGAAACACCAATGTGCCGTGTCTTTGATTTCATTATGAATACTCTGCCTAACCTCTTTTATGTAGGGAGTCAACATACAAAATTTGGAAAGGAAGTAGGCAAAACAAACGCATACCTAGAACAAATTTAGGAAATTGCCAATCAAGAAACCTGAACGCTGCTGATTGAATACACCTCAAAATCCCATTTACACGTGATGTGGAGGGAATTCCTAGCTGTCCCCTCGGCAAAAGGGTAAAATTTCATGTTCCAAAACACAAAAACTCTCCTTGTTCGAGCTGCCTATAGTTTTGCTAGCATGAAATGCCAATGTGCTGTGTTTTTTATTTCATTGTGAATACGCTGCCATACCTCTTCATTGTATGGAATTAGAATACAAAATTTGGAAAGGAAGAAGGCAAAACAAACGCAAACCCACAACACATTTAGGAAATTGCCAAACAAGAAACGTGAATGCTGCTGATTGAATACACCTGAAAATCACAGTCACACTCGATTTGGAGGGAATTCCTAGCTGTCCCCTCGGCAAAATGGTTACATTTCTTTTTCCAAAACATAAAGCTATCCTTGGTCGAGTTGCTAGAAATTTTCTTAGCATGAAACGCCAAAGTGCTGTGTTTTTTATTTCATTATGAATACTCTGCCTAAACGCTTTTTTTTTATGGAGTCAGAATACAAAATTTGGAAAGGAAGAAGGCCAAACAAACTCAAACCCAGAACAAATTTAGGAAATTGCCAAACAAGAAACCTGAATGCTGCTGATTGAATACACCTGAAAATCCTATTTTCAGTTGATATGGAAGGAATTTTTAGCTGTCCCAATGGCAAAAGGTTAAAATTTCATGTTCCAAAACACAAAAACTATCCTTTGTTGAGTTACTTGTAGATTTCCTAGCATGTAACATCAATATGTTGTGTTTTTGATTTCATTATGAATACTCTACCTAACCTCTTCATTGTATGGAATTAGAATACAAAATTTGAAAAGGAAGAATGCAAAACAAAGGCAAACCCAGACTAAAATTATGGAAATTGCCAATTAAGGAACCTGAATGCTGCGGACTGAATTCACCTGAAAATCCCATTCAAACTTGATTTGGAGGGAAATCTTAGCTATCCCTTCTGCAAAAGGGTAAAATTTCAGGTTCCAAAACACAAGAACTCTCCTTGGCCGAGTTGCCTGTAGCTTTCCTAGCATGAAACACCAATCTGCTGTGCTTTTTATTTCATTATGAATACTCTGCCTATCATCTTCATTGTATGGAATTAGAATACAAAATTTGAAAAGATGAATGCAAAACAAAGGCAAACCCAGAACAAAATTATGGAAATTGCCAATCAATGAACCTGAATGCTGCGGACTGAATACACCTGAAAATCCCATTCAAACTCGATTTTGAGAGAAATCTTAGCTGTCCCCTTGGCAAAAGGGTAAAATTTCAGGTTCCAAAACACAAAAACTCTTCTTGGTCGAGTTACTTGTAGATTTCCGAGCATGTAACGTCAATATGTTGTGTTTTTTATTTCATAATGAATACTCTGCCTAACCTCTTCTTGGTAAGGAGTCAGAATACAAAATTTGGTAAGGAAGAAGGCAAAAGAAATTCAAACACAGAACAAATTTAGGAAATTGCCAAACGAGAAACATGAATGCTACGGATTGAATACACCTGAAAATCCCATTCACACTCTATATGGAGGGAATTCCTAGCTGGGCCCTCGGCAAAATGCTTACATTTCTTTTTCCAAAACACAAAAACTCACCTTGGTCGTGTGGCCTGTAGTTTTCCTAGCATGTATTGCAAATGTGCTGATTTTTTATTTCATTATGAATACTCTGCCTTACCTCTTTTTTGTATGGAGTCAGAATACAAAATTTGGAAAGGAACAAGGCAAAACAAACGCAAACCCAGAACAAATTTAGGAAATTGCCAATCAAGAAATCTGAATGCTGCTGAAAGACTACACCTGAAAACCCAATTCACACTCAATTTGGAGGGAATTCCTAGCTGTGCCCTCGACAAAATGCTTACCTTTCATTTTCCAAAATACAAAAACTAACACTAGTCGAGCTGCCTGTAGTTTTGCTAGCATGAAACACCAATGTGCTGTATTTTTTTATTTCATTTTGAGTACTCTGCCTAACCTCTTGTTTGGATGGAGTCAGAATACAAAATTTGGAAAGGAAGAAGGCAAAACAAACGCAAACCCAGAACACATTTAGGAAATTGCCAAACAAGAAACCTGAATGCTGCTGATTCAATACACCTGAAAATCCCATTCACACTCAATTTGGAGGGAATTCCTAGCTGTCCCCTCGGCAAAATTGTTACATTTCCTTTTCCAAAACACACCTTCTTCAAGTACTGTGTAGATTTTTAAAAATGAAATGCCAATGTGCTGTGTTTTTTATTTCATTATGAGTACTCTGCCTAACCTCTTTACTGTTGGAGTCTGAATACAAAATTTGGAAAGGAAGAAGGGAAAACAAACGAAAACCCAGAAAAAAATTAGGAAATTACCCAACAAGAAACCTGAATGCTGCTGATTGAATACAGCTGAAAATCCCGTTCACACTCGACTTGGAGGGAATTCCTAGCTGTCCCCTCGGAAAATTAGTTACATTTCTTTTTCCAAAACGCAAACCTCTCCTTTGTCGAGTTGCCTGTAGCTTTCCTAGCATGAAACATCAATATGCTGTGTTTTTTATTTCATTATGAATACTCTGCCTAACCTCATTTTTGTATGGAGTCAGAGTACAAAATTTGGAAAGGAAGAAGGCAAAACAAATGCAAACCCAGAACAAATTTAGGAAATTGCCAAACAAGAAACCTGAGTGCTGCTGATTGAATACACCTGAAAATCTCATTCACACTAAATGGGGAGGGAATTACTAGCTGTGCGCTCGACAAAATGCTTACATCTCTTTTTCCAAAACACAGACACAAACCTTCTTCGAGTTTTCTGTAGATTTATAAGCATGAAACGCCAATGTGCTGTGTTTTTTAATTCTTTATTGATACTCTGCCTAACCTTTTCAGTGTATGGAATTAGAATACAAAATTTTAAAAGGAAGAAGGCAAAACAAAGGCAAACCCAGAACAAATTTAGGAAATTGTCAATGAAGAGTCCTGAATGCTTCTGATTGAATCCACCTGAAAATCCCATTCACACTCAATGTGGAGGGAATTCCTAGCTGTCCCCTCGGCAAAATGGTTACATTTCATTTTCCAAAACACAAAACCTCTCCTTGGTCGAGTTGCCTGTAGCTTTCTTTGCTTGAAATGCCAATGTGCTGTGTTTTTCTTTTCATTATGAATACTCTGCCTAAGCTCTTTTTTGTATGTAGTCAGAATACAAAATTTGGAAATAAGAAGGCAAAACAAAGGCAAACCAAGAACAAATTTAGGAAATTGCCAATCAAGGAACCTGAATGCTGCTGATTGAATACACCTGAAAATCTCATTTACACTCGATGTGGAGGGAATTCCTAGTGTCCCCTCAGCAAAATGGTTACATTTCTTTTTCAAAACACAAAAACTCTCCTTGGTTGAGTTGCCTGTAGATTTCCTAGCATGAAACGCCAATGTGCTGTGTTTTTTATTTCATTATGAATACTCTGCCTAACCTCTTGTTTGGATGGAGTCAGAATACAAAATTTGGAAAGGAAGAAGGCAAAACAAACGCAAACCCAGAACACATTTAGGAAATTGCCAAACAAGAAACCTGAATGCTGCTGATTCAATACACCTGAAAATCCCATTCACACTCGATTTCGAGGGATTTCCTAGCTGTCCCCTGGGCAAAAGTGTTCCATTTCATTTTCCAAAACACAAAAACTCACCCTGGTGGAGCTGCCTGTAATTTTGCTAGCATGAAATGCCAATGTGCTGTGTTTTTTATTTCATTATGAATACTCTGCCTAAACTGTTTTTTTGTATGGAGTCAGAATACCAAATTTGGAAAGGAAGAAGACAAAACAAACGCAAACCCAGAACAAATTCCGGAAATTGCCAATCAAGGAACCTGAATGCGGTGGATTGAATACACATGAAAATCCAATTCATACACGATGTGTACAGAATTTCTACGTGTCCCCTCGGAAAATTAGTTACATTTTATTTCCAAAACACAAAAACTCTCCTTGGTCATGTTGAGTGTAGTTTTGCTAGCATGAAACACCAATGTGCCGTGTCTTTGATTTCATTATGAATACTCTGCCTAACCTCTTTTATGTAGGGAGTCAACATACAAAATTTGGAAAGGAAGTAGGCAAAACAAACGCATACCTAGAACAAATTTAGGAAATTGCCAATCAAGAAACCTGAACGCTGCTGATTGAATACACCTCAAAATCCCATTTACACGTGATGTGGAGGGAATTCCTAGCTGTCCCCTCGGCAAAAGGGTAAAATTTCATGTTCCAAAACACAAAAACTCTCCTTGTTCGAGCTGCCTATAGTTTTGCTAGCATGAAATGCCAATGTGCTGTGTTTTTTATTTCATTGTGAATACGCTGCCATACCTCTTCATTGTATGGAATTAGAATACAAAATTTGGAAAGGAAGAAGGCAAAACAAACGCAAACCCACAACACATTTAGGAAATTGCCAAACAAGAAACCTGAATGCTGCTGATTGAATACACCTGAAAATCACAGTCACACTCGATTTGGAGGGAATTCCTAGCTGTCCCCTCGGCAAAATGGTTACATTTCTTTTTCCAAAACATAAAGCTATCCTTGGTCGAGTTGCTAGAAATTTTCTTAGCATGAAACGCCAAAGTGCTGTGTTTTTTATTTCATTATGAATACTCTGCCTAAACGCTTTTTTTTTATGGAGTCAGAATACAAAATTTGGAAAGGAAGAAGGCCAAACAAACTCAAACCCAGAACAAATTTAGGAAATTGCCAAACAAGAAACCTGAATGCTGCTGATTGAATACACCTGAAAATCCTATTTTCAGTTGATATGGAAGGAATTTTTAGCTGTCCCAATGGCAAAAGGTTAAAATTTCATGTTCCAAAACACAAAAACTATCCTTTGTTGAGTTACTTGTAGATTTCCTAGCATGTAACATCAATATGTTGTGTTTTTGATTTCATTATGAATACTCTACCTAACCTCTTCATTGTATGGAATTAGAATACAAAATTTGAAAAGGAAGAATGCAAAACAAAGGCAAACCCAGACTAAAATTATGGAAATTGCCAATTAAGGAACCTGAATGCTGCGGACTGAATTCACCTGAAAATCCCATTCAAACTTGATTTGGAGGGAAATCTTAGCTATCCCTTCTGCAAAAGGGTAAAATTTCAGGTTCCAAAACACAAGAACTCTCCTTGGCCGAGTTGCCTGTAGCTTTCCTAGCATGAAACACCAATCTGCTGTGCTTTTTATTTCATTATGAATACTCTGCCTATCATCTTCATTGTATGGAATTAGAATACAAAATTTGAAAAGATGAATGCAAAACAAAGGCAAACCCAGAACAAAATTATGGAAATTGCCAATCAATGAACCTGAATGCTGCGGACTGAATACACCTGAAAATCCCATTCAAACTCGATTTTGAGAGAAATCTTAGCTGTCCCCTTGGCAAAAGGGTAAAATTTCAGGTTCCAAAACACAAAAACTCTTCTTGGTCGAGTTACTTGTAGATTTCCGAGCATGTAACGTCAATATGTTGTGTTTTTTATTTCATAATGAATACTCTGCCTAACCTCTTCTTGGTAAGGAGTCAGAATACAAAATTTGGTAAGGAAGAAGGCAAAAGAAATTCAAACCCAGAACACATTTAGGAAATTGCCAAACGAGAAACATGAATGCTACGGATTGAATACACCTGAAAATCCCATTCACACTCTATATGGAGGGAATTCCTAGCTGTGCCCTCGGCAAAATGCTTACATTTCTTTTTCCAAAACACAAAAACTCACCTTGGTCGTGTGGCCTGTAGGTTTCCTAGCATGTATTGCAAATGTGCTGATTTTTTATTTCATTATGAATACTCTGCCTTACCTCTTTTTTGTATGGAGTCAGAATACAAAATTTGGAAAGGAACAAGGCAAAACAAACGCAAACCCAGAACAAATTTAGGAAATTGCCAATCAAGAAATCTGAATGCTGCTGAAAGACTACACCTGAAAACCCAATTCACACTCAATTTGGAGGGAATTCCTAGCTGTGCCCTCGACAAAATGCTTACCTTTCATTTTCCAAAATACAAAAACTAACACTAGTCGAGCTGCCTGTAGTTTTGCTAGCATGAAACACCAATGTGCTGTATTTTTTTATTTCATTTTGAGTACTCTGCCTAACCTCTTGTTTGGATGGAGTCAGAATACAAAATTTGGAAAGGAAGAAGGCAAAACAAACGCAAACCCAGAACACATTTAGGAAATTGCCAAACAAGAAACCTGAATGCTGCTGATTCAATACACCTGAAAATCCCATTCACACTCAATTTGGAGGGAATTCCTAGCTGTCCCCTCGGCAAAATTGTTACATTTCCTTTTCCAAAACACACCTTCTTCAAGTACTGTGTAGATTTTTAAAAATGAAATGCCAATGTGCTGTGTTTTTTATTTCATTATGAGTACTCTGCCTAACCTCTTTACTGTTGGAGTCTGAATACAAAATTTGGAAAGGAAGAAGGGAAAACAAACGAAAACCCAGAAAAAAATTAGGAAATTACCCAACAAGAAACCTGAATGCTGCTGATTGAATACAGCTGAAAATCCCGTTCACACTCGACTTGGAGGGAATTCCTAGCTGTCCCCTCGGAAAATTAGTTACATTTCTTTTTCCAAAACGCAAACCTCTCCTTTGTCGAGTTGCCTGTAGCTTTCCTAGCATGAAACATCAATATGCTGTGTTTTTTATTTCATTATGAATACTCTGCCTAACCTCATTTTTGTATGGAGTCAGAGTACAAAATTTGGAAAGGAAGAAGGCAAAACAAATGCAAACCCAGAACAAATTTAGGAAATTGCCAAACAAGAAACCTGAGTGCTGCTGATTGAATACACCTGAAAATCTCATTCACACTAAATGGGGAGGGAATTACTAGCTGTGCGCTCGACAAAATGCTTACATCTCTTTTTCCAAAACACAGACACAAACCTTCTTCGAGTTTTCTGTAGATTTATAAGCATGAAACGCCAATGTGCTGTGTTTTTTAATTCTTTATTGATACTCTGCCTAACCTTTTCAGTGTATGGAATTAGAATACAAAATTTTAAAAGGAAGAAGGCAAAACAAAGGCAAACCCAGAACAAATTTAGGAAATTGTCAATGAAGAGTCCTGAATGCTTCTGATTGAATCCACCTGAAAATCCCATTCACACTCAATGTGGAGGGAATTCCTAGCTGTCCCCTCGGCAAAATGGTTACATTTCATTTTCCAAAACACAAAACCTCTCCTTGGTCGAGTTGCCTGTAGCTTTCTTTGCTTGAAATGCCAATGTGCTGTGTTTTTCTTTTCATTATGAATACTCTGCCTAAGCTCTTTTTTGTATGTAGTCAGAATACAAAATTTGGAAATAAGAAGGCAAAACAAAGGCAAACCAAGAACAAATTTAGGAAATTGCCAATCAAGGAACCTGAATGCTGCTGATTGAATACACCTGAAAATCTCATTTACACTCGATGTGGAGGGAATTCCTAGTGTCCCCTCAGCAAAATGGTTACATTTCTTTTTCAAAACACAAAAACTCTCCTTGGTTGAGTTGCCTGTAGATTTCCTAGCATGAAACGCCAATGTGCTGTGTTTTTTATTTCATTATGAATACTCTGCCTAACCTCTTGTTTGGATGGAGTCAGAATACAAAATTTGGAAAGGAAGAAGGCAAAACAAACGCAAACCCAGAACACATTTAGGAAATTGCCAAACAAGAAACCTGAATGCTGCTGATTCAATACACCTGAAAATCCCATTCACACTCGATTTCGAGGGATTTCCTAGCTGTCCCCTGGGCAAAAGTGTTCCATTTCATTTTCCAAAACACAAAAACTCACCCTGGTGGAGCTGCCTGTAATTTTGCTAGCATGAAATGCCAATGTGCTGTGTTTTTTATTTCATTATGAATACTCTGCCTAAACTGTTTTTTTGTATGGAGTCAGAATACCAAATTTGGAAAGGAAGAAGACAAAACAAACGCAAACCCAGAACAAATTCCGGAAATTGCCAATCAAGGAACCTGAATGCGGTGGATTGAATACACATGAAAATCCAATTCATACACGATGTGTACAGAATTTCTACGTGTCCCCTCGGAAAATTAGTTACATTTTATTTCCAAAACACAAAAACTCTCCTTGGTCATGTTGAGTGTAGTTTTGCTAGCATGAAACACCAATGTGCCGTGTCTTTGATTTCATTATGAATACTCTGCCTAACCTCTTTTATGTAGGGAGTCAACATACAAAATTTGGAAAGGAAGTAGGCAAAACAAACGCATACCTAGAACAAATTTAGGAAATTGCCAATCAAGAAACCTGAACGCTGCTGATTGAATACACCTCAAAATCCCATTTACACGTGATGTGGAGGGAATTCCTAGCTGTCCCCTCGGCAAAAGGGTAAAATTTCATGTTCCAAAACACAAAAACTCTCCTTGTTCGAGCTGCCTATAGTTTTGCTAGCATGAAATGCCAATGTGCTGTGTTTTTTATTTCATTGTGAATACGCTGCCATACCTCTTCATTGTATGGAATTAGAATACAAAATTTGGAAAGGAAGAAGGCAAAACAAACGCAAACCCAAAATATATTTAGGAAATTGCCAAACAAGAAACGTGAATGCTGCTGATTGAATACACCTGAAAATCACAGTCACACTCGATTTGGAGGGAATTCCTAGCTGTCCCCTCGGCAAAATGGTTACATTTCTTTTTCCAAAACATAAAGCTATCCTTGGTCGAGTTGCTAGAAATTTTCTTAGCATGAAACGCCAAAGTGCTGTGTTTTTTATTTCATTATGAATACTCTGCCTAAACGCTTTTTTTTTATGGAGTCAGAATACAAAATTTGGAAAGGAAGAAGGCCAAACAAACTCAAACCCAGAACAAATTTAGGAAATTTCCAAACAAGAAACCTGAATGCTGCTGATTGAATACACCTGAAAATCCTATTTTCAGTTGATATGGAAGGAATTTTTAGCTGTCCCAATGGCAAAAGGTTAAAATTTCATGTTCCAAAACACAAAAACTATCCTTTGTTGAGTTACTTGTAGATTTCCTAGCATGTAACATCAATATGTTGTGTTTTTGATTTCATTATGAATACTCTACCTAACCTCTTCATTGTATGGAATTAGAATACAAAATTTGAAAAGGAAGAATGCAAAACAAAGGCAAACCCAGACTAAAATTATGGAAATTGCCAATTAAGGAACCTGAATGCTGCGGACTGAATTCACCTGAAAATCCCATTCAAACTTGATTTGGAGGGAAATCTTAGCTATCCCTTCTGCAAAAGGGTAAAATTTCAGGTTCCAAAACACAAGAACTCTCCTTGGCCGAGTTGCCTGTAGCTTTCCTAGCATGAAACACCAATCTGCTGTGCTTTTTATTTCATTATGAATACTCTGCCTATCATCTTCATTGTATGGAATTAGAATACAAAATTTGAAAAGATGAATGCAAAACAAAGGCAAACCCAGAACAAAATTATGGAAATTGCCAATCAATGAACCTGAATGCTGCGGACTGAATACACCTGAAAATCCCATTCAAACTCGATTTTGAGAGAAATCTTAGCTGTCCCCTTGGCAAAAGGGTAAAATTTCAGGTTCCAAAACACAAAAACTCTTCTTGGTCGAGTTACTTGTAGATTTCCGAGCATGTAACGTCAATATGTTGTGTTTTTTATTTCATAATGAATACTCTGCCTAACCTCTTCTTGGTAAGGAGTCAGAATACAAAATTTGGTAAGGAAGAAGGCAAAAGAAATTCAAACACAGAACAAATTTAGGAAATTGCCAAACGAGAAACATGAATGCTACGGATTGAATACACCTGAAAATCCCATTCACACTCTATATGGAGGGAATTCCTAGCTGTGCCCTCGGCAAAATGCTTACATTTCTTTTTCCAAAACACAAAAACTCACCTTGGTCGTGTGGCCTGTAGGTTTCCTAGCATGTATTGCAAATGTGCTGATTTTTTATTTCATTATGAATACTCTGCCTTACCTCTTTTTTGTATGGAGTCAGAATACAAAATTTGGAAAGGAACAAGGCAAAACAAATGCAAACCCAGAACAAATTTAGGAAATTGCCAATCAAGAAATCTGAATGCTGCTGAAAGACTACACCTGAAAACCCAATTCACACTCAATTTGGAGGGAATTCCTAGCTGTGCCCTCGACAAAATGCTTACCTTTCATTTTCCAAAATACAAAAACTAACACTAGTCGAGCTGCCTGTAGTTTTGCTAGCATGAAACACCAATGTGCTGTATTTTTTATTTCATTATGAGTACTCTGCCTAACCTCTTGTTTGGATGGAGTCAGAATACAAAATTTGGAAAGGAAGAAGGCAAAACAAACGCAAACCCAGAACACATTTAGGAAATTGCCAAACAAGAAACCTGAATGCTGCTGATTCAATACACCTGAAAATCCCATTCACACTCAATTTGGAGGGAATTCCTAGCTGTCCCCTCGGCAAAATTGTTACATTTCCTTTTCCAAAACACACCTTCTTCAAGTACTGTGTAGATTTTTAAAAATGAAATGCCAATGTGCTGTGTTTTTTATTTCATTATGAGTACTCTGCCTAACCTCTTTACTGTTGGAGTCTGAATACAAAATTTGGAAAGGAAGAAGGGAAAACAAACGAAAACCCAGAAAAAAATTAGGAAATTACCCAACAAGAAACCTGAATGCTGCTGATTGAATACAGCTGAAAATCCCGTTCACACTCGACTTGGAGGGAATTCCTAGCTGTCCCCTCGGAAAATTAGTTACATTTCTTTTTCCAAAACGCAAACCTCTCCTTTGTCGAGTTGCCTGTAGCTTTCCTAGCATGAAACATCAATATGCTGTGTTTTTTATTTCATTATGAATACTCTGCCTAACCTCATTTTTGTATGGAGTCAGAGTACAAAATTTGGAAAGGAAGAAGGCAAAACAAATGCAAACCCAGAACAAATTTAGGAAATTGCCAAACAAGAAACCTGAGTGCTGCTGATTGAATACACCTGAAAATCTCATTCACACTAAATGGGGAGGGAATTACTAGCTGTGCGCTCGACAAAATGCTTACATCTCTTTTTCCAAAACACAGACACAAACCTTCTTCGAGTTTTCTGTAGATTTATAAGCATGAAACGCCAATGTGCTGTGTTTTTTAATTCTTTATTGATACTCTGCCTAACCTTTTCAGTGTATGGAATTAGAATACAAAATTTTAAAAGGAAGAAGGCAAAACAAAGGCAAACCCAGAACAAATTTAGGAAATTGTCAATGAAGAGTCCTGAATGCTTCTGATTGAATCCACCTGAAAATCCCATTCACACTCAATGTGGAGGGAATTCCTAGCTGTCCCCTCGGCAAAATGGTTACATTTCATTTTCCAAAACACAAAACCTCTCCTTGGTCGAGTTGCCTGTAGCTTTCTTTGCTTGAAATGCCAATGTGCTGTGTTTTTCTTTTCATTATGAATACTCTGCCTAAGCTCTTTTTTGTATGTAGTCAGAATACAAAATTTGGAAATAAGAAGGCAAAACAAAGGCAAACCAAGAACAAATTTAGGAAATTGCCAATCAAGGAACCTGAATGCTGCTGATTGAATACACCTGAAAATCTCATTTACACTCGATGTGGAGGGAATTCCTAGTGTCCCCTCAGCAAAATGGTTACATTTCTTTTTCAAAACACAAAAACTCTCCTTGGTTGAGTTGCCTGTAGATTTCCTAGCATGAAACGCCAATGTGCTGTGTTTTTTATTTCATTATGAATACTCTGCCTAACCTCTTGTTTGGATGGAGTCAGAATACAAAATTTGGAAAGGAAGAAGGCAAAACAAACGCAAACCCAGAACACATTTAGGAAATTGCCAAACAAGAAACCTGAATGCTGCTGATTCAATACACCTGAAAATCCCATTCACACTCGATTTCGAGGGATTTCCTAGCTGTCCCCTGGGCAAAAGTGTTCCATTTCATTTTCCAAAACACAAAAACTCACCCTGGTGGAGCTGCCTGTAATTTTGCTAGCATGAAATGCCAATGTGCTGTGTTTTTTATTTCATTATGAATACTCTGCCTAAACTGTTTTTTTGTATGGAGTCAGAATACCAAATTTGGAAAGGAAGAAGACAAAACAAACGCAAACCCAGAACAAATTCCGGAAATTGCCAATCAAGGAACCTGAATGCGGTGGATTGAATACACATGAAAATCCAATTCATACACGATGTGTACAGAATTTCTACGTGTCCCCTCGGAAAATTAGTTACATTTTATTTCCAAAACACAAAAACTCTCCTTGGTCGTGTTGAGTGTAGTTTTGCTAGCATGAAACACCCAATGTGCCGTGTCTTTGATTTCATTATGAATACTCTGCCTAACCTCTTTTATGTAGGGAGTCAACATACAAAATTTGGAAAGGAAGTAGGCAAAACAAACGCATACCTAGAACAAATTTAGGAAATTGCCAATCAAGAAACCTGAACGCTGCTGATTGAATACACCTCAAAATCCCATTTACACGTGATGTGGAGGGAATTCCTAGCTGTCCCCTCGGCAAAAGGGTAAAATTTCATGTTCCAAAACACAAAAACTCTCCTTGTTCGAGCTGCCTATAGTTTTGCTAGCATGAAATGCCAATGTGCTGTGTTTTTTATTTCATTGTGAATACGCTGCCATACCTCTTCATTGTATGGAATTAGAATACAAAATTTGGAAAGGAAGAAGGCAAAACAAACGCAAACCCAAAATATATTTAGGAAATTGCCAAACAAGAAACGTGAATGCTGCTGATTGAATACACCTGAAAATCACAGTCACACTCGATTTGGAGGGAATTCCTAGCTGTCACCTCGGCAAAATGGTTACATTTCTTTTTCCAAAACATAAAGCTATCCTTGGTCGAGTTGCTAGAAATTTTCTTAGCATGAAACGCCAAAGTGCTGTGTTTTTTATTTCATTATGAATACTCTGCCTAAACGCTTTTTTTTTATGGAGTCAGAATACAAAATTTGGAAAGGAAGAAGGCCAAACAAACTCAAACCCAGAACAAATTTAGGAAATTGCCAAACAAGAAACCTGAATGCTGCTGATTGAATACACCTGAAAATCCTATTTTCAGTTGATATGGAAGGAATTTTTAGCTGTCCCAATGGCAAAAGGTTAAAATTTCATGTTCCAAAACACAAAAACTATCCTTTGTTGAGTTACTTGTAGATTTCCTAGCATGTAACATCAATATGTTGTGTTTTTGATTTCATTATGAATACTCTACCTAACCTCTTCATTGTATGGAATTAGAATACAAAATTTGAAAAGGAAGAATGCAAAACAAAGGCAAACCCAGACTAAAATTATGGAAATTGCCAATTAAGGAACCTGAATGCTGCGGACTGAATTCACCTGAAAATCCCATTCAAACTTGATTTGGAGGGAAATCTTAGCTATCCCTTCTGCAAAAGGGTAAAATTTCAGGTTCCAAAACACAAGAACCCTCCTTGGCCGAGTTGCCTGTAGCTTTCCTAGCATGAAACACCAATCTGCTGTGCTTTTTATTTCATTATGAATACTCTGCCTATCATCTTCATTGTATGGAATTAGAATACAAAATTTGAAAAGATGAATGCAAAACAAAGGCAAACCCAGAACAAAATTATGGAAATTGCCAATCAATGAACCTGAATGCTGCGGACTGAATACACCTGAAAATCCCATTCAAACTCGATTTTGAGAGAAATCTTAGCTGTCCCCTTGGCAAAAGGGTAAAATTTCAGGTTCCAAAACACAAAAACTCTTCTTGGTCGAGTTACTTGTAGATTTCCGAGCATGTAACGTCAATATGTTGTGTTTTTTATTTCATAATGAATACTCTGCCTAACCTCTTCTTGGTAAGGAGTCAGAATACAAAATTTGGTAAGGAAGAAGGCAAAAGAAATTCAAACACAGAACAAATTTAGGAAATTGCCAAACGAGAAACATGAATGCTACGGATTGAATACACCTGAAAATCCCATTCACACTCTATATGGAGGGAATTCCTAGCTGTGCCCTCGGCAAAATGCTTACATTTCTTTTTCCAAAACACAAAAACTCACCTTGGTCGTGTGGCCTGTAGGTTTCCTAGCATGTATTGCAAATGTGCTGATTTTTTATTTCATTATGAATACTCTGCCTTACCTCTTTTTTGTATGGAGTCAGAATACAAAATTTGGAAAGGAACAAGGCAAAACAAACGCAAACCCAGAACAAATTTAGGAAATTGCCAATCAAGAAATCTGAATGCTGCTGAAAGACTACACCTGAAAACCCAATTCACACTCAATTTGGAGGGAATTCCTAGCTGTGCCCTCGACAAAATGCTTACCTTTCATTTTCCAAAATACAAAAACTAACACTAGTCGAGCTGCCTGTAATTTTGCTAGCATGAAATGCCAATGTGCTGTGTTTTTTATTTCATTATGAATACTCTGCCTAAACTGTTTTTTTGTATGGAGTCAGAATACCAAATTTGGAAAGGAAGAAGACAAAACAAACGCAAACCCAGAACAAATTCCGGAAATTGCCAATCAAGGAACCTGAATGCGGTGGATTGAATACACATGAAAATCCAATTCATACACGATGTGTACAGAATTTCTACGTGTCCCCTCGGAAAATTAGTTACATTTTATTTCCAAAACACAAAAACTCTCCTTGGTCATGTTGAGTGTAGTTTTGCTAGCATGAAACACCAATGTGCCGTGTCTTTGATTTCATTATGAATACTCTGCCTAACCTCTTTTATGTAGGGAGTCAACATACAAAATTTGGAAAGGAAGTAGGCAAAACAAACGCATACCTAGAACAAATTTAGGAAATTGCCAATCAAGAAACCTGAACGCTGCTGATTGAATACACCTCAAAATCCCATTTACACGTGATGTGGAGGGAATTCCTAGCTGTCCCCTCGGCAAAAGGGTAAAATTTCATGTTCCAAAACACAAAAACTCTCCTTGTTCGAGCTGCCTATAGTTTTGCTAGCATGAAATGCCAATGTGCTGTGTTTTTTATTTCATTGTGAATACGCTGCCATACCTCTTCATTGTATGGAATTAGAATACAAAATTTGGAAAGGAAGAAGGCAAAACAAACGCAAACCCAAAATATATTTAGGAAATTGCCAAACAAGAAACGTGAATGCTGCTGATTGAATACACCTGAAAATCACAGTCACACTCGATTTGGAGGGAATTCCTAGCTGTGCCCTCGACAAAATGCTTACCTTTCATTTTCCAAAATACAAAAACTAACACTAGTCGAGCTGCCTGTAGTTTTGCTAGCATGAAACACCAATGTGCTGTATTTTTTATTTCATTATGAGTACTCTGCCTAACCTCTTGTTTGGATGGAGTCAGAATACAAAATTTGGAAAGGAAGAAGGCAAAACAAACGCAAACCCAGAACACATTTAGGAAATTGCCAAACAAGAAACCTGAATGCTGCTGATTCAATACACCTGAAAATCCCATTCACACTCAATTTGGAGGGAATTCCTAGCTGTCCCCTCGGCAAAATTGTTACATTTCCTTTTCCAAAACACACCTTCTTCAAGTACTGTGTAGATTTTTAAAAATGAAATGCCAATGTGCTGTGTTTTTTTATTTCATTATGAGTACTCTGCCTAACCTCTTTACTGTTGGAGTCTGAATACAAAATTTGGAAAGGAAGAAGGGAAAACAAACGAAAACCCAGAAAAAAATTAGGAAATTACCCAACAAGAAACCTGAATGCTGCTGATTGAATACAGCTGAAAATCCCGTTCACACTCGACTTGGAGGGAATTCCTAGCTGTCCCCTCGGAAAATTAGTTACATTTCTTTTTCCAAAACGCAAACCTCTCCTTTGTCGAGTTGCCTGTAGCTTTCCTAGCATGAAACATCAATATGCTGTGTTTTTTATTTCATTATGAATACTCTGCCTAACCTCATTTTTGTATGGAGTCAGAGTACAAAATTTGGAAAGGAAGAAGGCAAAACAAATGCAAACCCAGAACAAATTTAGGAAATTGCCAAACAAGAAACCTGAGTGCTGCTGATTGAATACACCTGAAAATCTCATTCACACTAAATGGGGAGGGAATTACTAGCTGTGCGCTCGACAAAATGCTTACATCTCTTTTTCCAAAACACAGACACAAACCTTCTTCGAGTTTTCTGTAGATTTATAAGCATGAAACGCCAATGTGCTGTGTTTTTTAATTCTTTATTGATACTCTGCCTAACCTTTTCAGTGTATGGAATTAGAATACAAAATTTTAAAAGGAAGAAGGCAAAACAAAGGCAAACCCAGAACAAATTTAGAAAATTGTCAATGAAGAGTCCTGAATGCTTCTGATTGAATCCACCTGAAAATCCCATTCACACTCAATGTGGAGGGAATTCCTAGCTGTCCCCTCGGCAAAATGGTTACATTTCATTTTCCAAAACACAAAACCTCTCCTTGGTCGAGTTGCCTGTAGCTTTCTTTGCTTGAAATGCCAATGTGCTGTGTTTTTCTTTTCATTATGAATACTCTGCCTAAGCTCTTTTTTGTATGTAGTCAGAATACAAAATTTGGAAATAAGAAGGCAAAACAAAGGCAAACCAAGAACAAATTTAGGAAATTGCCAATCAAGGAACCTGAATGCTGCTGATTGAATACACCTGAAAATCTCATTTACACTCGATGTGGAGGGAATTCCTAGTGTCCCCTCAGCAAAATGGTTACATTTCTTTTTCAAAACACAAAAACTCTCCTTGGTTGAGTTGCCTGTAGATTTCCTAGCATGAAACGCCAATGTGCTGTGTTTTTTATTTCATTATGAATACTCTGCCTAACCTCTTGTTTGGATGGAGTCAGAATACAAAATTTGGAAAGGAAGAAGGCAAAACAAACGCAAACCCAGAACACATTTAGGAAATTGCCAAACAAGAAACCTGAATGCTGCTGATTCAATACACCTGAAAGTCCCATTCACACTCGATTTCGAGGGATTTCCTAGCTGTCCCCTGGGCAAAAGTGTTCCATTTCATTTTCCAAAACACAAAAACTCACCCTGGTGGAGCTGCCTGTAATTTTGCTAGCATGAAATGCCAATGTGCTGTGTTTTTTATTTCATTATGAATACTCTGCCTAAACTGTTTTTTTGTATGGAGTCAGAATACCAAATTTGGAAAGGAAGAAGACAAAACAAACTCAAACCCAGAACAAATTTAGGAAATTTCCAAACAAGAAACCTGAATGCTGCTGATTGAATACACCTGAAAATCCTATTTTCAGTTGATATGGAAGGAATTTTTAGCTGTCCCAATGGCAAAAGGTTAAAATTTCATGTTCCAAAACACAAAAACTATCCTTTGTTGAGTTACTTGTAGATTTCCTAGCATGTAACATCAATATGTTGTGTTTTTGATTTCATTATGAATACTCTACCTAACCTCTTCATTGTATGGAATTAGAATACAAAATTTGAAAAGGAAGAATGCAAAACAAAGGCAAACCCAGACTAAAATTATGGAAATTGCCAATTAAGGAACCTGAATGCTGCGGACTGAATTCACCTGAAAATCCCATTCAAACTTGATTTGGAGGGAAATCTTAGCTATCCCTTCTGCAAAAGGGTAAAATTTCAGGTTCCAAAACACAAGAACTCTCCTTGGCCGAGTTGCCTGTAGCTTTCCTAGCATGAAACACCAATCTGCTGTGCTTTTTATTTCATTATGAATACTCTGCCTATCATCTTCATTGTATGGAATTAGAATACAAAATTTGAAAAGATGAATGCAAAACAAAGGCAAACCCAGAACAAAATTATGGAAATTGCCAATCAATGAACCTGAATGCTGCGGACTGAATACACCTGAAAATCCCATTCAAACTCGATTTTGAGAGAAATCTTAGCTGTCCCCTTGGCAAAAGGGTAAAATTTCAGGTTCCAAAACACAAAAACTCTTCTTGGTCGAGTTACTTGTAGATTTCCGAGCATGTAACGTCAATATGTTGTGTTTTTTATTTCATAATGAATACTCTGCCTAACCTCTTCTTGGTAAGGAGTCAGAATACAAAATTTGGTAAGGAAGAAGGCAAAACAAACGCAAACCCAGAACACATTTAGGAAATTGCCAAACAAGAAACCTGAATGCTGCTGATTCAATACACCTGAAAATCCCATTCACACTCGATTTCGAGGGATTTCCTAGCTGTCCCCCAGTGGACGGGAACGCTTCTCTCTCTTTCTCTCTTTCCCATGGAAGTAACTAAATAATTTTTTCAAAATCTCTGTGTAGAACAGCTCTATAAAGTGAGAAGAATAAAATATTATTCAGTAGGTCTAAGCAAACTGAATCCCACGGTATTCAATGCCAGTAAATCAGAGTGACTATTGTAAAAGGAGCTGAAGGACAGGAATCCCTTATTTCAGTGAAGAAATATAAACAATGAGCAGCACAAAACTACTGCAGCCTCACTCGCAGTGGTATAACAAGTCAAAGGGATAGTGCTTACCAGTTACTAAGATGACAAAGTTGAACCACAATAGCTGGTAGTAGCAGAGGCTTAGGAAAATCATAAATCACATTCACTACTAGTGAGATGATATGTAAAATGCATCTCCAAGAGGAATTAGCAGCACATCAAATTCTACAAATTTCAGATGAATCAATATATTAAATGTAAATGATCAGACACATAGAAATAACTCTCTGTGTCCCTGAAGTATTATCATATTAATATGTTTCAACCTGTAAAAATGATTAAACACAGCAAGGTAAATTATTATAAATAAACTGCAAGTCCTAAAAATCAGATCTAAAATAAGGAAGAATATGAAAAGTTGGTCATCATATAAAGTTAAGAGTACATTACAAGCCTATGTATAAAATAATTGAAGTACATTCACATTATGTGTTTTTATACATAATTTAAATAGATATCTGATATCAAATATATATTCAAAAGGACAACAATTTAATCCCATCTCTGGTTGATGGGATTAGTGAATATTCATGTATTATATCTTAAAATGTTTCAAAGTTTTCTTATAATTTTTATAATTAGATTATGAGTTATAATGAACATATATCCATGTACTTTAGCATCATGAAAATAACGATATTATCTGTAAACAAACAGTTTGAATAAGATTTTCAGATGCTAACAACTTTAGCATCATGAAATTAACGATATTATCTGTAAACAAACAGTTTGAATAATGTTTTCAGATGCTAACAATGTCCATTATACACACACACACACATACATATATATATGTATGTGTGTGTGGACATAGTTGTCACATGGCTATGGATTGGCTAGCAGCTATTCTAAATACATTGATTATCTTTGTTGCATCTTTATCCTGGAAACTATTGCTCCTCTGGCTACATAACATTCATTCTTCTAAAACTCTGTTATTATACTATCTTCAGTTTGCAACCAGTGTAAGCCAACTCAAATGTGAAAGATTCAATTGTCTTTCTATGAAGTACTGAGAGGCATATGGAGTGCATTGTACCTAAGACCAAGAGTTGACACTGGCTGCATGGTGGTGTCTGGAGTATAAACCATTTTCTTAGACAAATATAATCCTTGATGGTTTGAGTTATGGTAAATTTGAAACTAATTCTTCTCCCATGTGTGAGAGTAGAAATAGGATGAGAGGCTTTTTTTCCCCAGTGGCAGGGTTGAGTCTTTAGTGGGGGTCAGAACAGTAGAAGGTGTTCTTGTATTAAGATCTGAGAAGGGAAAGTTCGGACAGTTACAGGACAACTGTTGTCTACAAGGCATGAGCCGCTGTAGCATGGATGCACAACTTCACAGGGCTGCTGACTCCTGAGATTTTCCATTAAACTACAGACAGAACTTAGAATGTGCCCTTTTGTCCCAAGTTGATTTTGGGAAAAATACATAACATTTAACAAATAAAATGCAAAAATAAGCACAAACACCTAACACATAACCAAAAAAATTTCCTTTCATTAATACTGAATATATTGCATGAAGAAACAGTTTTAAACAGTTTTTTTTTATCAGTAGGAAAGAAATATTTTGAATTAAAATCCCTGCTGGAGTGCTGGCATCCCATATGGGTGCAGGTTTGAGATCCAGTTGCTCCTCTTCCGATCTAGCCTCTTTTATGGCCTGGGAAGCCATCAGAAGATAGCCCAAGTCATTCATCCCCTGCACCCATGGGAGACCAGAAAGAAGCTCCTGGCTCCTGGCTTCGGATCAGCTCAGCTCTGGCAATTGGACAGTGAACCAGTAGATAGAAGACCTCTCTCTCTGTTTCTACCTCTCTCTGTAACTCTGTCTTTCAAATAACTAAGAATAAATCTTTAAAAAAAGAAATATTCTCTCTCCCCCTCTCTCTATTTCCTCTCTCCCTTTCATCTATCCTTTTCTCTTTTTGTCTGCCATTCTGACCACACCTACTTCTCCCTAATTCTTCTGTCTCTCTGGAATACTGTTATTGGTATTTTAATGTTAAAATAACTTTGGCATAATGAGAACTAGACTAGATTATTTTTATTTATTTGAAAGGAATAGTGAGAGAGAGAAAGAGAGAGAGAGAAATATTGAGATCTTCAATGTTTTGGTTCACTCCCCAAATGACTGCAAGGGCTAGGGCTGGGCCAGGCCAAAGCCAGGAGCCAGGAGCTTCTTCCAGGTTGCCCACATGGGAACAGGGGCCTAAGCACTGGGGCCACTGTCCATGCCTTTTCCAGAACCATTATCAGGGAGCTGGATTGAAAGTGGAGTAGCCAGAACTTGAACTAGCACCCATATGGAATGCTGGCATTGCAGTTGGAGGCTTTACCCAATACCCCACAGCAACAGACCCATTCATTATGACTTGCATCCCAAATGCTACCTGAGTGGCTCCCAGCCCACACCTGACAAGCAAAACAGCACAACTCTCTCTGGTGCTGCCTTTGCCGAGGATGGTAATAGGATCACAACCCCGTGACAACTGCAATGTTGCTTAATATTGACACCATAGCCCAGCTCAGGTACAGGGGATAATTTACACAAGCACAGAAGTGCACCTGTGCTATATGTAAGTGTAAGGAATGATATCTGGGAACAACAAAATTGCAAGTAAGGAAGCTTTTAATTCCCATTGCTACAAATGCCCCCAACTGAGCGTGCTTTACTCCATTACTATTATTGTTTACACATTTTTTTTTAAGTTTCTCATTTGGGGTGGTCATTTGGTACAGCCGTCAGGATGCAGGTTAAGATGCCCCCATTCATTCAGCATTATGTTTTCCTGGTTCCTCCATTGTTGCAAATGACCGGATTTCATTGTTTTTGACTGCTGTATAGAATTCTATAGAGTACATGTCCCATAATTTCTTTGTCTACTCTACTGTTGATGGGCATTTGGGTTGGTTCCAGGTCTTAGCTATTGTGAATTGAGCAACAATAAACGTTAATGTGCAGACAGCTTTTTTGTTTGCCAATTTAATTTACTTTGGGTAAATTCCAAGGAGTGGTATGGCTGGGTTGAATGGTAGGGTTATATTCAGGTTTCTGAGGTATCTCCAGACTGACTTCCATAGTGGCTTTACCAATTTGCATTCCTACCAACAGTGGGTTAGTGTCCGTTTTTCCCCACATCCTCTGCAGCATCTATTGTTGGTAGATTTTTGAATGTGAGCCATTCTAACCGGGGTAGGTGAAACCTCATTATGGTTTTGATTTGCATTTCCCTGATTGCTAGCGATCTTGAACATTTTTGCATGTGCCTGTTGGCCATTTGGATTTCCTCTTTGGAAAAATGTCTATTGAGGTGCTTGGCCCATCTCTTAAATGGGTTGTTTGTTTGGATGTTGTGGAGTTTCTTGATTTCTTTGTAGATTCTGGTTATCAACCCTTTATCTGTTGCATAGTTTGCAAAATTTTTCCCATTCTGTCGGTTGCCTCTTCACTTTCCTGAAATCTCGTCACTTGCAACAAGATGGAGGAATCTGGAAAGCATTATGCTGAGTAAATTAAGCCAGTCCTCAAGGGACAAATATCATATGTTCTCCCTGATCGGTGACAACTGCTTGAGAACTGAAGGGGAAACCTGTTGAAGTGAAATGGACACTATGAGAAATAGTAACTTGATCAGCCCTTGTTCTGACTGTTGATATACAGTGTAATATTTTATCACTTTTGGTATTTTTTTTTGTTGCAGTACTATTGGTTGAACTCTGTAATTAACACACAAGTATTCTTAGGTGTTTAAATTTTAATTGAAAAGTGATCCCTGTTAAATATAAGAGTGGCAATAAGGGAGGGGGGAGATGTACAATTTGGGACATGCTCGATCGGACTTGCCCCAAATGTTGGCGTTAGAAACGTGCCAGGCGATTCCAATACAAACCCATCAAGATGGTCTAAGTGTCAAAGGGATCACACAAACAAGACTAGTGTCTGTGAATATTAATTGATAGAATAAAAAAGGGAGAGAATGATCCAACATGGGAAGTGGGATATACAGTAGACTCATAGAAAGGCAGATGTCCTAAACAGCACTCTGGCCTCAGAATCAGCCCTTAAGGGACTTGGATCTGGCTGAAGAGCCCATGAGAGTATTTTAGGCATGGAAAGCCAAGACACTCTGGCAACAAAAACAAAACAAAACAAAAACAAAAACAAAAAACCCACCTAAATGAAAGGTCTCTGCGAGTGAGATTCCAGTAGAAAGAATGAGCCAGTAAAGAAGGAAGTATCTTTCTTTGAAGGGAGGAGAGAACTTCCAATTTAACTATGATCTTGTCTAAATAAGATTGATGTCACAAACTCAAGAGGCTTCCATACCCTTGGAAACTCATGACTAGAGCCTAGGGAGATTTCTGACACCATTAACAAGAGTGTCAAATTGTTAAGTCAACAACAGGAGTTACTGTGTACTTACTTCTCATGTGGGATCTGTCCTTAATGTGTTGTCCAATGTGAAATAATGCTATAACTAATACTGAAACAGTATTTTACACTTTGTGTTTCTGTGTGGTGCAAACTGATGAAATCTGTACTTAATATATACTAAATCAATCTTCTGTATATAAAGATAATTGAAAATGAATCCTGATGTGAATGCAAGGGGAGAGGGAGTGGGAGATGGGAGGGGTGCGAGTGGGAGGGAAATTATGGGGGAGGGAAGCCATTGTAATCCATAAACTGTACTTTGGAAATTTATATTTACTAAATGAAAGTTTAAAAAAAAAGATTAAAAAAAAGATGCCACCATTCTGTACTGGACTCTTAGCTCTACTTCCAACTCCAGCTTCCTGTCAATGTGCACCCTAGAAGGCAACAGGTGATGGCTCAAGTACCTGAGTCCCTGCCACCCACATGGGAGACTCAGATGCAGTAACCAGCTCTTGGCTTCAGCCTGGCCCTACCCCAGTTGTTGCTGGTCTTCAAGGAGCGAATCAACTAGCAGACGATCATTTTTCTCTTTATCTCTCTCTCATTCCCTCTCCTCTCCCTCATTTTTGCTACCAAAATAGGTAAATTTAATACTTTCCAAAATGCTAATTTTAACATTTATGTCTCCTAGTTGAAGAAAAGTTAAATAAAACATAGTTTGTGTTTAATATCAGATTTAATTACACAATTAAGTGAGTTGTTAATGATTTCACCTCAGCTAATATATGTTTAAGTTTTGAAATAACTAATCTGAGTACTGAGAAAAATGGAATTTCCTCATTCATATCAGCATGTCTTTGTGAATGATCAATATTTCACTGACTTGTTAGCCTTTTAAAATATATTTTATATAGGCAAGGTTAACCAAAAGTACTTTCCATAGAAGTCTGCTTATATATTTGTGTGTTACTAAAGCACCACTATAACTTATATCTAAAAAAAGGGGGCAGTAAATACTTTCCACTGCCTACCAATTATTATATTATCTCAAATTCCCATTGTCAACTAAAGCATCACCATTCTTACCCTTTAAAAAGTAATTTTAAGGAGCTGGCACTGTGGTGTAATGGGTAAAGCCACTGCCTGCAGTTGCATCATCCTGTATGGGTGCCGTTAATGTCCCAGCTGCTATACTTCTGATCTAGCTCTCTGCAAATAGCCAGGGAAAGCTTCAGAAGATGCCCCAAATTCCTAGGTCCTTGTGTCCCCATTGGAGACTTGGATGAAGCTCCTAGATCCTAGCTTTGTACAGACCCAGCTCTGGCCATTGCAGCTATTTGGAAAATGAAACAGCAGATGGAAGACCTCTCTCTCTCTCTCTCTCTCTCTCTCTCTCTCTCTAACTCTGCCTTTCAAATAAACAAATACATCTATCATATATAAAAATAATTCATGCCAAAGAAGCCATGCACAAACAGAAGTTTTCACATACTAGGAGGACCACTTGATCCATGATATCCACTAGATATATATTTTTCCTTATAAAATGATGAAGAAAGCTAAGAGGTTTTTGGAAAAGACACAGTGATCAAGAGGAAATTTTCAAGTTTCCCTAGATAGAAATGTTGACTGTCCACTTGGTGCTCTGTTTCAAAGGCCCATCATGAACTGGGTGTCAACTGACACAGGAAGCCACTGGGTGTGCACAGCAACATGCTCTCATTAAGCTGAATACTCCTCATCCACTCTGAGCAGATGCTGGAGACACAAGCAAGTTACAGGGAGAACTGGTCCAAATGCCCCTGGTCCCCACTGCTGCCACTCTGTCTTCCCTGCTCCAGACTCTGCCTGTGGTCACTTGAGAAGTTCACTGTGATCAACAGAGGATGAGATGTCTCGGGGTTGGTTTGTAAGACACTCTGCATTATATTTGGGCACTTCCTGAAGGAGGACACCAGCCATATGAATGCAACAGAGACACACAAATGGCATCCTTCTTGTCCTGCCCCTACAACTCAGCCTTGCACACAGACCACAACCTACAGTGATGTCCCCCTGGTTCTTTGAACTTGGACTGGTGACTCCACCAGCATTGGCCGTTCTTCAGCTTGCAGAGGGTGACTTCTTTATTATTTTTATTATTTTATTATTGATTTAACAATTGAAACACTTATTTATGACATCAGTCATCACCCAAGGCTCTTGTCATAAGCTGCCATGGCCATGGAAGCCCTTTGAGTCTAAAACTCCGTCAGTGCATAGACAGAGCTATAAATAAAGTGGAAGTTCTCTCCTCTCTTCAGAAAAAAGTACCTCCTTCTTTGATCTCATTCATAGATCTTTCATGTGATCATGTTTTGCAACAGTGTCTTGGCTTCCCACGCCTGAAATGCTCTCATGGGCTTTCCAGCCAGATCCAAATGTCTGAAGGGCTGATTCTGAGGTCAAATTGCTGTTAAGTGTGTTTGTCATTCTATGAGTCGGCTGTGTAGCCTACTTCCCATATTCGATAATTTTCTCCTTTTAATTTCTATCTATCATAATTTGATTTCTATAACTCCTTATAGATTTTCAGGTTAAAAATAAACAATATGCATTGAAATGAAAATATATTTCAGGACATTGCAAATTACAGATCAATGCTAAAAGGCAGTAAAATATACACAAGGGGTACCGGCCGTCTGCCTGTTGCACTGGCATCCCATATGAGTGCCAGTTCTAGTCCCAGTTGCTCCTCTTCCAGTCCAGCTCTCTGCTGTGGCCCAAGAGGACAGTGGAGAACAGCCCAAGTGCTTGGGCCCCTGCACCTGCATGGGAGACCAGGAGAAAGTGCCTGGCTCCTGGCTTTGGATTTGCACAGTGCTGGCCACAGTGGCCATTTGGGGAGTGAAACAATGGAAGAAAGACCTTTGTCTCTCTCTCTCTGAATATAACTCTATCTCTCAAGTAAATTAAAAAAAAATAAAGTATATATAAATGATTTTTTGGAATTTTAGTGAACATGATACTGGAAGGCCTACCTAGAGAAATTGGGCAAGAAAAATAAAGGACCTCCAAATTGGAAAGGAGAAGTCAAATCATCACTGTTGGCAAATGACATGATTTTAGAAAACCCCTAAGGTGCAAGCAAAAACCTGATAGAACTAAGACACTGTGCAAAGCTGCAACAAGGTCGATTTAAAAAACCAGTAGCACCGTTATACACTGATCATCTAGAAAAGAAACCTAGAGAGCAATCCCATGCTGAAGAGCTACAATAAAGAAAAAGAATGCCCAAGAATAAATGTAACCAAGGAAACAAAAGATCTCTAAAACAAAGCTTAAAAATCATAGATGAAAGAAATTGAAGAATATTTTTAAATTGGGGAGTAGCATGCAATACTTGTAGACTTAAGGGCTACAGTACACTATTCCAACGCATATACCCAGCACAATGTGATCCTACCAGACAAATAGCCTTTCCAGAGATCATTCTTTATGGCTTCGGCTTCCAGTCTGGGGTCCTGCTGTACAACCACAAAGATCCCTTTTATGCAGATCAGATCTAGTGGTGAGAACTGGCCATATCCCTCCAATCTTCATGATCAAACTTCAAGGTGGGGAACACAGGACTAGGGCTCCATTCTCTTTTACAGGATGAATGAGTTTCTCTTTTCTAAAAAAAGACATTTATTTATTTGAAAGTCACAGTTACAGAGAGTGAAGGCAGGAGACAGAGAGAAAAGGTGGCAAGAGTGAGGGAAGAAGAAGGAGATAGCTTCCAACTGCTGGTTCACTCCCCCAAATAGCCACAATTGCCACCTCTGAGTCAGGCCAAAGCCAGGAGACAAGAACTCCATCCAGGTCTCTCCATGGGCCATCTTCTGTTGCTGGTTTGAAGTGGAGCCAGGCTTCCCCCAGTGCCACATGGGATGCTGATGTAGCAGGGTTTAATCTGGATCCCAGTGTAGGCCACAGGCAACCTGTCTGTCTAAAGGGCTAGATGGGGTGAGGTCTGTGCTTTCAAAATCTGAGGACACCCCAGGAAAGCTTGATCTTCCCTTAAAATTTACTGGTGAGTTTTGGATTAAGGTGTGGTACTTTTTGAAGGACTACAACACCACTTTCCACACATGTACTTAGCTTCATTCAACCACAGCAAACCACCAGCCTTTCCATCTTACCATTTCTCTCTGAAGACAGGTCAGCAGCAGAGAGTAAGTTCCTTCCAGACATCAAGTCTGCTGGAGCTCTGACTTTCATCTTCCAGCCTCCAGAACAAACACTGAGCAAAGAATTTCAGTTCTTTTTAATGTCTCAGTTCAAGACACTTTGTTAGAGTAGCCCAGGAACCCTGAGACATCAGGAAATGCCTCAATTTCTCCCTCTGATTCTAAGGACAATTTGGAGGCTGCAGCTCTCTCAGCTGACACTTAGATGGCCTTCCATACCTGGACTGTACCAACCCAGCTACCTTCTGATCCCCTAGGGTTTCTACTCAGAAATCTGTTGAGGATCTTAGTGGAAAAGGATGATGAAAGATCCCTTCCTCTCAGCTCTGCCCATGTGAATAATGTGCCTGGTGGTGTCATGGGTAACAGAACACTTTGTCAAGGTTATCCTGATGCCAGAGAAGCTGTAACATCATTCTGAGACCTATCATTCAGAGGTTCAAGGAAATGGGATGTTTCCCTGCATGTAGACAATCAGGTGTCTTAAAGACTCAATGATTGTTATCACTCATTATACTAGAAATGAAAAAGCCATAGGTACATCCTACGTGTTTAATGTTCAAATTATAAACATCAGTCTGTATCATCAATCTAAGTATAAAGCTCTTGGGGTCTTTGATATTAAGAGGAAGCCCCAAGGATTAGCTGTGGCTGATTGGTCCCTTCCCATCTCTGACTTCATAAGGACCAACTCCTGTAAAATAGAAATTCATGCAAGTCCCTGCCAGACTGCCATTGGTCCATTTCTCACTCTGACTTCATAAGGAGCCCTATGACACAGAATTCCACATGCCTACCTAAGCAGCTGCACAACCCATGTTTTTTTCTGCTTTACCAGGGAGTTATTTCGGTGACCTATATGACTTGGATGCATCTTTGTGCTTGTGCCCAGCCTTGGAGGAGCTTCTGAGTTGGCTGCTCAGCCCGGACCCCTGCGGCAGGCCTACAGCAGAAATCTCCCACCAGCAATGGTGGTTTGACCCCTTAGAAGGAGGAGCTGAGGTCAAGGAGGTGACCATAGTGCAGCCCCTGTGTGTTCCCGAGGACCAAGAGGCCCAAGAGTACCTGGTGGGCCTAGGGCTGCTGCTGGACGCTGGAGCCTTGGAGCTACCTGGCCCTGGAGGATCCAGCTGGATGTCCCTGCCATTGGAGCAGCAGAGACTGCAGCAGGTACAGCCCTGTTGGCAGAGCATGGTTCTGGCAGTGGTTTCCTGCAGAGCCTCGTGTTTTTCTGGGCATGAGGGAGGTCCAGAGTGCATCTGTCTTTATCACCTACTCTCCCCTGTCACCTCAGGGACAGAGAGAGCATGAGCCTGAGCGGGAGTCTGAGTCCGAGGCAGAGTAAGATTCAGATTCAGTAAGATCGAAGTCGGCAAACCCTAAAGGCTTCCACAGCCTCAGCAACTCATAACTAGAGCCTAGGGAGATTCCTGACACCATTAACAAGAGTGTCAAATTGTTAAATCAACATCAGGAGTCACTGTGTACTTATGTCCCATGTGGGATCTGTCCTTAATGTGTTGTCCAATGTGAAGTAATGCTGTAACTAGTACTGAAACAGTATTTTTACACCTTGTGTTTCTGTGTGGGTGCAAACTGATGAAATTTTTACTTAATACATACTAAATCGATCTTCTGTATAAAAAGATCGAAAATGAAAAAAAAAACTCAGTGTTATACTGGAAATTGCATAAAAAATTAATCAATTTGAAAAAAATATATCTTGTAGGATCTCTGTCCTTAATGGGCTGTACAATGTGATTCAATGCTTTAACGTGTACTCAAATAGTATATTTCACTTCGTGTTGCTATATGAGGGCAAATGGTCAAAATCTTTACTTAACACATACTAAACTGATCTCCTGTATACAAAGAGAATTGAAAATGAATCTGGATGTGAATGAAAGGGGAGAGGGAGCGGGTAAAGGGGGGGTTTGCGGGGGGAGAGGGAAAGTGTGGGGGGGAAGCCATTGTAATCCATAAGTTGTACCTTGGAAATTTATATTCTAAATAAAAGTTAAAAAAATCCATTAAGAGTAATATCAGTAAGAAAAAAAAAAAAGATTCACATTCAGAGTCAGAACCAGAGTCTGTGTAGCATCTGGAGTCAGAGCCAGAGTCAGAGTCGCTACTGGAGCTGGAGCCGAAGGCTACTGTTGATGCTCAAGTGGTTGCATTTTCCTTCCCTGGACAGGTGCAGGAGAGGAGCCCTGGCACCAGCTCAGCCCCTGAGCCCATCCCTGTGGCCTCCCTCCCCACCCCCATCCCCATCCCCAGCCCAGGAGCAGTTTGCACCTGGTGGTGCCAGAGGTCCCAGCAGCTGAGTCTGAGGAGGCTGGTACATCAGCATTGGACTCTGTCCTGAGCAAGGGCTGGCAGGGGCTGGGCAGAAGGATCCTTAGATTCCTCCTGTGTGGCTGCTATCTGTTATCCCCAGTCAGCAGCCCTGGACCCCACAGCTGAATTGTGGCCCTCAGGTAGCCTACCTTAGTGTGCAAGGTGAGATGCCTGAGGACTTTCATTGCTCGAAACGTTTTTTATCTTCTGATCACTAAAAATCTTATCTGTATCTATGGAACTCATCCTGTGTGGTGTTTGGGTCCAGTGTTCACCTTGGCATGGTTGGATGGAGTTTACTACCAGATGGATCTCACCTGGACAAGTACAGACCCCTCTCATTGCTCTGGGGCTAATACAAAGCTGACCTCCTGGACCTGAGATGAGAGCAATGGTTCCCAGAAGCTGGCTGGGGGGGCAGGTTGATGGGGGCTAGTTGTGGTTGGGTGACTGGGAGTGAGGTTTGGGGCAAGGTGGGAGTGTCGAGTGTCTGGGGTGTGGGAGTTTAAGGGGTTAGAGGTGAGCATGGTGAGGCTTGTGAGGGGGAGGAAGTAGATGGTAGGAGGAAGAGGTTCAAACCTACTCGGTTGCTGCTGCACAGGAAGGAGGGTCCATGGATCTGTGACACAGCAGGGAGGTCCTGCCATTAGTGATGTGCACTGAGGCAGAGCTGAGAGTGTCCATACCCAAAGTCCACCTGCATTGCCAATGGAGAAAAAAATCCCACCCCTGAAGGCCAAAGTTCATCACATCACAGTGTACAGGATTGGCCAGGGGTGGACTCAGGCAGCTGCAGGTGGGAGCTGGGCAGGAATTCCAACTGTGGCCTGGGTTTAGCAAAGAACATGGCAGGCCCTGTACTGGGATTTTCTCTGCAAATGTTAGGACAATGGGGCACTTGGACACACCCTGGCCTTCAAAAAGTACCTTTGAAACATGAGGGAGCTGAAAGTTGGGGGCTGCCTTTAGAGAGGGCCCCTTGGGTTCCACCCAGGGAAGCTCTCCACACCCATTTACATGTCTTAACTCCATGTTTCTGGGGGATTTCAGATTGTTCTTAGTTCATGATCATTTCTTTAAATATGAAGGTAACATGGATGCTCCACCAAGATGGATCGCAGCCCTTTTGGTGTTCTGCCTCCTTCCAGGACAGAATCAGGTCTGTGAGTGCTTCCGCTTGAGCAGTGGTCAGGCTATTCTTGCAGGAGCTCTGGGAAGTTACAGTAGAAAATGACTTCAGAGACATCTCAAGGTCACCTCCAAGAGTGATAAATGGTTCATGGTGATCATGATAAGGCTGTGAGCCATGTGCAGGGCAGACACACAGATTTTCTGTGTGAGCTCCCAGCACACATGTGATCTGGCTACTGATGTCAGAGGTGCAATGGGAACACAGGTCCTGCAAGTATGCATGCACCTGGCCTAAGTCCACAACACCATGACAAGTTCCCCAAGAAGTGGCTGCAGTTGAGTGTCACAGAGGTGGCCTACATTGGGCCTGCAGTGGGCTTGATTCTCCTGATCTTGCTTCTCATTCCATAACTGGTCATGTCCAGTATCATAGCCCCTTCCCCAAGACATGTTCTCCTCAATCTGTGGCCTTGAACAAATCTGTGAGTCTTTGCCACTTACCACTCAGGTTCCCTGGACCCTGGGTGCCAGAAGGGAGATTGATACTTAAACGGCAGCCCTTAGGGGCTAGTGGGCAGGTCCTTTTGCTAAGTCAGGTTTCAAGGCCCAGTCACCTGTATTTCCATGAGAGGCAGTGAATGTGTGGTTGGGGAAGTGCCTCTGGGACTTTCTCTGGGCACGTCTTTCCTTTGCATTGACCTACAGCTGTCATTGGCCAGGTATAGACCTGGGTCCCCTCATTCAGGTGAGATTGTCCTTCACCTGGGGGCAGGGCTGAGGAAGCAAGCAGGCAGGGGATGAGGTGGTAGGCTTGTTGCCCCCATCTGCTCCCTGGTGTGGATTTTCTTTATGCCCAGCAGCCCAAAGCGTGGACTCCCAGCATTGCTGTCCTTAAAACCCATACCAGGCTCTCCCCTTCAGTGCAGGACTCAGTTCCTCTCCTCACATTGGAGACCTTCACTCACCTGCCCCACTGCCCATCTTTCCCTCTGCACACAGTAGATGGCTTTGTTAGACATAGATCTTGGGCCACCTCTGGGCCTTTGCATGTGCTCTTTCCTCCCTGAGAAGTGAGCAAGCCCCGAGTCACAAAACCAGTATCTCGAACTGAATCTGGGTCTCCCATATTGGGTGTCAGGGACCCAAGGACTTGGGCACTCATTTGCTCCCTTTCTAGAATGCGTGGGAGTAGGAATGTGAAATCAAATGCCGTGCCAGATGGGGACACAGACTCCTAGCAGGGTGTGTGTGCATCCCTAGTTGAGTCTTAACCCTTGCCCGACACCTGCACCTCTTGGGTTTTATTTAAACTCTAATGAACTCTATCTGAATGCTGCTATAGAGACCAGCACATTTGTTTTTTAATCTTTAAACATGCACTGCATGGCTCTTCTCTCTCCCTCTCTTGCTCTCTCTGTGCTACCGGCTCTCCTCTCCTCTCCCCCTCTCATCTCTCTACTTTCTGCTCACTCTCTTCTCTTCTCACTAGAATTCGCACTTTATCTTAGAACCAGGACTGGTCCTAGATCCAGGCCTGGTCCAAAGTCTACTCTCTGTCTTAACAGTTTGGGAATGATTGTCTCCATGCTTTCACTCTCCAGCCCTTGTCCCCCAACTGTCCTTTTGTCCCTCTCTCATTGCAGTTTTACCATAAGAATGGCAAGGGAGTAGTAATCCCATCCTTTTGGGCTCCCTGTTTACTGTGAAACAAATTAGGTATCCCACCCTTCTGATGGCTCTTTTGTTTTATTATGAGCAAGCCAGACAGGAAAATCACGTCTTCTGTCCTCCACTTCTTGTTTTTGGTGCATCAACCTCTGTCTCACTGTTACCTTTGGGAACTAACTTGATGCAGTCCCAAGTGGCTGACTATGATGTCATGGGCCTAAGGTGTTCTTAAAAAAAGGCAAATAACTAGACACTGAGTTTGAAGGAATTTCTCTTTGAATCACCACCTTTAAAAATATTGCTTTGTGAGTTACTGAACTTATTTTGGCAATTTAATTTAACAGGTTTCTGGGTAATCAGCAATGAGTAATTAGTACTTGTTTTAGATGAATGCAATTTTAATTTTAATCAAATTCAGATAGATATAATAACAGCATCCTAAGTCATTTAGGTGTAACTGCTAATTTAAATAGGGTAAAGGTAAATGAAATAAATGCATCTAAATGTAAACTTTGGTATACTCAGCATGTTATATTCTATAAAAAAACAATTTGGGTTAGTTTATACACTGTCTATGAAAATAGTTCAACATTGCTTAGAGTAACATAGGCGGAAATTTGCTGTTACCTTAATCTGGAAATTTTTAACAGGTTATTTCAAAATGTACATCAAGAACATTGGCAGATGGAAAACATCACAAGTACACAATGCCCACTCTCATCATTGCTATTCAACATAGTACCGGAAGTTTTAGCCATAGCCATTAGTCAAGAAAAATAAATCAAAGGGATACAAACTGGGAAGGAAGAAATCAAACTATTCCTATTTGCCGACAATATGACTTCTGTTTTACAAGATTCAAAAATCTGCTCTAAGATATTATTGGAATTTATAGAAGATTTTGGTAATGTAGCAAGATACAAAATCAGGGGTCAGCACTGTTGTGCAGTGGGTTAATGACCTGGCCTGAAGTGCCAACATCCCAAAATCTGAATGAACCTAAAATCTGAACCAAAAAACTTGTTCAGTGAAAACACAGATTTAGAAGCTACAAGTTGTTTGTATAATGTTTGTCATAAAGATGTAACAATTTCCGCTAGCTTAAAAAAAGTCAACTATATTCAACTGAAGATGTAGAGGAAACCAACGAGGCTTTCAGAACCAAGGTGGACACAGTGGTGGAGGAGATGACCACCAAGGAGTTCTCCAACTCAGTGAAGGTAATGAATAAATCCAAACCTGCTGGGTTAACAATAGCCAGCATAACAAGAACTCAGAAAATGAGGTTGTTACAACTTGGAGATGGTCAATATCATGGCAGTCGCAGCTACCACCCAGGCATAGCCCTACTCAGACACCCTCAGGGGCAGCAGCAGCAGCAGCAAGAACAACAGCATCCCTGGCTGTAGTGCCAATAGCAGCTATCCTGCCACCAGCAGGCACAGCTTTCCAAAACCATTACAGCCAGGCATCCTACAATCTATATGAATTTCACGTTATGCAATGCGGGTTGAATTATGGCTTTCTGAGTAATTACACCCATAAAATTTCTCCTCATATGAATTCTTATGTTTGAAGAGGTATGATTTACAGCAAAAGGGTTTTCTACACTTGTTATATTCATAAGGTTCTCCCTTTTCTGACTGTGAGGGAAACTGCATGCGAATTCTCTGATGTCTTAGGCACAACAATTGATAGCAAAACACTTTCCCACAATCATTACATTCATGAGGTTTCCCCCTTTGTGGTGGAATGAGAAGATGGCCACTGGCAAGCCAGCGTCAATTACTCAGGAATGCTTTGAAACCCACCTGGCAATGGAGCCAGCCTGGCAACAGGCTGTGATTGATTGGGGCATAGAGCGCCCCTTGACAGGATTGGCTGGTGTTGGCTATATAAGCTGTTGTACTAACTGAAATAAATGAGTCTGGGGGCTGCTTGCCTCAAGCCTGCTTTCACCCGATGCCCGGGGTCTGTGTGGTGACCCCACACCTCTTGCCCCCACCATGCTCCTCCTCTGAGAAATGAATCCACTGCAACATTGTTGAGAAACCAACTGTAACACCCCATGTATGAATTCTGTGATGAAGAATTCTGACTTAGAGTCAACGGATTTTGCATAGTCATTACATACAGAAGAATACTCCCCTATCTGAATATTCAGATGTATTATGAGGCTTGATTTCTGGCCAAAGGCTTTTTCACAATCATCTCATTCATAAGGTTTCTCCCCTGGGGGAATTCTCCAATGCATTATGAGTCATGACATCTAGCCAAAGGCTTTCCCACAGGAATTACATTCATAGGGTTTCTCCCCTGTGTGAATTCTCTAATGCATTCTAAGTTTTGATTTCTGGCCAAGGCTTTACAATCATTACATTCATAAGGTTTCTCTCCTGTGTAAACTCTCTGACATATGATGTGTTGTGACTTAGTAGCAAAGGCTTTTCCACTTTCATTACATTTATAAGAGTTATCCCCTGAATCAATTCTCTGATATTTGATTAGCTTCGATTTTGGGAAAGGCTTTTCCACAGTCATGACATTCTCCCCTGTGTGAATTCAGTGATGTTTGATGAGGTCCGACTTAGCTGCAAAGCCTTTTGCACAGTCATGACATTCATAAGATTTCTGCCCTGTGTGAATTCTCTAATGTCTGATGACTTGTGACTTACTAGCAAAGGCTTTTCCACAGTCATGACATTCATAGGGTTTCTCCCCTGTGTGAATTCTCTGATGCAACATGAGGTTTCTCTTCTTGCCAAAGGCTATTCCACAGTCATTACATTCATAGTTTCTCCGCTGTGTGAATTCTTTGATGTCTGATGACTTGTGACTTACTAGCAAAGGCTGTTCCACAGTCTTGACATTTATAAGTTTTCTCCCCTGTGTGAATTCTCTGATGTCTGATGACTTCTGAGTTACTAGCAAAGGCTTTTCCACAGTCATGACATTTGTAAGGTTTCTCCCCTGTGTGAATTCTCTGATGTCTGATGACTTGTGACTTACTAGCACTTTTCCATAGTCATGACATTCATAAGGTTTCTCCCCTGTGTAAACTCTCTGATGTCTGATGACTACTGGCTTATTAGCAGAGGCTTTTCCACAGTCATGACATTCATAAGGTTTCTCCCCTGTGTGAATTCTCTGATGCATCATGAGGTCTATCTTCTTGCCAAAGGCTTTTCCACAGTCACGACATTCATAAGGTTTCTCCCCTGTGTGAATTCTCTGATGTCTGATGACGTGTGACTTACTAGCAAAGGCTTTTCCACAGTCATGACATTCATAAGGTTTCTGCCCTGTGTGAATTCTCTGATGTCTGATGACGTGTGACTTACTAGCAAAGGCTTTTCCAGTCATGACATTCATAAGGTTTCTCCCCTGTGTGAATTCTTTGATGTCTGATGACTTGTGACTTACTAGCAAAGGCTGTTCCACAGTCTTGACATTTATAAGTTTTCTCCCCTGTGTGAATTCTCTGATGTCTGATGACTTCTGAGTTACTAGCAAAGGCTTTTCCACAGTCATGACATTTGTAAGGTTTCTCCCCTGTGTGAATTCTCTGATGTCTGATGACTTGTGACTTACTAGCACTTTTCCATAGTCATGACATTCATAAGGTTTCTCCCCTGTGTAAACTCTCTGATGTCTGATGACTACTGACTTATTAGCAGAGGCTTTTCCACAGTCATGACATTCATAAGGTTTCTCCCCTGTGTGAATTCTCTGATGCATCATGAGGTCTATCTTCTTGCCAAAGGCTTTTCCACAGTCACGACATTCATAAGGTTTCTCCCCTGTGTGAATTCTCTGATGTCTGATGACGTGTGACTTACTAGCAAAGGCTTTACCACAGTCATGACATTCATAAGGTTTCTGCCCTGTGTGAATTCTCTGATGTCTGATGACGTGTGACTTACTAGCAAAGGCTTTTCCAGTCATGACATTCATAAGGTTTCTCCCCTGTGTGAATTCTCTGATGTCTGATGACTTGTGACTTCCTAGCAAAGGCTTTTCCACAGTCATGACATTCATAGGGTTTCTGCCCTGTATGAATTCTCTGATGTCTGATGACGTGTGACTTCCTAGCAAAGGCTTTTCCACAGTCATGACATTCATAGGGTTTCTCCCCTGTGTGAATTCTCTAATGCATTCTAAGTTTTGATTTCTGGCCAAGGCTTTACAATCATTACATTCATAAGGTTTCTCTCCTGTGTAAACTCTCTGACATATGATGTGTTGTGACTTAGTAGCAAAGGCTTTTCCACTTTCATTACATTTATAAGAGTTATCCCCTGAATCAATTCTCTGATATTTGATTAGCTTCGATTTTGGGAAAGGCTTTTCCACAGTCATGACATTCTCCCCTGTGTGAATTCAGTGATGTTTGATGAGGTCCGACTTAGCTGCAAAGCCTTTTGCACAGTCATGACATTCGTAAGGTTTCTGCCCTGTGTGAATTCTCTAATGTCTGATGACTTGTGACTTACTAGCAAAGGCTTTTCCACAGTCATGACATTCATAGGGTTTCTCCCCTGTGTGAATTCTCTGATGCAACATGAGGTTTCTCTTCTTGCCAAAGGCTATTCCACAGTCATTACATTCATAGTTTCTCCGCTGTGTGAATTCTTTGATGTCTGATGACTTGTGACTTACTAGCAAAGGCTGTTCCACAGTCTTGACATTTATAAGTTTTCTCCCCTGTGTGAATTCTCTGATGTCTGATGACTTCTGAGTTACTAGCAAAGGCTTTTCCACAGTCATGACATTTGTAAGGTTTCTCCCCTGTGTGAATTCTCTGATGTCTGATGACTTGTGACTTACTAGCACTTTTCCATAGTCATGACATTCATAAGGTTTCTCCCCTGTGTAAACTCTCTGATGTCTGATGACTACTGGCTTATTAGCAGAGGCTTTTCCACAGTCATAACATTCATAAGGTTTCTCCCCTGTGTGAATTCTCTGATGCATCATGAGGTCTATCTTCTTGCCAAAGGCTTTTCCACAGTCACGACATTCATAAGGTTTCTCCCCTGTGTGAATTCTCTGATGTCTGATGACGTGTGACTTACTAGCAAAGGCTTTTCCACAGTCATGACATTCATAAGGTTTCTGCCCTGTGTGAATTCTCTGATGTCTGATGACGTGTGACTTACTAGCAAAGGCTTTTCCAGTCATGACATACATAAGGTTTCTCCCCTGTGTGAATTCTTTGATGTCTGATGACTTGTGACTTACTAGCAAAGGCTGTTCCACAGTCTTGACATTTATAAGTTTTCTCCCCTGTGTGAATTCTCTGATGTCTGATGACTTCTGAGTTACTAGCAAAGGCTTTTCCACAGTCATGACATTTGTAAGGTTTCTCCCCTGTGTGAATTCTCTGATGTCTGATGACTTGTGAGTTACTAGCAAACACTTTTCCATAGTCATGACATTCATAAGGTTTCTCCCCTGTGTAAACTCTCTGATGTCTGATGACTACTGGCTTATTAGCAGAGGCTTTTCCACAGTCATGACATTCATAAGGTTTCTCCCCTGTGTGAATTCTCTGATGCATCATGAGGTCTATCTTCTTGCCAAAGGCTTTTCCACAGTCACGACATTCATAAGGTTTCTCCCCTGTGTGAATTCTCTGATGTCTGATGACGTGTGACTTACTAGCAAAGGCTTTTCCACAGTCATGACATTCATAAGGTTTCTGCCCTGTGTGAATTCTCTGATGTCTGATGACGTGTGACTTACTAGCAAAGGCTTTTCCAGTCATGACATTCATAAGGTTTCTCCCCTGTGTGAATTCTCTGATGTCTGATGACTTGTGACTTCCTAGCAAAGGCTTTTCCACAGTCATGACATTCATAGGGTTTCTGCCCTGTATGAATTCTCTGATGTCTGATGACGTGTGACTTCCTAGCAAAGGCTTTTCCACAGTCATGACATTCATAGGGTTTCTCCCCTGTGTGAATTCTCTGATGTTTGATGACGTCTGACTTACTAGCAAAGGCTTTTCCACAGTCATGACATTCATAGGGTTTCTCCCCTGTGTGAATTCTCTGATGTCTGATGACTTCTGATGTACTAGCAAAGGCTTTTCCACAGTCATGACATTCATAGGGTTTCTCCCCTGTGTGAATTCTCTGATGTTTGATGACGTCTGACTTACTAGCAAAGGCTTTTCCACAGTCATGACATTTGTAAGGTTTCTCCCCTGTGTGAATTCTCTGATGTCTGATGACTTGTGACTTCCTAGCAAAGGCTTTTCCACAGTCATGACATTCATAGGGTTTCTCCCCTGTGTGAATTCTCTGATGCATCCTGAGTTTTCTCTTCTTGTCAAAGGCTTTTCCACAGTCATGACATTCATAAGGTTTCTCCCCTGTGTGAATTCTTTGATGTCTGATGACTTGTGACTTACTAGCAAAGGCTCTTCCACAGTCATGACATTCAAAATGTTTCTCCCTTATGTGAGTTGTCTGATGTTCGTTGAGGTGTGACTTATTAGCAAACGCTTTTCCACAGTCATGACATGCATGAGGTTTCTCCCCTGTGTGAATTCTCTGATGTCTGATGACTTGTGACTTACTAGCAAAGGCTTTTCCACAGTCATGACATTCATAGGGTTTCTCCCCTGTGTGAATTCTCTGATGTCTGATGATGTGTGACTTCCTAGCAAAGGCTTTTCCACATTCATGACATTCATAGGGTTTCTCCCCTGTGTGAATTCTCTGATGTCTGATGACTTCTGACTTCCTAGCAAAGGCTTTTCCACAGTCATGACATTCATAAGGTTTCTCCCCTGTGTGAATTCTCTCATGCATCATGAGGTTTCTCTTCTTGCCAAAGGCTTTTCCACAGTCATTACATTCATAGGGTTTCTCCGCTGTGTGAATTCTTTGATGTCTGATGACCTGTGACTTACTAACAAAGGCTTTTCCACAGTCATTACATTCATAGGGTTTCTCCCCTGTGTGAATTCTCTGATGCATCATGAGGTTTCTCTTCTTGCCAAAGGCTTTTCCACAGTCATCACATTTATGAGGTTTAACCTCTGTGAGAATTTTCTGATGTATGTTGAGGTATGATTTACGGAAAGTTGTTTTTCCATGCTCACTATTTCTCTTTTCAATAATCAGTTTTGGAATATGGCTTGAAGTTAAATTAAGTGCTTTTCTTAATTCAGCTCTCTTGGGAGTTGATGTCTTATTATTTTTCATTACATTCTGATTCAGATTTTTGTCCTGACTTTCCTGGTTGATCCTAGGCAGGTCACCCCTTTTCATGCAAGCTGTAAGAATAACATATAACGTCACTGAATCTCATATAACTGTCTTCTAGCATATTAATGTAAAGGAAATGAAGTTATTTGTTATCCAAGTGGCGTAACACTTTTACAATATTAGTTCAAGATTCTAATTTATGACAATTATATTGTTTTTACTCCCTAATACATGGATATTTTAATTTGTTCCAATACATAAAGCAAAGTTCAACATAATCTTGTTTACTAACTGAATTTTTTTTCAAGTATGGCAAAATGGGTTTTGTGGCAACATGTGTTAAGTCACTGCTTGGGATGCCTGCATCCAAAAACAGTGCAAGTTTCGATCCTGGCTACTCTGCTTCTAATACATCTGCTTATGTAAACTGGAAGGCAGGAAATGATGGTTCATGTACTTGATCCTCTGTAATACGTCAGAGAGAACGTGACTTTGAGACTCAGAATCTCATGACTGTCTTAATGAGTCTAGAATCACTTATTTTCATGCTTAGTCCATGATTTTCATGCTTAATTCCATGATTTATGACATCACAGCATAGTGGCTTATTCCTGACCATCATGTGCCCTTTACTTACTTATTTATTCACTTGAGAATCAGAGAGACAGAATGAGACACAAAAAGAAAATGAAATGGGGCTTGTCAGCCTCTGGCTCACTTCTCAAATGTTTCCAACAACCTATCATTTTCTTATTTATCTGAGTCACAGAGAGAGAAAAAAATTAAAAGAAGGGACAAAGAAAGAGAAAGCATTTACTGGTTCAGTCCTGAGGCTAAAGTAGCAAGTCTACTGCCCAGGAAAACATGATTGGAACTCAATCTGAGTGATGAGTAACAAATTTCTAGAAGTTACCCAGCTAATGAGCACCAAAGGAATTAATAACTTGATGAAGGAAAAGTTATGAAAGTGTATAGAAGGACAAATTAGCATTTGTGGAATGTATCTAAACTAGAAAAGTGCATCAGAAGAGGATTGGAAGGGTTTTGTTTTGTCTTTTGGAAATCAAAGATATCTTCACCCAAGAACAACAGAGTTGGAGAAATACTGGTACCCCTAGATATTCTGAGTGTCTGGTGCACAAAACCAGCTGTCATCAGGAGTAAAACTTGGTAATAATTCACGGAAAGAGCACCAGTCAAAACCTGTTGCACTCTTTCTGCCTTGGCCCCCTTGCCCATTATGTGCAAACTGACCTGGAAGGCTCTGATTTAGACATTCTTCCATCATCCATGGCTCTGCACCTTGCTCCAACTTGAAGATCAAATCAGGTTTGCTAATGCACTGTCCTATTAATGGAAACAATGTAAGACTTTGTGAAATCTATCTTGGCTTAACTACAGGAGTACAGCTTGTTCTAGGAGCTATGCAGCAGATCTTCCAACACAAATCCTTTCCTCAAAGGCAGGTATTCAGATTATTCATGTACTTAAATTCTATACCTGCCCATTATTAAATTTTATGAAGTGTTCACTTATTTCTCAAATAGCAAGAAAATATTGCCTTTCAGCTTGTGATGGATGTCACTCACCCAAGGAGACCAAACTGCTGTAAGTCTCTAGCATCACATCCTTGTACAGGATTTTCTGAGCTTTGTTCATATTCTGCCATTCTTCCCAGGTAAAGTACACAGCTAGGTCTTCAAATGTTATCATCACCTGTGATAGAACACTTTTGGTCAACATATCCATTCTGTCACATAACAACACTGACAGTTGTGTATTTTCTGCATGAGAATGAAGGAGGAATTAAGGATATGATTTCTTTTTTCTTTTTCTTTTTAAAGTCAGAGTTATACAGAGAGAGAAGAAGAGGCGGGATGGGGGAGCATTCTTCTATCTGTTGGTCCACTCCTCAGATGACTGCAATGGCCAGAGCTGCACCAATACAAACCCAGAAGCAAGAAGTTTCTTCTGAGTCTCTCACAAGGGTGCAGGGGCCCAAGCACTTGGGCCATCTTCTGCTTTCCCAGGCCATAGCAAAGAGCTAGATCAGAAGTGGAACCACTGTGTCTCATACCAACACCCATTTGGGATGCCAGCACTGCAGATGGTAGCTTTACACTCTATGCCACAGCACTGGCCCCAAGGATCTCCTTTCTTTTTAGACTTATTGAGCACAGGGCAGCCACATAAAAGCATTCAATGGGGAGTCAAACTATGTTCTAATGGCTGTAAAAAATACCCAAACTTCAAGGAGACAGGAGTTTCAGGTCACAAATGGCCAGAATCTGTCAAGGGGGATTGCAGGGTAGGCTGAAAGAGGGACAATAAATGAGCAATGTTAAGGAGAAGAATGTAGAAGTGTTCAGCGGGAAAGACTAGAAACCTTATGTGAAGCTATGAAGGGAATGAACAATGCTGACAACCCATAAGTCTACCAGTTTGTGTATTAGTTGCTCCACTTCTGAGCCAGCTCCCTGCTACTGCTCCTGGGAAAGTAGCAAAATATGGCACAAGTGTGTGCACCTCTGCCACCCATATATCAGACCCAGATGCAACTCTTAGATTCAGCCTGACCCATCTCTGGCCATAGTAGCCATTTTGGGGAGAGAATCAATGGATGGAAGATCTCATAACTATTTATTTCAAATACATAAATAAATATTCTTTAAAAGTTACTTATTTGAATGGCAGATTTCAAGAGAGAGAGGAGAAATAGGGACCATTCATGTGCTTGTTCACAGCCCATATAGCTGCCATGTGGAGCTCAGCCAATCTGAGGCCTACAGCCAGGGGTTTCTTCTGGATCTCCTACATGTGTGCATAAGCTAAAGGACTTGGGACCTATTTTCCCAGGCACATTACCATGGAGTTGGATTGGAAATGATGCAGCTGGGACATGAACCACTACCCATATGGGATGCTGCCACCACAGGTGGAGGCTTTAACTGCAGCACCACAGCACTGGCCCCAATAAATCTTTTTAAAAGTCTAGATAAATCAGAAAAATGAAAAAGGTATAAACCACACTTGTATATATGTATATATTTCAAAAAAGTGCATAATTTGATGCATTTGGAAATCTAAAATTTATTTTCAAATGGTATAATTAAAAAAGATAACAAAGATACTGATTCTTATTCTCGACAGCATGAGATATACATAAAATTTCTCCGGTTCTACATGCACTTATTCACAAAGTTTCAAAGGTGTGATCAGTAGTGTACACAATAGTCTTACCCTAGGATTCTACTAAATTTAAACAGGGTACTCAATATAAATTTTTCCTAAGTTCTAAAATGTGCATCAGAAGAAAAATAGTTTATTTGGTATATCTCATTTTAACTATAGTATTGCCTAATTTTCAATAGTCAAGTGTAGTAAAACAATCTGACAGTTGGAAGAGATAGTCTAAGGGAGTAATAAACTATAGTTCCTAAGTCAGACCTTGTCTAGAGAAAATAGGAATCCATAGATTTCCAAAATAAATTACCTAAGATGGCCTGATAAATGGAAACTCAATGTCTTCAGGTATTAAATTGTATTACATTAAAAATCCACCCAAAATGGATGTAAATCTATGACTGGATACCATCAAATAATCAGATAACATTGGGGAAACCCTGAAAAACATTGGCATGGGAAACACTTCTACTCAGCAAAGTGAAGAGGCAACCAACAGAATGAGAAATGTTATTTGCAAACTATGAAACTGATAAAGGATTAATTACCAGAATATATAAAGAAATCAAGAAACTTAACAACAACAAAGCAAACAACCCACATAAGAAATGAGGTAAGGACTTAAGCAGGCATCTTTCTCTTTTGAAAAAAAATTTTTTATTTTATTATTTTATTTGAAAGAGTTACAGAGAGGCAGAGAGAGAGAGAGAGAGAGAGAGAGAGAGAAAGGGAGGGAGGATTACCATCCACTGGTTCATTCCCCAGATGGCCAAAACAGCCAGAGCTTTGCAGATCCAAATCCAGAAGCCAGGAGATTCTTCCAGGTCTCCCACATGGGTGCAGGGACACACGGACTTGGGCCATCTTCTACTAATTTTCCAGGCCATAGCTGAGAGCTGGATTGGAAGTGTAGCAATCGGGACTCAAATTGGTACCCATATGGGATGCAAGCACTGCAGGCAGCAGCCTTACCCACTCCGACACAGTGTCAGCACCCAAATTGGCATTTTTCAAAAGAGGAAATGCAAATGGCCAAGAGACACATGAAAAAATGCTCAGAATCATTAGCTGCCAGGGAAATGCAAATAAAAACCACAAAGAAGTTTCATCTCATCTCCATTACAATGGCTTTCACACAGAAATCAACAAACAAATGCCGACAAGGATGTGGGAAAAAAGGTACCCTAATTCACTGTGGGTGGGAATGTAAACTGGTAAAGCCACTATGGATGACAGTTTGGAGATTCCTCAGAAATCTGAATACAGACCAATCATATGACAGAAGCATTCTATTTCTGGGAATTTACTCAAAGGAAATGAAATCAGCATATATAAAAGAGTTATCTGTATTCCCATGTTTATTGAAGCTAGCTGCATTAACAATAAGTAAGACATGGAAGCAACCCAAGTGCCATTCAACTTAAGACTGGATAAAGAAGTTATGGAATATTGACACCATGGAGTACTACACAGAGTTAAAAAACAAAAACAAAACAAAACAAAACAAAAACTTAGTAAATTGCAGGAAATGGAGGAAGCTGGAAACCATACTGAGTGAAATAAGCCAGTCCCAAAAGGTCCAATACCATATGCGTTGCCTGACCTGTGATAACAAATAGAGCACCAAAACTGTAATCTATAGAAGACAAAGTGACACTTTGAGAAGTAGTGACTTTGAACAGCCCTTTTCTCAACTACTTAGAAACAATGTTTTCCATAATATATTTTGAGCTCTTATATTATGTGTATGAAGTTAATTTAAAAATAGATATTAGTGGCGGTGCCATGGCTCAATAGGCTAACCCCGGACAAGGACATCACTGGCTCTGGGGCTTAGGCTGACTGGGTACTGAAACCCCCCCCCCAAAAAAAAAAAAGAAAAGAAAGAAAGATGGATAGAAAGAAAGAGAAAGAGAAAGAGAAAGAGAAAGAGAAAGAGAAAGAGGGAGAGAGAGAGAGAGAAAGAAAGAAAGAAAGAAAGAAAGAAAGAAAGAAAGAAAGAAAGAAAGAAAGAAAGAAAGGAAGGAAGGAAGAAAGGAAGAAAGGAAGGAAGGGAGAGAGAGATTAAAAAACAGGATGGAGGTTTATGGGATAATAATAAATGACCAAAAATATGGGTCTTAGGAGTTCCTGAATGTGTGGAATGACAAAATGGATGGCATTTTAGTCAAATAATGGTCATCATTGTGAAAGGATGTCCAGGCAGAAACTCTCCCAGTGAAAGCACAAGGGAAATCCAAAGGAAACAATGGGAATATTTATGAAAAATTCCAGGGCCAAGTCATCACTTATCAATAGTACCCTTGAATATAAGTGGTCTCTACTCTCCAAAAGAGGCAGACAGACCAAATGGATTAAAAAACAAGACCCATCTATTTGCCGCCTACAAGAAACACATCTCACCAAAAAAGCCACAGTCAGAAAGTGAAAGGATGGAAAAGGTATACATGCTTATGGAAACCACAAATGAGTAAGTGTAATCACCCTAATTTCAGACAAAATAGACTTTATCACAAAAACCATTAAAAGGGGAAAACAAGGGCACTAAGATTAAGGGGTCAATTCAACAGGAAGATGTAACTATAATAAATATACATACACCCAACTACAGGACACCTGACAATTTAAGAGATGTTAACGGATCTAAAGGGAGACAGTCTAAAAATAATGCATGAAGGCAGCATGGTGATTCTGCAGGTTAAGCTGTTGCTTGCAATGCCAGCATCCCATAACAGAAAGCCTGATATCAGTCCTGGCTCCTCTTCTGTTCCAGCTTCCTGGTCATCCAGCTTCCTGATAATGCACCTGAGAAGGCAGCGGAAGATGGCCCAAGTGCTTGGATCCCCACAAGCTATGTTGGAGACCCAGATAGGGTTTCTTGTCCCTGGCTTCATCCTGGGTTGCCCTAGATATCACAACCATTTGGGGGAATAAAGCAGTAATTGGAGATTTCTCTCTCCCTGTCTCTACCTTAAAAAATACATGTTTAGCAATAATGCACACACTAGCTATTAAATACTGCAGAAGAGCCTAAAATAAAAACATTACCCCTTCTTTCTATACCAGGTATATTTCCCAGAACACATTTCTCTTTTCTTTTTCTTTAAGATTTATGTACCTGAAAGTCAGAGTTACACTGACAGATAAGGAGAGGCAGAGAGAGAAAGAGAGAGAGTGAAGTCTTCCATTTGCTGGTTTATTCCAATTGAATGCAATGACCAGAGCTACGCCAATCTGAAGCCAGAAGACAGGAGCCTCTTCTGGGTCTCCCATTGGGTGCAGGGACCAAGGACTTGAGCAATCCCCCACTGCTTCCCCAGGCAACAGCAGAGAGCTGGATTGGAAGAGGAGCAGCTGGGACTAGAACTGGTGCCCTTTTGGGATGCCGGCACTTCAGACCAGGGCTTTAACATGCTGCACCAGAGCGCCAGACCCCCAGAATACATTTCTCTTAAAAGTCTCCTATATTATTTTCTGAGACATCTATATGCATGTAAAGAAGGGTACTTTATAGTATCACTAAAAAGTCTGTTTTGCTGTAATAAATTTTGGAAGGTTTTAAAAACATTTATGTACTATGTGTTATAAAAAAGAATGAATTTCAATATTCACACCAAAATAATGTCATCTCTTAGCTCCATGTTCCATGAACCTTGTGAAGTGCATTCATAATAGACATATTCAGGGAGCAGGTATTGTGGCAAAACACCGTCTTTGATGCTAGCATTCCTTATGGGCACTGGTTTGTGTCTGGCTGTTCCACTTCTGATACAACTCCCTGCTAATGTGCCTGGCAAAGCAGTGAAAGATGGCTGAAATCCTTGGTTACTGACCCATGTGGAAGACCCAGTTAAAGTTCCCAGCTCCTGGCTTTGGCCTGTCCAAGTCTCAACAATTGCATTCATCTGGGGAGTGAACTAGCAGGCAGAAATCTCTTCCAGCCTGTCTCTCTGCCTTATGAATGAAATGAAAATAAGTACATAATATTTTTTGACAGGCAGAGTTAGACAGTGAAGGAGAGAGAGACAGAGAGAAATCTTCCTTTTCCATTGGTTCACCCCCCACCAAATGGCAGTTATGTGCAGCGCACTGCACTAATCTGAAGCCAAGAGCCAGGTGCCTCCTCCTGGTCTCTCATGTGGGTGCAGTGCCCAAGCACTTGGGCCATCCTCCACTGCCTTCCCGGGACACAGCAGAGAGCTGGACTGGCAGGGGAGCAACCCCAACCGGGATAGAACCCGGGGTGCTGGCACCACAGGTGGAGGATAAGCCAAGTGAGCCACAGCACTGGCCAGTAAATAAAATTTAAAATGAGATATATACCCATATGTCTTTTTTTCTTTAGAAGGGGGCATTTTTTCTGTACCTTGCATTACATAAGCAATCTGTCTTTAAATCATTTTAATCATTTTTCAGAACAATTACATATTTAACATTTGATTGTATGGGTTTATCAATTCCCTATCCATATACATTTAGGTTGTTTCTGTTTTATTCCCATCATGAACAGTATTACAAACAATTTACAGTCTTTATGTATTTGACTAAATATATGTAAGATAAGTTTCTACAGTTGAATCATACTAAGGGACATTTGCATTTCAAGTATTTTATAGAGAGATCTCCCAAATTATCCTCCAAAGAGACTATACTGCATTACATTCTTACCAATATGAATGCAAGAGGCTCTTTCCCCACACCTGCAACAAGTCTGTGTGATCACAGTCAGAATACCTTTAGATGCTTCCAATTTCCCATTTCTTCTGATCTCTATCTTCAAATTTTCATTCCTGCTTTTTAGCTCTCTGATCACGCTTGGCTTTCTTACCAAACTTCTCTCTGAATGTGGCCCTGCACTTATTTCCTCTATCTTTACCCTCTATGCTGCCTTGTTTCACACCTCCAACCTCAGTTTTCCTGCTCACAAACTTCCTGAATAGTCTCCCTGAAGCTCAGCACAAGTAAACACAAAATAGGTACTCTTTCCCTGGTCTCCCAACCTGCCAGCCTCCTGAACCAACAGAGAATGTTAATCAGAGAGCATGGAAATAATTCATCTGGGTCACATGATAACAAGAAATGAATTCCTACTGGTGTAGCCATGGGCAAAGGTCATATAGAAGAATTCTGTATTGTCTTTTGTTAAAATGGAATCTGGAGCTGACACTGTGGCTTAGCAAGTAAAGCTGCCATCTGCAGTGCTAGATTCCATATGGGTGCCTACTCCACTTCTAATCCAGTCCTGGCTAATGAGCCTCAGAAAGAAGCAGAGGATGGCCTAGGTGCTTGGGCCCCTCTTTCCATATGGGAGACCTGGATACAATCCTAGCTCCTGGTATCAGTTTAGGCCTGCCTGATCATTGTGGTCCTTTGGGGCAGTGAATGACCAGAGGAAAGATCTCTTTCTGCCTCTGCCTCTCCTTTTCTGTAACTCTGGCTTTCAAATAAACAAATAAACTTTTAAAAAAGAAAAAGAAATTACAAGTAACTTAAAAATCAATGCAGGGACCAGTGCCATGGTGAACTAGGCTATTTCTCTGCCTACAATGCCAGCATACCAGGTTCTAGTCCTGGTTGGGGCACCAGTTCTCTCATGGTTGCTCCTCTTCCAGTCTAGATCTCTGCTGTGGCCTGGGAAGGCAGTGGAGGATGGCCCAAGTGCTTGGGCCCTGCACCTATGTGGGAGACCAGGGGAGGCACCTGGCTCCTGGCTTTAGATCAGCACAGCGGGCCGACAATAGTGGGCATTTGGGTGGTGAACCAATGGAAGGAAGACCTTTCTCTCTGTCTCTCTCTCTCTCTCTAACTCTGCCTGTCCAAAACAAAACAAAACAAAACAAAAAAATCAATGCAGGGGCCAGTTCCGTGACATAGCAGGTAAAGCTGCCACCTGCAGTGCCAGCAACCCCTGTGGGCACTGTTTGGAGTCCCAGCTACTCCACTTCTGATCCACCTCTCTGTTACGGCCTGGGAAAACTGTGAAAGATGGCCCAAGTGGTTCGGCCCCTGCACCCATGTGGGAGATCTAAAAGAAGCTCCAGGTTCCTAGCTTCAGATCAGCACAGCTCTGGCCATTGCAACCAACTGGGGAGTGAATCATCAGATGGAAGACCTCTCTCTCTCTGCTTCTCCTCCTCTCTCTGTGTAACTCTTTCAAATAAATAAATCTTTTTTAAAAAAATTGAATCTTTTTTTCTATATTGCATACTAGATAGTATTCCTGTATTTGACGCAATAATTCATCATTATTATTCATTATTCCTTCTGTGGAACTGGGAGTAATCAAAAATAAGGAGGAAAGAAAGGAAAAATCTAAACATCTAAAGTACAAGATTAAAAGTAGGAACAAATGGACAGGAAGGCTAGAGGTGAGATTGTAAACATTAGGTGAAGAACAAAAACCAACTTCTTAAATCCTTAAAAACAGAAAAGAAGAAGGGGGAAATAGGTAAGGAAGTATGGTTATGTTCTTAGAATTGTATCCAGGAAAAATATGGAATCTGTTCTCTTTATATTAATAAAAATAAACCTATTTAAAAATTAAAAGTTTTTTTTCTCTTTTACTGTGTCACTACTGCCTCATCCCAGTACTCTAAAAACAGAATCCCAAGGCAGGCATCAGTTGCAGGTTGAGGCACAGTGGAAGGGCCAGCGACAGCCCCAGTTCTCTAACAGCAACCTCTGCATCCCAACTTCAGATCCAGCCAAGGTCTACTAACTACCCACAATCAGCTTCATAAAATAAACCTGTATTGGGAAACACTTGGAGAAAAATCTTGCCAATGTAGCATCTTAGGAATTAGCATGCTGCTAAAGAAAGTGAGATCATGGCTATGCTTTGTATAAAGAACACAAGAATAAAAAGTTGGGAGGCATTTTTGTGGTTTATGAGCACTAGCACTGAACTACAGATGATGGGAGTGGATGGATCCCAGAATGGGAGCTAAAGTAGCCAGCCCAGACAGAAGTGGTCAACCAGCCTTTAAGTTGAGATTTATGAGAATGTGCAAACTGTAAAATGAGGTCTACATACAGTAACAGTAATTTTCCCCCTTAGGACACAAGGAATAACATTTTTCCCCCAAGATTTATGCATTTATTTTTTTCATTTCCTTTGATAGGCAGGGAGAGAAGGAGAGGGAGAAGGAGAGAGATTTCCATTGCTGGCACATCCCAAATGCTCACAACAGCCAGGAATGCAACAGCCAGAAGTCAGGACTCTGGAACTCCATCCAGGCCTGGGTGAGTTCAGCTGATCCTGAAGACACACAGTCCTCAGTGATACCTACTTTTATATAGATACATCTCAGTATAAAATAACACCCCTTCTTGAATGGTTTTGAGATCTCATCATAGATGAGACTAAAACATTGTTCCAAAGGCTGATGTGAATCAAGAATCAGCCTGGTCACTAGGCAGACCAAGGAAAGAGGCCAAGCAAAGCCACTTGGGACCTGTGAAGAGTCCATCTCTGGGGTGAGCAAGAAGACAACACCAGTCATGGGCAGTTCTGGGCCCCCTTGACCCTGGAGTTGGTACACAAACTAGCCAACTCACATTTAGGCTGAGGGAACAGACCAGGAGCCTGGCCAAAGATTGTCTCACCCATTCAGGAATCTGGACACAGGAGTGGCCTAAAAAGAACCATCACAAAGAGATGCACAAAACGGGAGTTAGCCAGAGTGCTAAAGGGGTAATAAAGGCACAGATTCTAGCCCAAGATAGCAGACAACACCAATCTTCTCTTATGTTGTAAAGTTCCCTTCCTTTATTTTAAAGGCCTTGGGAAACATATCTGTTAACACTTTGTAAAACATACATGGACTACTCATAACTGGACTATAAATATTATCATTATTTCTCTGAGCAATGACCATCAGGAACTACCTCAAAAAGGGACAATCGAAGGGAATTATTTCAGTCCCATTCATAGAGAGTTATGCATCCCAAGGAACCTCTTTTTACAAGCAACTTCTCTTATACACTTGCTGTATTTCTCTCTCTCTACACACACACACACACAAAATGAAAACTGAAATAAAGAACTCCAGGCTATCAGTCCCCTAGTTTAAGCCAATGGCACATGTGCATTATTCAAGATCTGTGCCCCCTTTGACTGTGCTCACAAGTGGACTATTTGCACAGGAATGTGGAGTGTGAGTCAAGAGTAACTGATGCAGTGAAAGTGGTCAGTGTTTCCATTAAAACTGATTTCAATGACCTCAGATGCAATCATAAAACTTCTGCTCCTAGCAAAGGACACAGGCACAGCCATATTCAGCCCTTTCCCTACAAAACTCTGTTGTATGCTGTTTATTTAGGATTGTCTTTTCACATTTAATTACACCAGTTATCTACTGCTTATAGAAATAGCAATGTAAGAATACTGAAAAGTGAGTCAACTATACCAAACTATTTTAGAAATTAACTCTAAATTAAAAAAAAAAAATTAAAACCCTAAAGGATAGCAGTTTAATTTTGGCAATCTGCACAAATGACTTATGTCTTGTTTGTGCTTTTGAACACTTCCCAATCTCCCTTCTGGCCTTCCCCTCACCTCCTTTCTGCATCACTGCCCCACATGCCCCTGAAGCCTGAGCCCTTTGGAGCAGTCTTATAGACTGCCATTCAATCATGTGAGAAATGTTCCTTATTTCAAACTGGCTCAGAAAGACAGGGCTGAACGCCATCTAATGGCAATACGCAGGCCTTCTAATCTCCCTTAAATATGTTGCCAGCACATGTGGGGCCAGCACTGTGGAATCTTAGGGAAAGCCACTGCCTGTGACACTGGATTCCACATGGGTTGTGTCTCATGTCCTAGCTACCCTACTTCTAATCCAGCTCCCTAGTCATGAGCCTGGAAAAGCACCACAGAATAGCCCAAGTACTTGTGTCCCTGCTCCTTCAAGGGAAACTTGAATGAATCCTCAGCACTTAGCATTGTGGTCACTGAAGAAGTGAACCAGTAGATGGAAGATCTCTCTCTGAGTGTGTGTGTGTGTGTGTGTGTGTGTATGGAGGAGGGTGTCTTTCTCGCTCTTCAATTATGTCAATCAAATAAATAAACTTCTTCTAAAAATAGAACTTTTAAAAAGAGGTCCACACTGTGCCACAACCAGTTAAAACCATGGCCTGCATCTCCAGCAGCCCATATCGGCACTTACTCACTTCCTGATGGCTCAGCTTCCCACCCAGTTCCCTGAAATTGGCCTGGAAAAACAGCAGAGGATGGCTCAAGTCCTTGGGGCTCTCCATCCACATCTCAGAACTATTTCCTGACGCCTGGCTCCTGGCCTCATTCTAGCCCAGCCCAGGCAATTGTGGTCATTTGGGGAGTGAACCAGAAGGAAGATGTCTCTCTTAGAATAAAAAAGTAAATTAAAAGGAAACTGATACAAAAAACTCTAACATTCTGCCTTTAGTTTAAAAAAATAATTTAAAACATTTCAAAAAATTAAAAAAAAACCATAAAGATTCTGACTCAAGTTAACATATGATGGAGCCAAGAAAGCTACTCCTAACTTGGTCTAGTGCCTCTTCCATCTTTTCCTACAGAAAAACCATTCCTCTTGCTGTCCAAGCACTCAAAACCAAAAGAACCAATGCTACTCAGTACAACTCTGTTTAAGGCTGCTCCAGCACTGAATGAAAGAAAAGGAGCAGGGGCACAAATCCAGGGCGATTTCAAGGTCACAGTCTCCTCCTCTCTTTGAACCTTGGCTGCTAGTGAGAGATGGTCACAAAGGCAATTTCAGTACTGCACAAACACCTTCAATCACAGACACGTCCATAGGCTCCCTGTGTGTACACCAGGAGAACACAGAGCACTCCACAAGGGTGAAACACATTAAACAAAATTTCCCCAACCTGATGATCACAATCTCAAGAAAACAACAGTCACAACTCCATTTCACTTTGAGAAATAGACCACATCAATTTTTCTCCACCAAGAGAAAGGCTCCATCTCCATGCAGGATGGCACCACCACACAGTGCAAACCAGGCAAATGGCAGAGCTATGGCTTTGATGCTCTGAAGGGAATGAATAGTATGTATGAATTGTGACTTGACTCAAAAGCTTAACCTTGCTCTAGGAGTGATACAGGTTTGGGCTAAAAAGATAAAATAGAGACCAGCTGACACTGTTTGGTGAGAAGAATGGAATATTGGTCTCCAGTAGATACTTTGTAGCATATTATCTTTGAGAGGATTATACTTTCTATTTATTTATAAAGAAAAAGTTTGAATAAGTTCCACCCTAACACATGGCAGCTTTAGACACTGTTCACATTACAGCTAATCTTGGTCACTTATCCCCCATTCAACAAATGACAACCAAACTAAAATAGTATAATCCAACACAAGCTGACACCTGTTCAACAGACATCTCCCAGATCTTGACACACAAGCCAACAGCAGGGGAATTGTGGGACTGATATTTTTCCATGGAGAGTTATGCCACTACCACCTCAAATGCTGGCAGCCCATATGAGTGCCAGTTTAAGATTATTTGTTTATTTATTTTAAAAATGGAGTTAGTTATACAGAGAGAAGGAGAGACAAAGAAGGGACAGATTTGTGGTATAACAGATAAAGTCATCACCTAAAATGTTGGCATCCCATATAGCCACCAGTTCATGTCCTACCTGCTCTACTTCTGATCCAGCTCTCTGTTAATGGCCTTGGAATAGAAGCAGAAGATGGTTCAAGTACTTGGGCCCCTGCCACCCATGTGGAATACAGGAATGAAACTCCTGGATCCTGGTGTGGCCCTGACTAGGGCCTGGCCCAGCACTGGCAATTGCAACCATCTGGGGAGTGAATCAGCAGATGGAAGATCTTCCTCTCTCTTTCTCTCTGTAACTCTGACTTTCAAATAAATAAATACATCCTGAAAGAGAGGGAGAGAGAGAGAGAGAGAGAGAGAAATCTTCAATCTGTTAGTTTAGTCCTTAGCTGGCCACGTTAGCCAGGGCTGAGTCAGGTGGAAGTCAGGAGCCAGGTGCCTCATCCAGGTCTCCTGGGCCATAGCAGAGAGCTGGCCTGGAAGAGGGTCAAATGGGACACAATCCAGTACCCTGACCAGGACTAGAACCTGCTGTGCCAGCGCCACTAGGCAGAGGATTAGCCTGTTGAGCCACAGTGCCAGCCCATTCATTCACTCTTAAACATATTTTAAGTTGCCTTGGATTTGCCATTAACATTTTGTAGGGGTGGGAATGGTCTTTCTGCCTAGGCCATTTGGGGATTTACAACATCATTCATGGACTATACAAAATTACTGAATTGAAAATTAGCATGCTGTACATTGATTATCCTATCCCACATGCAGTTGCCTTGGCAGGCCCAGAACAAATGGCCCACAGGCTGGGTGTTCCCCATCCCTGATTTGGAGTAAAATATTAACTAAGGTTCTGACTTCCTACTCTTCACTTACTGGCCCAGTCAGAGCTGATGTGCAATAAAGGCCCCTGGAACCAACTGCAGTTAGAAGAAACTTCTTTCCACTTCCCCTGTAACTTTAGGTTGTGCATTTTCATAGCCACTGATTCCACCCAAAATGTCTATGGATGGGCTGGTACTGTAGGGCAATGTGTTAAGCTACCTCCCGCAATGCCAACATCTCATATGAGCACCAGTGCAAGTCTCAGCTGCTACACTTGCAATAGAGTTCCCTACTAATATGCCTGGGAAAGGCAGCAGGAGATAGCCCAAAACGTGGGTCCCTGCCACCCACATGGAGTCCCAAACAGTGTTTGAGGCTCTATCTAGGAGTCACTTTCTAGTTTTACTTCTTAGATGGCTGCAGTATTCTCAATGAGTTTCCTAAATTAGTAATCTGGTGACAACACCATTCTAATAGAACACTTGAATCACTCAAAATTATTTATGTGAAAACTTCATTACACTAAAAGTCAGTCAGCAATAGTTTTCAAGGCCACATCTTCTACTCCATTATAGGGCAACTCTGTGGGGGGAAAGGGACACTTTGGTTTTTCCTCTTCTTACCCTCCTCACGTTAGTGACTTCCATGGATATTTCCAGAGTACACATTCAATATGAAACTGTGGAACTAGTATCCCCCCATGTCAAAAGTGTCATGGGCTTAAACACAGAACCTAAAATAAGACAAGGTCCTCTTAATTAAAACCATGTGGACTGTAAGATAATCAGCGTGGTGGGGCACTGGGTGACTGTAAAGAACGCGGCAGAGTGTTATTCTTTTGCATGTATGCTTTTATAGTTCTCCACTTTATGCAAATCCAGATTAAACTAACTCCACGTTATTGACACACACAGATCTGCATTAACTTCAGTTCATTTCTGATTTTGCAAAGGAATCGGTGGCAGATAACAGCTGACATTCTTGCTAACAAGAGAACAAAGAAACCCTGAAGACAGAAATCATAAAGCAGCCAAATAAATCATCAACCATGATTCCATGACCTCAAACTCCAGACTGAAAAAGTCTTAACTTGACAAAGAGGGATCAGTCCGCAAAGCTACTGCACACCCTTCACGCTGCTCCCATCGGGGAAAAGCCAAACACATAGGACCACAGCTGCCAGACCCATTCGCCAGGGACCCCACAGGGCCAACAAGAAGCAGGATGGGGTCCCTGGAGCAGATCCTAGCCTGATCCACCTTCCCCAGGCCCCTGCTGCCTCAGGCTCCAGGCTTTAGGCTTCCAAGCCCCGCCCCACCAGAAGCCCCCCGGGGACACAGCCAGAGGCTCAGCCTGAAGGCATTCAGCGACCCACCCCATGTGGGAACTGAGCTTATTTAAATGTAGAGAATGGAATCTCTGCCTTCCTTCGCGGTCCTCTCGCCGGCCCTGCTTGTGCAATTCCCCCCACCAGCGCCTTCTCTTGTAACCACTAAATAAAGCACATTCAGGAAAACTGGAGCAGAGTAGCCCGCCGGGCTGGCTGGGTGCTGGGGGCTGGGAAGCGGCAGTGGGTCCCAGCCCAGGCCTTGCCAGGCAAAGCTGCCAGGATCGCTAAGAAACAAGGGGCCCCATCTGAGAGCCGCCAGCCACCTCACAACAAACCCCTCCCCCGCAAACACATCCCTCCATACTTGCTGTGCAAAGTCCCGGGAGCAGGTCTCCTTTCTTCAGGGCACACGTGGAGTGAGGCGGAGTGCGGGGGCAGGAAAAGTCCCCGGCACGTGGGACCCACAGGCGGCAGACTGAAGCAAAGACGCAGCGGGTGGCAGGCGGGGGCTTTGTGCGCTCAAATGGCCGGGTTGGTTAGTGCCGACAAAGGAAGCAGTGAAAGCCGGAGAACCAACAGCGCGACCTCTTAGGACTGATGCTGGTCCCTGAATGAACTTCCTTTGTCCCAAACTTGGAGCATGCGCATTCGGAGCACGTAGTACGTCAGCTCACCGGGCACTCTGGGAAATGGAGTCCAGGCGGGGCTTTCCCAAAGAAACCAAGGACTTCTGTCTGCAGCAGATGGAGACAGACAGGAGAACAGGGCATTTGCTTTTGTTTACATCCCTCCTTCCCTTCCTTCCCACCTCAAAAATCTCAAAGATGAGTTGGCGCTCCGTCTTTCCTGAACCAAAATCTTAAACAGTGACACCCACTACTGCTAACTGACGCCCAAATCCTTGCTCCTTCAGAAACTGTGTCTCCCTTCCAGAAAAATCTTACTTGCTGCTTTGTTCCTGGAAATGACTCTTAAACAATAACTGACTGAATACAGTTTACCTTTTAGCAGAGGTGTAGAAGGCATAGTGTAACATCCAGATTTGAGAAAATAATTTTAATTTGTGTTTTATTGATGCATATAGTTCCTTGCAAATCATTTCACACCATTCTTAAGTCACCAAATACAGAAACAAACAGGGGAATTGGATACAGAACTAACATTACGGAGTACCTTCTGGGATTCCAGTTAAGGGACTAAATTCCTTACATTGTATTATTTATACCTTAGATTAATCCTGGAGACAGTATTATCAGGAGTTCACAAAGAGGAAACTGAGGTGGAAAAAGTTTAGTATTTGCCCATGGCAATATCATTAAAATCTATGTTAACAGAAGTCACTGTGCACTTACTCCCCATGTAGGACCTCTGTCCTCAGTGAGTTGTACTATGAGAATTAACTGCAAAACTTGTTCTCAAACAGTGTTTTTTACATTGTCGGCGGGTATGTGGCAAACTGTTGAAATCTTTACCTACTATGGAGTTGGTCTTCTATATATAAAGTTAATGAAAAATGAATCTTAAAGAAGAATGGGATGAGGGAGTAGGAGGTGGGATAGGAGTTTGATCATAAAAGGACCGTAATAATAACTACACAGGGTTGAAGTGCCTAACCAGAACTATCTAGGGCCAATCAGATTAAATGTTCAGCCCGGGTATGTAAGGCATTCCATTCATTTATTTATTAATCATTTATTGAACAATCTTTTGTGTGATGTGTGGAAAGAACTAGCAGCCATTTGATTTCCCCAGAAATTGGAGTAAGAGACACTGAGCAACCAAATATAGGCAGAGAGAATGGACTGATTCACAAAAGGCTTTGGACACAAAGGTAAGGAAGACAAAAGGTAGGGAGGTCAAATAACAGGTCTATAACAGGAAATTTAATAGGTACTGTGACAGTGGGAACAAAGAGGTAAAGCATTACAGTGAGATCTAAAAGGCAGAATGAACAGGATTTCAACACTTAACCACAGTATATGAAGTCAGAATGAAATTCACGTGTAAAGTTTAATTTGTAATTTATTATTTAAAGGACAAGATGTTCTTAGTACATTAATATTTATCAGTAACAATAGGTCCCTTCTGGGGCTGGTGCTGTGGTGCAGGTAAAGCTGCCACCTGCAGTGCCAGCATTCCATATGGGGGCTCACTTGAGTCCTGGCTGCTCCACTTCTGACCCAGCTCTCTTCAATGGCCTAGGAAAGCAGTGGAAGATGGTCCAAATTCTTGGGCCCCTGTACCCACATGGGAGACGTGGAAGAAGCTCCAGGCTCCTGGTATCAGATTGCCCTAGCTCTGGCCTGGCCATTGCAGCAATTTGGAGAGTGAGCCAGTGGGTGGAAGACCTCTCTGTCCCTCTCTCTTTCTTTCTCTCTCTCCCTCTCTCTCTGTATGTGTGTGTGTGTGAGAGAGTCTCTGTCTTTCTGTTAATTCTTTCTTTCAAATAAATAAATAAATTTTCAAAACATAGAATAAAAAATTGTCATTCGTGCCCACTGTCACGTAGCTCAACACTAGCAAGTGCGACATACAACTTGTCAGTCATGGAGAAGAAAGGAACGCACGGACACAAGACTGTCTTTTCCAATTTTATTATTCACACACTGGGGACACACCAGGAGTTTTATATCACACTACTCACAGGTATGCTCATTGGGGTCAATATACTTATCAGTATCAATATACTCATCAATCTATCCTATTTAATATACTTATTACTAAACTTAACACTATTATTTTTTTAATGTGACTTAACTATTTAACTACTCAACTGCTTAACTTAACCACTTAACTACTTGACTTAACCACTTAACTTCTTAACTATTTAATTTAATACATCTATCCAATCTTAACAATATCACTTATCAGCCAGACAATCAATATTATTATACCACAAGTCACAACAAACACTATTAAAGTAACTATCACAATGAACAATACAAGTACAGCAAAAGATCCAATACATACCATTGGTTTGCTATGTATCTAGGCTCCCATCACTGTCACGAATGTGTTTCTCCTGTGGGGAGTGTCCAGTGTGCAGAGTTCAGTGTCCCAGCAGGGACAGAACTTGGACCAGTCACTTACAGGCAGGAAGCTGTGGGAAGGTTATCTCTCTGGGCAGTAGGCTCAAGGTTCCAGGCGGGCAACAGGCGAGAAGTTGGAGAGGTCCTCTGCTGAGAGGCCTGCTCTGGCTCTGCTGTCTTTTTAGCATCCGTACCACTCAGAGAGCAGGCCAAAAGCCACGTGCAGCAGGCACCTTGAACTGCTATCCACTGCTTATCACCAGCAGCAAAGCAGAGGCAGAGCGCTTTATTTAAGAGAGGTAAATATGGGTTCATACTGAGCACCAGGAACCAGCTTCGTGGAGAAGTATCTGGGCCAGGAAGCCCAAGGTAAGTGGCCTTTGGGGGAGAACATGTGTCCTCCACGAGAACATGGAGGCACAGGGTGCAGCAAGCCTCCTCTTGGCAAGAGGCCAGGGACTTACCGTGTCCCAGGCTTTTAACCCACTTCCAAAGGGGAGTGGTTAATTAACCTGATTGGCTGGTGGGCACCCAGGTAACATACCTGATGGTCCAAGTACCTGGGCTCCTGCTACCCATGTGGCAGACTAGAAAGGAATTCCTGATTCCTAGTTGCTGGCTTCTACCTGGCCCTGGCTGCTTTGGGTATTTGGGAAGTGACTCAGTACATGCAAAACCTCTCTCTCTGTCTTTTCCCTTTCTGTCACTCTGCCTTTCAAATTAGTAGATAAATAATCTTTTTATAAAAAGAAATAAAAAGACTGATCTGCATTGCCATGTGCATTATCTTAACTCCCTTTCAGGAAATATTGCTAATGGTGTTGTGCAAGTAGATTTACCACCAACTTTCCTTTCCAGGTGGTTTATGGAACCTATCTCAGAAGACCCTATGGGAAGAGTACTGTTGGTCTGCCCACCCTCCTTTTCCTTGTACTTTATTTACTGGCCAGGCCACCCATGTGGTCATCAGTCAGTGTCTCAGATCCATGTTCCCTAATGCTGTAGCACTGCTTGATCCTCTGCAAAGTGGATCATACATACACAGACATCCTAGACTGAAGCAGCATAATTCTATCAAGGTCCTCATAAAAGGAATTTTTTAAATATATTTTTTAAAGCCAGTCAACTTAAAAAAATATGAAAGCAATCTATTTTTCTTTAACTCATCAATGTGTGTGCCACTATCAAATAGTACAATGCAGCTTGCTTAAGAGTCCATATTTTTGCAAAATGTCCAATAATTTCAAGTTTTATTTAGTACTTGACATTTTAAAAATAATGAATTGACTATATATAATGTTCAACAATTCATAAATATATAAAATGCATAAAGCTCAAGAAAGCATAACTCTGCATAGATCAATATATAATCTCATGTCTCATCTAACAGATAGTCATACCTAATGGTTAATAAGAAATTGGGTTTCATGGTGACTGGATTATTAAAAGTATAAACATGATATCTTTAAAAATACTCATTTCTTTAGCTTGGTTATGATAAACTTTTTAATAAATGTGCACTTATTTTTGTCCAGACTTAATGCAAAAATGGTAAATATATCACAAATAACCAAAGGTATTAGGTCTTAGCATCCATTGATAGCAACCACACACAAACACAAATGATAAGACTTTAGTGAATGTTCGTCTTCTTTTCCTGTGGGTTGACCAAACATTTTCCAAATCCATCCTACTATTAAAAATGTGGATCTAGGAGCATCAGATAATCTCAACCATGGAGGATTCATTCATCATTAGTGTAGCAGTTTCTATACCAGAAGTAAGATTTACCAAACAAATAGGATTTACCTGACTCTATGCAAGTAACAATCTTTACTACCAGTGGAAAATGTAATGATTAACTAGATGAGTATGCATCTGACAAGTTGTCATGCAGATTTTGAAAAACAATGCATGCAGATTGTCAAAAAGATACTGCAGTTTGTGGGTTAAAGAATAAATAAATCTTGAGCCCGGCTCCATGGCTCACTTGGTTAATCCTCCAACTGTGGTGCCGGCATCACATATGGACACCGGTTCTAGTCCCAGTTCCCTGCTGTGGCCCAGGAAGGCAGTGGAGGATGGTCCAAGTCCTAGTGCCCCTCACCTGCATGGGAGACCAGGAAGAAGTACCTGGCTCCTGGCTTCGGATCAATGCAGTGCCAGCCATAGCAGACATTTGGGGAGCAAACCAACAGGAGGAAGACCTTTATCTCTGTCTCTCTCTCTCTGTCTCTCTGTCTGTAACTCTACCTGTCAAATAAGAAATCTCAAAAAAATTATAAATAAATCTGATAGGCAGCATGGTGCTAAATACACACACACACACACACACACACACACACAGAAGATGTAAAACTAGTAAAATCTAGGTAATGTTGGTGAATTGTATCAATATGAATTTCCTGGTGATGCTATTATACTGAAATAATTCAAGTTACTGTTGAGGGAAGTTAGGTAAAGCATTTATAGAATACCTCTACATTATTTCTTTAAATACTGCACGTGAATTTACACTTGACTCAAAATAGTTTTTGTAGTGAAGTGCTAAGCAGAACCAAGTTTATTGGAAAAATATTTGTAAAAATAAAACAAAATCAATTATCATTGCAAATGTAACCAAGTATTCAATAAAGGCTTTAATAATTGGTCTAAGAAATTCTGAATGAAAGCCTATTAAGACATCCTGAAATTCTTGTTTTAAAGATTTTATTTATTTATTTATTTGACAGAGAGAGAAAGAGAGAGAGAGAGAGAGACAAAGGTCTTCCTTCCATTGCTTCACTCCCCAAATGGTTGATGGCTGGAGCTGCACCAATCCAAAGTCAGGAGCCAGGAGGTTCCTCCAAGTCTCCCATGTGGGTGCAGGGGCCCAAGCACTTGGACCATCCTCCAGTGCCCTCCCAGGTGACAGCTGAGAGCTAGACTGGAAAAGGAGCAACTGGGACTAGAACTGGTGCCCATATGGAATGCTGGCACCCTAGGTGGAGGATTAACCTAGTTTGCCATGGCGCCAGCCTCCATCCTGAAATTCTTATCAAAGGAAATCAGATAGTGAATATGGTACTGCATGTCACTAGGGGTTCTTAGCTAAATTATGGATGCAGAAAATCTTCTGTAAATTTCCTGAATGAATTCTTCATAGTGAGTTCTAGGTACTCACATCATGAATTAACAGAACATTGTCTTGAATGCTAACCATGTAAAATCGTGCTCCAAAGAATAATTCTGACAGAAAAACTCTGTGCTCAATAAAACTTGATTGCATTCAAGAGCCAGTCCAAACAAAGTTGTGTATTCTGTCAGAGATGGATATCAGGCACATTGTGTGTCATATGCAATGAAGTTTGTGATTAAACAATTGTATAACAAGTGTGGAATCTCTTCAGCTTAATGCAGAATTATAAGATAAATGATCAAGTCAACATATTACTGTGTGTTATAGTAAAAAATCCTACAAAATCCCACTAGGGAAGAATAAAAACAGATGAAAATGCTCAGAGGACAAATAACTTAGGACCCAATGTAAGTGTAGATGAGAAGGAGAAGTTACCAACAGAGATCATTAATCTGAAGACATTTGGAAAGCAAAGTAACATTAATTATGTAAAGCAGGGTTTTTATGTGTGTGTTTGGCATTAGAGTCATGATTAGACCAAACAATGTGGAATAATCAACCCTATTTTCTATACTTGATTTTGTTTTGAGAGTCTTGAAAAAACAAGGATCTGGAATACCCATGAGAGGTCAGAGTTAGGGTCTTTGCAGGGTTCAGTGATTTATTGGAGGAGGAACAGATGGGCCTGGTGTGCACAGGTGATGGGAAGATGATGTGGGATGAGAGGGGGAGAAAGAAGGAAAGCATGTCTGCTTAGTGCAAACAAAATGGCCAATCACAAATGTGCTTGAGCAGCTGCTGGACAAGATGACTGTTCAATTTAAGAAACCAGCAGTTGTCTATGAATGCAGAGAAGTTAAGTATTAGAGACAAGGAAGGGTTGCTTGGTATAATTGGAGTTATTTTATTTATTACTTTATCTGGACACAAAGACAAATAAAACTATAGGTAGAATTCAACTTCACAAAATTGCCTTAAATTAAAAATTTTAGAACAGGAAATAGATTCTTCAATTCATCAATGATTATCCAAAATATGATTTTATTTATGAAAATATCTAATTTATAATAGGTCCCATGTGTATATGACCAGATATGAAGCATTAAAAGGCTATGTTTTTCAAAAGGTGTCAAAAATATTTAGGTACTTTGTTAGCAGCAGCTACATCACTGACATGCTAGAAAACTGAAGCTAAGAAATTTAATCAGTGTTTACTTTCATAAAATGAGGATCAAAAATGACTTTGGTAATCATAAAATCTGATTCAGAGGATGGTATTTGACACCCAAGTAAAGTGTTTTGTCAAATTCCATTATGTTCACTCAATGGCAGTAGCCAACATTTTAAATGATGCTGAGATTTATTTTTATTGGTAAGGCTAAAAACTTAAGGTTACAATATGGGTACCAGTTTCAGTCCTGGCTGCTTCACTTCTGATCCAGCTCTCTGCTATGGCCTAGGAAAGCAGTAGAAGATGGCTCAAGTCCTTGGGGCCCTGCACCCATGGGGGAGACCTGGAGGAGACCTGGAGGAGGTTCCTGGCTTCTGGCTTCAGATTGACGCTGCTCCAGCCATTACAGCCAGTTGGGGAGTAGAGCTCTCTCTCTCTCTCTCTCTCTCTCTGCTTCTCCTCTCTCTGTGTAACTCTGTCAAATAAATTAATAAGTCTTTTAAAAAATGCAAGCTTTCAAAATATTTTATGAGATTTTCCTTTTAAGGGCACTAGGATGCAGTCAGGATACGGCAGTTCAGTTGCCACTCCTAGGTGGAATGGACAGACATTACTTCACTTCTCTGGGTACATTGCCTCATCCAGAAAATGCATTCATGGAAATGAGTAGTACCTGAGTCTCTTCTAGTAGCTGATACTTCTGAGTCTCAGGATTCGTCTAATTATAAGCTATAACTCATTAAGAAAATGATGACAGAGCAGATATATCCTGAGAGCAGGGAGTTAATAAAATAGTGGATGCGTCTGAGTCTTCCTAGTCACTTCTGCATGCTACTGACCATTTCACATTCTGCTCTCCCCACTCCTTCCCTGTTCTTTCATTACCTAGAAGAAAAGTAACCACTGGCCCTTTCCATTTTCCTCATGCTAGGGCTCAAATTGTTGTGACTCTGAGAAGTCCAAAAGAGTCAACTCTGTATTCTGGATTTTGATCTAGTATTTGATTGAATTACTTATTCAAAATCAACTGCTGATAACCATCACCTATAATGATTTAGAATTTCTCTGAAATATATTTCCCAGTCCTCCGCATTGTATGGAGAATGTCTAGGAAGTGAACAGAGTCAGTTTCCCAGGACTGTTCCCCAGGGAGTTTTATTGTTCTCTGAGGCCTCAACCTGAGCAATGTTTCTTGAGAATTGGTTGAATATACATTGTCTTTTTAAAAAGTCACTTTCCCCAAATTGAAACATGTTTTTATTCATATATTCAGGGATATAATACATTTTTATCTTTACCTGTATCACATGGTTGCCATTCATGAAAGTTTCCAAATACAACTTCTAAAAATACCAATGACCTCCAGGATGTATATTTTCTCTGCAGTACACTTCATATCATAAGCAGGAAATGTCATGCCTGCCTTCCTGGTTAACAGCTAAAACAAACACATGAAATGTCATTGTCATCTTTGAGGCTTTAAGTTCTGTTCTTCTTGACTGATTGTCTCTCTGTACATTCCTTTTTTTATTAGATAGAATTTTGTTCTTTATTTTATTTTACATATGCTCTTCCAGCAAAACAGATTTTGATGGAGAAGTGGTAAGAGATACTTTGAGGAGGAGCCTAGGGAATCCCTAAGCAAAAGAGGCTGAGAAGTGTATGGGCAGAGAAGGCAACTCGAAGCTGGTATATAACTTGGCTAGAATTCACTCTATGTTTCAGGAAAATATCATGCAAAGTATTACATTTACAACCAGCTTAAATAATCAGTACAGGTTTCTTCAAATCCTTAGCAATACTTAGGCAAGCAATATCTTACAGAAGTTTTTGTAGTAAAATATGAAGAGAGACCACAAGACATAGAGTATTTTCAGACAGTGCAACTCACATGATCATTGCACTTCCACTGATCCATGGTAAAGATAGTCCCTGACCTCCCTGACTCACAGGTCATTCTAAGTGCTTTAAGAATATTAACTCCATGTAGTTCTTGGGAAACTAAGGTGAGGACAAGTTCAATTGCTGACCATGAGGTGATGGCTGGTGTGAGATGGGGCAAGGGTCTGACCCTCATGGCTGGGTTCTCCCAGAACTACCGTCCACAGTCCTCCTTTGGTCAGCTTCTATGTATTTCATACAGCAAACCTGCAAGGATCTGGCTTCTGATTGTGTTTTGTCAACGGAGGGCAAAGAAAGAGATTGGAGGACATGAAGAAGACAGGTTAGTAGCCTTCTTTGACACCAGCTACCAACCTCCACCTGAAGTCCCAACCCTGCCAAGAGCACTGTCCTGCTACTCTCATTGGATTCTAGCAGAAGCTCTCTCTGTGTCACCTCAAGTTTAGGGGAGCTTTTGGGAGCACCTCATCTTCATCTGTAATTCATTTTCTGCTGCTTCCCTGGGCACTGTGCATCATCCAATTGTCATCATCAAAATCTTCTGTGTTCTCTTGAGTTTGGCACTTGTTTCCCCCTCTGATAGGACCACTGAGAAACATGAAAATTTCTCTATGATTTAACAGCTAATGGCTTAACTGTGCAAAAGAAGTGTTGTCACATCTTTTCATCTTCCCACACATCTGGATTCCCAATAATAAATTTGCTAAAACTTTCTCCTCCAGGAACAAAGAAAGAGTACTAGAAGAAAAAGGTATCTCTAAATGCCTGAACTGAAGGTGGACATTCCCAAGGAAATATAGCCATCAGCAGGCCCCAGATTTGGATACATGGACTCTGGCTTTCCTGCCATTTCAATCTGCCCCAATAGTTTATATCTACATGCTGTCTAGTTTAATGCATCCAGATCTGTTTATATTTCAAATAAGAAAAAAAAAAGCCCATGTAAACATAATATATGACTGGAAGAGATTTTGATTGTCAAAGGAAGTAAACATACTGAGATCATTTTACAGTTGAAAAATATCAAATAAGGATAAATTTCACTGGATTTAAATTCACCTGGTTCATGGTAAAGCACTGCAAACATGGTCCTTAAATTGTAAAAGCTGTTTGCCAAATTACTGATGTGTTACAAAATCAAAGCAAAGTTTTATCCATTTGGTATCCACTAAGTGTTTTATGGCACAATTCTATTTTCATGGACCTCATGTTTTCAATACCAAAATAAACCAGTGATGTGTGAATTTTACTTTGTGGTCATATCTACTTGATAAGTCACTGATCATTCTGTTATTTTTCTTCAATTAATAAGAATGTGCCTCAGTTTTATTTGCTGGATTTTCAGGAAGCTAAGAATAATGCAAATATTTGCCAAGCAGTCCAGTGTAAAAAGCTGCCTCTACAGATATGGAATACACCGCTGCATTCACAAATAACCACCAATTTTCAAAAGTACACTTTTATTTGGGTGTCATTTCTGGCAAAGCTTGAAGGCTGTATTTTCAAAGAAGAAAACTACAAGGCTTCAAAATGCAACTCACTTCCAGCAGCCTTGGCTGGACCCTCCTCTGGGTTTCAGCAGAGCCCCAGGGATGATTTCACCTGGCCCATTCTCATGCGCACACTCAAGGAAGATAACTGGATATGTTTTCTTGGAGAGAATGGAAGTCTCTTGAAGACTATAGAAAATAATGGCAAGAGGAAGGGAAAAACAAAAATAAAACCTACAGGGGACCTGGCAGGCTTGACTTTTATAACTGTCATTGATCATCATTTGCAGTCTTCTGTATCTCACCACACAGCTGTATATTATGCAAGCTTAATATTTTATTTTGTGATTGTAGCACTTAACATCATATTTCAGCTTTTAATGAAGATTCTCTAATTTAGACTTAATTCTTTTTTTAATAAAGCTTTAATTTAAAGAATATAAATTTCCAAAGTACAGCTTATGGATTACAATGGCTTCCCCCCCATAACTTCCCTCCCACTTGCAACCCTCCCCTTTCCTGCTCCTTCTCCCCTTCCATTCACATCAAGATTCATTTTCAATTCTCTTTATATACAGTAGATCAGTTTAGTACATATTAAGTAAAGATTTCAACAGTTTGCCCTCACATAGGGACACAAAGTGAAAATACTGTTGGAGTACTAGTTAGAGTATTAAGTCACAATGTACAGCACATTAAGGAATGAGATCCTACATGATTTTTTTTAAAAAATGATTATATATGCGATTTCCAATTTAATACCAAGATTTTTAAATCATTTTCAGTTATCTTTATATACAGAAGATCGATTCAGTATATACTATGAAAAGATTTCATCAGTTTGCATCCTCACAGAAACACAAAGTGTAAAAATACGGTTTCAGTACTAGTTATAGCATTACTTCACATTGGATAACACATTAAGGAAAGATCCCACATGAGCAGTAAGTACACAGTGACTCCTGATGTTGATTTAACAATTTGACACTCTTGTTTATGGCGTCAGTAATCTCCCTAGGTTCTAGTCATGAGTTGCCGAGGCTATGGAAGCCTTTAGGGTTCACCGACTTCGATCTTATTCTGACAGGGTCATAGTCAAAGTGGAAGTTCTCTCCTCCCTTCAGAGAAATATACCTCCTTCTTTGATGGTTCTGTTCTTTCCACTGGGATCTCACTCGCACAGATCTTTCATTTAGGTCTTCTTATTTTTCCAGAGTGTCTTGGATTTCCATGCCTAAAATATTCTCATGCACTCTTGAGCCAGATCTGAATGCCTTAAGGGGCTGATTCTGAGGCCAGAGTACTATTTAGGACATCTGCCATTCTATGAGCCTGCTGTGTATCTCGCTTCCCATGTTGGATCATTCTCTCCCTTTTTGATTCTATCAGTTAGTATTAGCAGACACTAGTCTTGTTTGTGTGATCCCTTTGACTCTTAGACCTATCAGTGTGATCAATTGTGAACTGAAATTGATCACTTGGACTACTGAGATGGCCTTGGTACATGCCACCTTGATGGGATTGTATTGGAATCCCCTGGCACATTTCTAACTCCATCATTTGGGGCAAGTCCGATTCAGCATGTCCCAAATTGTACATCTCCTCCCTCTCTTATCCCCACTCTTATATTTAAAAGGGATCACTTTTCAGTTACAATTTATTTTTTTTTTTTTTCATTTTCAATTCTTTTTATACACAGGAGATCAATTTAGTACGTATTACGTAAAGATTTCAACGGTTTGCCCTCGCATAGAGCCACAAAATGATAATACTGTTGGAGTACTAGTTATAGTATTAATTCACAATGTACAGCACATTAAGGACAGAGATCCTACATGATTTTTTTTTTTTTAAAAATTGATTAATTGTCTATGCAATTTCCAGTTTAACACCAAGATTTTTTTTTCATTTGCAATTATCTTTATATAAAGAAGATCGATTCAATATATACTATGTAAGGATTTCATCAGTTTGCACCCACACAGAAACACAAAGTGTAAAAATACTGTTTCAGTACTAGTAATAGCATCACTTCACATTGGATAACACACTAAGGACAGATCCCCCATGAGACGCAAGTACACAGTGACTCCTGATGTTGATTTAACAATTTGACACTCTTGTTTATGGCGTCAGTAATCTCCCTAGGCTCTGGTCATGAGCTGCCGAGGCTATGGAAGCCTTTAGGGTTCGTGGACTTCGATCTTATTCCGACAGGGTCATAGTCAAAGTGGAAGTTCTCTCCTCCCTTCAGAGAAAGGTACCTCCTTCTTTGAAGGCCCCGTTCTTTCCACTGGGATCTCACTCGCAGAGATCTTTCATTTAGGTCTTCTGTTTTTTCCAGAGTGTCTTAGCTTTCCATGCCTAAAATATTCTCATGGGCTCTTGAGCCAGATCCGAATGCCTTAAGGGCTGATTCTGAGGCCAGAGTGCTATTTAGGACATCTGCCATTCTATGAGTCTGCTGTGTATCCTGCTTCCCATGTTGGATCATTCTCTCCCTTTTTCATTCTATCAGTTAGTATTAGCAGACACTAGTCTTGTTTGTGTGATCCCTTTGGCTCTTAGACCTATCAGTGTGATCAATTGTGAGCTGAAATTGATCACTTGGACTAATGAGATGGCCTTGGTACATGCCACCTTGATGGGGTTGTATTGGAAACCCCTGGCACAATTCTAACTCCATCATTTGGGGCCGTTCCGATTGAGCCTGTCCCAAGTTTTACATCTCCTGCCTCTCTTATTCCCACTCTTATATTTCACAGAGATCACTTTTCAGTTAAAATTTAAACACCTAAGAATAATTCTGTGTTAATTACAGAGTTCAACCTCTAGTACTAGGATAAAGAAAAAAAAAATACTACCATGGATAAAGTATTACATTGTACAACAACAGTCAGCACAAGATCTGATCGAGTCACTGTTTCTCATAGTGTCCATTTCACTTCAACAGGTTTCCCCTTTGGTGCTCAGTTAGTCATCGCCAATCAAGGGAAACAAATGATATTTGTCTCTTTGGGACTGACTTAATTCACTCAGCATGATGTTTTCCAGGTTCCTCCATTTTGTTGCAAGTGACCGGATTTCATTGTTTTTGACTGCTGTATAGTATTCTGTAGAGTACATGTCCCATAATTTCCTAATCCAGTCTACTGTTGATGGGCATTTGGGTTGGTTCCAAGTCTTGGCTATTGTGAATTGAGCCGCAATAAACATTGCTGTGCAGACGGCTTTTTTGTTTGCCAATTTAATTTCCTTTGGGTAAATTCCAAGGAGTGGGATGGCTGGGTTGAATGGTAGGGTTATATTCATGTTTCTGAGGAATCTCCAGACTGACTTCCATAGTGGCTTCACCAGTTTGCATTCCCACCAACAGTGGATTAGTGTCCCTTTTTCCCCACATCCTCTCCAGCATCTATTGTTGGTGGATTTCTGAATGTGAGCCATTCTCACCGGGGTGAGGTGAAACCTCATTGTGGTTTTGATTTGCATTTCCCTGATTGCTAGTGATCTTGAACATTTTTTCATGTGCCTGTTGGCCATTTGGATTTCCTCTTTTGAAAAATGTCTATTGAGGTCCTTGGCCCATCTCTTAAGTGGGTTGTTTGTTTTGATGTTGTGGAGTTTCTTGATCTCTTTGTAGATTCTAGTAATCAACCCTTTATCTGTTGCATAGTTTGCAAATATTTTTTCCCATTCTGTCGGTTTCCTATTCACTTTCCTGATTGTTTCTTTTGCAGTACAGAAACTTCTCAATTTGATGCAATCCCAATAGTTAATTTTGGCTTTGAGTGCCTGTGTTTCTGGGGTCTTTTCCAAGAAGTCTTTGCCAGTACCTATATCTTGCAGGGTTTCACCAATGCTCTGTACTAATTTGATGATTTCAGGTCATAGATTTAAGTCTTTAATCCATGTTGAGTAAATTTTTGTGTAAGGTGAAAGGTAGGGATCTTGCTTCATGATTCTGCATGTGGAAATCCAGTTTTCCCAGCACCATTCATTGAATAGATTGTCCTTACTCCAGGGGTTGGTTTTGGAGCCTTGATCAAATATAAGTTGGCTGTAGATGTTTGGATTGATTTCTGGTGTTTCTATTCTGTTCCATTGGTCTATCCATCTGTTTCTGTACCAGCACCATGCTGTTTTGATAACTACTGCCCTGTAGTATGTCCTGAAATCTGGTATTGTGATGCCTCCGGCTTTGTTTTTGTTGTACAAGAAAACTTTAGCTATTCGAGGTCTCCTGTTTCTCCATATGAATTTCAGCATCATTTTTTCCAGATCTGAGAAGAATGCCTTTGGTATTTTGATTGGTATTGCATTGAATGTATAAATTGCTTTTGGAAGAACGGACATTTTGATGATATTGATTCTTCCAATCCATGAGCATGGAGGATTTCTCCATTTTTTGGTATCCTCTTCTATTTCTTTGTTTAAGGTTTTGTAATTTTCATCGTAGAGATCTTTAACGTCCTTGGTTAAGTTTATTCGAAGGTATTTGATCGTTTTTGTAGCTATTGTGAATGGGATTGATCTTAGCAGTTCTTCCTCAGCTGTGGCATTGCCTGTGTATACAAAGGCTGTTGATTTTTGTGCATTGATTTTATATCCTGCTACCCAGTCTATGGTTGAGCACGCGCTAGGCATAATGAGGCAGAAAAGGGCAGAGCAGAGCCCAGTCTGGCCCTTGCTGAGAGAGGTTTCTCAGACTTCCTCAGGTGCCTGTGCTGTGGGCACAGGGCTTGCCAGGCTTTTTGCTGCCAAGGTGTGTGCTGGCGGGCACTGGGCTCTAGCGCAGGGCCCGTGAGTGGAGTTATGCAGCGCAGCCCTCCAGTGGGCAGCCTTCCGGCTCGAATGGACCGGGACGGGTGCGGTGAGCCAGCGGAAAGTGCGCAGAAGCCTGCACACAGGCATCTTGACCTGAGCCGCCCCCGGAGCCCTGCCTCAGCGTCCTGCCCCCTGACCCCCACTGCGAACCCAGCCCCACTCCTTGTCCCAGCCAGCAGTCCATCTAGAGCAAGCCGTCCTGGGCTGGGAAGATTCCGGAGATTCTGATCCTGTCACATGTTATGTGGGGGGTTGCACGCGTGCTCCCAGCCTCGCCCTCTCCTCCCCCAGGAGCCAACCCGGGTCCCCCGATTTTCCTCCAGAACCCCACCGCCTCTCTCCGGCTCCCACACAAACCAGCTCCTTCCACATGCCCCTCCCCACTGTGCTATGGTGCCACTTACTGGGAAACCGAACCCTCTGATGCGTGCCACCTGCACTTGGGCAACACGGTTTGCATCCTGCCAACAGCAGAGCCTAAAAAGTTTGGGGTCCGTGAGCGCCTTTCTGCCCATCCTTGTGCTTCTTTGGAGGGGAGCCACAGCGCCGAAGCTTGGCGAGAGCCCTGGCATCCATTGGAAAGATGGAATTTGTTTCTGTGGCCTGGAGGTGGGGTGCGGGGGTGGGGGTTGATGGAGAATTGGGAGCCCTGTGGGTACTGCTGTCTTGAACGGAAATGGAGCCCTATTTGGAGGGAAATTAGTTTTGCAGACTTCGTTTAAAAATGTAAGAAAAGAAAAAAAAAAAGCTAAAACTTTTGTTGAGTGGCAGCTCAGCCTTCCAGTCTGGGTCTGAGCTGGAAGCGTCACCATGCCCTGGACGGTGAGGTTATCTGCGCCTGCGTTTCAGGCGTCTCCTGTGGTTCCAGACTCCCAGAGGGGGTCTTCTGCGGGTTGCACGTTTCTGGGGGTGTTCACGCTCGCAGGGCAGAGTTCAAGACTCAGCTTAAGGATATTCCTTCCTGAAAGTCCCGCGTGAGGCGGCCGCTGCGGCGCTCGGAGCCCGCGTCCGGGGATGCCGAGGAGCGGCAAAGCGGGCTGAGGAAAGGGCAGCCGCCGGCCCGGCGCCGCTGTGCGGTGCAGCGCAGGAGCCTGAGAGGAAGGGGCCGCGGGGCGGGCGGCTCGGAACCCAGAGGCCCAGGCCGGACAGAATGTCTCCTTCCGGACTCGGCAGGCCCTGGGCACGAGGCCCAGCAAGAAGCCGCCAAAACTCCTGGGCATAGTGCGCCGGGCCACCGCCCAGGGGTGCGGGAAGCGAGCAGACGACGGGAGCGCACGCCTGCCCAGGAGAGCCCCAGCTTGCGGGCCTGAGCCGCCCGAGTGCGCCTGGGAAAGTGGAGCAGGATACACTCTGGGGCAGCAGCATGCCAGCCCTGAACCTCCCACGCGGAATCCCCGGAAACGGACGCTGGGGATTGCAGCAGGGCAACGCCTGAGCCTCCCACGCAGAAGCACGGGACCTGGACGCTGGGGAGACCAGCAGGGCCACCCCTGAGCCTCCCATGCACAATCACGGGAAAGGGATGCTGAAGCGAGGTGGGTGGAGAGCCCCACTGGACAGCCCTGCCCCTCCAGCCCAGAATCACAGCACAGCTGCAGATGAAGATCTGAGCTGAGACCAGAGCTGCCCCCAAGGAGCCCGGGAAATGACCCACTAACAGGAAGCAAAGAATGCTTGTCAGAGAAAAGTGGTTGAACCCAGACTTCCCTCAATTCAAAAAACCGGGATATGGTCCAAATTCTCTGATGTGAAAAAATCAAGAAAACTGATCACTTTGCTACAGCTAGACTTTAGGATGAATTCGATGTTGAAACTGACATAAGGCTTTTAAAGTGACTTTTAACTATTCTCAATGAAGTAAGAAAATATGTGTTGAGCAGATGAAAATATCAGGAGACAACTAGACCATCTCAGGAGAGAGGAAGAAAAACATGTTAAAAGCCAAATGGAAATTCTGGAACTTAAAATTATGATTTCAGAAGAAAGACATCTCACGAGGTGTGTTCAGTAGCTGAAAGGAAATCAGAGGAAAAAGCAAGTGAACTCGAAGGCAGAGAAACAGGAAACTTCCAACATGCACGACAAAAACTGCTTACAAAAAATGAGCAGAGCATCATTAAGGTACGATGTCAGACAACCTAGCATACATCCAAATGGAAAATCGAAGGAGAAAGAATGGGGCGGGGGGGGGGGGGGGACCTGAAGAAACAATGGCAAAAATCTCCCTAAACTTGGTGAAAGACAGACGAAATTCGCTAATTCTAAATGCTAAATGAATACCAACTGAAATAAAGGAGTGCACAGTGTAGTCAACTGTTGAAAGTGTAAGATAGAAGCTTGAATACACCTAAGATGTCCGTCCTTTGTTTCTTATTTTTCTGTTCTTTTTAAAAAAGTTTTATTTATTTGAAAGGCAGAGTGACAGAAAGCTCTTCCATCAGCTGTTTCGCTATTTAAATGCCACAACATCCAGGGACAGACCAGGCCGCAGCCAGGAGCTCCAGTTCTCCCGTACGGGTGGCAGGGACCCAAGTGCTTAGCTGAACGTCACATGCTGCTTCCGAGTGCACATTAGCAGGAAACCGGGTGGGAAGCCAGAGTGGGCCTCCAGCCGGGCGCCCTGATCCAGGGTGCAGGTGTTTCAAGGGGTTTCTGAACCGCTGTCCCACAGTGCCAACCCACATCTGTTACTGAACACAATGTGAAGCCATGACAATTTGCAAATTTCCCTGGCATATGTAACATTGGAATGCAGTCATTAAACTCTCTCTCTCCAAAGCAGCTACTAATCCCCCCCCCCAAAAAAAAAGGATATTCCTTCCTGCCACTCCCTCAGCTCTTGGGTCTTTAAGAATTAAAATAATAATAACAATAATAAAGGGGAGGGAGAGGGGATCTCTACCTCCAAAATCTTTGGAATATTCTTCGAATTCCCATTGTGTTGATGGCTCCACTGCTTGTTCTGATAGGGAACTTTGAGACACAAAGAGCAACATAAACTCCCCCAACACCCTTCGCTACTCTCTGGAAAGTGGGTGCAAGGAGCAAGACTTTTTTTTTAATCCACAGTGGAATTGAGGCAAACACGTTCATGAAGGTAACTGGACACAAGGGCTGGATAAGGACACTGGCACCCAGAATCCTGGTGGAAAATGTCAGGCAAGAGGGACCCAGAATGCCACCCGACCCACAGGCATGGGGCAAAGCACCCATAAATGTCTTTTGGGTTTGCCTCCTGTTGGTTCAGCAGCTGCAAAGCCGCGCATCCCTGAGCGCAGGGGAAGCTGCTTGGTGTAGGGAGCGCTTGACCAGTTTCCCAGTTTCCCAGCTCTGGGGCTGCCGACTGTCAGGGACCCTGAGCAGTGCTCCAGGCTGACTGCCTCCCCTCTCACAGGCCCATGGATCTCTCCACCACCTGCTGCAGTCAACTTTGGGCACTGCGAGGCCAGAGACCTGGGAAGCAAAATTTAAAACTGTTGGAGTTAGGAGGAGGCACTCCCTAGACATGCAGCTGAAGGGAATCTAGGGAGACAGGTCCTTTAAGGGAAGACCCAGCAGGCTTCCTCTGGGTAGAAATTCCGTAGTCCAGTCTCTAACAGAAAGCACAATACAAAGAAAATGTATATGGGAAGAGTAAGGCTGTGACTCTAAGAAAAAAGAAATCAAAGACTGTCTTCTTACTGTTACCAGTGAATGGCAGGGTTCTTGTCTTCACACAAGAAAGAATTCAGGCATGAGACAGAGAGTAGTGGAAAGTAAAGTAGCAAAGTTTACTAGGGAAGGGATATCCATAAAAGTGGATGGGCACCTCTCCAGACAAAACCTGAGAGAAAGTGCCCAGTCACTCGGACTGGGGGAAGAGTGAGGTTACATGGTTGAGTGGAGAATACACCTGACCAGGCCAGGCTGGTGGCTCAGCAGAGAGGCAGAGTGCTGAATGCACTCTGAATTCACTCTGAATGTGCCACGCCATAACTATTGCATACCTTGAGAAGCTGGTCCCGTGTCGGACAAAGCTGCTTCCATCTGTGAACCAAACTTTATCTGCATTAGTCAGGGGGCTGTCTTTTGGGTCCCTTCTGCTGGCATAGATCAAGTCCATAGTCTCAGTACAGGAGTAGAGGGGGCCACTTTCCCCTGGAACTGGCATTAAAGTAGCTGGGTTTAAAGTAGAGCAATGCCTTATTTTTACCTGAGTGTTTTCCAGAAGAAGGACCTGATATTTTAGTATTCTGCTATCTGTGAGCCAGTGAGATCCCTTTTGCTCTAATAGAGAATTTATTTGATATGAGGTATAAAGGGTGATATCTTGCTCCAATGTGATTTTAGATACCTCCTCTGTCAGCAAGACAGTTGCTGCTATCATCGTTATGGAATGAGGCCACCCTTTGCAACCATGTATAAGGTTTTTAAAAAGTAGATCAGGTTACTTAACAGGTCCCAGATCCTGAGTTAACCCCCTTAAGGTGACTCCCTGCCTCCCAGTAATGTACAGCTGGGAGACTTTTTCTGGGTTTGGCAGTCCTAGCACTGGGGCTTTAGTCATAGCATCCTTTAGCTGAGCAAAGGCTGTGGTTTGCTCTTTCTCCCAAAGGAGGGGGCTCTGCTTTGGCTCCCCATTGAAAGCCTGGTTTAGGAACTGTGTTATTTCCCTCTATCTAGGAACCTGTAACCTGATAGAGAAAAGCTGGAACTGCCCGGAGGTTTGCAGACATAGGAACTTGCTGCATGACCTATATCCTCTCTGGAGCAGGTTTTCTCTCCCCAGGCGTGAGGATCATGGTTAAATAATTAAGACTCTAATGGGCCAGCTATGTTTTGTTTTCCTCTAAATACGTAGTAGCTAGTTTTGCTAGGAAGTTAAGCCAATGCACAAAACTAGAGTCTCAGGCTGGGAAGGGAGACAGACTAACAAATTATTTACATTTAACCATCTACACTTTGGATTATTGTGTACCCCCCTCAAGAGATAAGCCCTTTTAGTCCTCAGTGAGGACCTGTCCAGACAGGTGCAGGACTATCTAAGTTAGCTGTTACTGAAAGCCCTGTTTTTTTTTTGTTTTTTTTTGTTTTTTGTTTTTTTTTGTTTTTTTGGAACTGGCAAGGAGGGCTTTTTATGCTTAATACTATTTGGATAGACTTTTAAGGCCTCGCTGGGTATGTGAGGCCCAGAACTATCCATGGGGTGCTGGAAGAGAATTGCAAGAGATGTGAATCTCCTTTAAGGGAGGCACCCAGTCGACTTGCATTACATGGCTGGACTAGGAGGAGAGCTGAATAAGAGGCTGGTACAAATAGGCAACTTATGTTTCACTGACCCTAGGCTATCTCCTCAGTAGCAGTGGCTAGAGTTGGAAGCTGGGCAGAGGCTGGGCAGAGCCACAGGGTCTGCGGTTCTGAATCAGGAGTCCTTCGACACCTAGGAAAGTTCTGTGTCCAGTGGCTTTGCTCTTGACAGAGCTGACAAAAGGCAGTTTCTGTCATGACAGCTGCTTGCCCAATGCCCTGGCTGCTTACGTCAGAAACAGGTTCTATTTGGGGTGCACTGGCCGTTTTGGGTCTCTTTGACAGCAGATCACCTTGCTAAGCAGCCATTGATTGGCCTGTTGCCTATCCTTACATTGCTCCTGCTGTGAGCTTGCTCCTCATTCTCTTGGTCTCTAATAAAGTAGACCATGGAGGCAGCCTCTATGATGTCGGCCAAGGGGGGTGCTTAACCCAATCCTGATTTTCCAAGTTTTTTTTAAATATCATCAGGGTGACATAGAAAACTAAGGTCATGGGCAAATTCTGACACTTAGTAAAAGTTAAAAAAAACCATGCCCATGAGAAAAACAAACCTTTTAGGTAAGATTAACTGTGGTGACTTGTTTGCATGCTTTGAGGTCATCAGTACAGCTTTCTATCTTTCCCTCAATTTGGTTGAAAAGGGGAGTTCTGTCCACTTACCATGTGCACTGAAAAATCAATCTAGCTGTAACATTATTTCATAGTTTAACCTGTAATTTTTTGGCTATGCTTTTTGGTTCTCTATACTGTGGGCAGGCATTATTACAGAAAAGGTCAATCATCTCTTACATCAGGTCTGGGAATCAAACCACACATCACAGTGGAGAGTCAGGCAGAACAGTAGTAACTTCCTTCGGAAGAGAAAAGAGGAAAAATGAGACAGCGAGTTGGGTCTCTCTGGTTGCTTTGCCTAACTTCTTGCTCCCTTAGGTAAAGCCAGCAGTATCCAGAGTCATCTCCAGCCCCCAGTGAGGAGGGGTATTGAATTAGAAATGGAGAGAAAAAAGCAGCCCTGGGGAGCACTGGCTGTGACTGCATGGGTGAGGCTGGCCATGTAGACTGGAATAGAGTGCAAAGAAAGGCCATGGTCCCCCATTTACAGGGAAGACTGCACACTCCTGGGCCTAGCAGAACAGGCCGTGGGGTTGGGTAGGTGCACCGTTTCACCAAGAGTGCTGGGTACCTCCTATAATTCAGCCAAAGCCAGATCTAATCAGGAATACTGCAATCACTCAGTCAATTAAAAAAGATGGTTAACTTTAGCTCCTTTTCAGATTCAGTCCTCAGCACACAAAAGCTTTTCAAGATGTACCAGAGCTACCAGAAGTTGCAAAGGTTGGAAAACCTTCTACCAGATTGGAAAGGGTTAATGGGTAACAGCTTTTTCCCTTTCTTAGGTGGAGACACCTATGGAATTATCCCTCTCCCTTCCTCTTGGCCTGCGGTATAGGAATGGAGATGAGGAGAACCAAGAGAGGGGGAGGGGGAGGGAGACGAAGAGGAGGAAGGGGGAAAGCAACAGAGGACAACATGTGAGTGACTGCCCTCACATTCCTCCAGAAATATCCAGCCAACTACTCTTCCTAATCACCCTCCTGTTCCTTAAAATCCCTCTGGAATTTCGGCCATATCTAAGCTGTGACTGGGTGGACTCCACATTCTTGGAGAGCTGTGGGGTGCTGGACACTCCATGGTCACTTCCACAGATCTAGTCCTGCTTGAGGGAAGAAATATTGACCTTCAGATGTCTTCTTAAAATCCTTTCGTGGTTGCCAAAATGTTACCGGTGAACAGCAGGGTTCTTGTCTTCACACAAGAAAGAATTCAGGCATGAGACAGAGAGTAGTGGAAAGTAAAATAGCAAAGTTTACTGGGGAAGGTGAAATCAGAAAAGACCCCCTAAAATTTACTCTAAAATGTGGCCCCTTAGAGTTCCCTAGAAATGCTATCCTGGGTGCCACATGCGCTACTGGAATTTGGGGTGCCTTACGATTTCACCACGGGTTTATTACTAAATCCCCAATATCAATAAGCCTGAGAGGGTTCTTGCCTAATATTTAGAGAAGAATTCTAAATACCAGCACAGATAAACGAGGCAGCATGGTACGTTTTAAGCTTTTATTTAGTAAGAAAGGTGCATAAGAGAGTGAGAGCTTTATTTAGGAGAGAGAAGTGATGGGGGTTCATACCTAGCACCAGGAACCAGCCACGTGGATGAGCATCTAGGCCAGGAAGCCTAGAGCACATGGCCCAAAGGCCATGCGCCCTAAAGGCGCAGGGCTACAGCAAGCCCTGTCCTGGCAAGAGGCCAGGGAAGAAGCGCAGGGCCAGAAAAAGCAGCAGAGCACACTGTGCTCTAGACTTTTAACCCACTCCAAAGGGGAGTGGTTAATTAACCTGATTGGCTGGTGGGCACCCCGGTGTGGCCAGGTAGGGGAATGAGGCCACACAGGGGCGTGGCAAAGGCATCAGGTAGGGGCATGAGGTCACACAGGGGCATGGTCTTCCAGTTCACAAATCTGACCAATTTTAACCTGTATGCCCGCCTACTTCATTCCCCCCTCAGAAACTCCAGACCTTAATCTTAATGGGATGTTGATGGGCGTCGAGTCTCCATCTTCTGTAGCTCCTTCTGCTGATTAGGGGTGCAGACCCTGCCTGTTCTTAGTCTGGAAGTCTCTGCCTATCTCATCTGATGAGTTCACTTTATGAGCCAGAGCTCTTTCAGTCACGGGCCTTCTCAGTGTCTCCTGCATGGTCATCATTATTCTCGGAAGCTGCTGGGTTCTGCAGGGTTATTTTAGATACAAATGAAGGTCCATTGTCACTCTGGAGTGACCATGGGAGTCCAACGCATGGCACGATGTCTTTCAACAAGGCTTTAAGCACCTCGTGTGCTTTCTCTGTTCAGGTCGAAAAGGCCTCTATCCATCCTGTAAAAGTAACAATAAAGACTAGAAGGTACCTATAATTGCTTGTTGGGGGCATATTGGTAAATAAAATCAACCTGCCAATCTACACCTGTTTATGTTCCCCTCCTCTGCACAGGAGTCAACAGGGAAGGTGGCCTTACATGTTGAGGGTTATTCTGTAAACACAGAGGCCAAGAGCGAGTCATTTCCTTTATGGTCATATTTGGTCCCTTTCCCCCAAAAGCTTGGGAGACCAGTTGTACTAAGGAATCTCTTCCCAAGTGGGTAGAGTTGTGTAATTTTCCATTAAGTGGCCATTGGTAGCATAATTCTGTGATTTAGCATGCACTATCCATTTACATTTTAAGTATAACCTCGCTGTTGGGCCCATTCATTCTCAGGCTCCATATAGTGAGATTCCTTAGCTGCTTCCACAGATTGACGTATAAGAGCCATTTCCAAACTTTCCTGTGTAGCTGCTCTATCTGCTAATGCGTTTCCCTGGTTAACATAACTATCTCCCTTCTGATGTCCCTTGCAGTGGATGATGATCACTTCTAAAGGCTCCAGTACTGCCTGAAATAGAGCCAATCTCTTTTCCATATATAACAGGGGTCAGCAAGCCCCTCTCTTTCCAGATTGCTGCGTGTGCATGTAACATAAGGAAAGCATATCTGGAATCTATCTACCTATCTATCTAATAAACTTGCTGACCTTTTCCCAGTTGTAAAGCCCTAGTCAATGTAATAAGCTCCGCCTTCTGGCTAAAGTACTGTGTGGTAGTGCTTGGGCTTCCATCATCTGCCTTTCTAACTCCTTCCTTCAAGTAGCTGCTGCCATCAGTGAACCATTCAGCATCTGGATTTTCCAGAGGCTCATCTCGTAGGTTAGGCCTACATCTGCCTACTTCATTCCCCCCTCAGAGACTTCATCCCTTTAATCCTAAGGGGAGTTGATGGCTGTTGAATCATCTCTTCTGTAACTGCTTCCTGCTCATGAGGGCTGTAGTGCAGGCCCTGCCTATCCAGTGTCTGTAAGTCTCTGTCTATCCTGTCTAACAAATTTGCTTTGTGGGTTGGAGCAGTCTTGATCATTGCCAAGGTCTGTGTCCCTGTGTAGTCAGTTACTCCCAGAAGTCAAATTTTAAAGTTTCTGATTGGCTTATAGGAACAGTCAGGAATGTCTTTCACATTCACCTGTGAAGACTTAAGAGGTAGAAGTTTAGTCCTAATTTTACAGAAGTAGTCATGTTTACTAGCACCTGGTCAGGTCCCTTTTATCTAAGCTGAAACTGATCTGAAGAGGATCTTCTTATGAATGGCTTGTTTAGGAATTTCTGATGTTGGAGTTTTTGTCAAAAACTCCTCAATTCCTTGGAACACCTTTGCAGCTCCTCTGTCCAGCACAGTGTCTGTTTCAGAGGCTTTTAAGCAAACACAAGGCTTTAGAATCCAGATACTGGAATCCATAACTCTTGTAGCTACCCTTTTCAGTATGGAGTCTGCGTCAGGGCCTCTTTAAAGCCATATACAAAAGTTTGGAATCCAAATCCTGGAATTCAAGTTCCATAGAATCCTGTCACCAGTAATTCCCAAAATCGGAGCTTTTATTTAGAACCTCCTTAGTTCTCTGGAACAACTTTTGTAGCTACCCTTTTCAGCACGGAGACTGCAACAGGGCGTCTTTAAAGCTATACACAAAAGCCTGGAATCCAAATCTTGGAATCCAAAGTCCATAGAACTTTGCCATTCTCAGAAATCTCTTCAGCTGCCTTTAAATATCTGACCCTATGTTAAAACATCAAATATCTAAAAACACAGGCAATGGAATCTGACACTTAGACATAGCTAGACTTATGATTTATACTATCACACAATCTATCTATACTATCACCACAATAGAGCAAAGCAAACCTTTGGGATTAAGTCTTTCCATTATATTTACTACTGTAGCTCTTTTGAGAAGACATTCTACATGGGAAGTTAGTACACAGTGACTCCTGTTGTTAATTTAACAATTAACACTCTTACATGTGACTCCAGTGATCACCCAAGGCTCTTGACATGAGCTGCCTAGGCCATGGAAGCCTTCTGAGTTCCACAAACTCCCTCAGTATTCAAACAAGGCCATACACAAATGAAAGTTTTCTCCTCCCTCCGGAGAAAAGTCCACCCTTCAATGGCCACTCTTTTCCACTGGGATCTCACCCAGGGAGGTTCTCCACGTAGAGACCTTCTGCACAAGTATCCTGGCTTTCCATGCCTGAAATGCTCTTCTGGGCTTTCCAGCCAGACCAGAATGCCTTTAGGGCTGATCTTGACATCACTGAGTGCTACTCAAAGCCATCGCCACTCTATAAGTCCGCTGTATAGACTGCTTCCCATGTTGGAGCATTTATTTCTCTTTGGCTTTATTACACTTAATCCTATTGACATGATCACTCTAACACTTAATCCCACCTATATGATCACTTTAAAACTTAGGATGTTAACATTACGGTCTAGCCCCAAAGGGATTTGCAATCCCATAGCAATTTTTAACTGTACCCTTAGAAGTAACTTCGTAAGAATGCATGCAGAATTATATCACTTTACAGTCTCTCTGTAGGACCTGAGAAAATAAAAACAGACACAGCTCTTCGAGAGCTTAGTTATTTTTAAGTATTTTACATGGATATACTGTGTTAGCTACAATTCCTTAATCAGATACAGCTGAAGGGTATCCCAATTATTAAGTGTGGATCTTCTAGGGAGTCTCCAAAAGAGCAGATATAGAACTGCCCATACTTAAATTACTGGGGACAAGAGGTGAACATGGCTAAGCCTTGGCCTACTTATATTTCTGATCATTTACCTTAACCTGTAATCCAGCATTTTAGTGCTACTATGGCTGTTATGAGGTTTAGTATATATACAGCACACCAAGGAGATAAAAACCACTCAGCCTGAGAAAATGTCATTTCAGACTGTTATAATCCTGCCTCAGAAACTAAAATAAAAAAAGGTAAAATAAAAAAAGTCCTGAAGTCAAAATTACACCACCTAATCATGCTAATACTGCCTCAGAGCGAAAATAACAAACAAGGAGATAACCGTCTGAGGTCGAAAATAACAAACGCCTAGCCATGCTAATACCGCCTCAGAGCGAAAATAACAAACAAGGAGATAACCGTCTGAGGACGAAAATAATAAATGCCTAGCCATGCTAATACCACCTCAGAACGAAAATAACAAGGAAAAGAGAACTGTCTGAGGTCGAAAATAACAAACTAGCTATGTATGCTAATTTTGCTTCAGGAACGAAAATAACAAAAATGTTAATAACATGACTTAATGCTGCTATATAATAAAAATGATATATAACATATACATACATGTTATGTGTATGTTATATATAACACCTATATATAGTATGTACATACACAGATACACCCTACACATGTGCTATATAAATCATGATTTGAAATGCATAGCTCTATTAACCAGGCATGCAGCATTTATATATATACATACACCCCATACACATGCTATATATATAAACTATGTATATATATGCAAAAAAAACAATATAAATCATTATATGACCTAGAATATATAGTGATGTTAACTACCTATATTAACTATATATGTAGCATATATCTATACACATACAAACTCATACATAGGCTATACATATACTATATATACAATACAATGCAAATTATACTAATATTATCTGAAATATATATCTATTGACCAGGCATGTAGCATGTGTATATACATAATATATATATTATTTGAACTATATATCATTATTAACCAGGAATGTAGCATGTGTAAATGCATACACACTACACATGATATATATACTATGTATATATACATAATATAATATAAATCATAATATTGTCTAGAACACCTAGCTATGCATGTATATACACAAATACCCCACCTATGCTATATGTATTATATATGATAGCTATTACAATTTAAATCATAATATGATCTAAAATATGTATCTCCATCCACCAAGCATGGTACTATGTGTATATACCTATACCCACTACACCTATGCTGTATATATGCTGTATATATACACAATAGAAATCATAATGATTTAAAATACATACATATATTAACCAAGCATTGCAGCATGTGTACATACATATACACATCACACCTATGCTTTATATCCCTATTAACCAGGCATGTAGCATATATACACACCACACATGCCATACATATATTGTATATATACATATACACACTACATTTATGCTGCATACACACATACCATATACCATAATAGTATGTGTATATACATACACACTACACATGTATATGCACAATACAACATAAATCAAAATATAATCTAGAACACATGTCTATATTAACTAGCTATATTAACTATATTAACTATGTATGTAGCATGTATACACAAATACCTACCCCTCACATATGATATATATATATATATAATAGCTATCACAATATAAATCATAATGTGATCTGAAATATATATATATATATATCCACCAGGCATTATAGCATGCATATATACATATACATGCGACACCTATGTCGTGTATATATATATATACTACATATATACATAACACATTATAAATCATAATACAATCTAGAATACATATCTATTAATCAGGCATGTAGGTGTACATACACATGCACAACACCTATGCTGTATATACATACTGTATATATATAATATAAATCATAAAGATTTAAAAAATATATATTAACCAAGCATTGTAGCATGTGTATATACATATACACCACACCTATGCTTTACTGTATACACACATACCATATACCATACAATAAATCATAATAGTATGTGTATATACATACACACTACACATGTATATGCACAATACAACATAAATCAAAATATAATATAGAATACATGTCTATATTAACTAGCTATAGTAACTATATTAACTATGTATGTAGCATGTATACACAAATACCTACCCCTCACATATGATATATATAATAGCTATCACAATATAAATCATAATGTGATCTGAAATATATATATATATATCCACCAGGCATTATAGCATGCATATATACATATACATGCGAAACCTATGTTGTGTATATATATACTACATATATACATAACACATTATAAATCATAATACAACCTAGAATACATATCTATTAATCAGGCATGTAGGTGTATATACACATGCACAACACCTATGCTATATATATATATATATATATATATCATATATGTACTATATATACAATATAAATCATCTGAAATATATATCTCTATTAACCAGACATGTAGCATATATATATATATATACACACTGCCCCTATGCTGTACATATAATATATATATACTATACATATACGTATAAAATACACTATAAATCATGTAATAAAAATGACTTAAAATATGCAACTCTTTTGACCAGGCCTGTAGCACACATATATCACACTTATACTATGTATATATATCATATATATACAACACAATATAAATCATAATGATTTGCATTAACCAGGCATGTCACACATACACATATATATCTATGCCACAGATATATATATATAAAATACAATATAAACCATATAATAAAGACTTAAAATATACAACTCTATTAACCATTCATGCTGCCACGCACACACACACACGCATATTATATATATATATATATATATCCTATACTTATGCATAAAATGGATTAAAAGATGTGGCTCTATAAACCAAGCATACCACACACACACACACATATATAATACACTATAAATCCTATACTAAAATGGCTTAAAAGATACGGCTCTATTACCCAGGTATATAGCACATGATGGGCCATGGGGGCCGCCATCTTGGGGCGGAGTCTGTTGCCCTTCTTCCTGTGAGGGCAGAAGTTCCTATAGTGGGCCGCCATCTTGGGGCAGAACTCCCAAACTCTGTCAGGAAGTAGTGCATCAGCCATGTTTAAAACTCCTCCCTGATGCTCACACGTTCCTAAGCAACCAAAATCAATTCACCAACTTGAAATTAACATTTGAACCACACGTTTCCAAGCAACCAAATCAATTCATCAGCTTGAAATTAGCATGTGAAAGCTTATTTGCTACTGCCCGGGATTGAGAAGTTTCAAACATTTTAGCCACTGATACTAGTTAAGACTTAGCCCTAGAAGGCAGGTAAATTGTTTTTGAAACACACTAATATCTCTTTGCGCTAGCAACATCACCCAAGAGAAAAAAATTCCTTAAAGCCAAAACTACCAAAGAAACTCTATTAGAGTCTTCCCTTCTTGAAACTACCAGCAAAACGTGACTAGGTTGCACGTCTGCGAGCCACTGCTGGCCAAACCGGCCTTATGGAGCTCAGCAGGGGTCGTACGCACCCCTAGGGTGCGGCGGGTCGCAAGCCGCCTGCGGGCAGGCTCGACCCCACAGACCGCAGCCTGAGCCCGTGCTTGCTCTGAGCGAGCTGCAGCAGGCTGCGCACGCTCCCGAGCTGTGGCGCGTCGCCGCCTGCGGGCAGGCTCGGCCACAGAGAACCCAGCCTGAGCTCGTGCCTGCTCCGAACCAGCTGCAGCAGGCTGCGCGCGCTCCCATGAGCTGCTGCAGGCAGCCTCTGCTTCTGGGACGCTACCGCCATGTTGAGTGCGGCCCCGGGAACCCTGCACGAGCCGCACAGGTTCCCGCTGAGCAGCTGCAGGTCACTGCATTTGGAGCCCAGGTGCAGGAAAGCCACGCTGGTCGGCCATGTTCTAAAGGGCTGGCGTGAATCACGCTTGCCCTTGCTGGGCTGGCAAGGCCCCACTGGGGACTCAGCGCGAACCGCCCTTGAGACCCCAGCACGGGAAAGTTGCACACGGCGCCTGGATCTGGTGCTGAGCCTGGGGCAACCTCGGGCCACAGACCTGGCCTTTGACCATCTGCCCCACGACCAACACCAGGGCCAGAGAAAAAGACGCACCACTCCCGCAGCAAAGTTCATGAAAGCAACACACCAGGGCAGGTGCTTCTGAGCCGTGCGGGAAAGCACCAACCAAGAAGGAAAAGAGAGAGGGTGTAGGCAGAGAGATGGAGTCAGAGCCATAGTGAGTTCACCACCACCATGCTGTCTAGTTTTAAAATTTAATCCTTTTTTTAAAAATTATAAATCCCTTAAAAATTTCATATTTTATATCTCTTCGTGGTTTCCATATGAAATCGGAAAAGACCCCCTAAAATTTACTCTAAAATGTGGCCCCTTAGAGTTCCCTAGAACATGGCTGATGCACTACTTCCTGACAGAGTTTGGGAGTTCCGCCCAAGATGGCGGCCTCCTATAGGAACTTCTGCCCTCATGGGTGTCACATGCGCTACTGGAATTTGGGGTGCCTTACGATTTCACCACGGGCTTATTACTAAATCCCCAATATCAATAAGCCCGAGAGGGTTCTTGCCTAATATTTAGAGAAGAATTCTAAATACCAGCACAGATAAATGAGGCAGCATGGTACGTTTTAAGCTTTTATTTAGTAAGAAAGGTGCATAAGAGAGTGAGAGCTTTATTTAGGAGAGAGAAGTGATGGGGGTTCATACCTAGCACCAGGAACCAGCCACGTGGATGAGCATCTAGGCCAGGAAGCCTAGAGCACATGGCCCAAAGGCCATGCGCCCTAAAGGCGCAGGGCTACAGCAAGCCCTGTCCTGGCAAGAGGCCAGGGAAGAAGCACAGGGCCAGAAAAAGCAGCAGAGCAAACTGTGCTCTAGACTTTTAACCCACTCCAAAGGGAGTGGTTAATTAACCTGATTGGTGGGCACCCCGGTGTGGCCAGGTAGGGGAATGAGGCCACACAGGGGCGTGGCAAAGGCATCAGGTAGGGGCATGAGGTCACACAGGGGCGTGGTCTTCCAGTTCACAAATCTGACCAATTTTAACCTGTATGCCCGCCTACTTCAAAGGGACATCTATAAGAACAGATGGGCACCTCTCCAGACAGAACCTGAGAGAGAGTGCACAGTTGCTTGGACTGGGGGAAGAGTGAGGTTACATGTTTGAGTGGAGAATACACCTGACCAGGCCAGGCTGGCAGCTCAACAGAGAGGCAGAGTGCTGAATGTGCCGTCCAGTTGAGGCCCTGCAGGGATTTTCAGGGAGATGGATCTTTGTATTCACACACCTCCTCCTGAAACAAAAGACTTTATGGATATAAATAGAAAACTCCTGGCCGGCACTAGCCTAATCCTCTGCCTTCAGTGCCAGCACACTGGGTTCTAGTCCTTGTCGGGCGCCGGATCCTGTCCCAGTTGCCTCTCTTCCAGGCCAGCTCTCTGCTATGGCCAGGGAGTGCAGTGGAGGATGGCCCAAGTGCTTGGGCCCTGCACCCCATGGGAGACCAGGAGAAGCACCTGGCTCCTGCAATTGGATCAGAGTGGTGCACTGGTGGCAGCACACCAGCCGTGGTGGCCATTGGAGGGTGAACCAACAGTAAAGGAGGACCTTTCTCTCTGTCTCTCTCTCACTGTCCACTCTGCCTGTCAAAAAAATAAAAATAAAAATAAAAAAAACCCCTATCTGAGTTTTCTCCCTGAAGTTATCAGACAGGGGGAAGTCTGGTGCCGCCCCCATTAGAGGAAGGGCAGGGAGGGTTTTTGAAGTGCAGATACTGGGCTGCACCTAGAAAGTTATCAAGCAGAAGGGGCAGGGAACCCTACCTGGCAGGTTATCAGGTAGGAGGGGGCAGGGCAGGATGTGAACACTGGGCTGCCCCTGAAACATTATTAGGATGACTTTGAGATGCATATGCTGGACATAGATGTCTTCTCTTTAGGCCTTTGCCACACACACATAAGCTCATATCTGACTTCCTACCTAACATTACTGCAGCCTAGAATTTAATATGACTTCCTTATTTTTCTTTGAGTTTCTGAAACTGTATGAATTATTCCATACCATGCTTTACACTTTACACCTTTAAGAATACTTAGAATGGGCCAGCACTGTGGCTCACTTGGTTAGTCCTCTGCCTGCAGTGCCAGCATCCCATATGTGTGCTGGGTTCTGGTCCTGGTTGCTCCTCTTCCAGTCCAGCTCTCTGCTGTGGCCTGGGAGGGAAGTGGAGGATGGCCCAAGTACTTGGGCCCCTGCACCCAAAGGGGAGACCAGGAAGAAGCACCTGGCTCCTGGCTTCGGATTGGCAGAGTTCTGGATTTAGTGGTCATTTGGGGGGTGAACAAATGGAGGGAAGACATTTCTCACTTTCTCTCTCCCTAACTAACTCTATCTATGATATATATATATATATATATATATATATATATATATATATAAAGAATATTTGGAATAAAAACAGATATATTAATTTTTATTTTCCAAGCCATGAAGAATTTTAAAAAGTGTAATAATGACAGCTAAAAATCAGGGAAATGCAAATCAAAACCACAATGAGGTTTCACCTCACCCCGGTTAGAATGGCTCACATTCAGAAAACTACCAACAATAGATGCTGGAGAGGATGTGGGGAAAAAGGGACACTAACCCACTGTTGGTGGGAATGCAAGCTGGTTAGGCCACTATGGAAGTCAGTCTGGAGATTCCTCAGAAACATGAATATAACCCTACCATACAACCCAGCCATCCCACTCCTTGGAATTTACCCAAAGGAAGTCAAATTGACAAACCAAAAAGCTGTCTGCACATTAATGTTTATTGCAGCTCAATTCACCATAGCTAAGACCTGGAACCAACCCAAATGCCCATCAACAGTAGACTGGATAAAGAAATTATGGGACATGTACTCTACAGAATACTATACAGCAGTTAAAAACAATGAAATCCAGTCATTTGCAACAAGATGGGGGAATCTGGAAAACATCATGCTGAGTGAACTAAGCCAGTCCCAAAAAGACAAATATCATTTGTTTTCCCTGATTGGCAACGACTAACTGAACACCAAAGGGGAAACCTGTTGAAGTGAAATGAACTCTATGAGAAACTATGACTGGATCAAATCTTGTCTGGACGGTTGATATACAATGTAAATCTTTTCCCATTTTAGTATTTCTTGACGTTGTTTGTTATTGATCTAGTACTATTGGTTGAACTCTGCAATTAACACACAATTATTCCTAGATGTTTAAATTTCAACTAAAAAGTAATCCCTGTTAATTTAGGAGAGAGGGAAAAAGAAAGGGAGGCTATGTACAATTTGGGCAAACTCAATCGGACCTGCCCCAAACGATGGAGTTAGAAATGTGCCAGGGGAACATAATACAACCCCAGCAAGGTGGCATGTACCAAGTCATGTCACTGGCTCAAGTGATCAATTTCAGTTCACAATTGATCACACTGATAGGTCTAGGAGTAAAAGGGATCACACAAGCAAGACTAGTAACTGCTAATACTAACAGATAGAACTAAAAAAGGGAGAGACTGATCCAACATGGGAAGTAGGATACACAGCAGACTCATAGAATAGCAGATATCCTAATAAATCACTCTGGCCTCAGAATCAGCCCTTATGGCATTAGGATCTGGCTCAAGAACCCATGAGAGTATTTTTGGCATGGAAAGCCAAGACACTCTGGGAAAAAAAAAAAAAAGAAGAAGACATAAATGAAAGATCTCTGCGAGTAAGATCCCAACGGAAGGAACAGGGCCACCAGAGAAGGAGGTGCCTTTCTCCGAAGGGAGGAGAGAACCTCCACTTTGACAATGACCCTGTCAGAACAAGATCCAAGTCGGTGAACACTAAAGGCTTCCATAGCCTCAGCAACTCATGACTACAGCCTAGGGAGATTGCTGACGCCATAAACAAGAGTGGCAAATTGTTAAATCAACAACAGTAGTCACTGTGTACCTACGGCCCATGTATGATCTGTCCTTAATGTGTTGTCCAAGGTGAAGTAATGCAATAACTAGGACTGAAACAGTATTTCTGCATTTTGTGTCTCTACGCGGATGCAAACTGACAAAATCTTTGCTTAATATATACTGAATCGATCTTCCGTATGGAAAGACAATTGGAAATGATAAAAAAAAATTGGAAGTTACATAAAAATCAATCAATTAAAAAATAATATCATGTAGGATCTCTGTCCCTAATGTGCTGTACAACGTGATTTAAAGCTACAACTAGTACTCAAAGAGTATGCTTCACTCTAGGATGCTATGTGAGGGCAAATGGTTTAAAATCTTTTCTTAACACATACTAAACTGAACTCCTGTATACAAAGAGAATTAAAAATGAATCTGAATGGGAATGAAAGGGGAGGGGGAGTGGGTAAGGGGGAAGGGTAGCGGGAAGTAGGGGAGGTATGGGTGGGAAAGTCATTGCAATCCACAAGTTGTACCTTGGAAATTTATATTCTAAATAAGAAAAAAAAATAATGACAGCTAAAAAATACCCTAGCATTTCCAAGAATAGATAATTTGATGTTTGCATATATAAAATTTGATGCTGAACGTCTGACCTGTCCATGCTGCAACATGCGTAAAAAGGATGCTGTACTTACCAAGTGTTTTCATGTGTTCTGCTTTGAGTGTGTGAAGTCACGCTATGACACCCGCCAGCGCAAATGTCCCAAGTGTAATGCTGCTTTTGGTGCCAATGATTTCCATCGCATCTACATTGGTTGAACCAAGTTATGAGAAGAGAAGCTGACTAGACAGGCACTTATTCATTAACCACCAGACCTCTACCTCTTCTCTCCTTGACAGTTTGTCTGTCAACTACCTTTCCTCTATAGACTTTATGTCCAAGCTCTCCTCTCCAATAGCTAGGTGACTTCAGGGGACAGGACTGGTAAATGCAAGTCTTGGGTTTTAGAATGAATTAGAAACAAACAATTCTTATTTTTTGTCACTACCAGCTTTGTTTATTTCCGGCTTTTAGACTTTTTAACATTTTCTTCTTCAGGCCCATCATTCCTCCTGAAGAAGTTACGTTGGTATTTTTTTGACATGGAAAGGGAACAAAGTGGAAACAACACTATTTTGGGGGAGTGATCTTTTAGAAGTAAGCTATTTATGGGCACAAACTTTTCTTGATTTGGGTAGTATACTTTTTGTAAACTTAGATTATAAAATAGTATAGTTGTACTACTCTTTCCTGGATGGTTTGAAGCCTTAATGAAATTATGTCCAGGATAATTCAATCCATTTCCCCTTTACTAGCAAAGTATCTTTAAAGGTCAGCTGCCTTCCTTGTTGAAGTTATTTAAGTTTTGAATTCAGCTACTTGACGTCTTTGAATTTCTTGAGGCCAGAATAATGTCAAATGATATAACACCCTTTGTCTTCTGATGAAATCAAGATTGGAGAGGATTGGGGGAGCAAAACTAAGAAGGTGAAGAGATTTTTCTGGGTCCTCTGGGAACCCAACACAGAGAGGCCTCAGGGAGCCATGAGTTACTCTCATCCTCTTCTCCACAGGGGTTCTTGTAATCCCTGTCTTCCTGAAGATCCTCTGTAATGTTTTGTGGGACTTTATACTGCACAAGCTTCAATTAAAGCAGGACTCAGTTTGCAAAAAAAAAATAATAATAAAAAATAAAATTTGATGCTGAAAGATGCCATTTTTATCTAATTATTTCAAGAAGAATAATACAAAATGTGTTATAAAATTTCTATATAACAGTATGTGTGGTATAATAGTTATTCTACATTTACCATATACTTGATTTTTCTGGAAAAAAATGCTTTATGCAGAAATTTCATATCCAGGATCACATTAAAAAGATGTTGATCATATGAAAATGTTAGTCAGATCTAGTAGGGCACGCAATAAAAATTATTTCACAGACGTACTGAGCTCTTTAAACTTAATAATGTGTGACTCCTTCATTCCCTCTGCTGAAATGAAATGAAACTCAACAGTAAAGACAGAGATTATTTTAAAAAGCAAATTAGGACTATCTCATTCAAAGGATAGTAGAACTTATATCAACAATCTAAAAAGTTGCCATTAAAATTTAATTGTAATATTCATGATGATTGTTGGTACAATTTTCTATATTTTTGGACCGCAATCCCTAGTCCTGTGGATCCTGTAACCACAGCTGTGGAAATTCCCAATGCGGCCAATAAAGGAATAAACTGAACAGCTCGCCTTTGCCTTCCTGCAATATAACAGGTTTTTTCAGTACAGAAAGAGCCATGATAAGGTGTGAGATAACATCCTTAGCAGCTTCTCCTATATGGGGGGAGGCAAAGATAAAGCCACTGTAGGTGTCTATAGAGACATGACGATACTTTAGTTTGCCAAATTTTGGGAAGTGTGTGACACCCATTTGCCACACTTGATTAGGGAGAAGACCATTTGGATTGACTCCCAAATGTGGTACAGGTTGGCTTGTAACGCATGAGTGGCATCCTTTGACTATTTTACAAGCCTGTTCTCGTGACATTTTACAAAATAAATGCAGAGATTGATCATTTAAGTGATGTAACCTATGCAAGTTTTGAGCTTTCTGCACTGTGCCCACAGTTGTGGGGAAGGTAAGCCTTGGAAAGCATCTACCTGGGCATTACCTTCTGAGTTTTGAGCTTTCTGCACTGTGCCCACAGTTGTGGGGAAGGTAAGCCTTGTAGCAGCATCTGCCTGGGCATTACCTTCTGAGAGTGATCCTGGTAGACTTGTGTGTGCCCTAATATGTCCCAAATAGAAGGGCTGTTGTCTTTCTTGTATTAGATTTTGGATTTGTATAAACAAGGGCAGAGCATTGGAAGTTGTTTTAAGAAAAGGAGAAGTTTCAAGCAACGGAACGGAGTGAGCTGCATATGCACTATCAGTATAAATATTTACAGCTTGACTGGAAAACTGTGTAAAGACTTGAAGTATGGCATACAGCTCAACCAACTGGGCCGACTGATAAGATGTTTTAAAAACATGGGAATGCTTGTCTGCCACAAAGGCAGCCATCCTGCTGGACGACCCATCTGTAACAATAGATGTGGCTGGAAAAAGTCCATCAGAACCTATAGGAGGACAGCTAAGCACAGAACCAACAATGCTTTAGTTTTATGAGCAGCAAATCTGATATATAAAACTGTGGATGACAAAAGACTTTAAGTTGCCACGTTTAAAATTATAAACTCATTATAAACTCAACAAGAGGCACTTGCTTACTTTCACATAGCATTTTTGAAAGCACCTGTAGGATTTTACAGAACATTTAACCCTTTAGGCCTCTGTGGCTTTCTCATTAAGATCCAAGATTTCTTTCATAACCTTCTGTGACTTTCACACACCCTCTTCAACTCACTTGAAACATTCCATCATTTTCATTCCAGTCTAGAGTAAACTAGCCATCAGGATAAAGTCAATCTTACAAACCTTCTCCTTTCTTTATTTAAAATAACTCTTTCCTTTTAACCTTCCTTACCAAATGCACATTTCTATAACATTTTTAACACAAATTTAACATGTTGAGTATACAAGAGTTTACAATAAATTATCAGTTACACCTAAATGACTTAAGATGCTGATATGATATATCTCTACTTGAATTCAATTAAAATTAAAATTACATTCATCTAAAACAAGTACTAATTACCCATTGTTATTTCATTGAGTACTGATTACCAGGAAACCTGTTAAAATACCCTTGAGCTGACTTGGGGGTTATTGTACTGGCCTATACCTCGCAAATTGTGAGAGATGCAGTCAGAGGCCAATGCGCCAGCCAATGATCTTGAGATATGACTGTGGCATCTGCCCCTATATCCAAAATGCCCTTGAAATTCTTTCCTTCAATAGTAAGGGTTAACACAGGCCTATTTTTGTAATTGGCTGGACCCAATAAGCATCCAAGGAGCCCAAAGGGGTAATGCCTCGGGGCCTGGAAGAATTTCAGGATGTAGTTCCAGTAATTAAAGGGAGAAGAACCAGTTGTGCTAGACGGGTGCCCTGTGGAATGACAGCTACTCCATTAATAGCGGCTGCTAGGATTTTTATCTCCCCGGTAAAGTCACCGTCAATAATACCGGGAAAAACTTGAGGGTGGCTGATGCTCAGCCAAGAATGAAAGCACGCTGGCGCCATGGCTCAACAGGCTAATCCTCCGCCTTGCGGCACCGGCACACCGGGTTCTAGTCCCGGTCGGGGCCCCGGATTCTGTCCCGGTTGCCCCTCTTCCAGGCCAGCCCTCTGCTGTGGCCCGGGAGTGCAGTGGAGGATGGCCCAAGTGCTTGGGCCCTGCACCCCATGGGAGACCAGGGAAAAGCACCTAGCACCTGGCTCCTGCCATCGGATGAGCGCGGTGCGCCGGCCCCAGCGCACCATCCGCGGCAGCCATTGGAGGGTGAACCAACGGCAAAGGAAGACCTTTCTCTCTGTCTCTCTCTCTCACTGTCCACTCTGCCTGTCACAAAAAAAAAAAAAAAAGAATGAAAGCACAGGTACCGGAAGGCAAGGGGCCCTACACACCTGTAGGGATAATTTGTGGGCCCTGGGTGGAATCTAATATTGTATTGGAGGCAGCACAGAGGTCCAGTCCTACGCTACCTGGGTTTGTTCATTGGAGGGAGGCAATTGCTGAGGCATTTGTTGGGCCTGAGCCTGGGAGGGGACAAACCATACTGCCCCAGGGTTTGTACTTTGAGATACCGGGGCCAGGGGCTGGCCCCTCTGGGAGTTTCCCAGGATGCAAGGAGGGAGCGGTTGTCCTGAAGAATTAGTCTTTGACCTACATTCATTTGCCCAGTGATAACCCCTATGACATTGGGGGCATGGGGTGGAGGGGAGTGGCCTGTCTGGGGGAGATGGAGCCTTGCCTTGGGCCTTGGGCCTGCTTGATAAGGCTATTGGACATTGGCGGGCAAAATGTCCAGGCTGTTTACAGGCATAGCAAGTGGAGGTCCCCGTGGAGGGATTTTGGGTCAATTTGAGTGCAGCCCCAATTGCCAAGCCCATGGTATGGGCCGATCCCACACCAGCGCAGAGCCTTACATATTCTGAAAGATCATCCTTATGTTTATGAGGCCGAAGAATATCTTTACAAGCTGGGTTGGCATTTTCAAAGGCAAGGTGCGTAACAAATGCACTTCCATTTTCTCCTGGACCAACTAGTCTCTCAGCTGCAACATTAAGGCACGAGACAAAATCACTATAAGGCTCGTCAGGCCCCTACTGAATCTTAGCCAAAGAGGCGGTGAGTGCTCCCCTTTGAGGAAGTTTTCTCCAAGCCCCTAGTCAGGCAGAGTTGATCTGCACCAGAAGTCCATCAGGGAACTGGGCTTGTGAATTGTTGGAATCATATGGGGCATCTCCCAAAAATTTTTGAGGGTCCAATTTTTAGATGAAGTTTTAGCAGAATTTTGCTGGGCTATTTCTTTGCAAATATGAACATAGTCGGCCCTCCACAGAACATAGTCACCTCCATTGAGAGCGGCTCTGGCGAGGAAGTCCCAATCATTAGGTGTAAGCCACCGGGCACTCTGGCTTTTCAGTAAGGCTTGGGTATACGGAGCAGTGGGGCCATATTGGGTGCAAGTAGTTTTAAGTTTTTCAATAAATCGGAGACTAAGTTTTTTATAGATTGGCGGTTGTTCATTACCAGGTACTTGATTGGGGTCCTGGTCTTCATCCTCTGACTCAGGTTCTTCACTATCTTCCCTGGAGTGTGGGGGGGTGAATTTTCCTCAGCCTCATTTTCCCCATCAGCGGCAGGCTTGGAGCGACTTTCGGCTTGTCTCCTGGTTACAGGAAAAGCTAGAAGGGGTTGGGTTTGGGACCTGACTTTACCTTGTTTAGGTTTTGTGAGGGACTGCTCTAAGGCAAGGCGGCGGAGCTCCTCATCAAGGGATTTTATTTCCTTAAGGAGCTGGATGTGTTCTTGTCTGTGCTGAAGTGACTGTCGCAAGGCCAACAAGTCAGGCACGGGAGGGTTAAGGTCATAGAGAGCAGGGCACAAATGCGAGGGTGAGGGCAAGTATTGTACGGCAGGGATTTTTAACATTTGGGGGCCTATCAGAATCATGATACTGTGCAACCTCTTCCTCTAGAACAGCTTCCTCGTCTGGGTCTAATTTGTCTTGGATTGCAGGATATAACTGGCTCGTCCCATTGGGAAGGGCTGAAATGGGCTCCTTGATTTCATCTTTGGGGTTATCATCAGTGGAGGGTGTATCCAGAATGACAGATGGGCATTCAGATGCGGGTCAGGAGGATTGCTGTAGCATCTCCTCACCATCCCTTACTAGGGCATTAATAGTCTTATCTAGGTGACGGGTTTTTAGACTGTCATTAATCAGGTTCCAATATGAAAAAACCATAATGGGCACCTTTGCAGGCCCAAAGGTTTCATGAAAATCCTTTAAACAACTTCCAACTCTTTCCCATTTGACCTCGTCAATTGTTCCTTCCTTGGGGAACCAGGGACACAATTTTTCTACCTACTCAAAAAATGCATTTATATCCTTATTTTTAACCTGAACTCCTCATGTCTTGAGGGCCTCCCTGAGACCCGAAATGAACATTTCCTGTGACGATAATGCCTGTACCATGGCCATCACTTACCTTGCGCCGGCTTCACTCCTCAGCGTCGACCAATGCTAATGATCTTGGGTGGGCAATTCCGAGCCGGTTGCACAATCACTTGGATCCAAGTTTTCCTCCTGGAAGGCGGCATTCCTCCAGTCTTACAGGCACTCGAACCCCAAGGGCTGCACTCGAGCCCCATGTTGTGCACCAGTTGTCCCATCCCGTGGGACGTCAACTGGGGCCAAGTACCTAGAATGGGGAATGAAAGGGACAGGAGACACAAAGATGGCAGCAAGACATGTCCTGATCAAGCTGCAAATTTTATTTTTCAACCACACACTTATATATCATAAAGGCAGGGTGTTGGGCAGGGGAAGGAGGGGTGTTTAGGAGGGCAGGACATTGGGCGGGGAAAAAGGGGGAGCTTATCTTGTAGCTGCAATGCTAGTGCAAGTAGGGGAAAGGTTACAAGGTCTTAAGGCACAAGGTCACACAAGGTTGCGTTATCAGTACTCTCTGGTCTGGGCTGTTTTAGCCCTGCCTCAGTAGTTTTCCACTAAGAGGCCACATGCTGCGTGGTCCCCGACAGTAAACAATACTGCATGAAATAGTAAATATAACTCTATGCCTGAAGCAATGAGACAAAACACAATGTGCCAAAATAATGCAAGCTTTTTAACCAATAGACTTCAGAAAACCAGCATGAAATAAAAATGATCACTGGTAAAATCAAATGTAAAAGATTTCATTGAACATTCAACACCTAGACAGTCCTCCATACTTCCAATGTTTTCTACAATCATTCATGCATTTCATCTTTTTTCTTTCATTCGTTTTTTGTTCTTTTCTTAGTGGGCAGCAGTAACATAGGGAGGACAGTGACTGCCCTCATATTTCTCAGACTTCTAAGTACACTTCCTTCAGTCCATCTGTTTTAAATCCAGACTTAGTGCATAGTCACCTCTTAATGGTGCAAATGGGAATAATTGCATAGGATTCCTACATTTTAATTTGAATTCACCCCAACTCTTATTTTTATTGATACTTTTAGATATTTTCAAAATTCTGTAGTTGAAAATTGCCTCTTCTCTCTCTATAATAAAATGCTATGTATAGCTAAATAATACATTATAAATTTCACAGGCTCGAACTCATGACCATTCCATTTCTATCCACAATTTATGAAATTCTACATTTACTGCTCCTAGGTCATGAAAAGTAATGTGATCCTTTAAAATGGGTTGAATTTAGATCACGTTAATAAATTTAGACAGCAAAAACTCGGTGGAAACTAAAGATGGGAATTACAGGTAAAACCTTAGTCCTCAAAGTTTTCCAACTTGAAGAACTGAGCCTGCCTGTTGTCATCTTAGTGCTTAGATCAGTTTTTTTGTGTGTTTTTATTTTTCATTCTTCATCCATTTGTTGTATGTTTCATTCTAAAATTAGCTTTACCCTTGTGAGTTTAGGTTTATGATTTGAATCACTAAAGCACTCCTGTGTTAGTTGTGTTAGTAAGTGCCTCCAAACATTTCCCTGCACACTCTAATTTTCTAGGAACCAGACTCAGCAAGGAAAGGCCAGCTGCCTTTGATGTTATCCTTGTTGTTTAGAGACACAAAAGAGAGAGTTCTATATTTGCATAGTGAACAAAGTGGAAGTTATGGCCAAATACAGGGTCTCTCATAAAAATATTTTTCAAAGTTTAATATTAGTACTTAATTTATAAATATTAGGGTTTTAAAGAAGATTTTTTTCTTTTTTTTCTTTTTTTTATTATAAAGCTTTTATTTAAAGAATATAAATTTCCAAAGTACAGCTTATGGATTACAATGGCTTCCCCCCCCATAACTTCCCTCCCACTCCCAACCCTCCCCTTTCCCGCTCCCTCTCCCCTTCCATTCACATCAAGATTCATTTTTCAATTCTCTTTATATACAGAAGATCAGTTTAGTACATATTACATAAAGATTTCAAGTTTGCCCTCACATGGCAACACAAAGTGAAAAATACTGTTGGAGTACCAGTTAGAGTATTAATTCACAATGTATAGCACATTAAGGACAGAGATCCTACATTTTATATATATATATATATATATATATATATATATATTTAAATTGATTAATTTTCTATGCAATTTCCAATTTATCACCAAGGTTTTTTTTTTCATTTACAATTATCTTTATATACAGATGATCGATTCAGTATATACTAAGTAAAGATTTCATCAGTTTGCATCCACACAGAAACACAAAGTGTAAAAATACTGTTTCAGTACTAGTTATAGCATTACTTCACATTGGACAACACATTAAGGAAAGATCCGTCATGAGACGTAAGTACACAATGACTCCTGATGTTGATTTAACAATTTGACACTCTTGTTTATGGGGTCAGTAATCTCCCTAGGCTCTAGTCATGAGTTGCTGAGGCTATGGAAGCCTTTAGGGTTTGCCAACTTCAATCTTATTCCAACAGGGTCGTAGTCAAAGTGGAGGTTCACTCCTCCCTTCAGAGAAGGGTACCTCCTTCTCTGATGGCCCCATTCTTTCAACTGGGATCTCACTCGCAGAGATCTTTCATTTAGGTCGTCTTCTTTTTTTTTTTTTCAGAGTGTCTTGGCTTTCCATGCCTAAAATATTCTCATGTGCTCTTGAGCCAGATCTGAATGCCTTAAGGCCTGATTCTGAGGCCAGAGTGCTATTTAGGACATCTGCCATTCTATGAGCCTGCTGTGTATCTCGCTTCCCATGTTGGATCATTCTCTCCCTTTTTGATTCTATCAGTTAGTATTAGCAGACACTAGTCTTGTTTGTGTGATCCCTTTGACTCAGACCTATCAGTGTGATCAATTGTGAACTGAAATTGATCACTTGGACTAGTGAGATGGCATTGGTACATACCACCTTGATGGGATTGTATTGGAATCCCCTGGCATGATGCTAACTCCATTATTTGGGGCATGTCTGATTGAGCATGTCCCAAATTGTACATCTCCTCCCTCTTTTATTCCCACTCATATTTCACAGGTATCCCTTTTCAGTGAAAATTTAAACACCTAGGAATAATTGTGTGTTAATTACAGTGTTCAACCACTAGTACTAGAATATAAAAATACTAAAATGGATAAAGTATTACATTGTACATCAACAGTCAGCACAAGAGCTGATCAAGTTACTGTTTCTCATAATGTCCATTTCACTTCAACAGGTTTCCCCTTGGTGCTCAGATAGTTGTCGGGGATCAGGGAGAACATATATTTGTCCCTTTGGGACTGGCTTAATTCACTCAGAATGATGTTTTCCAAATTCCTCCATCTTGTTGCAAATGACTGGATTTCATTGTTTTTGACTGCTGTATAGTATTCTATAGAGTACATGTCCCATAATTTCTTTATCCAAATGTATGTTTTGAATTCCCTGTGATCTTTTGCTGTGAGGTTCCCTTCGTTTACCTTCTTTCATGTTGATGGCGTGTTTCTGTGTTTCTGTGTGTAACACATCTTTAAGCATCTTTTGCAGGGCTGGTCGAGTGGCAACAAGTTCTTTCAGTTTCTGTTTACAATGAAAGGTCTTTATTTCACCTTCATTCACAAATGAGAGCTTGGCAGGATATAATATTCTGGGCTGGCAGTTTTTCTCTCTTAGTACCTGGGCTATGTCTCGCCATTCCCTTCTAGCTTGTAGGGTTTCTGGTGAGAAGTCTGCTGTGAGTCTAATTGGAGCTCCTCTGAGAGTAATCTGACATTTCTCTCTTGCACATTTTAGGATCTTTTCTTTCTGTTTCACTGTGGTGAGTTTAATTACAACGTGTCGTGGTGAGGATCTCTTTTGGTCATGTTTACTAGGGGTTCTATGAGCTTCCTGTACTAGGATGTCTCTGTCCTTCTCCAAACCTGGGAAATTTTCTGCTATTATCTCACTAAAAAGGTATTCTAATCCTGTCTCCCTCTCCATGCCTTCAGGAACTCCTAGAACTCAAATGTTGGGTTTTTTAATAGTATCCTGTAGATTCCCAACAATATTTTTTAGATTTCTAATTTCCTCTTCTTGTCTTTGGTTTGACTGTATATTTTCCTGTGCTCTGTCTTCTAAGTCCGATATTCTCTCTTCCGCATTAACCATTCTGTTTGTAAGGCCCTCTAATGTGTTTTTCATTTGATCTATTGAATTCTTCGTTTCATTATGATTTCTAGTCACTATCACAGTTTCATGTTCTACTAGTTGTTTCATTTTATTTTGATTCTTCCTTAATATTTCATTTTCATGAGAGAGATTTTCTACCTTGTCCATTAAGGATTTCTGTAGTTCAAGAATTTGTTTTTGAGTACTTCTTAGTGTTCTTATCAATTTTTTGAGATCTGCTTCTTGCATTTCTTCTATCTCATCATCTTCCTAGTCTTGCATTGGGGTGTCTTTTTCATTTGGGGGTTATCATAGTGTCTTCTTGTTCTTGTTACCTCGGTTTTTGCATTTGTTGTTTGGCATATTGGTTTCTTCACTGTGGTGTCCTTTCTTGTTATATACTATGACTCTAGATAAGTGGACTGTCTGCTTTCAATGGAGCCTTAGAGGCTTGAGATGGGTATGGCCTGAGAGCTCTGTTTGGTTCCTCAGGGTTGAGTGTGTGCCAAAGGTGACACTCCTAGGTTAGGCGTGGTAAATCTCTCTTTGTTTCTTTCTTTTTTTTGATTCAAAAGGGAAGTAATTCCACACAGCTGAATGGAATTGGGGGTGGTTAGCAGGCAAATGATATACCCACAGGAGCCAGAGATCGGAAGCTCTTTCCCAAGGACCACAGAGGAAATCTCTGCAGCCCTCAGTGTGGGTTCAAATTCTCCTGCAGTCTCACCACTGGGCTACCAAGTCTACCAAACTGTAGCGTCTCTGTAGAGTACTCACGTGGTGAATTCCATGAGTTCTCTCCCCCAAGTCTCTTTTTTCACAGTCTCAGTTCATTAGCACCACACATTCATTAGGTTCTAATCTCCTGTTATTTCACCCCCATGCCCAGAGTCAGGTTTTTCTGCTAGGCTCAGGGCCGGTGCAGACCTGAGGTTGCCCTGCTTATGACGTATTCCAAAATGGCACCTACTCTTTGTCTTGCTCACCTTTGAGAGGTGGGCGGAGAGAGAGAAACTCGTGTCTGTATCAGTCACTTTTTTCTTTCTCTCTCTCTTCTAGTTAGCCTGGTGAACTTTTCCCCGCAGGATTTCAAGCCTTGTTCACTCTAGTCTCCTCTTTCCGCTTCCCTGCCAGTGTCTCGGGCTATTGAGGTTCGGCTCACCTTGCATTCCAGCACTGGTGTGTTGAGTCTGCTGCTGGTGTCCCAAACTGTGGGCTCCCACGCTCTCCTCGAAGGTCCACTGTGAATCACTAGTTCCAGAAGCGTTTCCTATGCTGTTTCTTCCCCTACTCTTCCTTGAACCTGCAGTATCTCCACTTTTATTAAACTGTCTCTCCCTGGACTATCGGTGTGCTCCTTTCCTATTCTGCCATCTTGCCCAAAACATTAAAGAAGATTTTTGAGAAATGCTATGGAATATTTTATACATGGCAAGGGCCCAGGGACATGGATGAAAACACGGAGGAAAATGACTAAAGCAACTTTCAGCCTATGTCTCCATTGACCTGAGAATTCAGAGATTATAGGAGGTCAGATTAGGCCAAAGGAAAACCAAAAACAGTGTTTAGCAAGTGAAAAGGCAAAAAGTAAGATCAGTTGAAAAATCAGGGAAAAAAATGTCTAAATTTTTAAGGCATTAGCCACATGCATATGCTAATAGTAAAAGATGTCAGAACACATCTCAGTTAAAAAATTAAGTGATCACAGGCTGTTGCTGTGGTGCAGTGGGTTAACACCCTGGCATGAAGTGCCAGCATCCCATATGGGCACCGGTTCTAGTCCCAGCTGCTCCACTTTTACTATGGCCTGGGAAAGCAGTAAAAGGTGGCCCTAGCCTTTGGGCCCCTGCACCCACTTGGGAGACCCGGAAGAAACTCCTGGCTCCTGTCTTTGGATCGACGCAGCTCCAGCCAGCCATTGTGCACAATTGGGGAATGAACCATCAGATGGAAGACCTGTCTCTCTCTCTCTTTTTCTCTCTGCCACTCCTCTATCTGTGTAACTCTTTCAAATTAATAATAAGTAAATCTTTAAAAAAAATTAAGAGATCAGAAATGCTCCTGCATTTAACCACACAGTATACATATTTTGATTCAATTAAAAAAACAGCTTTAAATAATTGCTTGTGTTTAGTGGGAACCCTGGGTAAAGGCCTTGCTGATGCCTGGACAAGAACACACTACCCAAAGCCTAAAAGCTTGAACGATCACTGCCGTTTTGTCTCAAATGTTGGTCACCTGAAACTCACTGTAGTCGAACATATTTTTTTTTCTAAATTTCATTTATTTTTAGGGTATGGCTTTTGCAAAGCTGAGATAAGAGCATATACATGTATTGGAAGGTTTTCAGAAACTGTCAGTGGCTGAGTTAATTTTTCAAATGTTTTATGCCAGCTTCACCCTACAGCACTTCAGGGAACAAGCAAGGGAATTCTGGTAGAACCCAGCGCTAAACAGAGCTGAGAGGGAATTCCAGCTCCAGCCCAGGGGCCCAGGAAATGCAAGTGCTTCTATGGTCTGAGTCACTTTCAGCCAAAGGGGGACTTGTCTGACCCAAACAAAGCTCCCTGGGAACCACACAGCATACAAATACTAAAGAGACTCTTCCACCAGGGAGAGAGGCAACAGAAGACCCATCCCCACACAATTCCCTTATTTTATATGAGGGTGTCCTGTGGTCACCCCATGCCTTGGTCCCATTCCACATTTCTAACCACTGACTGCTGTGAGTGTAAATGACCAGAGCACAGGACAGCAGCAGGGACTGAAAAAGTGAAAATGATCCTGAAATCATTCAGGATAAAAAATAATAAACTCATAGCTGACGTCAAACATGGCCTCAGGGGTGAGGAGAAACAGGACAGTCCTTTCCTGTCATTTAGGGCATCTGTACTGCTCTACAGCAGCATTTTGGCAACAAAATTTATTAAATAGATTAAGTGTGTGGTTACAGTGAGATGAATGTTTCCGTGAAGATATACACACAAGGTCAAATTGAATAAATTGATCAATAACCAAACAGCATAATGCTGTCGATCAAAAATAACTTTTAAGAATATTCTTCAGAAATGGTAAATGTGAACAAATTAAAATACCATATTTATGACTTTCCAGCATAATATGTTTTCATTTTTCCCTTCATAGTTATCATTCCTAAGCCAATAGCACCTGCCAATAGCTTAAGAGATGCTTGAATTCCTACAAGTTCTGTTCTTAGTCACCTCTTGTATCCTTTGGATTTTTAAGATCGGATCTTCCAAAGTACATGGCATAGCATAATCTGATGGATTCTGCCCAGGTAGATGGCTCAGGCCCAAGTGCGATCACTTGGCATTCTTGCAGAAGCAAAGATAAGTTCATAATTACAGAATTTGTCAAAGCTCTTCCCTATTGTGTGTGTGGTGGCTCAGAGCTGACTTAATACCTATAGAAGAGATATAAAAGAAATCCATTAAAGCTTGCAAATATTATGAACTGTAAATTTGAGGTTGTTGAATTAGCTATGGGTCTTCTTTCTATAACAGTATTACAAACACACCAATCCATGCATCCATGCATCATTCTGTTACGTAGATGCCTTCTTTACATAAGTAGTGCTCATCCGATAGTTGCCACCTGGCATTTGTGCCAAATATAAAGGAGTCACAGTTAAAACAAAAATTGGGTTCACTTCATCATACTGTATTAGTAATTTCAATGATCAAAATTTGCTAAATTTCAATTTCTTTTGAACAAATGCCGTGACAGTGTCTCTCTCAATCCCACTAGGGACAACTGTGTTGCTTGAGTCATAAGTGGGAAGCCACCCTATACAAACTGCTTTTTTTCCTCCCTTACACAGACACAATCATGAAGAAATGTATTCCCAAGTAGAGCTCATTAATATTCCTTAACTACAGCCTTCTCTCCATCACCAGTGTCATGGTTTTATTTGAGGGTGTCACCCTTCTGGCTTGAATTACAGAGAAATCCCAGGGTACCAGAGTAGCCCATGGGATGGCAGAGAATTGGTTAGGATCTTAGCTCTGACACTTTCTAATTCTTGGAGTGTGCCAATTTTTAACACAAAATAGTATTCTAATAAATTAGCAATATTGCAATGTGCCTATCACAGTTCTAATAAAGCTAAACAAACACTGAGTAAGTTTCAGTTACCTCTAATGCTCACTGTTGGATAGTCCTATGATTATAGTGCAACCTTAAATGTGGCTATTCCAAATGGAATTTCACTATTAAAATGAAGAAATCACATCCAACTTTCAAGAATTCACTGGAAATTAACAAATTTATATTGATTACAGTGCAAAAGCTTACCATTGGAACACTGAGCTAAATAAAGTATATTGTTACTATTCATTGCATCCCTTTCATTTTACTTCTTTAGTGAGTGGAAAATTGAAAATGACAATGTGGCTTGTATTGTATTTCTCTTGGACAGTGCTGTGCTAGAGAATGCCATTTACTTTTTTTCCCTCTTTTATTCCTTCCCTTGCACATAGGCACCAAATTACACATATATCTGTCAAAATGATGTAGGGCCAGAATCCCTGTGTAAGTTGATTCCCCTTTACCCCATGATGAGAAGCTTCACCATGTGGCACCACACCTGGAAACCTCCAGAGCAAGAGCTCAAGGAAACACAGGAACTTCCTGGAGCAGCACAACATCCTACTTAAAGCAGCTTAGTTACTCCTCTGGGCATCAGAGTTAATTCACGGTTGAGCTGCTTGAAAGAGTTGGTCCAACAGTGGTCTCTGTGAAGAAAGGAGAGGCAGATGAATTATTCGGGATGCACTGGACAATGCTGTAACCATGGTTAACCTCTACATCTTACTGGCTTAGCAAAATTTCAATCCTTACTCTTGCAGATTTTGATGCAACCTGGCTGGCCTTCAGGGCAGCAGTTGGCCCCAGTGAATTCATCATCTTAATGTGTGTCTCCTGGATAGCACAGCAGGGGAAGACAGAGGTCGAGGGTCATATACCCGGTCTCCTATTCTTTGATGCCAAGTTGACATGTTTCATTTCTGTGCTCACAGCTCAGGGACCAGAACAAAGCCGTGTAGATCTGCAAGAGAATTGGAAAATATCCTGGACCATATAGCCCTGTAGAGAGCATTAAACATTTCTGTCATGACATCGTACATTTCCTGAGTTATTCAGCATACTTATGTTGCTTTTTTCTAGTGTACTCTCTGACACAGACTGAGCACTCTGTGCAAGTACACTCTGTGGAGCATGTAAGTCCACAAGGTGCACCGAATCATCACACTTTAGCTGCCAGGTGGCTGCTGCATCATCAGGAAATCTATCTGCAGCTACAACTACAACTCATCCAGATTCTATTTTTTTGAATTTTTTTGTTTGTTTCTCATTTTTTTGTTTTGTTTTTGTTTGTTATTCTGTGTTTTTTAACTGCGGAGCAGAAGATCATCCCTAGTTTTCTTTGTATCTAGAACAATGAATGTGTTCATTCGCAAGGGCAGAGGTTCAAATTCTAGGGGATTCCATGCACAAAAATCTGCATCTATGATATGGCACCAGTTACTCTGGGTGTATATCAGATTCATGTCTTGTCAGATACTGGATTTTATTTTCTGTCAATATCATAAATTCTCTCATGGTTGATTCACAATGTGGACTCTGAAGATAATACCTCAAGGTGTGTTTTGTGTTTGTCACTTACTAGCACTTACTTAATATCTTTGCATCTAGATTTTCTCATCCCTAAAAATAAATCTGCTGGGGTGAATGTATAGTGAGGCTGTTTGAACAGCTACTTGGGAAATATCAATCGCATATTGGAGTGCTTGGGATTGAGTCACACGTCTGCCTCCAGTTCAGCATTCTACTAATGAAGCAAATCATGGACCAATTTTTTGTGTTCCTGCTACCCACATGGTGGACCTGGACATAGTTCCTGGTTCCTGACTTCTGCCTGGCCCAGCCCTGGCTATCTGGAGTGTGAGGGAGATGAAGGAAGATTCTCTCTCTCTCTCTCTCTCTCTCTCTCTCTCTCCCCCTCTCTCCCCCTCTCTCATTCCCTCTCTCTCTCTGTTATTTTACCTTAGATATAAATAAGTAAATAAATCCTTAAAAATAAAAGATGTTTATTTCTATAGCTTCATATTAACAATTAAGTTATATTGTTTATTTGTAATTCTACTAGTAAATAAACTTATGTGGTTCTATAAATGTTAGATATTATTGTATTTAAATTTTTTTATTTTTATTTACTTGACAGGTAAATTATAGACAGAGAGAGGCTGAGAGAAAGGTCTTCCTTCTGTTGGTTTACTCCCCAAATGTTCACCACAGGGATCTGAAGCCAGAAGCCAGGTGCTTCTTCCTGGTCTCCTATATGGGTGCAGGGGCCCAAGCACTTGGGCCATCCTTCACTGCCCTCCTGGGCCTCAGCAGAGAGCTGAACTGGAAGAGGAACAACCAGAACTAGAAACCAGTCCCCACATGGGATGCCATTTGGTGCCACAGGCTGAGTGTTAACCAAGTGAGCCATGGAACCAGCCCCAGATATTATTGTTATTACAACTTTTATTATGATCAATATCATCAGTCCCATTGTTCTTGTGATGTATAAAAAGAGCCATAGTTTGTCTAAAAGGGTAAAGAAATTTTTGAATATTTACTTATATCTAATGATTCCTTCCATCTTTTCCCAATTAGTATGACAATATTCTGAGACATATTGGCTAGGACAAAATTCCAATTCCAAAATTTTGAGGGAGTAAATAATGCGTTCATGAAAAAAATAACTCAAACTATCCCAATATTTTCAATGTAATTACCATACATTAAGATTGTACAAGTTTCGCTTTGCTTTTCCATTTGTTTCAAAATAAGATTAAAACAAAAGCTCTCAGCATATAGAACCTTGGGTTTGAGATGACTGACAAGATGCTCCATGTGGCCAAAAGTTATACTGATCCCAAGTTATTTGACTTCCTTGTAATGGAAATTGATAAGAGGCCAATGTGCAACCCAGACAAGGTTGAATGGGGCTTTATGTACCTACACACAGGGGGGCTTTTGCAGAAAGGTTCTGGACAGTGCTTGCTTCTGATGGGTCTGGAGCTGGCAATGCATCCAGGTCAGGTCAGGAAGGGCTAGATTGAGTGACTCCTGCTTCTACCCCATCTCAAAAGGACTATTTGATCCCAAGGAAGAAGACACACTGCTTCAAGCCTATAGCACTTTGGAATGACTTTTCAGTACTATTTGACTCTTGTGATCAAAGGTTTTACTGAACCTAGCCTTTGGCTCTCAGATGATGAACAGTCTGCTGACAAAAGAGATTTAGTGAGACAGACAAATTGTATGCTCATCTTCAATGTCATATTCAACTCCCTTAAGTCCAAATAATCAGGCATACTAACAATAAAATAAAATACCCCTGAAACAACATAAAATTTGGGATTTAACATTTTTTACATAATATATGCTTGATTTATACAGTGAACTTATATAAATTATTCTAAAATAAGCAGCTCATACTAGTTACTACTGACTAAAATATATACTAATTTATAACTGAACCCCTTCCTAGTTCTAGAAAGGTTCATGATAAAATATGGTAGAAGAAAGTAATTTAAAATGAACACAGGAGAAGTTCTAAAGTTGTTACCAAGCCTTAGATATAAGAAAAATCTCTTTTTGCCACTTGAATTTGTGGTGGAATCCAGCTGTGACAAAGACTTTGGGATGCACAGCTGCTGTTGAAGATGCAGTAAAAGGGACCCCAACTTCTTTTGCAGTGGTTTCCTTTCTTCACACCTATTACAGGTTCACATGTGACAGCTACAAGGAAGTTAATGGATCTGGATGCAACTTGAAAACTACTCATCTCTCCGATGCCCACAGAAATGTCATACCTAGGTTTTCCAGGTCCATTACTTCACTTGAATATGAATTGAGAGTCAAATAAGAATACATATCCAGATGGACTTTTGCCACAGCAGTAAGACACTAGTTAAGAAGCCCACATCCTGCATCTGATCATGTGGGCTTAATTCCAGGCTCTGGTTCCTGATTCCAGCTTCCTGCCAATGCAGACCATGGGAGGCAGATAGGATACCTGAAGTGTTTGGACACCTGCCACTTACATGGGAGATCTGGATTGGGTTCTTGGCTCCTGGTTTAGAGTCTGGCCCAGCTCATCATTGCAGTAATCGGGGGGGGGGGGGGTAAACCAGTGGAAGGGAACTCTTTCTCTCTCTTTCCCATGGAAACAATTAAATTTTTTTGACAGGTAGAGTGGACAGTGAGAGACAGAGAGGGAGGTCTTCCTTTTCCTTTGGTTCAGCCCCCAAGGCTGCTGTGGCCAGCGCACTGCGGCCAGTGCACCACACTGATCCGAAGCCAGGAGCCAGGTGCTTCTCCTGGTCTCCCTTGTGGGTGCAGGACCCAAGGACTTGAGCCATCCTCCGCTGCCTTCCCAGGCCACAGCAGAGAGCTGGCCTTGAAGAGGAGTGACCTGGACAGAATCTGGTGCCCCAACCAGGACTAGAACCTGGTGTGTCTGTGCCACATGTGGAGGATTACCCTAATGAGCCATGGCACCAGCCGGAAATAACTAAATAATTTTTCAGTCTATGTGAAGAACAGCTCTATAAAGTCTGAGCAATAAAATATTGTCCAGGAGGTCTAAGCAAACTGAATCCCACAGTATTCAATGCCAGAAAATCAGAGTGACTATTGGAAAAGGAGGTGAAGGGCAGGAATCCCTTATTTCAGTGAAGAAATATAAACAATGAGCAGCACAAAACTACTGCAGCCTCACTTGCAGTGGTATAACAAGTCAAAGGGATAGTGCTTACCAGTTACTAAGCTGACAAAGTTGAACCACAGTAGGTGGTAGTAGCAGAGGCTTAGGAAAATCATAAATCACATTCACTACTAGTGAGATGATATGTAAAATGCATCTTGAAGGGGAATTAGCAGTACATCAATTTCTACTAATTCCAGATGAATCAATATATTAAATGTAAATGATCAGACATATAGAAATAATTCTGTGTCTCTGAAGTATTATCATATTAATATGTGTCGAACAGTAAAAACTGATTAGACACATTAAGGTAAATCATTATAAATGCACTGCAAGTCCTAGAAATCAGATCTAAAATAAGGAAGAATATGAAATTTAGTTCTGATATAAGGCTAAGAGTAGTTTACAAGCCTATGTATAAAGTAATTGAAGTATATTCACATTATGTGTTTTCTTCATTTATATGTGATTTAAATAGATATCTGATATCAAAGATATACTCAAAAGGACAACAATTTAATCCATCTCTGGTTGATGGGATTAGTGGATATTTGTATATTATATCCTAAAATGTTTCAAAATTATTTTATAATTTTTATAATTATATTATAATTTTTAATGAACATACATTCATGTACTTTAGCAGGAAAATAACCCTGTTTTCTGTAAACAATTAAACAGTTTGAATAAGCTTTTCAGAAGCTAACAATGTCCACTATACACACACACACACATACACACACACACATATGTGGACTTAGTTGTCACATGGCTATGGATTGGCTAGCAGCTCTTCTAAATACATAGATTATCTTTGCTGTATCTTTATCCTGGAAACTATTGCTCCTCTGTTTACATAACAATCCTTCTAAAACTGTGTTCTTATACTATCTTTAGTTTTCAATCCATGGAAGCCAACTCAAATGTGAAAGATTCAGTTGTCTGCCCATGCAGTACTGAGAGATATATGGAGTGCATTACACCTAAGACAAAGAGTTGACACCAGCTGCATGGTGCTGTCTGGAGTATAAACCAAGGTGTTATCTTAGACAAATATAATTCTTGATGGTTTGACTTATGGTAGACTTGAAACCAATTTTTCTCCCATGTGTGAAAGTAAAGATTGGGCGAGAAGTCCCCCCCCCCCCCCCCCGCAGTGGCAGGGTTGAATCTTTAGTGCGAGTCAGAACAGTAGAAGATGTTCTTGTATTAAGATCTGAGAAGAGAAAGTTCAGACAGTCACAGGACACCTTCTGTTGTCTACAAGAAATGAGCAGTTGCAGTGTGGATGCACAACCTCACAGGGCTGCTGACTCCTGAGATTTTCCATAAAACTTCAGACAGAACTTAGAATGTGTCCTTTTGTCCCAAGTTGATTTGGGGCAAAATACTTAAAATTTAGCAGATATAATGCAAAAATAAGCACATTCAAACATCTAAAACACAACCAAAGAAATTTCCTTTCATTGATACTGACTATATTGCATGAAGAAACAGTTTTTTCAGTAATAAAAAAGATATTTGGGGTTAAAGTCTTGACCTGAAGTGCTGGCATCCCATATGGGTGCAGGTTCAACTCCCAGTTGCTCCTCTTCTGATGTAGCTTTCTTCTATGTCCTGGGAAACCTTCAGAAGATGGCTCAAGTCCTTGAGTCCCTGCACCCATGGGAGACCAGGAAGAAGCTTCTGGCTCCAGGCTTTGGATTGGCTCACCTCTGGCCATTGCAGCCATTTGGGGAGTGAACCAACAGATGGAAGACCTCTCTCTCTGTCTCTACCTCTCTCTGTAACTGTCGTTCAAATAACTAAAAATAAATCTTTAAAAAAAAGAAATATTCTCACTCCCTACCCTCTCTCTTTCTTTCTCTCCCCCTCATCTGTCTTTTTGTCTTTCTGCCTGCCTTTCTGACCACCCTACTTCTCCCTAATTCGTCTCTGTCTCTCTGGCATATTGGTATTGGTATTTTAATATTAAAATACCTTTGGCATAATGACTACTAAACTCTCCTGTAATTTCAATGAAATGTAAAATTAAAGTAAATATTAAATCCAATTGAACTCATCTGGCTCAATTCTCTTTATTTAAAAGAAGGGTTCAGAGATTATTGACAACTTATGAATGACCTATAAAGTCCCAAATTAAATTAATAGTAACTTTTTAAACGAAGTGACAAAATTTAAATCGCATAGAAACAACAAACCTGATATATTTCAAAGCAATATTGATATTTCCTATTATTTCACTGCTATCAGCTTTAAATATTCATTAAGAATCTGAAAAAAGTTCTCTTGTATTCTTAGGTACATATCACTGTTTAGCTGGAAAGGGAGAACTATTTTAAAAACGATATTCATTAATATAGTATAGTGATTCACAAAAGCCTACATGTATAACTAACAGAAATGGTAGCACAATTCTATGTTTTCCTAAGCAAGTGTACAAGGTTCTATTTTGATGAACAATTTATTCTAAGTATTTCTTTGGCAAACAGACCCAATACACATCTTTTTTTTCATACTGAATTTTAGTTTATATTAAAAAAGTCAACAATAATAAAGACCTCACACACACACTATAAAACACCTGAGTATTTGTTCTTGTCCATGCTGACACCTGAACAACTATTAAAGTGCAAGTTTTGCATTTTGTTTGCCCTTTGTGCGATTCCCCACACCCTCATGTAGACAAGTCCCTTGCCTAGGATTGGCAGTTTCCAGAGCACAAAGGCCTCAGGGCTGCGCCAGGGCCAAGGACAAGCTAATGCTGGCCGGTCCTGACCCCTGGGCAGGGCAGGACATTCCTAGAACCCAACAGCGGCCTGGCGCCCCTCCCTTCCCACTACCACCCCCGTCCCTGTCATGGGGTCCCTCAGGGAGGTTGGGGGAGCCCCAGACTGAGCCAATAATCTTTCCTTCCGAACAAATGACCGTCCCTTCGCAGCTGGCCATCGCCTTCCCCAGGGCGCGGGGGCGCGGAGCAGCGCAGGGGGCGCGCAGCCAGGGCCGGCCGCGGCTATGCACGCACTAGACTCTTTTTTTTTTTTAACACAACAACAAAAAGAAATGCAGGGCCCTCCCCAAGCTGCGGGGCCCCTAGCTGATGACATAGTGCTCCTTGAACTTGGTCTGGCCTCCGCCGGCCTTCTCGCAGTGTACAGGAGGTCGCTGTACACGCTCGGCCTGCGCACCAAGGGCCCCACGATGCCAAAGGCGTCGCCGGGGTCGCCGCCGCCCCTGCCCTCGCGCTGCAGCCACTTGGCACGCAGCGCCTTCTTGCTGTGCAGCACGTCGCAGTACTGCACCAACACCTTGTGGTACAAGTCCAGGATCATCTCGCTCTGCAGGTTGGCCATGGAGAAGAGCGCGTGGAACATCTCCTCCAGGCTGCTGTTCCTCTTGGCTGAGATCTCGAAGTAGGCGCAGCGCCGGGGGGTGTCGCCCACCAGCTGCTCGATCTCGCGCGGCTCCAACTCGCGGTAGAAGTCCCGGTCGCCCTTGTTGCCACACACCACCAGCGGCACGTCCCTCTCCTTGGTCTTGTTCTTGAGACACGACTTGGTGTCCAGGATCTGCTGCTTGAGCCTCTGCGCCTCCTCGAAGGAGTCGCGGTTGTCCAGGCTGAACACTAGGATGAGCGCGTCTCCCGTGAGGATGGAGAGGCGCCTCCTGGCCAGGAACGATGGTTGCCTGACGTGTTGAGGATGTCCAGCTGGTACAGCTCGCCACAGATGGAGTAGAACTTGCGGTGGAGGTCCTCGATGGTGGGCGTGTAGGCGTCCTCAAAGCGGCTGGTGAGGAAGCACGACACAATGGCTGTCTTGCCCACCTTAGACGAGCCCAGGACCACCATGCGGGAACAGGTCTTGGCCGGGATGCTCAGCTCTGAGTAGCCCAGGCACATTTGTTGAGCACTGTGGCCAGTTTCATGGAGGCGAGAGGAGCACGGGGGCGGGCAGCGGCTGGAGAGCTCTGTGGGGACACGCGCGCGGAGAGGCTCCCACTGGGCTCGGTTCTGCTCAAATCCTTAGGGGCAGGATCACGGGAACAGAGCGCTCTGGCTCCCCACACCCGCCATCTGGGTTTACGTGCAGCCCGTGCCCGCCATCCCCGCCCACCAGGAACCACGCCCCCTTTCACCCAAATTAAATTAATAGTAATTTTTTAAACAAAGTGACAAAATTTAAATCTCATAGAAACAACAAACCTGATAAATTTCACAGAAATATTGTTATTTCCTATTATTTCACTGCTATCAGATTTAAATTTTCATTAAGAATCTGAAAAAAGTTCTCTTGAATTCTTACATACATACCATTGTTTAGCCAGAAAGGGAGAAAATATTTGTAAAATGATATTCATTAATATGAGTATAATAATTCACAAAAACCTACATGTGTAAGTAACACAAATGGCAGCACAATTCTGTGTTATCCTAAACAAGTGTACATTTTGATGAAAAAGTTATTCTAAGAATTTTTTGGTAAAATAGACCCAATATACATCTTTATCCTCAGATGTAGAGATGGAAAAAAGATAATTTCACCAATTTCATTGTTTTACTCATCATGACTTTGCTTTTAAAAATATTATTTTTATTTATTTGAAAGGCATAGTTAGAGAGAGAGAGAGAGAGAGAGATTGAGAGCTTCGATGTTTTGATTCACTCCCAAATAACTGCAAGAGATATGGCTGGGTCAGGCCAAAGCCAGAAGCCAGAAGTGTCTTCCAGGTAGCCCACATGGGAAAAGGGCCTAAGCACTCAGGCCACCTTCCACGGCTTTCCCAGGAGCATTATTAGGGAGTTGGATTGGAAGTGGAGTAGCCAGGACTCGACCAGCACCCTTATGGGATGCCAGCATCACAGAACGAATGCTTTACCCCCGAACCCGTGGCAAAAGCCCCATTCATTATGACTTTCATCCCAAATCCTACCAGAGTGGCTCCCAGCCAGCCCACACCTGACAAGCAAAACAGCACACATCCTCAGGTGCTTCCTTTGCTGAGGATGGCAATAAGATCATAGCCCCATGACAACTGCCATATTGCTTAATATTGCTTGATATTGCCACCATATCCCAGCTCAGGGACAGGGGATAATTTATACAAGCACAGAAGAGTGGCTTGTGCTATATGTAAGTGTAGAAATGTTATCTGGGAATAACAAAAGTGCAAGTAATGAAGCTTTTAATTCCCATTGCTACAATTGCCCCCAACTGAGCATGTTGTACTCCATTACTATTATTGTTTACACATTATTTTAAAAGTTTCTCATGGGGAGTGGACATTTGGTCCAGCCCTCAGGATGTGGGTTAAGATGCCCCCATTCCATACTGGACTCCTAGCTCTACTTCCAACTCCAGCTTCCTGTCAATGTGCACCCTAGAAGGCAACAGGTGATGGCTCAAGTACCTGAGTCCCTGCCACCCACATGGGAGACTCAGATGCAATAACCAGCTCATGGCTTCAGCCTGGCCCTGCCCTAGTTGTTGCTGGTCTTTAAGGAGCGAATCAAGTAGCAGATGAAGATCATTCTCTCTTCTTTTGTTATCTCTCTATTCTCTCTACCTCATTCCTTCATCTCCCCTTCACTTTTGCTTTCAAATAATAGGTAAATTTAATACTTTTCAAAATGCTAGTTTTAACATTTATGTCTCCTAGTTGGAGAAAAGTTAAATAAAACGTAGTTTGTGTTTAATATCAGATTTAATTACACAATTAAGTTAGTTGTTAATGATTTCACCTCAGCTAATATATGTTTAAATCTTGAAAGAACTAATCTGGGTACTGAGAAAAATGGAATTTCCTCATCCATATCAGCAAGTCTTTGTGAATGATCAGTATTGTACTGCCCTGTTAGCCTTTTAAAGATTCTTCTTTCATTTTACATAGGCAAGGTTAACTAAAAGTACTTTCCATGAAGTCTGCTTATATATTTGTGTGTGTTACTAAAGCACTGCTAGAACTTACATCTAAGGAAAGGGAGTAGTAAATACTTTCCACTGCCTACCAATTATTTTATTATCTCAAACTCCCTTTGTCAACTAAAGCATCACCATTCTTACACTTTAAAAAAGAATTTTAAGGGGCTGGCACTGTGGCGTAATGGGTAAAGCCACTGCCTACAGTTGTATCATCCCATATGAGTGCTGGCTTGAGTCTAAGCTGTTCCACATCTGATCCAGCTTTCTGCTAATAGCCAGTGGAATATGGCTCAAGTCTCTGGGCCCCTGCACCCCCATTGGAGACCTGTATGATTCTCCTGGCTCCTGGCTTTGAAAGGACCCAGCTCTGGCCATTGCAGCCATTTGGGGAGTGAGGTGGCAGATGGAAGATCTCTCTCTCTCTCTCTCTGTATCTCTCTCTCACTGCCTTTAAAATAAATAAATAAATCTTTTCAATATAAAAACTAATTCATGCCAAAGAAACCATGCACAAATACAAGTTTTCTCACATAGTAGGAAGACCTTGATCCATGATGTCCATTTGATATACAGTTTTCATTATAAAATGATGAAGAAAGCTGCAAGGTTTCTGGAAAAGATGCAGTGAACAAGAGGAGAGATTCAAGTTTCCATAGATAGAAAAGTTGGCTGCCCACTTGCTGCTCTGTCTCAAAGGCCCATCATGAACTGGGTGCCATCTGATGCAGCCAGCCATTGGGTGTGCACAGCAACATACTCTCATCAGGCTGAATACTCCTCATCCACTCTGAGAAGAGCCTGGAGACACAAGCAAGTTACAGGGATAACTGGCCCAAATGCCCCTGGTCTCCACTGCTGCCACTTTCTTTCCTGCCCCAGACTCGGCCTGTTGCCACATAAGAAGTTTGCTGTGATCAACAGAGAATATGTCTTGGGCCCGGTTTGCAGGACATTCTGCATTGTATTCAGGCACTGCCTGAAAGAGGACACCGGCCATGTGAATGCAACAAAAAGACATACAAAGGGCAAGTGTGCTCTGTTTCTCCCAGCAAGTGTGCTGGCTCTTTTTCAGCTTGCAGAGGATGGGCTGTCTTGGTCTCCATATTATTGCAAGCCATTTCCTACCATAAACTCTCCCTCCCCCTCTTCCCTCCAATACACATTACACATGAGGGTATTTCAAAATGTTTCTGGAAAAAAGGAATTGAAGCACATGTATTTTATGCAAGGACTTTTTGAATTTGTGCATTTTTTTGACAGGCAGAGTTAGACAGTGAGAGAGAGAGAGAGAGGCAGAGAGAAAGGTCTTCCTTCCATTGGTTCACCTCCCAAATGGCCACTATGGCAGGCGCAAAGTACCAATCTGAAGCCAGGAGCCAGGTGATTTTCCCGGTCTCCCATGCGGATGCAGGGCTCAAGCACTTGGGCCATCCTCCACTGCCTTCCCAGGCCACAGCAGAGAGCTGGACAGGAAGAGGAGCAACCAGGACAGAATCTGGTGCCCCAACCAGGACTAGAACCTGGGGTGCTGGTGCTGCAGGTGGAGGATTAGCCTAGTGAGCCACATTGTTGGACATGTGTATTGATTTTTTAAAATGTACATTTTATTTTTTTTATTTTTTTGACAGAGTTAGACAGTGAGAGAGAGAGCTCTTCCTTCCATTGGTTCATTCCCCAGATGGCTGCAACAGCCAGTGCTGCACTGATCCAAAGCCAGGAGCCAGGTGCTTCTTCCTGGTCTCCCATGTGGCTGCAAGGGACCAAGCGCTCGGGCCATCCTCCACTGCCCCCCTGAGTCACAGCAGAGAGCTGGACTGGAAGAGGTGCAACTGGGACTAGAACCTGGCGCCCATATGGGATGCTGGCCCCGCAGGCAGAGGATTAATCAAGTGAGCGATGGCACCGGCCCCTATAATGTGCATTTCCTAGCAATTCGTTTAAGAAACTGTGTTTATATACAGGATGTGTGTACCCTTTTGATTCTGTTTCTTTGGACAACTCTCATTAATTCAGATGGAGAAAAACTTGCCATTTGACTTTTTTTATTTGATTGATAAAATTGTCCATTGAGTTATGAAACAGGATCAGGAAAGTTTAACTTTCACTTGATAAAATAGTGGTACTGTCTTATTAGAGCTCAGTTATGATACCAGCCACGTGGCAGTATTGTGAGAGCAGAAGCAAGCTATTTGGATGGCTGCAAATATTCTGATACAGCATCTAATATGCAGTGCTTCTCCTCTGATAGCCAGAGTTTATGGGTCCAGGCATCTAGGGCCAGAAATGAGAGTGGCACCACCTAGTATGACTTCTAGTGACCCAGCAGCCCAAATTTTGCTTCTTATTCCTGTGACTTTATTTCTGCTAGCCTAGAGGTCTTTGTTCCAGAGGGAGGAGGGCTTCAGGAGAAAATGATGCCATTGGAGTGGATATTAAAAGGTGCCACACAGGCCCTTCAGCTCCTCATGCCCCTGAATCAATTTGTCAAGAAGGACGCTATAATGTTGGCTGTGATGGCCCTGACTTTTAGGAGGATCATTTGGTCACCACTCCACACTGGAGGTAAGGAAGAGTATTTCTAGAATTTCTACAGCATCTTTCAATATTATCGGGCCATGTGATCAAGATAAGCAGAAATCAAGGTGCAACGAACCAACCCAAAGAGAAGTAATGGTTCAGATCCTTCAAGAATGATGGTTTGGGTGTTCCCACCATGGAAGAATCAGGATCATCTGAGGTGCTTGTGGAGGGCAAAGGGTATGCAGCATGGACATTGTAACCACCACAATCACATGGCCAGTTACAGAAAGGAAGACCAGGGACATGCATTGTGACAAAGCAAATTAAACCTCAGCCTGCAACACCAGCATCCACATGGGTGCTGCCTTCTTGGGAAAGCAGTGGAAGATGGTCTAAGTGCTTGGGCCCTTGAAACCCTTGTGGGAGACTGTGAAGGAGTTCCAGGTCAACCTGACTCAAACCTGGTTGTAGGAACATTTGGGGAGTGACCCAGCAGATGGAATCTCTCTTTCTCTCTCCTCCCCACTCTTTCTCTCCCTTTCCTCGCCACAACACCCCAACTCTGCCTTGCAAATACATCATAAAAATATTAAATAAAAATGAGTACTATAATTTTCATGAATACTTTCTCTTTATTTTGTTACTAATATCTGTGTGTGTTTGTGTAAAACAAATGTATTTTTGTTTCCTCTCTTACTCCCAAATTTTATGACATGATATTTGATTCTACATCTATGTTTAAGTATTGCTAATTTTATATTATAATATTTAAGTTATGAGGTGTGGGAAGAAGAGTAGAGTAAACAAAACTCAAGGATTTTCCCGTCTTCTGGAGAAGGATTCTCACATTTTGGTTCTATGCAGGATAGTTGTATTGTGTTAGGAAGAAGTGTGACTGAATTACTGTCTTTATTTACAGAAGAGCGTGGCCTAATCCAGAGATACACATGGGTTGCATATTGACAAGGGATACACATGTGCTGGTAAATTGCTAAGGGTCAATTTCACTCAACCAAGAGATTCCCTGATACCTGGTAAAACACTATTCCTGAGTATGTTTCTGGAAGGGACAGCATTTGATTCAGTAGACTGAGTGAAGATTACTCTCATCAATTGGGTGGTTTTGAAATGATCTAGAGTTCATGAGAGAAAGTTTTTATTGACAATGCCCACAATTATTGTTTTTGAGACATCCTGGTAGTGGACAATTATAGAATCTGAAAATAACATTAATCATGTGTCATGAAAGAAAATGTCACTTTTAGTCAAACCAAGTAAATCCCAAGTCAGAAATTTTAACTAAAATAAAATTGATCCCACATTCTGTATTTCTTAAAGACAATTATTATGGCTTATTTGATACATACTATACCAAAAATCCTGTTTGTTCTACTGTGATTAGTACAGATAAAAATCATCAGGTCAAGTTTAATAACTTGATTTCTTTTATATTGTTAATAATTTCTTAATATTTAAAGGAAAAGTTATATAGTAATTCTCCCTGAAGTTTTGTTTTACGTTTTTTAGAAAGATTTTATTTAATTAATATAAATTTCATAGATAAAGCTTTAGGAAAACATAGCAGTTCTTCCCCCCATACCCACTCTCCCACCCCCAACTCCTATCCCACCTCCTACACCCTCTCCCATCCCATTATTCATTAAGATTCATTTTTAATTATCTCTATATACAGAAGGCCAACTCTATACTCTGTAAAGATTTCAGCAGTTTATACCCACACATTCACATATAGTATAAAGTACTGTTTGAAAAAAACTTTTATCATTAATTCTCATACTACAACTCATTAAGGACAGAAGTCCTACATGGGGAATAAGTGCACAGTGACTCCTGTTGTTGATTTAGCAATTGACACACTTATTTACAACATTGGTGATCACCCAAGGCTCTTGTCATGAGCTGCCAAGGCCATGAATGCCTTTTGAATCTATAAACTCCATCAATACTTAGAACCATAAGTAAAGTGAAAGTTCTCTCCTCCCTCTAGGGAAAGTACATCCTTCTTTGATGGCCATTTCTTTCCACTGGGATCTCACTCACAGAGATTCTTCATGTGATCATTTTTTTGCAACAGTGTCTTGGCTTTCCATGCCTGAAATGCTCTCATGGGCTTTTCAGCCAGATCCAAATGCCTGAATGGCTAATTCTGAGGTCAGGCTGCTGGTAAGTGCGTTAGTCATTCTGAGTCGGCTGTGTAGCCTACTTCCCATGTTGGATAATTCTATCCTTTTAAATTCTATCAATTATAACTTGATTTCTGTAATGGGAAATTCATATTTAAAATGAACAATATGCATTGAAACGAAAATGTTTCTAGATATTGGCAATCCCAGATCAATGCTAAAAGGCAATAAAAAGCACACAAATTCCTGTTTTTACTGAAATTTTATTCAACATGATACTGGAAGGCCTACCTAGAGAAATTGGGCAAGAAAATAAAAGACCTCCAAACTGGAAAGGAGGAAGTCAAATTGTCACTGTTAGCAAATGACATGATCTTAGAAAACCCCTAGGGTGCAACCAAAAACCTGATAGAACTAAGACATTCAGCAAAGTTGTAGGCAACAAAGTTGGTGTACAAAACCAGGAGCACTGTTATACACCGATAGTGAATCATCTAGAAAAGAAACCTAGAGAGCAATCCAATACCCAAGAGCTACAATAAAGAAAAAGAATACCCAAGAATAAATGCAATCAAGGAGACCAAAGATCTCTAAAACAAAGCCTAAAAATCATAGATGAAAGAAATTGAAGAGTATCTTTAAATTTGGGAGTAGCATGCAATAGTTGTAGATTTAAGGGCTACAGTACACTAGTCCAACGCACATACCCAGCACAATGTGATCCTACCAGACAATTAGCCTTCTCAGAGATCTTATTTCTTTGTGGCTTTGGGTCCTGTCCAGGGTCCTGTTGTTCAGCCTCAAAGATCCCTTTCATGCAGAGCAGGTCTAGTGGTGAGAACTGTCCACATCCCTCCAATCTTCATGATTGAACTTCAAGGTTGATGCTACAGTATAAAGAGGAGGGGAACCCAGGGCTCCACTCTCTTTTACAGGATGAATGAGATTCTCTTTTCTAAAAAAAAAAAACACATTTATTTATTTGAAAGTCAGTTACAGAGAGCAAAGGCAGGAGACAGAGAGAGAAGGTGGCAAGAGTAGGGGAGAAGGAGGGAGAGATAACTTCCAACTGCTGGTTCACTTCCCAAATAGCTACAATTGCCACTTCTGGGTTAAGCCAAAGCCAGGAGCACAAAACTCCATCCAGGTCTCTCCATGGGTGGTAGAGGTCCAACTACTTGAGCCATCTTCTGTTGCTCTCCCAGGCACAATAGTAGGGAGCTGGTTTGGAAGTGGAGCCAGGCCTCCAATCAGCACCCACATGGGATGCTGGTGTAGCAGGGTTTAACCTGCTGGATTGCAGTGCCAGCTGCATGCTACCTGTCTTGACTGGGTGAGGTCTGTGCTTTCACCATCTGAGAACACCCCAGGAAGGCACGATCTTTCCTTAAAATTTACTGGTGAGTTTTGGGTTAAGGTGTGGTACTTTTTGAAGGACTACAATGCCACTTTCCACACATGTATTTAGCTTCATTCAACCACAGCAAACCACCAGCCTTTCCATCTTACCATTTCTCTCTGAAGAAGGCAGATCAGCAGCAGAGAGTGAGTTCTTTCCAGACATCAAGTCTGCTGGAGCTCTGATCTGCATCTTCCAGCCTGCAGAACAAACACTGAGGAATGATTTTCAGTTCTTTTTCAATGACTCAGTTCAAGACACTTTGTTAGAGTAGCCCAGGAACCCTGAGACATCAAAAATGCACTGATTTTCTCCTGCTTTTCTAAGGACAATGTGGAGGCTGCAGCTCTTTCAGCTGACACGTAGTTGGCTTTCCATTCCTGGACTATACCAATGCAGCTACCTTCTGGTACTCCAAGGTTTCTAACAGGAACTCTGGTGATGATCTTAGTGGAAAAGGATGATGAAAGATCCCTTTCTCTCAGCTCTGCCCATGTGAATAATGTGCCTGCTGGTGTCATGGGCAGCAGAACACTTTGTCAAGGTTATCCTGATGCCAGCAAAGTTGCAACATCATTCTGAGACCTATTCAGGGTTAAAGGTAATGGGATGTGTCTCTCGAATGCAGATAATCAGAGGTCTTACAGATACATGGCTGTTATCACTCTTTTTTATTATTACTTACTTATTTTTTTTTTACAGGCAGAGTTAGACAGTGAGAGAGAGAGAGAGACAGAGAGAAAGGTCTTCCCTTTTCCATTGGTTCACTCCCCAAGTGGCTGCTATGGCCAGCGTGCTGCCACTGGCACTGTGCTGATCTGAAGCCAGGAGCCAGGTGCCTCCTCCTGGTCTCCCATGTTGGTGCAGGGCCAAGAACCTGGGCCATCCTCCACTGCACTCTGAAGCCACAGCAGAGAGCTGCACTGGAAGAGGAGCAACTGGGACAGAACCGGCACCCCAACTGGGACCAGAAGCTGGGGTGGCAATGCTGCAGGCAGAGGATTAGCCTAGTGAGCCATGGTGCCAGGTCGTTATCACTCTAAACAAGACATGAAAAGGCCATTGGTGATACTACGTGTTTTAATGTTCAAAAAATAACCATCAATCTGTATCACCAATCTAAGCCAAAACATTTGGCATCTTTGATATTAAGAGGAAGCTTATTGAGGAAACCCCCAAGGATTAGCTGTGGATGTGTTGGTCCCCATCCATCTCTGACTTCATAAGGAAATGAAATAGAAAATCGTGCAAATTCCTGTTTGACTGCCATTGGCCCATTTCTCGCTCTGACTTCATAAGGAAACCTATGATGACAGAATTCCACATACCTATATAAGTGGCTGTGTAGCCCAGGTTTTTGTCTGCTTTACCGGGGAGCTCTTTTGGTGATCTGTGTGACTTGGACCCATCTTTCTAGCACTGGTGCTTTTTGGTGTTGGTGTGCTGTTTTGTGTTCTTGTTCTATTTGGTTTCTTCTTTTCCTCATTTTGCTTTAGTTCCTTTTTTTCCTCCTATTTTTTGCCCCCCCCCTTTTTTGCAATTTTTTTTTCACTTTTGGCTTCCCCCATCTTTACCTAGACAACTCTGCTTGATTTCTTAGTGTTTGTGAAGCTATTTGGTGGTGGTTTTTTTGGGAGTTTTTCTGGTATTTGTTTTCTGTTTTGGTTAGGTAGGACTCAGTCTTGCCACTGTGTGTCATTAGTGTAGTTAGTGTAGCTACTGTGATACCTTAGTCAGATCAGAAGTTAGACCCCTCTTGTCCCTTTATTTTCTTAGGTATTGTAGAGTAGCTCCTTAGTGTTTATGGACAGGCATATTAGACAGAGTAGATCAGACAGTGTAGTTAGGGACACCAGCATGGAAGGCCGTGAGGACCTAGATGTCAACACCAGCCATCAGCTTGGTCTCCAGTTGCTGTCAGTCCTGGGCAGGGTCAGCTTCGGCATGGTGGTGCTGGCCCTCCAGGCTTCCAGCCAGCATCAGGTGGCCATGAAGCTGTTCAAGGAAGATGCCAGCGACCCCTTCGGCACCAGGCAAGTGATGCGAGACGCCAGCATCATGCTGCTCCTGAGGCACCAGAATATCATGGAGCTGCTAGAGGTGGGATGCATTGGACATTATCACTACCTGGTGATGGGGCTGGCAGACAGGGGTGGCCTCTACCAGCACGTGATGAGCTGTGGTGGCCTGACAGAGCCCGAGGCCAGCCATGGTCATGTTTGACCAAATCCTGGTGGCCATGGGCCACTGCCATGAGCAGCAGGTGGCACACAGGGACCTCAAGCTGGGGAACCTGCTGCTGGACTTGCAGCTCAATGTGAAGCTTGCAGGGTTTCTGTGGGACTCCAGAGTACAGTGCCCCCGAGGTGTTCCAGCAGGAGCCCTATGATGCCTTTGCCTCAGATATGTGGAGCCTGGAGGGGGGTCATCCTCTTTGCCACGCTGGCGGGGGCCATAGCCTTCAGTGGTAAGGACTTGGTAGAGCTATGTGACTGCATCCAGAAGGGGAGCTACGAGTTCCCGTGTGCAGCCTGATCAGCACTCGAGGAGCTCCTGAGTTCACTCCTCAGCATGGAATCATGCAACAAGCCTACAGCAGAAATCACCCAGTAGCAATGGTGGTTTGACCCCTTAGAAGAAGGAACAGAGGGTGAAGAGGTGGCCTGGTGCAGCCCTTGAGGGTTCCCGAGGACCCAGAGGCCCAGGAGTACCTGGTGGGTCTGGGTCTGCTTCTGGACACTGGAGTCTCGGTGCCATCTGGTCCTAGAGAATCCAGCTGGGTGTCCCTGCAGCCAGACTCCTGGAGCCTGGAGCAGGAACAACCCTGTTGGCAGAGCCCGGGTCTGGCTTTGGTCTCCCCGCATAGCCTCATGGCTTTGTGGGCATGAGGGAGATCCACAGTGCACCTGTCCTTCTCCCCTGCCCTCCCCTGTCACCTGAGCCTGAGCCAGAGTCCAAGTCAGAGGTGGAGTTGGATTCAGAGTTGGTGCTGGAGCCAGAGTTGGATCTGGAGACCGAGTCAGAGTCAGAACCTGAGCTAGGGCCTCAGAGGGAGCCTGCTGTTGCTGCCCCAGTGGTTGCTTTTTCCCCTCTCTGGACAGCTGCAAGATAGGAGCCCTGGTGTCAGCCCAGCCCCGCCCCTGAGCCTGTCCCTGTGGCAGCCCCTCCACCCCCAGCCCCAGGTGCAGTCTGCACCTGGTGGTCCCAGAGGTCCCAGCAGCTGAGCCGGAGGAAGCTGGGACCTCAGCATCAGCCTCTGTCCTGAGCAAGGGCTGGCAGGGGCTGGGCAGGAGGACTGGCAGGAGGATCCTCAGATTCCTCCTGTGTGCCTGCTGCCTGCCAGCCCCAGCCAGACGCCCTGGCCCCTGCAGCTGAAAGGTGGCCCCCAGGTAGCCTACCTCAGTGTGCAAGCTGAGATGCCTGAGGACTCTCATTTGCTTGAGACTTTGCTGTGCTTCTCATCAATAAATATCTTAACTGTATGCATGGAACTGGTCCTGTGAGGTGTTTGAGTCCTTGTGTGCACCTTGGCACAGCTGGATGGAGTTGACTACCTGATGAATCTCACCTGGATGATACAGTCCCCTCTCATTTCTCTAGGGCTAACATAAAGTGTTCTGCCTCCTTCCAGGACAGAATCAGGACTGTGCTTCAGCTTGAGCAGTGGTCAGGCCATTCTTGGAGGATCTCTGGGAAGTTACAGTGGAAAATGACTTCAGAGAAATCTCAAAATCACCTCCAGGAGTGACAAATGGTTCATGGTAATCCTGATGATAAGGCTGTGAGCCATGTGCAGGGCAGACATGTAAATATTCTGTGTGAGCTCCCAGCACACGCATGATCTGGCTACTGTTGTCAGAAGTGCAATGAGAACACAGGTCCTGCTGGCGTGTATGCCTCTTCCCTAATTCCACAACACAATGACAAGTTCTCAAGAAGCAGGGCATGTGGGAGTCACAGAAATGGCCTAGGTGGGAGCCCCTGGTCCCCACTGCTGCCACTCTGTCTTCCCTACTACAGACTCTGCCTGTGGTCACTTGAGAAGTTTTTTGTGATCAACATAGGATGAGATGTCTCAGGGCTGGTTTGTAGGACATTCTGCATTACATTTGGGTACTTCCTGAAGGAGGACACCGGCCATATGAATGCAACAAAGAGACACACATAGGGCGTCCTTCTTATCCTGCTCCTACAACTCAGCCTTTGCACACAGACCACAACCTACACAGTGATGTTCTCCTGGTTCTTTGAACTTGGACTGGTGACTCCACTGGCATTGGCCATTCTTCAGCTTTCAAAGGATGACTTATTATTTTTATTATTTTATGTTGATTTCTTTTTTGCTGTTAATAAAATGTTTTAATGTTTAAATAAAAACTTAAACAATAGTTCTCGCTGAGATTTTGTTTTACATGTTTTTTTAGAAAGCTTTTATTTAATGAATACAAATTTCATAGGTAAAGTTTTAGGAAAACATAGCAGTTCTTCCTCCCATACCCACACTCCCACCCCCAACTCATGTCCCACCTCCTACTCCCTCTCCCAACCCATTATTCATTAAGATTCATTTTAAATTATCTTTATATACAAAGACCAACTGTAAGTAAAGATCTCAACAGTTTGCACCCCCCCACACACAATATAAAATACTCTTTGGAAACACGTTTTAGCATTAATTCTCATATTACAATTCATTAAGGACAGAAGGCCTACACGGGGAGTAAGTGCCCAGTGACTCCTGTTGTTGATTTAACAATTGACACACTTATTTATGACATCAGTGATCACCCAAGGCTCTTGTCATGAGATGCCAAGGTCATGGAAGCCCTTTGAGTCTACAAACTCCATCAGTGCATAGACAGAGCCATAAATAAAGTGAAAGTTCTCTCCTCTCTTCAGAAAAAAGTACCTCCTTCCTTGATGGCCACTTCTTTCCACTGGGATCTCATTCACAGATCTTTCATGTGATCATTTTTTGCAACAGTTTCTTGGCTTCCCACACCTGAAATGCCCTCATGGGCTCTTCAGCCCGATCCAAATGTCTGAAGGGCTGATTCTGAGGTCACACTGCTCTTAAGTGCGTTAGTCATTCTGAGTCGGCTGTGTAGCCTACTTCCCATGTTGGATAATTCTCTGCTTTTTAATTCTATCTATCCTAATTTGATTTCTATAACTCATTATAGATTTTCAGGTTAAAAATAGATAATATGCATTGAAATGAAAATATATTTCTAGACATTGTGAATTACAGATCAATGATAAAAGACAGTAAAATATACACAAGGGGTGCTGGCCATCCACCTGTGGCATTGGCATCCCATATGAGTGCCTGTTCTAGTCCGGGTTGCTCCTCTTCCAGTCCAGCTCTCAGCTGTGGCCGAGGAGGGCAGTGGAGGATGGCCCAAGTGTTTGGGCCCCTGCACCTGCATGGGAGACCAGGCTTTGGATTCGCGCAGTGTGAGCCACAATGGGCATTTGGGGAGTGAACCAATGGAAGAAAGACCTTTGTCTCTGTCTCTGTCTCTGTCTCTCTCTCTCTGTCTATTCTGTCTATAACTCTACCTGTCAAATTAATTTTTAAAAAATAAAATATACATAAATTATTTTTTGAAATTTTAGTCAACATTTTACTGGAAGGCCTAGCTAGAGAAATTGGGCAAGAAAAATAAAGGACTTCCAAATTGGAAAGGAGAAGTCAAATCATCACAGTTGGCAAATGACATGATCTTCGAAAACCCCTGAGGTTCAACCAAAAACCTGATAGAACTAAGACATTGTGCAAAGCTACAACAAGGTCGATGTACAAAATTAGTAGCCAGCTCTCTGCTGTGGCTAGGGAGTGCAGTGGAGGATGGCCCAAGTGCTTGGGCCCTGCACCCCATGGGAGACCAGGATAAGTCCCTGGCTCCTGCCATCGGATCAGCGTGGTGCTCCGACCACAGCACGCCGGCCGTGGCGGCCATTGGAGGTTGAACCAATAACAAAGGAAGACCTTTCTCTCTGTCTCTCTCTCTCTGTCTCACTGTCCACTCTGCCTGTCAAAAAAATAAATAAATAAAAATAAAAAACAGTGGCACTGTTATACACTGATAGTGAATCATCTGGAAAAGAAACCTAGAGAGCAATCCCATGCCCAAGAGCTACAATAAAGAAAAAAGAATGCCCAAGAATAAATGTAACCAAGGAGACAAAAGATCTCTAAAACAAAGCTTAAAAATCATAGATTAAAGAAATTGAAAAATATTTTTAAATTTGAGAGTGGCATGCAATACTTGTAGACTTCAGGGCTACAGTACCCTATTCCAACGCATGTACCCAACACAATGTGATCCTACCAGACAATTAGCGTTCCCAGAGATCTTTCTTTATGGATTTGGCTTCCAGTCTGGGCTCCTGCTGTACAACCACAAAGATCCCTTTTATGCAGAGCAGATATAGTGGTGAAACTGTCCGTATCCCTCCAAACTTCATGATTGAACTTCAAGGTCCATGCTACAGTATACAGAGGTGGGAAACACAGGACTAGGGCTCCACTCTCTCTTACAGGATGAATGAGTTTCTCTTTCCTAAAAAAAACCAAAAAAACATTTATTTATTTGAAAGTCACAGTTAACAGAGAGTGAAGGCAGGAGACAGAAAGAAAAGGTGGCAAGGGTGAGGGAAGAAGAGGGAGAGATGGCTTCCAACTGCTGGTTCACGCCCCAAATAGCCACAATTGGCACCTGTGGGTCAGGCCAAAGCCAGGAGACTAGAACTCCATCCAGGTCTCCCCATGGGCCACCTTCTGTTGCTTGCCCTGGGAATATAATAGAGAGCTGGTTTGGAAATGGAGCCAGGCCTCCCCCAGTGCCACATGGGATGCTTATGTAGCAGGGTTTAATCTGGATGCCAGTGTAGGCCACAGGCTACCTGTCTAAAAGGCTAGATGGGGTAAGGTCTGTGCTTTCAAAATCTGAGGACACCCCAGGAAGGCTTGATCTTCCCTTAAAATTTACTGGTGAGTTTTAGATTAAGGTGTGGTATTTTTTGAAGGACTACAACACCACTTTCCACACATGTACTTAGCTTCATTCAACCACAGCAAACCACCAGCCTTTCCATCTTACCATTTCTCTCTGAAAACAGGTCAGCAGCAGAGAGTGAGTTCCTTCCAGACATCAAGTCTGCTGGAGCTCTGACTTTCATCTTCCAGCCTCCAGAACAAACACTGAGCAAAGAATTTCAGTTCTTTTTCAATGTCTCAGTTCAAGACACTTTGTTAGAGTAGCCCAGGAACCCTGAGACATCAGGAAATGCCTCAATTTCTCCCTCTGATTCTAAGGACAATTTGGAGGATGCAGCTCTCTCTGCTGACATTTAGATGGCCTTCCATACCTGGACTGTACCAACCCAGCTACCTTCTGATCCCCTAGGGTTTCTAACAGGAACTCTGGTGATGATCTTAGTGGAAAAGGATGATGAAAGATCCCTTCCTCTCAGCTCTGCCCATGTGAATAATGTGCCTGGTGGTGTCATGGGTAACAGAACACTTTGTCAAGGTTATCCTGATGCCAGAGAAGCTGTAACATCATTCTGAGACCTATCATTCAGAGGTTCAAGGAAATGGGATGTTTCCCTGCATGTAGACAATCAGGTGTCTTAAAGACTCAATTATTGTTACCACTCATTATACTAGAAATGAAAAGGCCATAGGTACATCCTACGTGTTTAATGTTCAAATTATAAACATCAGTCTGTATCACCAATCTAAGCAAAAAGCTCTTGGGGTCTTTGATATTAAGAGGAAGCCCCAAGGATTAGCTGTGGCTGATTGGTCCCTTCCCATCTCTGACTTCGTAAGGACCAACTCCCATAAAATAGAAATTCATGCAAGTCCCTGCCAGACTGCCATTGGTCCATTTCTCACTCTGACTTCATAAGGAGCCCTATGACAACAGAATTCCACATGCCTACCTATGCAGCTGCATGACCCAGGTTTTTGTCTGCTTTACCAGGGAGTTATTTTGGTGACCTATATGACTTAGACCCACCTTTGTTTATGCTTGTGCCTAGTCTCGGAGGAGCTCCTGAGCTGGCTGCTCAGCCCGGATCCCTGCGGCAGGCTTACAGCAGAAATCTCCCACCAGCACTGGTGGTTTGACCCCTTAGAAGAAAGAGCTGACGTCAAGGAGGTGACCGTTGTGCTGCCCCTGGGGGTTCCCGAGGACCCAGAGGCCCAGGAGTACCTGGTGGGCCTGGGTCTGCTGCCGGATGCTGGAGCCTTGGAGCCATCGGGCCCTGGAGGTTCCAGCCGGATGTCCCTGCCATTGGTGCAGTGGAGCCTGTAGCAGCCCTGTTGGCAGAGTGTGGTTCTGGCAGTGGTCTTCCCGCACAGCTTCATGGTTTTGTGGGCATGAGGGAGGTACAGAGTGCACCTGTCCTTATCACCTACTCTCCCCTGTCAGCTCAGGGACAGAGAGAGCACAAGCCTGAGCTGGAGTCTGAGTCAGAGGCAGAGTCAGATTTAGATTCAGAGTCAGAGCCCGAGTCTGTGTAGCATCTGGAGTCAGAGCCAGAGTCGGAGTTGCTACCGGAGCTGGAGCTGAAGGCTGCTGTTGCTGCCCCAGTGGTTGCATTTTCCTTCCCTGGACAGGTGCAGGAGAGGAGCCCTGGTACCAGCCCAGCCCCTGAGCCCATCCCTGTGGCCACCCTCTCCACCCCCAGCCCCAGCCCAGGAGCAGTTTGCACCTGGTGGTGCCAGAGGTCCCAGCAGCTGAGTCTGAGAAGGCTGGAGCATCAGCATTGGCCTCTATTCTGAGCAAGGGCTTGCAGAGGCTGGGCAGAAGGATCCTTAGATTCCTCCTGTGTGGCTGTTATCTGTCAGCTGCAATCAGCAGCCCTGGCCCCTGCAGATGAATTGTGGCCCTCAGGTAGCCTACCTCAATGTGCAAGGTGAGATGCCTGAGGACTTTCATTGCCTGAGACTTTTTTATCTTCTCATCACTAAAAATCTTATCTGTATCCATGGAACTCATCCTGTGTGCTGTTTGGGTCCAGTGTTCACCTTGGCATGGTTGGATGGAGTTGACTCCCAGATGGATCTCACCTGGACAAGTACAGACCCCTCTCGTTGCTCTGGGGCTAACACAAAGCTGACCTCCTGGACCTGAGATGAGAGCAGTGGTTCCCAGAAGCTGGCTGGGGGGGCAGGTCGATGGGGGCTAGTTGTGGTTGGGTGACTGGGAGTGAGGTTTGGGGCAAGGTGGGAGTGTCGAGTGTCTGGGGTGTGGGAGTTTAAGGGGTTAGAGGTGAGCATGTGAGGCTTGTGAGAGAGAGGGAGTAGATGGTGGGAGGGAGAGGCTCAAACCTGCTCAGTTACTGCTGCACAGGAAGGAGGGTCCATGGATCTGTGACACAGCAGGGAGGTCCTGCCATTAGTGATGTGCACTGAGGCAGAGCTGAGAGTGTCCATACCCAAAGTCCACCTGCATTGCCAATGGAGAACAAGACCCCACAGCTCCTCCTCTCAGAAATGAATCCACTGCAACATTGTTGAGAAATCAACTGTAAGACCCCATGTATGAATTCTGTGAAGAATTCTGACTTATAGTCAACAGATTTTGCATAGTCATTACATAGAGAAGAATACTCCCCTATCTGAATATTCAGATGCATTATGAGGTTTGATTTCTGGCCAAAGGTTTCTCCCCTGTGTGAATTCTGATGTCTGAGGACTTGTGACTTAGTAGCAAAGGTTTTCCCACAGTCATCACAGTCATAAGGTTTATCCCCTGTGTGAATTCTCTGATGTCTGATGACTTGTGACTTCTGGCCAAAGGCTTTTCCACAGTCATTACATTCATAAGGTTTCTCCCCTGTGTGAATTCTCTGATGTTTGATGAGGTCCGACTTACCTGCAAAGGCTTTTCCACAGTCATGACATTCATAAGGTTTCTCCCCTGTGTGAGTTCTCTGATGTCTGATGACTTGTGACTTACTACCAAAAGCTTTTCCACAGTCATGACATTCATAAGGTTTCTCCCCTGTGTGAATTCTCTGATGATTGACAAAGTGTGATATATGGCCAAAGGCTTTTCCACAGTCATGACATTCATAAGGTTTCTCCCCTGTGTGAGTTCTCTGATGTCTGATGACTTGTGACTTACTACCAAAAGCTTTTCCACAGTCATGACATTCATAAGGTTTCTCCCCTGTGTGAATTCTCTGATGATTGACAAAGTGTGATATATGGCCAAAGGCTTTTCCACAGTCATTGCATTCAAAAGGTTTCTCCCCGGTGTGAATTCTCTGATGCATTATGAGGTTTGTCTTCCTGCCAAAGGCTTTACCACAGTCATTACATTCATAAGGTTTCTCCCCTGTGTGAATTCTCTGATGATGAATGAGTTGTGATTTCTGCACAAAGGCTTTTCCACAGTCATGACATTCATAAAGTTTCTCCCCTGTGTGAATTCTCTGATGTTTGATGAGGTCCGACTTACCTGCAAAGGCTTTTCCACAGTGATTACATTCAAAAGGTTTCTCCCCTGTGTGAATTCTCTGATGTCTGATGACTTGTGACTTCTGGCCAAAGGTTTTTCCACAGTCATGACATTCATAAGGTTTCACCCCTGTGTGAATTCTCTGATGTATGATGACTTGTGACTTAGTAGCAAAGGCTTTTCCACAGTGATTACATTCAAAAGGTTTCTCCCCTGTGTGAATTCTCTGATGTCTGATGACTTCTGACTTATTAGCAAAGGCTTTTCTACAGTCATGACATTCATAAGGTTTCTCCCCTGTGTGAATTCTCTGATGTCTGATGACTTGTGACTTCTGGCCAAAGGCTTTTCCACAGTCATTACATTCATAAGGTTTCTCCCCTGTGTGAATTCTCTGATGTTTGATGAGGTCCGACTTACTAGCAAAGGCTTTTCCACAGTCATTACATTCAAAAGGTTTCTCCCCAGTGTGAATTCTCTGATGGCTTATGAGGTTTGTCTTCTGGCCAAAGGTTTTTCCACAGTCATTACATTGAAAAGGTTTCTCCACTGTGTTAATTTTCTGATGTATGATGATGTATGATTTATGGAAAGTAGCTTTTCCATGCTGACTATTTCTCTTTTCTATAATCAGTTTTGGAATATGACTTGAACTTAAATTAAGTGTTTTTCTTAATTCAGCTCTCTTGGGAGTTGATGTCTTATTATTTTTCATTACATTCTGATTCAGATTTTTGTCCTGACTTTCCTGGTTGATTCTAGGCAGGTCACCCCTTTTCGTGGAAACTGTAAGAATAACATATAACCATGTCACTGAATCACATATAACTGTTTCTTCTAGCATATTCATGTAAAGGAAATGAAGTTACTTGTTATCCAAGTGGCATAAGATTTTTACGATATCAGTTCAAGATATTAATTTATGACAATTATATTGTTTTTACTCCATAATACATGGATATTTTAATTTGTTCCAATACATAACCCAAAGTTCAACATAATCTTGTTTACTAACTGAATTTTTTTTCAAGTATGGCAGAATGGGTTTTGTGGCAACATGTGTTAAGTCACTGCTTTGGATGCTTGCATCCAAAAACAGTGCAAGTTTCAGCCCTGGCTACTCCGCTTCCAATACATCTGCTTATATAAACTGGAAGGCAGCAAATGATGGTTCATGTAGAGAAAACATGACCTGGAGACTCAGAATCTCATGACTGTCTTAATGAGTCTAGAATCACTTATTTTCATGCTTAGCTCTACAATTTTCATGCTTAATGCCATAATTTATGACATCACAGCATAGACACTTACTCCTGACCATCATGTGCCCTTTACTTACCTATTTACTCACTTGAAAATCAGAGAGATAGAGAATGAGACACAAAAAGGGGGTTGTCAGCCTCTGGGTCACTTCTCAAATGTTTCCAACAACCTATCATTTTCTTATTTATCTGAGTCACAGAGAGAGAAAAAAATTACGGGTTCAGTCCTGAGTTGCTAAAATAGCAAGTTCACTGCCCAGGAAAACATGATTGGAACTCAATCTGGGTGATGAGTAACAAATTTCTAGAAGCTACCCAGTAAATGAGCACCAAAGGAATTAATAGGTTGATGAAGGAAACATTATGAAAGTGTATAGAAGGACAAATTAGCATTTGTGGAATGTATCTAAACTAGAAAAGTGCATCAGAAGAGGATTGGAAGGGTTTTGTTTTGTCTTTTTGAAATCAAAGAACATCTTCACTCAAGAACAAAAGAGTTGGAGAAATACTGGTACCCCTAAATATTCTGTGTCTGAGTGTCTGGTGCACAAAACCAGCTGTCATCAGGAGTAAGACTTGGTAATAATTCATGGAAAGAGCACCAGTCAAAACCTGTTGCACTCTTTCTGCCTTGGCCCCCCTGCCCATTATGTGCAAACTGACCTGGAAGGCTCTGATTTAGACATTCTTCCATCTTCCATGGCTCTGCACCTTGCTCCAACTTGAAGATCAATTCAGGTTTGCTAATGCATTGTCCTATTAATGGAAACAATGTAAGACTTTGTGAAATCTATCTTGGCTTAACTACAGGAGTACAGCTTGGTCTAGGAGCTATGCAGCAGATGTTCCAATGTGAATCCTTTCCTTGATGGCAGGCATTCAGGTTATTCATGGACATAAATTCTATACCTGCCCATTATTAAATATTATGAAGTGTTCACTTATTTGTCAAATAGCAAGAAAATATTGCCATTCAGCTTGCTTGGATGTCACTCACCCAAGGAGACCAAACTGCTGTAAGTCTCTAGCATCACATCCTTGTACAGGATTTTCTGAGCTTTGTTCATATTCTGCCATTCTTCCCAGGTAAAGTACACAGCGAGGTCTTCAAATGTTATCATCACCTGTGATAGAACACTTTTGGTCAACATATCAATTCTGTCACATAACAACACTGACAGCTGTGTATTTTCTGCATGGGTATGAAGGAGGAATTAAGGATATTTCTTTTTTCTTTTTAAAGTCAGAGTTATACAGAGAGAGAAGAAGAGGCAGAGAAAGAGGGGGAAAGTTCTTTCCACTGGTTCACTCCTCAGACAACTGCAATGGCCAGAGCTGCACCGATCCAAACCCAGAAGCAAAGGAGTTTCTTGTGAGTCTCCCACAAGGGTACAGGGACCCACGCACTTGGGCCATCTTCTACTGTTCCCAGGCCATAGCAAATAGCTGGATCAGAAGTGGAACCACTGTGTCTCATACCAACATCCATTTGGGATGCCAGCACTGCAGGTGGTAGCTTTACACTCTATGCCACAGCACCAGCCTCAAGGATCTGATTTCTTTTTAGACTTATTGAGCACTGGGCAGCCACACAAAAGCATTCAACAGGGAGTCAAACTATGCTCTAAAGGCTGTAAAAAATACCCAAACTTCAAGGAAACATGAGTCAGGTCAGAAATGGCCAGAATCTGTCAAGGGGGATTTTAGGGCAGGCTGAAAGAGGGACAATATTGACCGATAATTGAGCAATGTTAAGGAGAAGAATGTAGAAGTGTTCAGTGGGAAAGACTGGAAACCTTTTGTGAAGCTATGAGGAGAATGAACAATGCTGACAACCCATATGTGTGCAAGTTTGTGTATTACTTGCTGCACTTCTGAGCCAGCTCCCTGCTACTGCTCCTGGGAAAGCAGCAAAAGATGGCACAAGTGTGTGCACCTCTGCCACCCATATATCAGACCCAGCACAGCCTTAGATTCAGCCTGGCCCACCTGGCCATAGTAGCCATTTTGGGGAGAGAATCAATGGATGGAAGATCTCATAACTATTTATTTCAAATACATAAATAAATATTCTTTAAAAGTTACTTATTTGAATGGCAGATTTCAAGAGAGAGAGAAATAGGGATCATTCATGTGCTTGTTCACAGCCCATATAGCTGCCATGTGCAGCTGGGCCAATCTGAAGCCCACAGCCAGGGGTTTCTTCTGGATCTCTTACATGTGTGCATAAGCTAAAGGACTTGGGAACTATTTCCCCAGACACATTACCATGGAGTTGGATTGGAAATGATGCAGCTGGGACATGAACCACTACCTATATGGGATGCTGCCACCACACGTGGAGGCTTTAACTGCAGCACCACAGCACTGGCCCCAATAAATCTTTTTAAAAGTCTAGATAAATCAGAAAAATGAAAAAGGTATAAAACACACCTGTATATACGTATATATTTCTAAAAAGTGCAAAATTTGAAGCATTTGGAAATCTAAAATTTATTTTTAAATGGTATAATTAAAAAAGATAACAAAGATACTGATTCTTATTCTTGACTGCATGAAATATACATCAACTTTCTCTGGTTCTACATGCACTTATTTACAAAGTTTCAAAGGTGTGATCAGTAGTGTACACAATAGTCTTACCCTAGGATCCTACTAAATTTAAACAGGGTACTCAATATAAATTTTTCATAACTTCTAAAATGTGCATCAGAAGAAAAATAGTTTTCTTGGTATATCTTACTTTCACTATAGTATTGCCTAATTTTCAATAGTCAAGTGTAGTAAAACAATCTGACAGTTGGAAGAGATAGTCTAAAAGAGAGAGTAATAAACTATAGTTCTTAAGTCAGAACTTGTCTAGAGAAAATAGGAATTCACAGATTCCCAAAATAAATTACCTAAGATAGCCTGATAAATGGAAACTCAATGTCTTCAGGTATTAAATTTTATTACATTAAAAATCCACCCAAAATGGATGTAAATCTATGACTGGATACCATCAAATAATCAGATAACATTGGGGAAACCCTGCAAAACATTGGCATGGGAAACACTTCTACTCAGCAAAGTGAAGAGGCAACCAACAGAATGAGAAATATTATTTGCAAACTATGAAACTGCTAAAGGATTAATTACCAGAATATATAGAGATCAAGAAACTTAACAACAAAGCAAACAACCCAGTTAAGAAATGAGGTAAGAACTTAAGCAGGCATCTTTCTCTTTTTTGAAAAGAAAACATTTTTATTATATTATTTTATTTGAAAGAGTTACAGAGAGGGAGGGAGGGAGAGAGAGAGAGAGAGAGAGAGAGAGAGAGAGAGGATTTCCATCCACTGGTTCATTCCCCAGATGGCCAAAACAGCTAGAGCTTTGCAGATCCAAATCCAGAAGCCAAGAGATTCTTCCAGGTCTCCCATATGGGTGCAGGGACCCATGGACTTGGGCCACCTTCTACTATTTTTCAAGGCCATAACAGAGAGCTGGATTGGAAGTGTAGCAATCGGAACTCAAATTGTTGCCCATCTGGGATGGGAGCACTGCAGGCAGCAACCTTACCCACTCTGACAGTGTCAGACCCAAATTGGCATTTTTCAAAATTGGAAATCCAAATGACCAAGAGACCATGAAAAAATGGTCAGAATCATTAGCTGCCAGGGAAATGCAAATAAAAACCACAAGGAGGTTTCATCTCATCTCCATTACAATGGCTTTCATACAGAAATCAACAAACAAATGCTGACAAGGATGTGGGATCAGTGTGGTGCGCCAGCTGTAGCAGCCTTTGGAGGGTTAACCAATGGAAAAGGAAGACATTTCTCTTTGTCTCTCACTGTCCACTCTGACTGCCAAAAAAAAAAAACCCACAATAAAAAAATAGTTGTTAGTAATAAATCAGACTGGGAAGAGGAGAGGGAGGAGGAGGAGCAGTGGGAGAGTAGGTGGGATGTTGGGTACAGTGGGAAGAATCAACATGTTAGGGTTGCGGGTGGGGGGGAAGTTATGGGGGGGAAGCCGTTGTAATCTATAAGCTGTATTTTGGAAATTTATATTCTTTAAATAAAAGCGTTATAAAAAAAAATAAAATACCTGAAAAAAAAAAAGAAAAAAAAAAACCTCAGTGTTATATTAGAAATGGCATAAAAATTAATCAAATTCAAAAAACTATATCATGTAGGATCTTTGTCCTTAATTTGTTGTACAATGTGATTCAATGCTATAACGTGTACTCAAATAGTATATTTCACTTTGTGTTGCTATATGAGGGCAAATGGTCAAAATCTTTACTTAACACATACTAAAGTGATCTCCTGTATACAAAGAGAATTGAAAAAGGAATCTGGATGTGAATGAAAGGGGAGAAGAAGTGGGTAAGGGGGGAGGTTTACGGGGGGGGGGGAGAGGGAAAGTGTGGGGGAGGAAGCCATTGTAATCCATAAGTTGTACCTTGGAAATTTATATTCTAAATAAAAGTTTAAAAAAAAAAAAAAAAAAAGAAAAAAAAAAGTTGTAATTATGAAATATATCAAATTTGTATTCCTTAAATAAAACTTTTCTGGGTTAAAAGTACTACATTAGACTTAATTAATAAGAAGGTTTTTATTCCAACTTTCACCATTTGGCAAACTAATTTACCTGTTAAATGTGGAAAAAAATAAATAAACCTCATGGTAGATGACTAAAATCTTAATGTTATATGGCATCCATTATGACTACAATGCCTTATATCTAATATTAACATACCTGATGCCTCTCAATAAATAAATGACATGTCTTGACTATTACAAGCATGGCAAATGTGTTTTGCTCACTTTCCCAAAAGCCCCTCAGGCTCAGTTTACTTTCACCTGAAAAGACATTTCTTCTAGGGTATACTTGGGCACCTCATTGAGTTTGGCATCAGATACAAGTTTTGCAGAGAATTTAACTGCACCCAACTTTTATTAGGAGCACAAGATACATGCTTACTGAAGAAGACTATTTGACACACTTGTCAAGAACATAGAAGGCTAATATCTTACAGTGCTTCTTGGGTTCTGGTGCAATGAATGCCTCATTTCAAAAATTAATTGTCACTAATACTACAAATTAGCCCTTCTTTTATGGGACCCTCTCCACTCCAATGAAAAGTACTAAAATCAATCAAAATAAATTCTATAGGTGCTATCCTTAGTGCTCTCTGTGTCTTCTTCATTCTAGGGGCTCACAATCACTTTAAATTACCTGGAACATAGGTGAAGTCCACTAGTTCTCAAGGCCTACCCACAAAAGGGACTTTGTACCAGATGGGTTCTATATCCTTGAACTACAAGGATAGTGTCATAGCATTAATGCTTCAAACCGATTCAGCTCCCTGCTAATGTGTTTAGGATAGCAGCATAGAATGGCCCAAATGCTTGGGCCACTGAACCCCTGTGAGAGACATGAAAGAAGCTCCAGTCTCCTGACTTCAGGTCTCCTTGATGAGACTAGTATTACCTCCATTCCAAAACCAGAAAAAAATATACAATACAGAAAGATAAATGCAGAATAATACCACTGATTAAAATAGATGCAAAAATCCTCTTCAAAGTTCTTGCTAATTGAATCCAGCAACACATAAGAAAGATCATTCATACAGACCAAGAAGGACTTATCACTGGTATGAGGGAATAGCTCAATATAAGCAAAACAATAAATGTGATACATCACATTAACAAACTGAATAAAAACCATATAATGATTTCAATAGATGCATAAAAAGCATTTTAAAAAACACAAAATGCTTTCATTATAAAAACTGTGAACATCTTGGGTGTAGAAAGAACATTCCTTAACAAAATCAAGGCCATACATGGCAAATCTTCAACAGTATCATATTGAATGAGAAAGTTGGAAGCATCTCTACTGAAAACTAGAACCAGATGAAGCTGCTCACTCTCACCACTGCTATTCAATACAATTGTGAAAGTTTTAACCAGAGCAAAAATAAAAAACAAAAAGGAAATCAAAGAAACACAAATTAGAATGGAGAAACTAAAATTTTCCCTGTTCGCAGATAACATGATCTTATATATAGGGAAACTAAAAGACTCCACAAAGAGACTATTAGAATACATGCATAAATTAAAAAAGAATAAACAAAATTGAAACCAATAAAAGAACAGAAAAAAATCAGTGAAATGAGAAGTTGATTTTTTTTAAAACAAATAAAATTGATACATCATGGTGCAACTAACAAAAAAGAACCAAATCAATAAAATCAGAGATGAAAAGTAAATGTAACAACAGTTATAAAAAGAATCATCAGAAATTATTACAAAGAGTATATGCCAACAAACTAGGAAACCTAGAAGAAACAGGTAGAGTCCTAGAAAAATACAATCTACCAAAATTAGTCATGAAGATATAGAAATTCTAAATGGACCAGTAACCAAGATGGAGACTGAATGAGTAATAAAGACCCTCGTAACAAAGAAAAGCCCAGGGCCAGATGACTTCACTGCTGAATTCTACCAAACATTTAAAGAAGACTTTTGAAACTCATAATAGTGGTGAAGTGTCAGGATATAAAACTAACACAGAAATTCAATACATAGACAACGCCATGCATGAGAAAGAACTCGTAAGATCAGTACCATTCACAATAGCTCCAAAGAAAATCAAATACCTTGGAATAAATTTAACCAACCAGGTAAAAGATCTCTACAATGAAAATTGCAAAACATTAAAGAAATAGAAGAAGACATAAAAAATAAACTTCATACTAGAAAAAGAAGACCTGAAATCAGATTTTTCTGATTCATCACTATTTAAAAGTATTAGTCTTCACTCATGTCTGACCATACTTAGTTTTATATTTACTTTTTTTATAATTACATTCTTTAAAAAGACAGATAAATTTTATGCCACCATTCCTAACAAGGCCATCTGGAGTCCTTCTTTTATAATCATCTTCTACTAAGCTATTAATTTTCTCATGAAATAATATTCAGATCTTCCTTAAAAGATGCAATATATCCTAGGAAAGGGAAGTCATATTTTACATGGATTTTAGTTATGTGTAAATATCACCACTCTCAACAACAGAACATTGTTGTCCATCCTGAAGCAAATTTGGAAGTTGGTATTTGACTAAGTTTTTAAGATGCTGCTATGGACACTCACATTCCACAATGCATGCATTTGAGTGCCAACTCCACTCCTGATTCAATTCCAGTTTCTATGAAAGCACACCGTGAACACAATCTGGGAATCAAGGGATCAAGTAGGTGGGAGCTTTAGAGACATGTTGGAGACTGGGGTGTATTTATTTTTCTAAATAAAATTACTTATTTGAAGAGAGAGAATCTTCCCTATCCCCAAGTCTTCCAGTCTAAAGTTACTAAAAATGTGATGTTTCTGTAGATATGCTTATTGTGAATATGACATGTAATGGAAGATGGGATCTATGTGGTATCTTACCAAAGAGCTTCCATAATTCACATAGGACAAGACCCTACCTCTCAGCCACATTCACCCAGAACATAATACTGGCAACAGATAACTGGAGAGAGAGCAAATGTGGATGGATTGCTCCCAAATGGGCAGCAGACAGGAGAGGGGTCCTGGTGTTTCCATTTCACTATGTCAGGATACGGGAGAAGTAAGCAGACCTGTGTTCAGAGAGCACCAAGTCTCTTATTCTTATTGAATCTTACATTTTCTGTGGTATTTCTTTGCTTCTTATACATCTTTGGGACTTTACTAGCTTCTCGTTTAGATTTTAAGTGATTCTCATAAATTTTACTAGCAAGTGTCCCTATTGTTACTCACTGGCACGCCTACATTCTATGAATCATTCCATTTTAATACTTACATGCTTAGCTAATTATTAATTATGTTTGTAATTACAGTATACTAATGACAAATTAGCTGAATTAGCTAATGACAATCAAATGTCAGTCTTAAAACTGATTCATGTTATTATTTCGTTGTTTTGGAGACTATGAAGATGTTGACTACATGTATCATTAAAATGTAATTTTTAAAAATCCTGTAATAGGCAACTGCATGTTCACTAAACTGGTAAAATCCAATGCATGTGTCAAAAAACATGCATAGGGATAAATTTAGAAAAGCTGTTAAGTAGTATGAGTGGCTGCCAAAGAGCTGAAAAACCCACAATGACTATGTCATTAATTTAGAATATAATGTTGAGAAAATCAAAAGTATTTGTTAAAATTTCTGCTACAATGAACGAGATTTATGATTTTCAGAATGTATCTTTCCTGTGTGTACTGTAATCCTGTGCAAATTTTTCATGCCAGAAATTATAACATGTGAAAGGTTTTCTCTTTTGCTTTTTAAAGATTTATTTATTAATTGGAGAGGCAGAGTTACAGACACAGAGATGAAAGAAGAGGCAGAGAACAGAGGTCTTCTACCCACTGATTCACTCCCCAAATGGCCACAACAGCTGGAGGTGGGCTGATCTGAAGCCAGGAGCTAGGAGGTTCCTCTGGGTCTCCCACATGGATGCAGGAGCCCAGGCACTTGGGCCACATTCCACTTCTTTCCCAGACCATTAGCAAAGAGTTGGATCAGAAGTGCAATGGCAGGGACAAGAACTGGCGCCCATGTGACCCCAGTGCTACAGGTGGAGGCTTAACTTAGGTCACAGCATTGGCCTAGGAAAAGGTTTTAGGAAGACATCCTTCATGTAGACTAGTGTGTAACAATGTAAGATAGATTTAGGTTTTACGTCCCACACATCATTGTTTATTCTTTAACAACTATAAAAACTGAATATAATATATATATATATATATATATATATGTATATATTATGGAACTGTAAACTTTGTTGTCATTCCTTCTAATTTGCTTTTTAATGTCTGCCAATAAGATAACCTTATAGATTATTGTATTGATGCTACCTATATACAGCCATCAGGCATTTCCTCTGTAGTATGTGCTCATGTATACAAGTATTTTTCTCTTTGTATATGTACATGCAAGTACAACTTTTGATGAGATAGTATTGAAAATAATACTATGAGAAATCCTAACACCCACTTCAAATTCTCTATCCCCTCCAGAGATGGCTGTCTTTGAAGCAAAACATAGGGCCCTTTCATGGTCATGGGCTGAAATGTGCATCCTAAAAACTCATACCTTGAAGTGCTAACAACTAATGCAACATCATATGCAATATCATATGTGTGAAGCCCATCGGGAGCATGGCATATGGAAAAATCAAGCCTCTTATGATTTTGATCTTACATTTGCAACCTCCACAGCACTGAGAAGTAATTTTCCATGACTTAAAACATATCCTGTGGTAGCTTATTAGTGAATCAATGCATCCTCATTGCTTCCACCATGTCCTGCAGTCACATAGGTCTAATTATCAGAGAAATGTAGAAACTACAAACTACAACTTCAAATGGCCAAAACTTCTAGAAACCCAAGAAAGAAATCAGATAAGCAACTATTATCCTTCTCAAAGACCCAGAAAAAAACAAGAATGAGGCAAATCCAAGGGCAGTAGAGAAAAGTGAATAATAACTATCACAGCAGAAGTACACAAGGAAGAATCTTAAGCATATTAAAACTGATAAAAATGAAGCTGATTCTTTGAAAAGAAAAAATAATTCTCTAGCTAGACTAACAAAAATAGGAAATGATTCAAATGAATGAAATCAGAGAAGAACAGTATCTATTCAAACAGGAAAATACGAATTCAAATTTACATTTCGGGTTATAGATAACATAGGTCTATTAGGAGAATGGAGAACTGGAACTGATAAATGATTTCAGTACAATTGGCAATACAATATAAAAACCAAATCAGTAAGGCTTTTGTACATAACATTGAACTCATTGGGAAAAATTATAAGAATATATTTACAATTGTGACAAGAACATAAAAAAAATCTTACAATAAATTCAACTAAGGATTTGAAAGCCTCCTACAACAAAATCACAAAGCAATGATGAAAGAAATTAAATATGTAACAATTGGAAAGATGTCTCACAGTCCAAAACTGAAAAAACTTGTATCTTTGAAATTTTTATACTGCCCAATATAATGTACACATTTGATGCAATTATCATCAAAGCATCAGTGAAATCCTTCATAGAGGGCTTAGCACTTTGGCACAATGTGTTAAGCTGCCACTTGCAATGCCAGTATCCCATATCAGAACAAGTGTTCAAGTCCTGACAGCTATACTTTTGATCCAACACCCTGTTAATGTGCTTGGAAAAGCAGCAAAAGATGACCCAACTTCCTGGATCCCTGCCAGCAATGTGAGAAACCTAGGTGGAGCTCCAGATGCTGGATTTGACCTGACTCAACCCCAGCAATGGTTGCTATTTGGGAAGTGTACTAGCAGATTCAAGAACTTTTTTACTATATCTCTCTGTCACTCTGCCTTTCAAATAAATAAATCTTCTTAAATAGAAAATAAATTCTTCAAATTTTCCTTCCTAAAAGCAAACTAAAAAGGCATTTGAAACAAGAAAACCCTCAAATGGTCCAAGCAATCTTTAAAAACATAATAAATCTGAAGGAATCACAATATCTGATTTCAAGACATATTACAGAAACATGAAAGCACTGGCATAAAAACAGACACATAGGCTCACTAGCATAATGCTCCGCCTGTGGGACAAGCACCCCAGGTTTCGTCCCATTTGGAGTGCTGGATTCTGTCTCAGTTGTTCCTCTTCCAGTCCAGCTCTCTGCTGTGGTCTGGGAAGGCAGTAGAGGATGGCCCAAGTGCTTGGGCCCTGCACCTACATTGGAGACCAGGAAGAAGCACCTGGTTCCTGGCTTTGGATCAGCGCAGTACGCTGGCCGTGATGGCCATTTGTGGCATGAACCAATGGAAGGAAGACCTTTCTCTCTGTCTCTCTCTCACTCTCTAACTCTGCCTGCCCCCCCCCCCAAAAAGACACATAGTTCAGTGTAACAGAATAGACAGCACAGAAATAAACCCACATTTCCAAAGGCAACTCATCTTTAACAAAGGAACTAAAATGCTTGGAAAAAGAAGAATTTCTTTAGCAAGCAGTAAAGAAAGTGACTAACCATATACTGAAGGCGGAAAATATACCCCCACACCTCTTACATTATAGAAAAGTCAAAGTCAACTCATGGTGAGTTAAAAATCTAAAGATAATACCATGAGATTCCAAGATGGCAGAATAGGTAGGGAGCTTAGTGTGCTAGCCTAAGGGAAGAAAGTTTAAGAAAAGTATAAAGAGTGCAATCTCAGGGAGGAGTTAAGAAGAAAACTGCAAAAGCTTGTATCCACAAGCCCAGCAACTAGCTGAGAGGAGGCATCTGAGTCTGGCTGGTAGGACTGACAGGGGATTGCACACCCATGTGAGGTGCCCCAAGACTCCAAGGACATCACTGGCTCCGGGGCTTAGGCTGACTGGGCATTTAAACCTCCCCTCCTGCCCCCCAAAAAAGAAAAGAATGATGGATAGAAAGAAAGAGAAAGAGAAAGATAGACAGAGAGAAAGAGAAAGAAAGAGAGAAAGAAAGAGAGAGAGAGATTACAAAACAGGATGGAGATTTATGGGATAATAATAAATGACCAAAAATATGGGTCTTAGGAATCCCTGAAGGTGTGGAATGACAAAATGGATGACATTTTAGTGAAATAATGATCATCATTGTGAACAAATGTCCAGGCAGAAACTCTCCCAGTAAAATTGTAAGGGAAATCCAAAGGAAACAATGGAAATATTTATGAAAAATTCCAGGGCCAAGTCATCACTTAAATAGTACCCTTGAATATAAGTGGTCTCTACTCTCCAAAAGAGGCAGACAGACCAAATAGATTAAAAAACAAGACCCATCTATTTGCTGCCTACAAGAAACACATCTCACCAAGAAAGCCACAGTCAGAAAGTGAAAGGATGGAAAAGGTATACATGCTTATGGAAACTAAAAATGAGTAAGTGTAATCACCCTAATTTCAGACAAAATAGACTTTATCACAAAAACCATTAAAAGGGGAAAACAGGGGCACTAAGATTAAGGAGTCAATTCAACAGGAAGATGTAACTATAATAAATATACATACACCCAATTACAGGACACCTGACAATTTAAGAGATGTTAACGGATCTAAAGGGAGACATTCTAAAAATAATGCATGAAGGCAGCATGGTGATTCTGCAGGTTAAGCTGTTGCTTGCAATGCCAGCATCCCATAACAGAAAGCCTGATATCAGTCCTGGCTCCTCTTCTGTTCCAGCTTCCTGGTCATCCAGCTTCCTGATAATGCACCTGAGAAGGCAGCGGAAGATGGCCCAAGTGCTTGGATCTCCACAAGCTATGTTGGAGACCCAGATAGGGTTTCTTGTCCCTGGCTTCATCCTGGGTTGCCCTAGATATCACAACCATTTGGGGGAATAAACCCATAAAGGGAGATTTCTCTCTTCCTGTCTCTACCTTAAAAAATACATGTTTAGCAATAATGCACACACTAGCTATTAAATACTGCAGAAGAGCCTAAAATAAAAACATTACCCCTTCTTTCTATACTAGGTATATTTCCCAGAACACATTTCTCTTTTTTTAAGATTTATTTACCTGAAAGTCAGAGTTACACAGACAGACAAGGAGAGGCAGAGAGAGAGAGAGAGAGAGAGAGAGAGAGAGAGAGAGAGTGAAGTCTTCCATTTGTTGGTTTACTCCCCAACTGACCGCAATGACCAGAGCTGTGCCAATCTGAAGCCAGGAGAAGGGAGCCTCTTCTGGGTCTCCCATGTGGGTGCAGGGTCGAAGGACTTGAGCCATCCCCCACTGCTTTCCCAGGCCACAGCAGAGAGCTGGAATGGAGGAGGAGCAGCTGGGACTAGAACTGGTGCCCTTTTGGGATGCCAGCACTTCAGACCAGGGCTTTAACATGCTGCACCAGAGCAACAGCCCCCCAGAACACATTTCTCTTAAAAGTCTCCTATATTGGCCGGCGCCATGGCTCAACAGGCTAATACTCCGCCTTGCAGCGCCGGCACACCGGGTTCTAGTCCCAGTTGCCCCTCTTCCAGGCCAGCTCTCTGCTGTGGCCCGGGAGTGTAGTGGAGGATGGCCCAAGTGCTTGGTACCTGCACCCCATGGGAGACCAGGAAAAGCACCTGGCACCTGGCTCCTGCCATCGGATGAGTGCGGTGGCCGGCCGTAGCATGCTGGCCACGGCGGCCAATGGAGGGTGAATCAACGGCAAAGGAAGACCTTTCTCTCTGTCTCTCTCTCACATAGTCTGCTATATTATCTTCTGAGACATTTATATGCATGTAAACAAGGGTACTTCATAGTGTCACTAAAAAGTCTGTTTTGCTGTAATAAATTCTAGAAGGATTTAAAAACATTTATGTACTATGTGTTATAAAAAACAATGAATTTCTATATTCACACCAAAATAATGTCATCTCTTAGCTCCATGTTCCATGAACCTTTTGTAATGCATTCAAATAGACATATTCAGGGAGCAGGTATTGTGGCAAAACACCGTCTTTGTGGCTGGCATTCCTTATGGGCACTGGTTTGTGTCTGGCTGTTCCACTTCTGATACAACTCCCTGCTAATGTGCCTGGCAAAGTAGGGGTACCGGCCGTCTGCCTGTTGCACTGGCATCCCATATGAGTGCCAGTTCTAGTCCCAGTTGCTCCTCTTCCAGTCCAGCTCTCTGCTGTGGCCCAAGAGGACAGTGGAGAACAGCCCAAGTGCTTGGGCCCCTGCACCTGCATGGGAGACCAGGAGAAAGTGCCTGGCTCCTGGCTTTGGATTTGCACAGTGCTGGCCACAGTGGCCATTTGGGGAGTGAAACAATGGAAGAAAGACCTTTGTCTCTCTCTCTCTGAATATAACTCTATCTCTCAAGTAAATTAAAAAAAAATAAAGTATATATAAATGATTTTTTGGAATTTTAGTGAACATGATACTGGAAGGCCTACCTAGAGAAATTGGGCAAGAAAAATAAAGGACCTCCAAATTGGAAAGGAGAAGTCAAATCATCACTGTTGGCAAATGACATGATTTTAGAAAACCCCTAAGGTGCAAGCAAAAACCTGATAGAACTAAGACACTGTGCAAAGCTGCAACAAGGTCGATTTAAAAAACCAGTAGCACCGTTATACACTGATCATCTAGAAAAGAAACCTAGAGAGCAATCCCATGCTGAAGAGCTACAATAAAGAAAAAGAATGCCCAAGAATAAATGTAACCAAGGAAACAAAAGATCTCTAAAACAAAGCTTAAAAATCATAGATGAAAGAAATTGAAGAATATTTTTAAATTGGGGAGTAGCATGCAATACTTGTAGACTTAAGGGCTACAGTACACTATTCCAACGCATATACCCAGCACAATGTGATCCTACCAGACAAATAGCCTTTCCAGAGATCATTCTTTATGGCTTCGGCTTCCAGTCTGGGGTCCTGCTGTACAACCACAAAGATCCCTTTTATGCAGATCAGATCTAGTGGTGAGAACTGGCCATATCCCTCCAATCTTCATGATCAAACTTCAAGGTGGGGAACACAGGACTAGGGCTCCATTCTCTTTTACAGGATGAATGAGTTTCTCTTTTCTAAAAAAAGACATTTATTTATTTGAAAGTCACAGTTACAGAGAGTGAAGGCAGGAGACAGAGAGAAAAGGTGGCAAGAGTGAGGGAAGAAGAAGGAGATAGCTTCCAACTGCTGGTTCACTCCCCCAAATAGCCACAATTGCCACCTCTGAGTCAGGCCAAAGCCAGGAGACAAGAACTCCATCCAGGTCTCTCCATGGGCCATCTTCTGTTGCTGGTTTGAAGTGGAGCCAGGCTTCCCCCAGTGCCACATGGGATGCTGATGTAGCAGGGTTTAATCTGGATCCCAGTGTAGGCCACAGGCAACCTGTCTGTCTAAAGGGCTAGATGGGGTGAGGTCTGTGCTTTCAAAATCTGAGGACACCCCAGGAAAGCTTGATCTTCCCTTAAAATTTACTGGTGAGTTTTGGATTAAGGTGTGGTACTTTTTGAAGGACTACAACACCACTTTCCACACATGTACTTAGCTTCATTCAACCACAGCAAACCACCAGCCTTTCCATCTTACCATTTCTCTCTGAAGACAGGTCAGCAGCAGAGAGTAAGTTCCTTCCAGACATCAAGTCTGCTGGAGCTCTGACTTTCATCTTCCAGCCTCCAGAACAAACACTGAGCAAAGAATTTCAGTTCTTTTTAATGTCTCAGTTCAAGACACTTTGTTAGAGTAGCCCAGGAACCCTGAGACATCAGGAAATGCCTCAATTTCTCCCTCTGATTCTAAGGACAATTTGGAGGCTGCAGCTCTCTCAGCTGACACTTAGATGGCCTTCCATACCTGGACTGTACCAACCCAGCTACCTTCTGATCCCCTAGGGTTTCTACTCAGAAATCTGTTGAGGATCTTAGTGGAAAAGGATGATGAAAGATCCCTTCCTCTCAGCTCTGCCCATGTGAATAATGTGCCTGGTGGTGTCATGGGTAACAGAACACTTTGTCAAGGTTATCCTGATGCCAGAGAAGCTGTAACATCATTCTGAGACCTATCATTCAGAGGTTCAAGGAAATGGGATGTTTCCCTGCATGTAGACAATCAGGTGTCTTAAAGACTCAATGATTGTTATCACTCATTATACTAGAAATGAAAAAGCCATAGGTACATCCTACGTGTTTAATGTTCAAATTATAAACATCAGTCTGTATCATCAATCTAAGTATAAAGCTCTTGGGGTCTTTGATATTAAGAGGAAGCCCCAAGGATTAGCTGTGGCTGATTGGTCCCTTCCCATCTCTGACTTCATAAGGACCAACTCCTGTAAAATAGAAATTCATGCAAGTCCCTGCCAGACTGCCATTGGTCCATTTCTCACTCTGACTTCATAAGGAGCCCTATGACACAGAATTCCACATGCCTACCTAAGCAGCTGCACAACCCATGTTTTTTTCTGCTTTACCAGGGAGTTATTTCGGTGACCTATATGACTTGGATGCATCTTTGTGCTTGTGCCCAGCCTTGGAGGAGCTTCTGAGTTGGCTGCTCAGCCCGGACCCCTGCGGCAGGCCTACAGCAGAAATCTCCCACCAGCAATGGTGGTTTGACCCCTTAGAAGGAGGAGCTGAGGTCAAGGAGGTGACCATAGTGCAGCCCCTGTGTGTTCCCGAGGACCAAGAGGCCCAAGAGTACCTGGTGGGCCTAGGGCTGCTGCTGGACGCTGGAGCCTTGGAGCTACCTGGCCCTGGAGGATCCAGCTGGATGTCCCTGCCATTGGAGCAGCAGAGACTGCAGCAGGTACAGCCCTGTTGGCAGAGCATGGTTCTGGCAGTGGTTTCCTGCAGAGCCTCGTGTTTTTCTGGGCATGAGGGAGGTCCAGAGTGCATCTGTCTTTATCACCTACTCTCCCCTGTCACCTCAGGGACAGAGAGAGCATGAGCCTGAGCGGGAGTCTGAGTCCGAGGCAGAGTAAGATTCAGATTCAGTAAGATCGAAGTCGGCAAACCCTAAAGGCTTCCACAGCCTCAGCAACTCATAACTAGAGCCTAGGGAGATTCCTGACACCATTAACAAGAGTGTCAAATTGTTAAATCAACATCAGGAGTCACTGTGTACTTATGTCCCATGTGGGATCTGTCCTTAATGTGTTGTCCAATGTGAAGTAATGCTGTAACTAGTACTGAAACAGTATTTTTACACCTTGTGTTTCTGTGTGGGTGCAAACTGATGAAATTTTTACTTAATACATACTAAATCGATCTTCTGTATAAAAAGATCGAAAATGAAAAAAAAAACTCAGTGTTATACTGGAAATTGCATAAAAAATTAATCAATTTGAAAAAAATATATCTTGTAGGATCTCTGTCCTTAATGGGCTGTACAATGTGATTCAATGCTTTAACGTGTACTCAAATAGTATATTTCACTTCGTGTTGCTATATGAGGGCAAATGGTCAAAATCTTTACTTAACACATACTAAACTGATCTCCTGTATACAAAGAGAATTGAAAATGAATCTGGATGTGAATGAAAGGGGAGAGGGAGCGGGTAAAGGGGGGGTTTGCGGGGGGAGAGGGAAAGTGTGGGGGGGAAGCCATTGTAATCCATAAGTTGTACCTTGGAAATTTATATTCTAAATAAAAGTTAAAAAAATCCATTAAGAGTAATATCAGTAAGAAAAAAAAAAAAAGATTCACATTCAGAGTCAGAACCAGAGTCTGTGTAGCATCTGGAGTCAGAGCCAGAGTCAGAGTCGCTACTGGAGCTGGAGCCGAAGGCTACTGTTGATGCTCAAGTGGTTGCATTTTCCCTCCCTGGACAGGTGCAGGAGAGGAGCCCTGGCACCAGCTCAGCCCCTGAGCCCATCCCTGTGGCCTCCCTCCCCACCCCCATCCCCATCCCCAGCCCAGGAGCAGTTTGCACCTGGTGGTGCCAGAGGTCCCAGCAGCTGAGTCTGAGGAGGCTGGTACATCAGCATTGGACTCTGTCCTGAGCAAGGGCTGGCAGGGGCTGGGCAGAAGGATCCTTAGATTCCTCCTGTGTGGCTGCTATCTGTTATCCCCAGTCAGCAGCCCTGGACCCCACAGCTGAATTGTGGCCCTCAGGTAGCCTACCTTAGTGTGCAAGGTGAGATGCCTGAGGACTTTCATTGCTCGAAACGTTTTTTATCTTCTGATCACTAAAAATCTTATCTGTATCTATGGAACTCATCCTGTGTGGTGTTTGGGTCCAGTGTTCACCTTGGCATGGTTGGATGGAGTTTACTACCAGATGGATCTCACCTGGACAAGTACAGACCCCTCTCATTGCTCTGGGGCTAATACAAAGCTGACCTCCTGGACCTGAGATGAGAGCAATGGTTCCCAGAAGCTGGCTGGGGGGGCAGGTTGATGGGGGCTAGTTGTGGTTGGGTGACTGGGAGTGAGGTTTGGGGCAAGGTGGGAGTGTCGAGTGTCTGGGGTGTGGGAGTTTAAGGGGTTAGAGGTGAGCATGGTGAGGCTTGTGAGGGGGAGGAAGTAGATGGTAGGAGGAAGAGGTTCAAACCTACTCGGTTGCTGCTGCACAGGAAGGAGGGTCCATGGATCTGTGACACAGCAGGGAGGTCCTGCCATTAGTGATGTGCACTGAGGCAGAGCTGAGAGTGTCCATACCCAAAGTCCACCTGCATTGCCAATGGAGAAAAAAATCCCACCCCTGAAGGCCAAAGTTCATCACATCACAGTGTACAGGATTGGCCAGGGGTGGACTCAGGCAGCTGCAGGTGGGAGCTGGGCAGGAATTCCAACTGTGGCCTGGGTTTAGCAAAGAACATGGCAGGCCCTGTACTGGGATTTTCTCTGCAAATGTTAGGACAATGGGGCACTTGGACACACCCTGGCCTTCAAAAAGTACCTTTGAAACATGAGGGAGCTGAAAGTTGGGGGCTGCCTTTAGAGAGGGCCCCTTGGGTTCCACCCAGGGAAGCTCTCCACACCCATTTACATGTCTTAACTCCATGTTTCTGGGGGATTTCAGATTGTTCTTAGTTCATGATCATTTCTTTAAATATGAAGGTAACATGGATGCTCCACCAAGATGGATCGCAGCCCTTTTGGTGTTCTGCCTCCTTCCAGGACAGAATCAGGTCTGTGAGTGCTTCCGCTTGAGCAGTGGTCAGGCTATTCTTGCAGGAGCTCTGGGAAGTTACAGTAGAAAATGACTTCAGAGACATCTCAAGGTCACCTCCAAGAGTGATAAATGGTTCATGGTGATCATGATAAGGCTGTGAGCCATGTGCAGGGCAGACACACAGATTTTCTGTGTGAGCTCCCAGCACACATGTGATCTGGCTACTGATGTCAGAGGTGCAATGGGAACACAGGTCCTGCAAGTATGCATGCACCTGGCCTAAGTCCACAACACCATGACAAGTTCCCCAAGAAGTGGCTGCAGTTGAGTGTCACAGAGGTGGCCTACATTGGGCCTGCAGTGGGCTTGATTCTCCTGATCTTGCTTCTCATTCCATAACTGGTCATGTCCAGTATCATAGCCCCTTCCCCAAGACATGTTCTCCTCAATCTGTGGCCTTGAACAAATCTGTGAGTCTTTGCCACTTACCACTCAGGTTCCCTGGACCCTGGGTGCCAGAAGGGAGATTGATACTTAAACGGCAGCCCTTAGGGGCTAGTGGGCAGGTCCTTTTGCTAAGTCAGGTTTCAAGGCCCAGTCACCTGTATTTCCATGAGAGGCAGTGAATGTGTGGTTGGGGAAGTGCCTCTGGGACTTTCTCTGGGCACGTCTTTCCTTTGCATTGACCTACAGCTGTCATTGGCCAGGTATAGACCTGGGTCCCCTCATTCAGGTGAGATTGTCCTTCACCTGGGGGCAGGGCTGAGGAAGCAAGCAGGCAGGGGATGAGGTGGTAGGCTTGTTGCCCCCATCTGCTCCCTGGTGTGGATTTTCTTTATGCCCAGCAGCCCAAAGCGTGGACTCCCAGCATTGCTGTCCTTAAAACCCATACCAGGCTCTCCCCTTCAGTGCAGGACTCAGTTCCTCTCCTCACATTGGAGACCTTCACTCACCTGCCCCACTGCCCATCTTTCCCTCTGCACACAGTAGATGGCTTTGTTAGACATAGATCTTGGGCCACCTCTGGGCCTTTGCATGTGCTCTTTCCTCCCTGAGAAGTGAGCAAGCCCCGAGTCACAAAACCAGTATCTCGAACTGAATCTGGGTCTCCCATATTGGGTGTCAGGGACCCAAGGACTTGGGCACTCATTTGCTCCCTTTCTAGAATGCGTGGGAGTAGGAATGTGAAATCAAATGCCGTGCCAGATGGGGACACAGACTCCTAGCAGGGTGTGTGTGCATCCCTAGTTGAGTCTTAACCCTTGCCCGACACCTGCACCTCTTGGGTTTTATTTAAACTCTAATGAACTCTATCTGAATGCTGCTATAGAGACCAGCACATTTGTTTTTTAATCTTTAAACATGCACTGCATGGCTCTTCTCTCTCCCTCTCTTGCTCTCTCTGTGCTACCGGCTCTCCTCTCCTCTCCCCCTCTCATCTCTCTACTTTCTGCTCACTCTCTTCTCTTCTCACTAGAATTCGCACTTTATCTTAGAACCAGGACTGGTCCTAGATCCAGGCCTGGTCCAAAGTCTACTCTCTGTCTTAACAGTTTGGGAATGATTGTCTCCATGCTTTCACTCTCCAGCCCTTGTCCCCCAACTGTCCTTTTGTCCCTCTCTCATTGCAGTTTTACCATAAGAATGGCAAGGGAGTAGTAATCCCATCCTTTTGGGCTCCCTGTTTACTGTGAAACAAATTAGGTATCCCACCCTTCTGATGGCTCTTTTGTTTTATTATGAGCAAGCCAGACAGGAAAATCACGTCTTCTGTCCTCCACTTCTTGTTTTTGGTGCATCAACCTCTGGCCCACTGTTACCTTTGGGAACTAACTTGATGCAGTCCCAAGTGGCTGACTATGATGTCATGGGCCTAAGGTGTTCTTAAAAAAAGGCAAATAACTAGACACTGAGTTTGAAGGAATTTCTCTTTGAATCACCACCTTTAAAAATATTGCTTTGTGAGTTACTGAACTTATTTTGGCAATTTAATTTAACAGGTTTCTGGGTAATCAGCAATGAGTAATTAGTACTTGTTTTAGATGAATGCAATTTTAATTTTAATCAAATTCAGATAGATATAATAACAGCATCCTAAGTCATTTAGGTGTAACTGCTAATTTAAATAGGGTAAAGGTAAATGAAATAAATGCATCTAAATGTAAACTTTGGTATACTCAGCATGTTATATTCTATAAAAAAACAATTTGGGTTAGTTTATACACTGTCTATGAAAATAGTTCAACATTGCTTAGAGTAACATAGGCGGAAATTTGCTGTTACCTTAATCTGGAAATTTTTAACAGGTTATTTCAAAATGTACATCAAGAACATTGGCAGATGGAAAACATCACAAGTACACAATGCCCACTCTCATCATTGCTATTCAACATAGTACCGGAAGTTTTAGCCATAGCCATTAGTCAAGAAAAATAAATCAAAGGGATACAAACTGGGAAGGAAGAAATCAAACTATTCCTATTTGCCGACAATATGACTTCTGTTTTACAAGATTCAAAAATCTGCTCTAAGATATTATTGGAATTTATAGAAGATTTTGGTAATGTAGCAAGATACAAAATCAGGGGTCAGCACTGTTGTGCAGTGGGTTAATGACCTGGCCTGAAGTGCCAACATCCCAAAATCTGAATGAACCTAAAATCTGAACCAAAAAACTTGTTCAGTGAAAACACAGATTTAGAAGCTACAAGTTGTTTGTATAATGTTTGTCATAAAGATGTAACAATTTCCGCTAGCTTAAAAAAAGTCAACTATATTCAACTGAAGATGTAGAGGAAACCAACGAGGCTTTCAGAACCAAGGTGGACACAGTGGTGGAGGAGATGACCACCAAGGAGTTCTCCAACTCAGTGAAGGTAATGAATAAATCCAAACCTGCTGGGTTAACAATAGCCAGCATAACAAGAACTCAGAAAATGAGGTTGTTACAACTTGGAGATGGTCAATATCATGGCAGTCGCAGCTACCACCCAGGCATAGCCCTACTCAGACACCCTCAGGGGCAGCAGCAGCAGCAAGAACAACAGCATCCCTGGCTGTAGTGCCAATAGCAGCTATCCTGCCACCAGCAGGCACAGCTTTCCAAAACCATTACAGCCAGGCATCCTACAATCTATATGAATTTCACGTTATGCAATGCGGGTTGAATTATGGCTTTCTGAGTAATTACACCCATAAAATTTCTCCTCATATGAATTCTTATGTTTGAAGAGGTATGATTTACAGCAAAAGGGTTTTCTACACTTGTTATATTCATAAGGTTCTCCCTTTTCTGACTGTGAGGGAAACTGCATGCGAATTCTCTGATGTCTTAGGCACAACAATTGATAGCAAAACACTTTCCCACAATCATTACATTCATGAGGTTTCCCCCTTTGTGGTGGAATGAGAAGATGGCCACTGGCAAGCCAGCGTCAATTACTCAGGAATGCTTTGAAACCCACCTGGCAATGGAGCCAGCCTGGCAACAGGCTGTGATTGATTGGGGCATAGAGCGCCCCTTGACAGGATTGGCTGGTGTTGGCTATATAAGCTGTTGTACTAACTGAAATAAATGAGTCTGGGGGCTGCTTGCCTCAAGCCTGCTTTCACCCGATGCCCGGGGTCTGTGTGGTGACCCCACACCTCTTGCCCCCACCATGCTCCTCCTCTGAGAAATGAATCCACTGCAACATTGTTGAGAAACCAACTGTAACACCCCATGTATGAATTCTGTGATGAAGAATTCTGACTTAGAGTCAACGGATTTTGCATAGTCATTACATACAGAAGAATACTCCCCTATCTGAATATTCAGATGTATTATGAGGCTTGATTTCTGGCCAAAGGCTTTTTCACAATCATCTCATTCATAAGGTTTCTCCCCTGGGGGAATTCTCCAATGCATTATGAGTCATGACATCTAGCCAAAGGCTTTCCCACAGGAATTACATTTATAAGGTTTATCCCCTGTGTGAATTCTCTAATGCATTCTAAGTTTTGATTTCTGGCCAAGGCTTTACAATCATTACATTCATAAGGTTTCTCTCCTGTGTAAACTCTCTGACATATGATGTGTTGTGACTTAGTAGCAAAGGCTTTTCCACTTTCATTACATTTATGAGAGTTATCCCCTGAATCAATTCTCTGATATTTGATTAGCTTCGATTTTGGGAAAGGCTTTTCCACAGTCATGACATTCTCCCCTGTGTGAATTCAGTGATGTTTGATGAGGTCCGACTTAGCTGCAAAGCCTTTTGCACAGTCATGACATTCATAAGGTTTCTGCCCTGTGTGAATTCTCTAATGTCTGATGACTTGTGACTTACTAGCAAAGGCTTTTCCACAGTCATGACATTCATAGGGTTTCTCCCCTGTGTGAATTCTCTGATGCAACATGAGGTTTCTCTTCTTGCCAAAGGCTATTCCACAGTCATTACATTCATAGTTTCTCCGCTGTGTGAATTCTTTGATGTCTGATGACTTGTGACTTACTAGCAAAGGCTCTTCCACAGTCTTGACATTTATAAGTTTTCTCCCCTGTGTGAATTCTCTGATGTCTGATGACTTCTGAGTTACTAGCAAAGGCTTTTCCACAGTCATGACATTTGTAAGGTTTCTCCCCTGTGTGAATTCTCTGATGTCTGATGACTTGTGACTTACTAGCAAACACTTTTCCATAGTCATGACATTCATAAGGTTTCTCCCCTGTGTAAACTCTCTGATGTCTGATGACTACTGGCTTATTAGCAGAGGCTTTTCCACAGTCATGACATTCATAAGGTTTCTCCCCTGTGTGAATTCTCTGATGCATCATGAGGTCTATCTTCTTGCCAAAGGCTTTTCCACAGTCACGACATTCATAAGGTTTCTCCCCTGTGTGAATTCTCTGATGTCTGATGACGTGTGACTTACTAGCAAAGGCTTTTCCACAGTCATGACATTCATAAGGTTTCTGCCCTGTGTGAATTCTCTGATGTCTGATGACGTGTGACTTACTAGCAAAGGCTTTTCCAGTCATGACATTCATAAGGTTTCTCCCCTGTGTGAATTCTCTGATGTCTGATGACTTGTGACTTCCTAGCAAAGGCTTTTCCACAGTCATGACATTCATAGGGTTTCTCCCCTGTGTGAATTCTCTGATGTCTGATGACTTCTGATGTACTAGCAAAGGCTTTTCCACAGTCATGACATTCATAGGGTTTCTCCCCTGTGTGAATTCTCTGATGTTTGATGACGTCTGACTTACTAGCAAAGGCTTTTCCACAGTCATGACATTCATAGGGTTTCTCCCCTGTGTGAATTCTCTGATGTCTGATGACTTCTGATGTACTAGCAAAGGCTTTTCCACAGTCATGACATTCATAGGGTTTCTCCCCTGTGTGAATTCTCTGATGTTTGATGACGTCTGACTTACTAGCAAAGGCTTTTCCACAGTCATGACATTTGTAAGGTTTCTCCCCTGTGTGAATTCTCTGATGTCTGATGACTTGTGACTTCCTAGCAAAGGCTTTTCCACAGTCATGACATTCATAGGGTTTCTCCCCTGTGTGAATTCTCTGATGCATCCTGAGTTTTCTCTTCTTGTCAAAGGCTTTTCCACAGTCATGACATTCATAAGGTTTCTCCCCTGTGTGAATTCTTTGATGTCTGATGACTTGTGACTTACTAGCAAAGGCTCTTCCACAGTCATGACATTCAAAATGTTTCTCCCTTATGTGAGTTGTCTGATGTTCGTTGAGGTGTGACTTATTAGCAAACGCTTTTCCACAGTCATGACATGCATGAGGTTTCTCCCCTGTGTGAATTCTCTGATGTCTGATGACTTGTGACTTACTAGCAAAGGCTTTTCCACAGTCATGACATTCATAGGGTTTCTCCCCTGTGTGAATTCTCTGATGTCTGATGACGTGTGACTTCCTAGCAAAGGCTTTTCCACATTCATGACATTCATAGGGTTTCTCCCCTGTGTGAATTCTCTGATGTCTGATGACTTCTGACTTCCTAGCAAAGGCTTTTCCACAGTCATGACATTCATAAGGTTTCTCCCCTGTGTGAATTCTCTCATGCATCATGAGGTTTCTCTTCTTGCCAAAGGCTTTTCCACAGTCATTACATTCATAGGGTTTCTCCGCTGTGTGAATTCTTTGATGTCTGATGACCTGTGACTTACTAACAAAGGCTTTTCCACAGTCATTACATTCATAGGGTTTCTCCCCTGTGTGAATTCTCTGATGCATCATGAGGTTTCTCTTCTTGCCAAAGGCTTTTCCACAGTCATCACATTTATGAGGTTTAACCTCTGTGAGAATTTTCTGATGTATGTTGAGGTATGATTTACGGAAAGTTGTTTTTCCATGCTCACTATTTCTCTTTTCAATAATCAGTTTTGGAATATGGCTTGAAGTTAAATTAAGTGCTTTTCTTAATTCAGCTCTCTTGGGAGTTGATGTCTTATTATTTTTCATTACATTCTGATTCAGATTTTTGTCCTGACTTTCCTGGTTGATCCTAGGCAGGTCACCCCTTTTCATGCAAGCTGTAAGAATAACATATAACGTCACTGAATCTCATATAACTGTCTTCTAGCATATTAATGTAAAGGAAATGAAGTTATTTGTTATCCAAGTGGCGTAACACTTTTACAATATTAGTTCAAGATTCTAATTTATGACAATTATATTGTTTTTACTCCCTAATACATGGATATTTTAATTTGTTCCAATACATAAAGCAAAGTTCAACATAATCTTGTTTACTAACTGAATTTTTTTTCAAGTATGGCAAAATGGGTTTTGTGGCAACATGTGTTAAGTCACTGCTTGGGATGCCTGCATCCAAAAACAGTGCAAGTTTCGATCCTGGCTACTCTGCTTCTAATACATCTGCTTATGTAAACTGGAAGGCAGGAAATGATGGTTCATGTACTTGATCCTCTGTAATACGTCAGAGAGAACGTGACTTTGAGACTCAGAATCTCATGACTGTCTTAATGAGTCTAGAATCACTTATTTTCATGCTTAGTCCATGATTTTCATGCTTAATTCCATGATTTATGACATCACAGCATAGTGGCTTATTCCTGACCATCATGTGCCCTTTACTTACTTATTTATTCACTTGAGAATCAGAGAGACAGAATGAGACACAAAAAGAAAATGAAATGGGGCTTGTCAGCCTCTGGCTCACTTCTCAAATGTTTCCAACAACCTATCATTTTCTTATTTATCTGAGTCACAGAGAGAGAAAAAAATTAAAAGAAGGGACAAAGAAAGAGAAAGCATTTACTGGTTCAGTCCTGAGGCTAAAGTAGCAAGTCTACTGCCCAGGAAAACATGATTGGAACTCAATCTGAGTGATGAGTAACAAATTTCTAGAAGTTACCCAGCTAATGAGCACCAAAGGAATTAATAACTTGATGAAGGAAAAGTTATGAAAGTGTATAGAAGGACAAATTAGCATTTGTGGAATGTATCTAAACTAGAAAAGTGCATCAGAAGAGGATTGGAAGGGTTTTGTTTTGTCTTTTGGAAATCAAAGATATCTTCACCCAAGAACAACAGAGTTGGAGAAATACTGGTACCCCTAGATATTCTGAGTGTCTGGTGCACAAAACCAGCTGTCATCAGGAGTAAAACTTGGTAATAATTCACGGAAAGAGCACCAGTCAAAACCTGTTGCACTCTTTCTGCCTTGGCCCCCTTGCCCATTATGTGCAAACTGACCTGGAAGGCTCTGATTTAGACATTCTTCCATCATCCATGGCTCTGCACCTTGCTCCAACTTGAAGATCAAATCAGGTTTGCTAATGCACTGTCCTATTAATGGAAACAATGTAAGACTTTGTGAAATCTATCTTGGCTTAACTACAGGAGTACAGCTTGTTCTAGGAGCTATGCAGCAGATCTTCCAACACAAATCCTTTCCTCAAAGGCAGGTATTCAGATTATTCATGTACTTAAATTCTATACCTGCCCATTATTAAATTTTATGAAGTGTTCACTTATTTCTCAAATAGCAAGAAAATATTGCCTTTCAGCTTGTGATGGATGTCACTCACCCAAGGAGACCAAACTGCTGTAAGTCTCTAGCATCACATCCTTGTACAGGATTTTCTGAGCTTTGTTCATATTCTGCCATTCTTCCCAGGTAAAGTACACAGCTAGGTCTTCAAATGTTATCATCACCTGTGATAGAACACTTTTGGTCAACATATCCATTCTGTCACATAACAACACTGACAGTTGTGTATTTTCTGCATGAGAATGAAGGAGGAATTAAGGATATGATTTCTTTTTTCTTTTTCTTTTTAAAGTCAGAGTTATACAGAGAGAGAAGAAGAGGCGGGATGGGGGAGCATTCTTCTATCTGTTGGTCCACTCCTCAGATGACTGCAATGGCCAGAGCTGCACCAATACAAACCCAGAAGCAAGAAGTTTCTTCTGAGTCTCTCACAAGGGTGCAGGGGCCCAAGCACTTGGGCCATCTTCTGCTTTCCCAGGCCATAGCAAAGAGCTAGATCAGAAGTGGAACCACTGTGTCTCATACCAACACCCATTTGGGATGCCAGCACTGCAGATGGTAGCTTTACACTCTATGCCACAGCACTGGCCCCAAGGATCTCCTTTCTTTTTAGACTTATTGAGCACAGGGCAGCCACATAAAAGCATTCAATGGGGAGTCAAACTATGTTCTAATGGCTGTAAAAAATACCCAAACTTCAAGGAGACAGGAGTTTCAGGTCACAAATGGCCAGAATCTGTCAAGGGGGATTGCAGGGTAGGCTGAAAGAGGGACAATAAATGAGCAATGTTAAGGAGAAGAATGTAGAAGTGTTCAGCGGGAAAGACTAGAAACCTTATGTGAAGCTATGAAGGGAATGAACAATGCTGACAACCCATAAGTCTACCAGTTTGTGTATTAGTTGCTCCACTTCTGAGCCAGCTCCCTGCTACTGCTCCTGGGAAAGTAGCAAAATATGGCACAAGTGTGTGCACCTCTGCCACCCATATATCAGACCCAGATGCAACTCTTAGATTCAGCCTGACCCATCTCTGGCCATAGTAGCCATTTTGGGGAGAGAATCAATGGATGGAAGATCTCATAACTATTTATTTCAAATACATAAATAAATATTCTTTAAAAGTTACTTATTTGAATGGCAGATTTCAAGAGAGAGAGGAGAAATAGGGACCATTCATGTGCTTGTTCACAGCCCATATAGCTGCCATGTGGAGCTCAGCCAATCTGAGGCCTACAGCCAGGGGTTTCTTCTGGATCTCCTACATGTGTGCATAAGCTAAAGGACTTGGGACCTATTTTCCCAGGCACATTACCATGGAGTTGGATTGGAAATGATGCAGCTGGGACATGAACCACTACCCATATGGGATGCTGCCACCACAGGTGGAGGCTTTAACTGCAGCACCACAGCACTGGCCCCAATAAATCTTTTTAAAAGTCTAGATAAATCAGAAAAATGAAAAAGGTATAAACCACACTTGTATATATGTATATATTTCAAAAAAGTGCATAATTTGATGCATTTGGAAATCTAAAATTTATTTTCAAATGGTATAATTAAAAAAGATAACAAAGATACTGATTCTTATTCTCGACAGCATGAGATATACATAAAATTTCTCCGGTTCTACATGCACTTATTCACAAAGTTTCAAAGGTGTGATCAGTAGTGTACACAATAGTCTTACCCTAGGATTCTACTAAATTTAAACAGGGTACTCAATATAAATTTTTCCTAAGTTCTAAAATGTGCATCAGAAGAAAAATAGTTTATTTGGTATATCTCATTTTAACTATAGTATTGCCTAATTTTCAATAGTCAAGTGTAGTAAAACAATCTGACAGTTGGAAGAGATAGTCTAAGGGAGTAATAAACTATAGTTCCTAAGTCAGACCTTGTCTAGAGAAAATAGGAATCCATAGATTTCCAAAATAAATTACCTAAGATGGCCTGATAAATGGAAACTCAATGTCTTCAGGTATTAAATTGTATTACATTAAAAATCCACCCAAAATGGATGTAAATCTATGACTGGATACCATCAAATAATCAGATAACATTGGGGAAACCCTGAAAAACATTGGCATGGGAAACACTTCTACTCAGCAAAGTGAAGAGGCAACCAACAGAATGAGAAATGTTATTTGCAAACTATGAAACTGATAAAGGATTAATTACCAGAATATATAAAGAAATCAAGAAACTTAACAACAACAAAGCAAACAACCCACATAAGAAATGAGGTAAGGACTTAAGCAGGCATCTTTCTCTTTTGAAAAAAAATTTTTTATTTTATTATTTTATTTGAAAGAGTTACAGAGAGGCAGAGAGAGAGAGAGAGAGAGAGAGAGAAAGGGAGGGAGGATTACCATCCACTGGTTCATTCCCCAGATGGCCAAAACAGCCAGAGCTTTGCAGATCCAAATCCAGAAGCCAGGAGATTCTTCCAGGTCTCCCACATGGGTGCAGGGACACACGGACTTGGGCCATCTTCTACTAATTTTCCAGGCCATAGCTGAGAGCTGGATTGGAAGTGTAGCAATCGGGACTCAAATTGGTACCCATATGGGATGCAAGCACTGCAGGCAGCAGCCTTACCCACTCCGACACAGTGTCAGCACCCAAATTGGCATTTTTCAAAAGAGGAAATGCAAATGGCCAAGAGACACATGAAAAAATGCTCAGAATCATTAGCTGCCAGGGAAATGCAAATAAAAACCACAAAGAAGTTTCATCTCATCTCCATTACAATGGCTTTCACACAGAAATCAACAAACAAATGCCGACAAGGATGTGGGAAAAAAGGTACCCTAATTCACTGTGGGTGGGAATGTAAACTGGTAAAGCCACTATGGATGACAGTTTGGAGATTCCTCAGAAATCTGAATACGGACCAATCATATGACAGAAGCATTCTATTTCTGGGAATTTACTCAAAGGAAATGAAATCAGCATATATAAAAGAGTTATCTGTATTCCCATGTTTATTGAAGCTAGCTGCATTAATAATAAGTAAGACATGGAAGCAACCCAAGTGCCATTCAACTTAAGACTGGATAAAGAAGTTATGGAATATTGACACCATGGAGTACTACACAGAGTTAAAAAACAAAAACAAAACAAAACAAAACAAAAACTTAGTAAATTGCAGGAAATGGAGGAAGCTGGAAACCATACTGAGTGAAATAAGCCAGTCCCAAAAGGTCCAATACCATATGCGTTGCCTGACCTGTGATAACAAATAGAGCACCAAAACTGTAATCTATAGAAGACAAAGTGACACTTTGAGAAGTAGTGACTTTGAACAGCCCTTTTCTCAACTACTTAGAAACAATGTTTTCCATAATATATTTTGAGCTCTTATATTATGTGTATGAAGTTAATTTAAAAATAGATATTAGTGGCGGTGCCATGGCTCAATAGGCTAACCCCGGACAAGGACATCACTGGCTCTGGGGCTTAGGCTGACTGGGTACTGAAACCCCCCCCCCCAAAAAAAAAAAAGAAAAGAAAGAAAGATGGATAGAAAGAAAGAGAAAGAGAAAGAGAAAGAGAAAGAGAAAGAGAAAGAGGGAGAGAGAGAGAGAGAGAGAAAGAAAGAAAGAAAGAAAGAAAGAAAGAAAGAAAGAAAGAAAGAAAGGAAGGAAGGAAGAAAGGAAGAAAGGAAGGAAGGGAGAGAGAGATTAAAAAACAGGATGGAGGTTTATGGGATAATAATAAATGACCAAAAATATGGGTCTTAGGAGTTCCTGAATGTGTGGAATGACAAAATGGATGGCATTTTAGTCAAATAATGGTCATCATTGTGAAAGGATGTCCAGGCAGAAACTCTCCCAGTGAAAGCACAAGGGAAATCCAAAGGAAACAATGGGAATATTTATGAAAAATTCCAGGGCCAAGTCATCACTTATCAATAGTACCCTTGAATATAAGTGGTCTCTACTCTCCAAAAGAGGCAGACAGACCAAATGGATTAAAAAACAAGACCCATCTATTTGCCGCCTACAAGAAACACATCTCACCAAAAAAGCCACAGTCAGAAAGTGAAAGGATGGAAAAGGTATACATGCTTATGGAAACCACAAATGAGTAAGTGTAATCACCCTAATTTCAGACAAAATAGACTTTATCACAAAAACCATTAAAAGGGGAAAACAAGGGCACTAAGATTAAGGGGTCAATTCAACAGGAAGATGTAACTATAATAAATATACATACACCCAACTACAGGACACCTGACAATTTAAGAGATGTTAACGGATCTAAAGGGAGACAGTCTAAAAATAATGCATGAAGGCAGCATGGTGATTCTGCAGGTTAAGCTGTTGCTTGCAATGCCAGCATCCCATAACAGAAAGCCTGATATCAGTCCTGGCTCCTCTTCTGTTCCAGCTTCCTGGTCATCCAGCTTCCTGATAATGCACCTGAGAAGGCAGCGGAAGATGGCCCAAGTGCTTGGATCCCCACAAGCTATGTTGGAGACCCAGATAGGGTTTCTTGTCCCTGGCTTCATCCTGGGTTGCCCTAGATATCACAACCATTTGGGGGAATAAACCAGTAATTGGAGATTTCTCTCTCCCTGTCTCTACCTTAAAAAATACATGTTTAGCAATAATGCACACACTAGCTATTAAATACTGCAGAAGAGCCTAAAATAAAAACATTACCCCTTCTTTCTATACCAGGTATATTTCCCAGAACACATTTCTCTTTTCTTTTTCTTTAAGATTTATGTACCTGAAAGTCAGAGTTACACTGACAGATAAGGAGAGGCAGAGAGAGAAAGAGAGAGAGTGAAGTCTTCCATTTGCTGGTTTATTCCAATTGAATGCAATGACCAGAGCTACGCCAATCTGAAGCCAGAAGACAGGAGCCTCTTCTGGGTCTCCCATTGGGTGCAGGGACCAAGGACTTGAGCAATCCCCCACTGCTTCCCCAGGCAACAGCAGAGAGCTGGATTGGAAGAGGAGCAGCTGGGACTAGAACTGGTGCCCTTTTGGGATGCCGGCACTTCAGACCAGGGCTTTAACATGCTGCACCAGAGCGCCAGACCCCCAGAATACATTTCTCTTAAAAGTCTCCTATATTATTTTCTGAGACATCTATATTCATGTAAAGAAGGGTACTTTATAGTATCACTAAAAAGTCTGTTTTGCTGTAATAAATTTTGGAAGGTTTTAAAAACATTTATGTACTATGTGTTATAAAAAAGAATGAATTTCAATATTCACACCAAAATAATGTCATCTCTTAGCTCCATGTTCCATGAACCTTGTGAAGTGCATTCATAATAGACATATTCAGGGAGCAGGTATTGTGGCAAAACACCGTCTTTGATGCTAGCATTCCTTATGGGCACTGGTTTGTGTCTGGCTGTTCCACTTCTGATACAACTCCCTGCTAATGTGCCTGGCAAAGTAGTGCAAGATGGCTGAAATCCTTGGTTACTGTACCCATGTGGAAGACTCAGTTAAAGTTCCCAGCTCCTGGCTTTGGCCTGTCCAAGTCCCAACAATTGCATTCATTTGGGGAGTGAACTAGTAGGCAGAAATCTCTTCCAGCCTGTCTCTCTGCCTTATGAATGAAATGAAAATAAGTAAATAATATTTTTTGACAGGCAGAGTTAGACAGTGAAGGAGAGAGAGACAGAGAGAAATCTTCCTTTTCCGTTGGTTCATTCCCCACCAAATGGCAGCTACGGCCAGCGCACTGCACCAATCTGAAGCCAAGAGCCAGGTGCTTCCTCCTGGTCTCTCATGTGGGTGCAGTGCCCAAGCACTTGGGCCATTCTCCACTGCCTTCCTGGGCCACAGCAGAGAGCTGGACTGGAAGGGGAGCAACCCCAACCAGGATAGAACCGGGGATGCTGGCACCACAGGTGGAGGATAAGCCAAGTGAGCCACAGCACTGGCCAGTAAAATTTAAAATGAGATATATACCCATATGTCTTTTTTTCATTAGAAGGGGGCATTTTTTCTGTACCTTGCATTACATAAGCAATCTGTCTTTAAATCATTTTAATCATTTTTCAGAACAAGTACATATTTAACATTTGATTGTATAGGTTTATCAATTCCCTATCAATATACATTTAGGTTGTTTCTGTTTTATTCCCATCATGAATAGTATTACAAACAACTTACAGTCTTTATGTATTTGACCAAATATATGTAAGATAAGTTTCTACAGTTGAATCATACTAAGGGACATTTGCATTTCAACTATTTTGTAGAGAGATCTCCCAAATTATCCTCCAAAGAGACTCTACTGCATTACATTCTTACCAGTATGAATGCAAGAGGCTGTTTCCCCACACCTGCAACAAGTCTGTGTGATCACAGTCAGAATCCCTTCAGGTGCTTCCAATTTCCCATTTCTTCTGATCTCTATCTTCAAATGTCCCTTCCTGCTTTTTAGCTCTCTGATCACGCTTGGCTTTCTTACCAAACTTCTCTCTGAATGTGGCCCTGCACTTATTTCCTCTATATATACTCTCTATGCTGCCTTGTTTCACACCTCCAACCTCAGTTTTCCTGCTCACAAACTTCCTGAATAGCCTCCCTGAAGCTCAGCACAAGTAAACACAAAATAGGTACTCTTTCCCTGGTCTCCCAACCTGCAAGCCTCCTGAACCAACAGAGAATGTTAATCAGAGAGCATGGAAATAATTCATCTGGGTCACATGATAACAAGAAATGAATTCCTACTGGTGTAGCCATGGGGAAAAGTCGTCTAGAAGAATTCTGTATTGTCTTTTGTTAACATGGAATCTGGAGCTGACACTGTGGCTTAGCAAGTAAAGCTGCCACCTGCAGTGCTGGATTCCATATGGGTGCCTACTCCACTTCTAATCCAGTCCTGGCTAATGAGCCTCAGAAAGAAGCAGAGGATGGCCTAGGTGCTCTGGCCCCTCTTTCCATATGGGAGACCTGGATATAATCCTAGCTCCTGGCATCAGTTTAGGCCTGCCTGATCATTGTGGTCATTTGGGGCAGTGAATGACCAGAGGGAAGATCTCTTTCTGCCTCTGCCTCTCCTTTTCTGTAACTCTGGCTTTCAAATAAACAAATAAACTTTTAAAAAAGAAAAAGAAATTACAAGTAACTTAAAAATCAATGCAGGGACCAGTGCCATGGCTCACTGGGCTAATTCTCTGCCTACAGCGCCATCTCCTGGTTGGGGCACCAGTTCTGTCCTGGTTGCTCCTCTTCCAGTCTAGATCTCTGCTGTGGCCTGGGAAGGCAGTGGAGGATGGCCCAAGTGCTTGGGCCCTGCACCAGCATGGGAGACCAGGGGGAAGCACCTGGCTCCTGGCTTTGGATCAATACAGCGGGCCGACCATATTGGCCATTTGGGGGATGAACCAATGGAAGGAAGACCTTTCTCTCTGTCTCTCTCTCTCTCTAACTCTACCTGTCAAAAAAAAAATCAATGCAGGGGCCAGTTCTGTGACATAGCAGGTAAAGCTGCCAACCGCAGGGCCAGCAACCCTTGTGGGCACTGTTTGGAGTCCCATATGCTACACTTCTGATCCAGCTTTCTGTTATGGCCTGGGAAAACTGTGAAAGATGGCCCAAGTGGTTCGGACCCTGCACCCACATGGGAGAGCTAAAAGAAGCTCCAGGTTCCCAGCTTCAGATCAGCACAGCTCTGGCCACTGCAACCAACTGGGGAGTGAATCATCAGATGGAAGACCTCTCTCTCTCTGCCTCTCCTCCTCTCTCTGTGTAACTCTTTCAAATAAATAAATAAATCTTTTTTAAAAAAAAATGAATCTTTTATTTTCTATATTGCATACTAGATAGTATTCCTGTATTTGACGCAATAATTCATCATTATTATTCATTATTCCTTCTGTGGAACTGGGAGTAATCAAAAATAAGGAGGAAAGAAAGGAAAAATCTAAACATCTAAAGTACTAGATTGAAAGTAGGAACAAATGGACAGGAAGGCTTGAGGTGAGATTGTAAACATTAGGTGAAGAACAAAAGCCAACTTCTTAAATCCTTAAAAACAGAAAGGAAGAAGGGGGAAATAGGTAAGGAAGTATGGTTATGTTCTTAGAATTGTATCCAGGAAAAATATGGAATCTGTTCTCTTTATATTAATAAAAATAAAACTATTTAAAAATTAAGTTGTTTTTGTCTTTTACTGTGTCACTACTGCCTCATCCCAGCACTCTAAAAACAGAATCCCAAGGCAGGCATCAGTTGCAGGTTGGGGCACAGTGGAAGGGCCAGTGACAGCCCTATTTCTCTAACAGCAACCTCTGCATCCCAACTTCAGATCCAACCAATGTCTACTAACTACCCACAATCAGCTTCATAAAATAAACCTGTGATAGGAAACACTTGGAGAAAAATCTTGCCAATGTAGCATCTTAGGAATTAGCATGCTGCTAAAGAAAGTGAGATCATGGCTATGCTTTGTATAAAGAACACAAGAATAAAAAGTTGGGAGGCATTTTTGTGGTTTATGAGCACTAGCACTGAACTACAGATGATGGAAGGGGATGGATCCCAGAATGGGAGCTAAAGTAGCCAGCCCAGACAGAAGTGGTCAACCAGCCTTTAAGTTGAGATTTATGAGTATTTGCAAACAGTAAAATGAGGTCTACATACAGTAACAGTAATTTTCCCCCCTTAGGACACAAGGAACAACATTTTCCCCCAATTTTTATGCACTTATTTTTTCATTTCATTTGATAGGCAGGAGAGAAGGAGAGGGAGAAGGAGAGAGTTTTCCATTGCTGGCACATCCCAAATGCTCACAACAGCCAGGAATGCACCAACCTGAAGCCAGGACTCTGGAACTCCATCCAGGCCTGGGTGAGTTCAGCTGATCCTGAAGACACAGAGTCCTCAGTGATACCTACTTTTATGTAGATACATCTCAGTATAAAATAACACCCCTTCTTGAATGGTTTTGAGATCTCATCACAGATGAGACTAAAACATTGTTCCAAAGGCTGATGTGAATCAAGAATCAGCCTGGAGACTAGGGAGACCAAGGAAAGAGGCCCAAGCAAAGCCACTTGGGACCTGTGCAGAGACCATATCTGGGGTGAGCAAGAAGACAACACCAGTCATGGGCAGTTCTGGGCCCCCTTGACCTTGGAGTCAGTACACAAACTAGCCAACTCACATTTAGGCTGAGGGAACAGACCAGCAGCCTGGCCAAAGATTGTCTCACCCATTCAGGAATCTGGATACAGGAGTGGCCTAAAAAGAACCATCACAAAGAGATGCACAAAACAGGAGTTAGCCAGAGTGCTAATGGTTGTAATAAAGGCACAGATTCTAGCCCAAGATAGCAGACAACGCCAACCTTCTCTTATGTTGTAAAGTTCCCTTCCTTTATTTTAAAGGCCTTGGGAAACACAGCTGTTAACACTGTAAAACATATATGGACTACTCATAACTGGACTATAAATATTATCATTATTTCTCTGAGCAATGACCATCAGGAACTACCTCAAGAAGGGACAATCAAAGGGGATTATTTCAGTCCCATTCATAGAGAGTTATGCATCCCCAAGGAACCTCTTTTTGCAAGCAACTTCTCTTATACACTTGCTGTATTTCTCTCTCTACACACACACACATACACACACACACACACACACACACACACACACAAAAAGAAAACTGAAATAAAGAACTCCAGGCTATCAGTCCCCTAGTTTAAGCCAAGGGCACATGTGCATTATTCCAGATCTTTGCCCCCTTTGACTGTGCTCACAAGTGGACTATTGGCACAGGAATGTGGAGTGTGAGTCAAGAGTAACTGCGGCAGTGAAAGTGGTCAGTGTTTCCATTAAAACTGATTTCAATGACCTCAGATGCAATCAAAAAACTTCTGCTCCTAGCAAAGGACACACACACAGCCATATTCAGCCCTTTCCCTACAAAACTCTGTGGCATGCTGTTTATTTAGGATTGTCTTTTCACATTTAATTACACCAGTTCTCTACTGCTTATAGCAATAGCAATGTAAGAATACTGAAAAGTGAGTCAACTATATCAAACTATTTTAGAAATTAACTCTAAATTTAAAAAAAATTAAAAATCCTAAAGGATAGCAGTTTAATTTTGGCAATCTGCACAAATGACCTATGTCTCCCTTCTGGCCTTCCCCTCACCTCCTTTCTGCATCACTGCCCCACTTGCCCCTGAAGCCTGAGCCCTTTGGAGCAGTCTTGTAGACTGCCATTCAAACATGTGAGAAATGTTCTTTATTTCAAACTGGCTCAGAAAGACAGGGCTGAACACCATCTAATGGCAATACACAGGCCTTCTAATATCCCTTAAATATGTTGCCAGCACATGTGGGGCCAGCACTGTGGAATCTTAGGTAAAGCCACTGTCTGTCACACTGGATTCCACATGGGCTGTGGTTCATGTCCTAGCTACCCTACTTCTAATCCAGCTCCCTAGTCATGAGCCTGGAAAAGCACCACAGAATAGCCCAAGTACTTGTGTCCCTGCTCCTTCACGGGAAACTTGAATATCCTCAGCACTTAGCGTTGTGGTCACTGAAGAATTGAACCAGTGGATGGAAGAAGATCTCTCTCTCGATCTCTGAGTGTGTGTGTGTGTGTGTGTGTGTGTGTGTGTGTGTGTATGTGCAGGCTGGTGTCTTTCCCTCTCTTCAATTCTGCCTTTCAAATAAATAAGCTTCTTAAAAAAAAAAAAACTTTTAGGGCTATCCATGGATCATGCATCACATCAAAGACATGGATGGAGTCCTAGGATCCAGGCTATCAATGTGCCTTGCCCTGTTCACTTTGGCCATTTGAGGAATGAAGCCACTGATGCAAGAGCCTCAGCCTTCTGTCTTTCTCTGTAAATCTGCCTTTAAAGTAAAAATTTTTAAACTTACTAAAAAAAGGTGGGGAGGGAGTTGAAAAAGAAGCCACATCCAAATAGCAGAGCCAGGCTACAGTTGTGCTGTCCCTCAGCAGCCTTCTGCTCCAAGTGGAAAATCTCCAGCTTACTGACATTGACATAACAGACACACTCACAGCATATCTCAAAACAGAGGAGAGGTTTTCAAGGCAGGTTTATTTTAGGATGGCTTTTAGTGAAAAATTCTGCTGAGCTTAAGCAGAAGCTTTTTGGTGCAGCCAAGTTATCCCAGTGCCTAATTCAAGGAGGCAGCCTGTGCTGACAGGGGAGAGAGCTGAATCCTCCCCATTGCTCTTCTCAGCATCATGAAGAGAAGGAAAAAAGTGTACTCGTGTCTGTGGTTATAAAGAAGATGGAAGCACAAGAATTTCAGAAGGGGGAGAGCAAAGCTCAGATATAGTTTTCTTAAGAAAATAAAATGAAGTAAGTCTCAGAACATAATGTGGGTTGGAAAACACCATCAGTTCACCAGCTCTCACCAGGATCCCAGAAAGCTGCCTTGTCTACCCTCAGACCAAATATTTTAAAACACATTTTCTGATTAAATGTGTGCAGAAGATTGCTACACTCAGCAATCTGAGTCTCCAAGTGCCAAAAAAAAGTCTTAGTTTCCACTATGGGCAGGGGTAGTCCAACCAGGCTTTTCCATAACAAAGAATGTAAATATGAAGCAGTCACACAGAAAAAGTTTCTAGTGCTAAATGTGAGCCCCAGGATAAGCACACAACAAACCTTGCAGTCCCAAGGAAAACACAACTACTTAAAATGATTTATGGTGACCGAAAACACTTTTGCCTTTCTCATGAATGATGTGAATATAAAGCCTACCCTACAGGCACTTACAGGCATGGAAGACAGATGGCAAGGACATACACAATTACAAAACCATGTGACAAAAGCTGTAGGTGCACAATAGCATCACCTACATCATTTGTGGATGTCATGCCCATGCTAGGCAGGAATCATCACGTAAGGTCAGATCTCAGAGGTAGAAGAACTCAGAAATGACACCACTGTCTGAAATGAAAATAGGCTGATGGTAGGCAGAAGCTTGCGAACTGAAGCTGGAACAGGAACATGGATCCTGGATAAGGCTGAACTCTCCCAGCTTCTGTCCTGGTACCCATGTCTTTGCAGAGCCATAACTAAGAAAAAGAACTCATATCTGGCTTTAGCCTCCTGGAGGGCCTGTGGGAGCTCCCCACATTTGAGGCCAGAATCTTTTTACCCTGAGGTTTCCTCTTTCATAGAAGGCTCTTTCAAGCTTTTTCTTCTTAGTGTAAACCTCTCCTGCCACCAGATCTCCCACAGGCCCACAGATAATTTTAATTATCTCCAACAGGGCAGATGATAACGAATTGTTGAATGAATGGAATCTTGAAGTGTCTTCTAAAAGAAATCTCATCATATGATACACCATTTGGGTGTAACGTAAGGTGAGAAAACTGAGGCAGGGGACTTCAGTCACACTCAAACTTAGAGTCCTTCTGTAAAAGCAAAAAAAAAAAAAAAAAAGAAAAGAAAAGAAAAAGAAAATCACTTTCACAGTTCAGAATGCTCAGCCACCCAGCTCCTGAGTACATGCTCCTGGAAAATGACAAATCCCCTAAGACCAGAGTCTGGCAGTCACTCTCTTAACAGTGTAGAAAGCATTTGAGGGGAAAAAGCCCTGCCCCACTAGAATCCACTGGTCAAAAGAGCCAGTGGAAGCCTCAGAGGCTGGACTCATCACACACTTGCCCACAGGGTAGGCCAGGCACAGAGCTGTGAAGGTGTGTTGTGGGTTGTGGGCTCACGGTGCTGGCTGCAGCTGTTGACACACTAGGAAGGGGTGGTACGTCATGGTTTGAACTAGTCCTGCCTCTATCCAGCACTGCAGTATGCATGGACAGTCTGCACCTGCTGAGGCCAAGGGATTTATAGGGACCTACAGTCAGAAGAAGTCTGATGCACTGGCCTCAAGGCTGGAGGGTCACCATAGAGGTAGCATTTTCATGAGGGGAAGTAGCAGGGACAGCTCTGGGAAGGGGACTGGCCTCCTTACCCCATGTCCTTTCCCTTACTTGCCTCTGAACTTAGATGAGCCTGGTTTGAGCACAACAACCTGTCTGAGTGATGCTGAGAAGCTACCAGATGACATTCTGGTTGATGTACGCATGTTATGGGTCATAGTGTCAACAGTATATGCAATGTTGGGTGCTGGCTCGTGTGCTCACCCACACAGCTACTCTGAGGGTCTGGCAGAGGGAGAGTGGAGCATGGCATGTGCAAGACAGACTGGAGAGCAAGTGAAGCAGACTTCTTCTTACCTGGGACTACTAGAGAAGGGGGGAGAAGCTTTCAGGCTAGAAATGGAGCAAAGAGATAGCAGACAGTACATCTCCTTTGCCCCTTCCTTAGGATGCACACCAAAGGTTATCAGTTGACCTTTTCTTAAACCTGAGTTGGTGATAGTAGTGATGTTGGAAGTTGTGAATGAAGTGCCTAATGTGGCTAACTTTCTGCTTGTCTTTCCAGCCAAAGGTCAGCAAATGATACTTCCTTAAGACAAAAATAGGAATACACATAGCTTGAGGCTTGACTGAGAGTTCCTGTAAAATATAAGTAGTCCTTGCTGACTTGAAAGATGCTAGCTATGTGGCCCCTCATTGGGGATTTGGAGTTCTGTCATTAGGGCTGGCTTTTGCCACTGTTGGTGCACATCACTGTCTCTACCAGAGTCTCTGGCCACTCCCAGGGCATTTGCCTTTATTAGACATTTCCTTAGGTTCCTGGTTGAAAGGCACCAAACATGGATCCTGTTAGCTAAAGAGTTAAATCTATCTGAACTACAATAGATTCTGATTGGCCAAAATTTTATTATAGAATTTCTACCAGAAATTGCCTTCATCAAAGTTTGCTTTATTCTGATATTATCATACACAGTGATGGAGCAAGGACAAAAAGCCTTAGATCCAATGTTGACCCCTCACCTACATAACAACAAGCAAACTCCTGTTTCTCTGCCATGTTAATAAAGCCCCACCCTGCCTTTACACAGCACTATCTGAAGACCCCTGCTGTCAGCCTCAGATCTCTCAAGCTGTTTCCCCATCTCAGCAGCTCAGCCTCAGAGTACAGCCTCAGCCTGAATCTGTCTCAGCAACTCAGCTTTAGCTCAGATCTTCAAGCCCCGTCCAGCCAGTTTGTACTATATAAATAAACCAGGTTATTCATGTGAAAACATCACATTAAATTAGGCAGTCATATTTTTCAAGGCCACATTTCTTTTATTTTAAAGACTTATTTATTTACTTGAAAGTCAGAGCTAAACACAAAGAGAAGGAGAGAGAGAGAGAGAGACCAGTCTTTCATTTGCTAGTTCACTCCCCAGTTGACTGCAACTGCTGGAGCTGTGCCAATCCAAAGTCAGGAGCCAGGAGCTTCTTCCAGGTCTCCCATGTGGGTGCAGGAACCCAAGGACTTGGGCCATCTTCTACTGCTTTCCCAGGCCATAGCAGAGAGCTGGATCAGAAGTGGAGCAGCCAGGTGCCCATAGGGGATGCCAGCACTACAGGTGATGGCTTTACCCGAGAAGTCACCATGCCGGTCCCTCAGGGCCACATTTCTTTTACTGTATTTTGTGGGCAGCTCCATGGGAAAAGGGAGGAATTTGTGTTCCTGTTTCCTTCTCAGTCCACTCCTACATAGGGATAACTAGTACAGAGCCTTCAGGAGATGAGAGTTGTCAGGAGAGTAAAGCCTGGGAGAGGCTCAGTCTCAGGTGAACATGTGGGAGAGACTTGCCAGTGAACACATGACAGGGAGTCCCTTCCCTTACAGACTTGTGGTTTATATTGCTCAAAGTGGCAGGAGAAGGCTTGGGTGTGTGAACTAAAGCTGGGTGGCCAACATAGAGGAGAACTTGGACTAATTCTAAAGGTCCTGTGATGTTACAGTGTGAGCTGGGAGGGGTTTGTGCTGAGGCTGAGCTGGTGAGTTGGGGACAGAAAGCTTGGGAAGAGTGGGGAGAGCTCAGGCTGATAGCTGGACTCTTCAGGTAGTGTTATTTCCAGCAGTCTAGGCAGAATGGAGCTGGACAAGGCAGGGTGGGGCTGTATTAGCAGGGCAGAGAAATGGAGGCCTGCTTGTGGTAACCTAGGTGAGATCAATAAGGACCCAAGGCCTTTTGTCCTTGTTCTGTCAACCAAAATAGGTTAATGATGTCAAAATTTCATGGGCTTAAACACAGAATACAAAATAAAACTGACCCTCTTAATTAAAAAATGATAGAGTATATGATAACCTGCTGGGTGGAGCTTTGGGCAAAGGTAAAGTGTGATTTTTATGCCTGGGTGTTTTTGTAGCTTAGTGCTTCATGCAAATCCAGATGAAAACAGCTCCAGTTATTGAGCCAAGTAGTAGAGTACATCAACTTCAGTTCACATCTCACTTTACAAAGGGATCAGTAGAAGTAAAAACAGTTGACAAGGCCAGTGCCGTGGCTCACTTAGCTAATCCTTTGCCTGCAGCGCTGGCACCCAGGGGTTCTAGTCCTGGTTGGGGTGCCAGATTCTGTCCCTGTTGCTCCTCTTCCAGTCCAGCTCTCTGCTGTGGCCTGGGAGTGCAGTGAAGGATGGTTCAAGTGCTTGGGCCCTGCACCGGCATGGGAGACCTGTAGGAAGCACCTGGCTCCTGGCTTCGGATCGGCACAACATGCCGGCTGTAATGGCCATTTAGGACGAAGACCTGTCTTTCTATCTGTCTGTCTGTCTGTCTCTCTCTGTCTGAATCTGCCTGTCAAAACAACAACAAAAACAGTTTACATCCCTGAGAAAAGGAGAAAGAGAAATGCTGAAAACTGAAATTGGAAAGCAGCCAAACAGATCATCAGCTACTTTTCCACAGCCTCAAACTCTACATTATGAAAAAAAAAAAAAACAGCAAGGAGGAGGCATCAATCCACAAAGCCCTAGCACACCCTGTACTTAACTCCCATTGAGAAAGTCCGTGGAGTACTCAGCTACCCGCTTCCCCACATCCTCATCTCTTCCTTCCCCATCCCACTGACCAACTCAGGCTCCCTGCTGAGGGCCTCCAAGCACTGCAAGAACCACCATGGAATACACCCAGAAGTTGGGCCAGAGGGCATTCTCGCTACAGATCCACAAGGCCAGTGGAGCTAATAAAAATATGGAGAACATGTGTCCCATCGCCTGCCTTCTCCATCTTCTGGCCTGCCCTCTTGTGAAGTTCCCCTGTTGGGTCCCTCTCCCTTTGAAATCAGACATGACCCACTAAAATCTGCACTGAAATGTGGCCCTTTAAAGTTCCCCAGAGGTGCTATCTTGGGTGCCACATGTGCTACCAGAATTTTGGGTGCCATATGATTTCACCATGTAATTATTACTAAATCTCCAATATTAATTAGCCCAAGAGGGTTCTTGCCTAATATTTAGAGAAGTATTCTAAATACTGGCACAGATAAATGAGGCAGCATGGTATGTTTTAAGCTTGTATTTAGTGAGAGGTATCTAGGAAAGTGAGGGTTTTACTTCAGGTTGGAGAGAGGAAAGTCTGGAAAATAGGGTAGCATCCATACCACTCAGAGCAGGCCAAAAGCCACGTGCAGCAGGCACCTTGAACTGCTATCCACTGCTTATCACCAGCAGCAAAGCAGAGGCAGAGTGCTTTATTTAACAGAGGTAAATATGGGTTCTTACTGAGCACCAGGAACCAGCCACATGGAGGAGTATCTGGGCCAGGAAGCCTAGGGCACATGGCCTTTGGGGGAGAACATGTGTCCTCCACGAGAACATGGAGGCACAGGGTGCAGCAAGCCTCCTCCTGGCAAGAGGCCAGGGACATACCATGTCCCAGGCTTTTAACCCATTTCCAAAGGGGAGTGGTTAATTAACCTGATTGGCTGGTGGGCACCCAGGTGTGGCCAGGTAGAAGATGAGGTCACACAGGGGTGTGATGAAGGTATCAGGTAGTTGGTGAGGTCACAGAGGGGCCGTGGTGAAGGAGTGGGCTTCCAGCTCACAAACCTAATCAATTGTAACCTGTATGCCTGCCTACTTCACCTTTAAAAAAAAAAAAAAACTTTTGTTTAATCAATATAAATTTCCAAAGTACAGCTTATGAATTACAATGGCTTTTTCCCCCTCAACCCTTGCCTCTCCTGCTCCCTCTCCCCTTCCATTCACATCAAGATTCATTTTCAATTCTCTTTATATACAGAAGATCAATTTAGCATATATTAAGTAAAGCTTTCAACAGTTTACACCCACACAGAAACACAAAGTGTAAAATACTGTTTGAGTATTACTTATAGCATAAAATCACAATGTACAGTATGTTAAGGACAGAGATCCTACATGAGGAGTAAGTACACAGTGACTCCTGTTATTGCAAAACAAATTTACACTCTTTTATAGCACCAGTAATCACCTTAGGCTCTTGTCATGAGTTGCCAAGGCTATGGAGGCCTTTTGAGTTCATTAAATCTCATTTAAAAAAAATTTTTTTTTGATAGGCAGAGTGGACAGTGAGAGAGAGACAGAGAAAAAGGTCTTCGTTTGCTATTGGTTCACCCTCTAATGGCCGCCACGGCTGGTGTGCTGTGGCTGGTGCACCGCACTATCTGAAGCTGGGAGCCAGGTGCTTCTCCTGGTCTCCCATGCCGGTGCAGGGCCCAAGCACTTGGGCCATCCTCCACTGCACTCCCTGGCCACAGCAGAGAGCTGGCCTGGAAGAGGGGCAACTGGGACAGAATCTGGCACCCCAACTGGGAATAGAAGCCAGTATGCCGGCGCCAGAAGGCAGAGGATTAGCCTAGTGAGCCATGGTGCTGGTCGCCAACTCTGATCTTATTTAGACAAGGTCATAGTCAAAGTGGAAGTTCTCTCCTCCCTTCAGAAAAAGGTACCTCCTTCTTTGATGGCCCTGTTCTTTCCACTGGGATATCACTTAGGTTTGTTTTTTTTTTTTTTCCAGAGTGTCTTGGCTTTCTATGCCTGAAATACTCTTATGGGCTCTGCAGCCAGATCCGCATGTCTTGAGGGCTGATTCTGAGGCCAGAGTGCTGTGTAAGACATTTGCCATTCTGTGAGTCAGCTGTGTATCCCGCTTCCCATGATGGATCGTTCTCTCCCCTTTTAATTCTGTCAGACAGTATTTGCAGACACTAGTCTTGTTTATGTGATCCTTTGACTCTTAATACTATGATTATGATCAATTGTGATCTGAAATTTATCACTTGGACTAGTGAGATGGCATTGGTACATGCCTCCTTGATGGGGTTGAATTGGAATCCCCTGGCATGTTTCTAACTACCATTTGGGGCAAATCCGATTGAGCATGTCCCAAATTGTACATCTTCTCCCTCTCTTATTTCCACTCTTATATTTAACAGGGATCACTTTTCAGTTAAGTTTTAACGCAAGAATAATTGTGTATTAATTACAGAGTTCAACCTACTTCACCGTGAGCCTCCACAAATAAAACACTTAAGGAAAGTTTGAGCATCTTAGCACACAAGGTGCACCTCTCTCCCTCGCACCCACACATCTTGTCTCCCAATCACCTGCAATCCTCATTCTTTCCTGTCATTATTACTTGTGGTGGAAATACCCAGGGAGCTGTCTGCTCTCTTCAGGACAGGCTGGGAACAAGGTAGATTATGAAAAGTCCCTGGTGCCTGGAGCTGGCAGAAGCTACAGAGGCAGTAGTGGAGGAAGTCGAAGTGGCAGGGAGCCAGCCAGCTGTGGGCTTGCAAATTTGGGATTAGGAGCAGCACTGCCTCTGAAGGCTGGCTGCCATCAGTAATTGAACTTCCACTGTCCCGGGAACTCAGAGCACATAAGTCCTCCCACATATGTCCTCTCACATTCACACACAACCACACACACACATATTCTTTCTCTCTCTCTGAGCTTGGAATGTGTTAGGACACCTAAGAACTCTGGGAAATAGAGTCTGTGAGCATTTCCTAGAGACCTGACCTGTGGGCCTTCCCTAAGAGTTTCAAATCCTCCAGTAGGTGGAGACAGAATGGAAACGACAAAGGATTTTTTTGTGCTTGCACCCATCCTTCCCTCCCCTTCATCAACAAAAATCTGATTGGATTGGTTGGTGCTCTTTTTCCTAATTTGAACCAAAGTCTTTAAGAGTGACACCACTGCTGCTAAATGACAGCCAAATCCTGGTCTCTTCATAAACTATGCCTTCTTCTGGAAAAATCATACTTGTGTTCCTGGATTTTTTTTCAAATTATTTTACACCATCTTCAGGGGAACTGAATAGAGAACATTACTCAGTATCTTCTAGAAGCCAGATTAAGGGCGTAAATGCTAAATACCATCTCAATCAACCCTTAGATTAATTCTGAGGCACTAGTATCACAAGTTTACAAAGAGAAAAATGAAGTGAAAATGGTTTTTCACAGTTTGTCCACTGGAATATGGTTAGAAAGGATAGAAGAGAGGCTAAGCAAAATCTAATAGTGATTTAAGAAATCATTTGTTTGTCTTTTGGCTCAGTTTCTAAACTTTGAGATTTATCAGCTGGGGAAAAACAGTGAGAGAAAGGAAGACTGGCCGAAATGATAACCCACACTATACATAACCACGTAGGATTAAAATTATTTCAAAAAGGAATGAGAATCAAAATCTCATCCTGGGTTTATTATATGTGGTCATTTTTTATTATGATTAAGTTCAAGGTACTGTCTAAATACTATGAAATCTTAGATATATGTGTGTTGTTTATATCTTAAAATTTTATTTAGGGGCCAATGCTATGGCATAGCTAGTAAAGTCATGGACTGTGGTACCAGCATCCTCAGCCCTCACCATGATGCCAGGCAGGGTATGCATTTCCCATATTGGAGCTGTAGAGAAATGACAGGTGGAGAGGCTCTGACTTGCCCAAGGTTACACAGCTAGAAAGTGATGTAGGAAAAGAACTTGGGTCCATTCCAACCCTGAGGCTGAGTCAAGCCAGGCAGTATGGCTATATGAATGTGAAGTGCCAGAGGTCAGGCAGGACCCAGACCACGGGGTGTTGGCCACAGGCTGGGCTTTCTCCCCTCCATGGGTGGGTGGGTGGGAGGGCAGATGGGCTGCCCCCAGTCAGCTGCATTCTCCTGAGTCTCACAGAAGGCTGTGCTAGTGTTGGCCCAGCTGTCAGGGTGTTTTAAAATACAAGCAATGCTGGAAAGCTGGGCTGCCCCTAAGAGACTTTTGCGGGAAGGAGGAGGGGAGGAGAGCTGTTTTGCAAACACAGACCTGCTGCCAGAGCACAGGGCCGTGGTCTTTACCAGCATCCTGGGGATGCAGCCAGGGACTGTCCCCCATGGACGGTCCCCTCCGTGTGAGAAGGTGTGGCTGTGTGTGTCTGTGAGGGTGAGCGGCCTTGGCTCCTGCTGGGGGAGTTGCCTTTCCTTCTGCTCTAACCCCTGGCTGGTCTGATGCCCCTTCTGCAGACTGGCCAACACACTAGAATGATGTTGGAGAAACCACAGTGCCTAAAGCTTTTCCATAACTCTTCTCCCCCAGGGAATCATGGGATAGTGGTGATGATGGAGACAGCCATGACTGATCGCTGTGGTATTGGTGCTCAGAGCCTTTGCAGGAATCAGGGTTATACTTTCATGTGATCATCCAACAGAGTTCAAGCATTTGTCAAAATGCAGACGGGGTGTGTGGTATCCAACTAGGAGTGTGGCCTTGGGAGAGGGGGAGGGCAGTTATGGAACGTGAGAGGGAGATGGAACAGGGGCAGGGGGCTCTCTGATAGGAGCTGTGGCCATAGGTGGAGGGAACTAGTACCTGAGGCCCTGCAGGAAGGGAGCCTGGCAATGGATCTTCAGACCTTATTCTTCTCCAAACTTCCATCTTCTGCAAGTGCCTCCTGTTGGTTGCACCCAATCAATAGCCCATTGCCAGCGATCTGTAAGGCTTAGCTCTGGGGCATGGAGGAGGATGTTGATCTGGAGGTGCAAGCAAAGAGCTTCCAAAGTAATGGGTTGTGGTCCCCACTACCAATGTTCGAGCACTTGCCCTGTGCCAGGCTTCCTAAGTGTTCTCGCTGTTTCCCTTACTGCTTGCATCACCTCCCTCAGGAAGGCACTGTTAGCCACATTTTGTAGATGAGAAGATGAGAATGCAAGTAACTTGTGCCAGGCCACACAGGCAGTAAAGGCCAGAAACACTGCCAGGAATCACTGCCCTGCTGCCTGGTCCCTGAGTAGACTGGTAAGTGCCATGGCAGGGAGGCTCCCGGTCTTGGGGTCCCAGTTCCACCACACCCTTGCCCTTGGAGGGGTTTTCTTGTTCAGGAGCCCTCCTAGCTGTTAGTGGCTGAGCATGGAGGACCCACACCACTGTACTCTCCATGTCAACCATTGCAGTGGTGGCTTGCCCTCCAGGGGTGCCAAGATTGGTGCCTGCCTGGGTCCTTCTGAGGGAGCCTCTGCAGAGAAAAGGGTGTATATCAGGGTGGGTCTCTGTGGGTACTCCGTGCCTGCTTTCTCTGGAGGCTGCCCTAGCTGTTGGGCAGCTTCAGACTGAGAAGGGGCAGTAAGCTTGCTGTGTCCTCCTGACCCAGGCCCTGGGCTGTTTTATGCACAATGAAGTCTAGGAGCTCTGCCCAGTCCTGCCTTCTGGGCAGGGTCTGCCACTTGCTGGGGGTCACCTGCAGGTGGACATGCCTCCGTAGATAGCCCTTCCATCCCAGTGTGGTTTGAATCCATTCTTGGAACTAGTGTAGACTCTGTCTGGGTAGCTTTTCCTTGTGGTGTCTCTGTTGTTACTACCTTTTGGTGCAGCATGGCTGAATTTTAAACCCTGGCTGACTTTTCAAGTTTTCTATCTGAAACCTTAAAAATATAAATATATGTGGCTTAAATAATGAAGTAAAATAAGTGGGCATCATATTTGTTTTGTTTTTATTTGAAGGAAGGAGGAACACAGAGGGCTGTCTTCAATGTGCTGCTTCAGTCTCCAAGTGCCTGCAGTAGCTGGGCTGGGCCAGATTGAAGCCAGGAGCTGGAGCCTCATCTGCTGCCTTCTAAGGTCTGCATGAGCAGGAAACTGGAGTCAGGAGTTGGAACCAGACATCAAACCCAAGCTCCCTGATATAGATGCTGGTATCTCAGCTGGTGTCTTACCTGCTGGGGCTGGAGTGTATTTTGACAGGTGGCTTTGTTTGCTGGGTTTTGAGGATTAGTGATAAGAGAAGGCATTTGGGGTGTGTTAAATGATGGGTGTGCTGCCTTTTCCCTGGGGACTGAATCAGTACATGTTTGAAAGCTACTGTATGGGTGATGGGAGGGGCTCAGTTCCTGGGGAAGATCTTCTAGGGGCCAGGGCCAGGAGAAAGTCTTTTGTGACCTAGCCCATGGCCCAGGATTGCTCCTCTTCTATCCCCATGGTGCAGTACCAAAGAAGGCTTCTTGATGGCTTTGTGCTGGTTTCTTCCCAAAGGGGGCCAGGTTTGGTGGCTGAGGCATTGCCACCATGAGGCAGGGGGTATCTTTCAAGGACTTGGAGCCTGTAGGTTTGGGAGGAAGGTACAAGCTGGGAGAGCTCAGACTTAAAAATGACCAGTGAGGCAGTCCATCTTCTCTTATCTTAATGTGGGCTGAGCCACCTATGACTCCAGCCTGGTCATGTGCAAGAATTAACAACAGCAGCAGCAACAAAAATAGGATGGAGTGAAGAGCTCACTGCAATTCTCTGCTCTCACACTAAAGTCTATTAAAGGTAATTTAGTTGAGATATAGTAGAGCAAGAAGCAAGGTATTGAGGCAGTGGGAATGAAAAAGAGGGGACACATTACAATGTGATCAAAAAGGTAGAATCAACAAGATTTTGGCACTTTATTGTGGTAGATAAATGCAGAAGGAAACTGCTAAGCAAGTTGTAAATAGGATTTTATTATTTATAGAACAAAGTATTGTCAGCACATTAATGTCGATCATTTGTAGAATGCTTCCTCTGATCAACTTACATGGTTCCTATAAATCCAGGGCACAATCTCATGGGTGGATACTCTACATAACCCCTATGTCAATGATGGAGCCTAAATTTTTAACTGATACCATATGCACTCATGATGCAGTTACTCAGAAATTAGAAGTAATCGCAGTCTCTAAGATCAATCTAAATAAAATATTAAGTTGAAAACCCACAAAATTATGTAATATAAAGCTTAATATGGAATATCTCACTAATTCACAGTTCATTTGTCCAGCAACTTCAATTATTCAAAACACAACGAAGCAGCAAATAAGTAGAAATTGTTCTGTAATAGCCAAAATAAGCATTATGAAGTCTCTATGAGGGATCCTACTTCTGGCTCAGCATCATGACGTATAAATAACCTATATGTTGGCTACTCTGATAGTAATGGATGTACACAAAGAAAAGAAAAAAGCAGTAGATGTGCACAGTGAATAACTAGAAAGTTCTCCAACAACAGTGCTTTGGCCCCAAACTGTAATATGCAAGCAAGAATCTGGATCTCTGGGAGACTGCCATGCTCTCAGCTGTCATGGGATCATAAGAACTGAGTATCTGGGCCCTCAAGGTCAGCATCCATGATGCACTCAGTGATAATGGAGCAGAGTAGCTTGGGTTGGTGGGAATAACTGGGGCCTTTGGGGGTAATATTGTTAAAATTGGTATTTTTTTGACAGGCAGAATTAGTGAGAGATAGGCAGGCAGAGAGAGAGATACAGAGAGAAAGGTCTCCCTTCCAATGGTTCACCCCCAAAATGGCTATTACAGCTGGCACACTGTGCTGATCAGAAGCCAGGAGCCAGGAGCCAGGTCTTTCTTCCTGCTCTCCCATGCCTGTGCAGGGCCCAAGTACTTGAGCCATCCTCCACTGCCTTCCCAGGCCACAGCAGAGAGCTGTACTGGAAGAGGAGCAATTGGGACAGAACTGGTAGCCCAACCAGGACTAGAACCCAGAGTGCCAGTGCTGCAGGTGGAGGATTAGCCAAGTGAGCCATGGCACTGGCCAAAAATTGGTATTTTTACAGGAGCAGCCTAGAATTAGAAATGAATGTATTGATACTGATATAAAATAATTGGACTTCAAGCTAGTGTATGTGATAGTCCTCAGAGCATGTGCATTGCTCAGATGAATAAGGAAATCCAGGGAATCAGACTTTCACTAGAAACAGAGGAAGCAGTTTATGAGTGAATTTGGAAAGGAGCCTGGCCTGGATAGGAAAGATCCAAACCATTTAATAGATCCCAGGATGGATGAGGACACCAAATCAGTGTTGGGAAAACTTCAGTAGACAGAGCTTGAAGCTGAGATAGGAACAGGTGAAAGCGAATGAACAAGCATTAGAGAAAACTGAATGATGCCTCATTCATTAAAAACCTACCTTATGCTGGTGGGCATGTGCTAGGTTTATTCTTCATTATAATTGTCACACAAGTATTATCTTCATTTTATAATTGAAAAGACAGGTGAAGAGATGATAATTTCATTTATTCCTAAATTACATGAACAAGGAATATGTAGATGGTTGAGACTTCCCAGAGAATCTTTGGATTCTTATATGAGATAGAACCAGGGGCTAATAATTTTTATGCCAGGATGGTCCTTAGACAAGGTGGAATAAATTCAGAGGTTACCTAGGTCACAGAGTCAGTAAGTGTCAGAGCTAGGATTCAAATCTTCCAGTTTCTGGGTCCAAACTTCAGCCCCTGCCACCAACTTAGCTATCCACCCATAATTGCTAGGCCCCTTAGTCATAGTAGAGTTCTGAGGAGGGGCAATGGCCTTTGCTTCTAGCAGGGCATCTTTAAGATCAAGGAGAGGACATTGGGGATTTGGAAGTGGCATGTACAAGTTACCCAGCAGCACCTCATATCCAGAAGAAATGATGATGCCATCAAGGTTACTGGGCCATAGTCACCATCCCCTAGGTAGGGCTAGTTCTAGAGCCTAGATGTGACAGTGGTTCTAAGTTTGGGAGCCACTGGGTCACTGGAGGCAGGAAACTAGCCTGGTGATTAGTGAAACAGACTGAGGACAAAGAGTAGAGTGTTCTCACGATAGGGTTGAGGGGATGGCACTGAGGTGTAGTAGGTTAAGCCTTTGCCTGAAGTGCTAGTTTGTGTCCTGGCTGCTCCTCTTCTGCTCCAGCTGTCTGCTATGACCAGGGAAAGCAACGGAAGATAGCCCAAGTGCTTGGGCCCCTGTGCCTGAGTGTGATACCCAAAAGAAGCTTCTGGCTATTGTTTCCAGCTCTGGCTATTGAGGCCCATTTGGGGAGTGAACCAGTGGATGGAAGCGCTTTCTATCTGTCTTTCTATGTAACACATTCTGAGAGAAGTCAATGTGACCACGAAAGGCTTAAGATGGGGCATAAAGAAGACCTCTTATATAGATAGAAGGTGTTTAATTTTTTTTATTCTTAACAGATAAGGTTGACTGTACCCTCTTCTTTTTTATAAAGATTTATTTATTTATTTGAAAATCAGAGATTCACAGAGAGAAGAGAGGCAGAGAGAGAGAGACAGATAGGTCTTCCATCCGCTGTTTCACTTCCCAATTGGCTGCAACAGTCAGAGCTGTGCCAATCTGAAGCCAGGAGACAGGAGCTTCCTCGGGGTCTCCCACATGAGTGCAGGTGCCCAAGGACTTGGGCCATCTTCTACTGCTTTCCCAGGACATAGCAGAGAGCTGATTCAGAAGTGGAGTAGACGGGACTAGAACCAGCACCTGTATGAGATGCTGGCACTTCAGGCCAGGGCATTAACCCACTGCACTACAGTGATGGCCCTGACTGTACCCTATTCTTGTTCTGGAACTAGGGATATAACAAAGTCAGAGACAGAAAAGGGTATCTGATAGCATCTTATATTTATTATTTTATTTATTCTTGCTTATTTATTTTTCTCTTTTTCCTTTTCCACCACATGTCCAGTATAGACACTCTTTAAGGATAGAGGTTGCATTGTCATATTTACCACTGAATCTCTTACCAGTGGTACTCTGCATCTTTGTTGGCTGATTGAGCAACTGTATTTAATGTCTAGGTGACAATTGGAGGAAGATGATCTTGTCCAAACTGCAAGAATGGGAAACTAGAGAGACAAATTTCCACTCTCCTGACACTGAGGGAAGTGACATCTGTCCTCACTGCTCTTCATTCCCTCATTTGCTCACAAATATTTTGGGGATGCCTCTTTTAATGTATAAATATTTATTTCATGTTTTATGTCCCAATTTATTTCATAAAACAAAATCTGATCCTCTCTTCAGAGCCGCTGACTCATTTGTTAGGATGCTTTCATAGAGGCTAAAGGACCATATTTCATAAGGTTTAACCTAAGCATAAAGTCCTCAGTGCACCCTGTATTCCAGCCTTGTGAGCTGAAAGAAACAAAATTCACCACCATGGGGCAGAATGGATGAATAAACACTAATGTAAATGAAGTATCCCTTGCAAAATTTGCTTTTTAAATTTTTGTGTGTGTTTTCTCTTCCATTTTCCTTTGCTACTCAGTACATAGAGCATTTATGAGTTCTCAATGAGTTCTCAGCTTTAAACACATTAAACATCTAGAAAGACTAAATATTTAGGAACATGAAAACAGTCCAAATATGTATTGCTGAGAACATTCTGTAGGGAAGACATCAGATAGGAATTGGTTGCTGCCATTTAAAATAAAAAGAATGAATACAGTGATGGAGGAGTAAAGAATGCAAAACTTCTTTCATGGAGTGGTATTTGCTCTCCACTGAAAATCCATAAAAAGGAGAAAACTGAGATCCATAAGGGAAGTCAGCAGGAGTTGTGCTTGTTTTTGGCTTTTCTCACCCACAGTGAAAATATTTTGCTGATGGGCCACTGCTAAGTCCCCACTTGCTTCCTTCCCTTTGGCATGAAGAGGCAGGGAAGTATGAGAAACTGAGTGAGTTCATTGGGGCTCCTCATTCTCAGAACTGAAAGAACAGTTAGCATCTTCCTCATCATCATCACCCATGCCATCATTTTATAAGTCAGCATAAAGCAAATCTCAACTATTGTCATTAATGGCCCTCTAAATTACATGTAGTATTCTGCCAGTTGTGGGACCTTCATGTCATCCTTTTCTGCCTTAGCCTTAGTAGATGAAACCTGTTTCCTAATAACACTAAACTTGATCTTAGCAAAAGACCAAGAAGCAATTCTGTTTCCTAGTGACTTCAGTATTTTCTTTTTCAAAAAAGATTTATTTTTATTTATTTGAAAAATAGAGTTAGAGAGAGAGGTAGAGCCAAAGTAAAGTTCTTCCATCCATTGGTTCACTCCCCAAATGGCCACAATGGCCAGAGCTGAGCTGATCCAAAACCAGGAGCCAGGAACTTCTTCTGGGTCTCCCACATGGTTACAGGGTCCCAAGAACTTGGGCCATCTTCTACTGCTTTCCCAGGCAACAGCAGAGCTGGATTGGAAGAGGGGCAACTGGGACTCAAACTGTTGCCCATATGGGGTGCTGGCATTGCAGGCTGTTTTAATCCATTTCACCACAGTGCTGGACCCAGTATCCTCTTTATCTATTTTTTTTAATATCCTTCCATTTCCTGAACATAACCAAAGCAACTATATTGACTGGGGAGATGGTATTTGGCTAATTATGCAATATGATTACATTTAACAGTATAGTCCTCACATTTGGAGTAGCATCCACCTTTCAGAGAACAGTCCTTTATTCTGTGTATCATCAATAGGTGGATGAAGAGTTGCAATGCATCTCTAACCATTCTCAGAAATGTTGAGGTGCCATATGTTGGTTAAGAATCTAAAGGTAAGTTATAAATATGGGTAGTTATTAGGAAATGGAATATGTTCCTTGAAATAGCAGCCTTCCTGAAGGGAGTGGGGGTCAGAAGATGGTGATCTCCAAGTTGCAGGGGACAAACTCATCAATCAGAATGATTTAGAAGCCCTCCATGGGTTCTTCCTGCAGACATTTCAGTTGAGTACTGGAACCTTCCATGGGCTTATCATCCAATGGCTCATCATGTGCCATTGAGGTTGCCATGCTAAGGTCTCATAAACCAGCCAGAATGGACCAGGCTCCCCCCTCCACTTGCCATCAAGCTGAACTGCACTAGGCCTCTCTCTTTGATGGACTACCTGGGTCTTCTTCATTCACATGGATGGTGGGACATGTAGTGTGGGGCAGAGGGAGTTCAGTGAGTTAGATGAAGTCATTCTTAGTCCTGGACTTACCAATTATCTTTTCCTGTAGGGCCTCAGTTGATGGAGGGAGAAGAGGCAGAGTTGGGGAAAGAAGGCAGAGGGCCAGTGATGGTAAGGGGAGAGGCCTTTGCAGTCTTGACAATGCTGGGATCACTGGCCATCTTAGTCTCTTCTGGCATGGAGGGTGTGGATGTGCAGAGGGGGTAGGATGTGCAGTGCATAGGGTTCTCATGGTAGCAGCTGCCCAAGGAGACTAGTGGAGAAGAAGAGCAAGAGCCTCTTGCACTTCAGGAGTGATAGAGTTGACAAGGAGGAATATAGAGAAGGACACATGCCCGATTTATGCTTGGTGCTGTGTATAATTAATGCAACATGAATCATATGGCAATAATGCCTAACCTAAAGGTGCTTGCAGTCTTGGGGGAGAGATGAAAAGTTTTAGACAATTACAGAACAATGCGAGAAATGCTTAAGGTGCTCTGTAGAATCACCTGCTTCATTTGTAGGTGGGAGTAAGGCACCATTTCCTGATACGGTGATTCCCAGCCATGCTGAGGTCAGGTTGGAACCATTGGGTTAAGGTCAAGTCTCAGAGCTGGTAGAGCCCAGAACTGATATGATTGTCCTTTTTCAAAATATTTATTTTATTTATTTGAAAGGCAGAGTTACATTTCCCAAATGTCCATAACTGCAAGAGGTGGGGCCAGGCCAAGGTCAGGAGCCTGAAATTCCTTTCAAGTCTCCCACATGGACTTCAGGAGCCCAAGCACTTGGGCCATTATCCATTGGCTGTCTTCCTAGGTGAATTAGCATAGAACTGGATGAGAAGTAGCAGCAGGGACATGCACCTGTGCACTTATGACATGCTGGCATCGCAGGAGTTAGCTTAACCTGCTATGCTGTAATAGTGACACCAACATCACTGTGTTGAGTGAAATACAGATGCTAGACAGAAGGCTTGATAACTGAACCTGAGCCAAGAAGATGAGTCCTGACTGACTGAGAGGCTATCAGGGCCATCACTAGCTTGGCCAAGGCCAAGATCTCCCACTATAACCTGATACCTTTGCAGAGAGGCCTAATAAGAGGGAGAGATGCATCTCTGGTTGTAGCCAGAGTTCTTTGCTGACTGGAGGCATTGTGGAAACTCCCATTATTAAGGTCAGAATCTTTTTAACTCTGAAGTTCCCCAAACCTTGGGAAATCTAAGCATTTCCTACATAGCCTAAACCTCCCCTGTGATCAGATCTCCCATGGGCTTACATTAAAAAGCAGATGATAACTACCTGTTGAGTAAACAGAATTATGAGATATTATCTAAATAGAACACATCATTTTATGAGCCTAATACTTGTGGGTATACTGGAAGGTGAGAAAATGGAGGTGGAAGACTTGGTACATGGTAAGCCTTAAAATATCTTCCTTTAACAACATAAGAACTTCTCTTTCACAGCTCAAAAGTGCCCCCTGCCTTGTGAGGAGGTACAACTGGAAAACTACAAACTCATAAGGCCAGTCAAAGGGTGGAATGATCTTGAGATACCTTAGAGAGTATTTGGGGAGAAGGCTTGGCCCACTAAAACCTACTGGTCAATGGGGTAAATGGCAGGTTCAGAAGGTGGCTACATCACTTGCCTGTCCACTTGAGGTCAGAGTGTGCAAATTTAGTCATGTTTTTGAGCACATGACACTAACTGAACGTGTTAAGATGTCCAGGAATGGGTGGTGGAGAGTGAACAGAACTAGCCCTGCCTCAGCATCACTAAGAGAATTTGAGACTGAGGGCTTTCAAGGCCTGCACCTGAAAGAACTCTGATGCACTGGCCCTGAGGTTGGAATGTCACCATGGAGACATCCTTTTCTACAGCTGATGGGGTTGCGGACTGCCTTGTAAAGGAGGGATGGTCTTCTGGCCCCATGCCTTTCCTCTTATGTTCCTCTGAACTTAGATAAACTTGTTAGGGGCAACACTCTGGGGTGGGTGATGGCAAGCAACTCCCAGTCTGGCCTCTGCTTAATACATGCAGGATATGACTCATGGCATGAATACTTTGTGCAGCTTCTGTTGCTGGCCACTGTGTTTACCCTGGATGCATGATCTGAGCAAGGTTCTGGCAAGGGGAGTGTGGCAATGATTTTGCTAGACAGATGAGATGAATTGGTTAAGGAAGTTGACTTCTTATGTGGGACTAAGAGAGAAAATGAAAAGAGGTTTGCCAGCATAGAAACTAAACAAGGAGATAGCAGATAGTATGACCTCTTTGCCTCTCCACAGGAAACACAGACAAGATTAGCAGTTGGCCACTGTGAATTTGGTGTTAGTTCTGTGGGGTAGTGCATATATGTATTTTTATTCCAGATCATTGTCATGCATAAAGAGAAGAATTCTTATTGCTGACATACAGTAAATTTTATTCAGAAATTAGAATGTGAACACACAGAGAGGATTAGCATTGTAGCATAGCAGGTAGTGCCTGAAATGCCAGCATCTTATGTGGGTGCTGGTTCATGTCCCAGATGTTCCACTTCATATCCAGATCCTAAATTTTGCTGTTTAGTATCTCTTACTTCAATTTCTAGGGAAATCAAGTGGCTGGTAGTTCTTGTAACACACCATAAAAAAAGACTGTTCAATAAATTCTTGTTTAATAAATGACATACCTAGAGTAACCATTCAACTTGCATTGTTTCTCATGGTTCTTGTTCACACATTTCATCCCTTTGTAATTATTAGTATGCCCCCTTTAATTATCAAACTTGTCTTAGAAAATAAATCTTGTTTATTCACCTAATTGTGGCAGCCATCAAATAGACTTATAACTTTTTCCTTGTGTCATCTACTAGTGAGAAGGACCCCAACACCCTCAGGAACAAGAGACCAGACAAATTCCATCTTAAGACCAGATCAGACCCCTACTATCTCCCTACTTCTTGCCTACATGTTCACACACAGGCTGTAAAAGCAAGATATTGTGCATGACCTTGAGGGGCCCAGACCAGCTCAACTGGTTTAACCACCAATGATCTGTTGAATTAATTAGGAAAGTTCCTCCTGCAACCCTGACCATAACTCCCCTGCCCAACAACAACAACCATCATAACAGGTTCCAATCAGCTTCAGTCCCATCTTCTTGTAGAAACCAATCAATATGAGAATCATAAATACCACTGGACTGTGTCTACCTCAGCTTGGTCCTCTTCCAGCAGCTTCTGCCATTGATGGGAGCTCTATTATAATTTAATAAAGCTTTGTTCCACTTCTCACCATTGCATTTAGCCTCATTATTCTTCTTCAACTCTCAGAGATCAATCCAGATTTGATCTAGAAAATTCCTACAACTATAGATAGTAAGCTCTTGAAAGTCAAGGATTTTGTTTGCTCAGTTCTTATATCCTCATTCACTTATTAACTAAGAAACTGACTCTCGGGTATTGAGTTTATATGTCAAATATAGCAAACATGTTTTTTTTTTCTCATGAAGTTGAAATATTGCAGGAAAGAACAGTCTAACAAAAGAATATCACCTAACATAGTAAATACTAGTATGAAGTGAATGGACAAAGCTTTAAACATTCCTAATCAAGCAAATTTTATCCCATGAAGTATAAGAGACAGAAGCAATCATAAACATACAAGTACATGTCATCCAGTAAACATTTTTATTAAAATTTTCTCTTTTGTTGACAGGCAGAGTTAGACAGTGAGAGAGAGACAGAGAGAAAGGTCTTCTTTTTTCCATTGGTTCACCCCCCAAATGGCCACTATGTTCTGAAGCCAGGAGCCAGGTGCTTCCTCCTGGTCTCCCATGCGAGTGCAGGGCCCAAGCACTTGGGCTATCCCCCACTGCCTTCCGGGGCCACAGCAGAGAGATGGACTGGAAGAGTAGCAACCAGGACAGAATCTGGCACCCCAACCAGGACTAGAATGTGCTGGTGCCGCAGGTGGAGGATTAGCCAAGTGAGCCGAGGCACTGGCTTTTTATGAAAATTTTCTAATTAAAAATCTAATATCAACAGATCGTATATACCTGAGAATGTATAATAGTTAGACACTCATTTGATATTAAAATAAGATAAAATGATTACAGAATAAATGCAAGAATGAGATTTTGAGTCTCATTCCTTATTTAGACAATTTGTAATTTTATGTGATTCTTTGCAGTGTGCATTAAAAATACGGGTATGTTTTCTTTTTTTTTTTGAAAGATGTATTCATTTATTTGAAATGTGGTGGGGGGGGGAGAGAGAGAGAGAGAGAGAGAGAGAGAGAGAGAGAGAGATTGATGAGAGAGAGAGAATAAAGGTTTTTCATTCAAAGTTTCATTTCCCAAATTGCCACAATGGCCATTGCAGGGCCACGCAAAAGCCAGAAGCTGGGAACCCAATCTGAGTCTCTTCCATGGGTCCAGGAACTCAAAGATTTGGTTCCTCTTCTGCTGCTTTTGCAGGCACATTTTCAGGGAGCTGGATCAGAAATGGCACAGCTGAGACTAATGCAATGCTGGGATTTCAGGTGGTGGCTTAAACCATTGTGCCACAATGCTGGCCCTTTTAGAAAATTTTTCCAGATAAGAAATCTCAGGTTTTAGAAACTTAGCCACAAAAAATGATTTTAAAAACTGTTATTTTTCAGGAAAGAAAAGATGGAGTATGAAGCCACAGCCAAACCAGGTTTATTCAGAAGAATAAAGCCCGGGAGGGGCTCACTTGTCAGTGAACATACAGCAGAGAGAGAGCCCCTTTGCTTACATATTTTTGGTTTATATATTACAAAGTAGTAGGAAAGGACTTGGGGGTTCTGAGCTAAAGCTTGGCTGCCTAGATAGAGGGAGAGCTTGGGACAGTTCTAAAGGACCTGTGAGATTACAGTGTGAGCGGGGAGGGGTTGGGCTGAGGCTGAGGCTGGACTCTGAGACTGAGCTTCTGAGTTGGGACAGGGAGTTGGGAGGAGTGGGGAAAGCAAAGGCTGATAGCTGGACTCTTCAGATAGTGGTGTGCCCAGCAGTTCAGGTAGTGTAGGGTTGTCAAGGCAGAGTGGGGCTGTATCAGCAGGGCAGAGAAATGGAGGCCTGCTTCTTGCTATGTAGGTGAGAGGTCAGCCAGGATCTAAGGCCTTTGTCCTTGCTCCAATGGTATTAGATTTTTTTAACTTTGGGAGTGTGGGGCAGGGGGTGGGGCCAGGGTATGGGCAGGGGCAAGGGTACTCACTGGCCTCTGGCTGCTTGGGGCCTTGGGACATGGCCAGTCCAGGTCGGACCTGCAACACAGATGGGGGGCACCAGGTGCCCGATATCAGACCCCAGCTGGGGTTCCCACCCAGATAGTATGTTGCCAGCTATGGCTGGGGCACTTGCAGGGCCTGGTGGCTGGGGGTCAGGGTGGGAGTGGGGGTCGGGGGGTTGGGGACGTTGGTAGTCCTCCAGGGTGGGCACTCTGGGAATCCTTTGTTGAGTGATCGCCCTCCAGGGAGGCCTGGGCCTGTCCTCCCCACCCAAGGAGGACCCTGCACCCAGCCCCCTAGCAGGACTCCAAGCGCCCAGGTTGTTTTCCCATCAGTATTAGATTTTAGTTACCCTTTCTGCTAGACTTACTAACCATATCCTCATGGGCAAATTATAAAACCCTATTCACTTCAGTTTCCTTTTTTTTTTTAACAATAAACTAATGTTGCTATCTTCTCCAGAATTAATCTAAGGGTGAAGTGAAATAATGTACAGTATTTAGACACTCAGGAATTTTTTTTCCTAGCCAGTTCCCCTGTTTATCTTTCTGTACATAGTGAATTAAGATGAAATGAAATTATTTGAAAAGAACCACAAACATCAACAAAACACCAATAAAAATTATTCTTGCATACTTAATGATAAACTGGCCTCTGAACTCCCTCTAAAAATTATATTATGCTCATATTTACCTATTCTTGATTCTTATAGGCAAAGTTTACTAGAGGCCTTCCAGGAACAAAGCAATAAGTAAGATTTTTCTGAAGAAAAATTTTTCTGGAAGAGTTTAGGAAGAAGCCAGGATTTGGGCATCAGTTAGCAGCAGTGTGTGCCTTGGTTAATCATTCTGGTCCAATAAAGGAAGAAGAGCACCTATTGCTCTTTGAGTTTGTTTTTTTAGTGGGGGGTGGGGGAAGGAAGGGGAAAGCGGAGAAGGCAAATTCCCTCTAATTTCCTTTCTGTCTCCACCAACCAGAGGCTTTGAAGCCCTTGGGGAGGGCCAGCAGTTTGGTTCTCTAGGAATGCCGTCCTCGGTCTGGACTCTATTTCCCAGAGTTCATAGATGCCCAATCAAATTAGCAGCACCCTGTGAAAGGGTGTGTGTGTGTGTGTGTGTGTGTGTCTGTGTGAACACAGGAGGACTTATGTGTGCACATCACACCAATGGTATGTGGGGAACTCACAGACTCACTGGGAACCTGGGGCCTTGTGTGCTCTGCTGACTTTTTCACAGTGGCAGCAGTGTGGAGGTGCAGTGGCTCTGTGGATCTGCCCCACTCTGTGTGTAGTTCACAAAGACCTTTTGCAACTTGGAGTTGTTCCAAGGCTGGGGCAATGTAGCTGATGACTAATTTGGTTGCCTTTTGATTTGTGCCCTCAGGTCTTCTTTCTTCTTCTTTTAGCAGTAGTGTCAGCTGTTATTGCTGGCTCCTGATCACTTTGCAAAGTGAGAAGAGAAGTGAATCCAAGTCTACTGTTTGGGTTAAATACTGGAACATTTTTCATCTGCCGAACTCCAAAATCATACAGGCAGAAACATGACAGTTTCCTTTTGCTTGTTTTTTTTTCAAAGTCACCCAAATGCTCCACCTAACTGATTATCTTATAATCCATATTGTTTTAATTAAAAGGGCCAAGTTTTCCTGGGTTGGGTTCTATGTTGAAACCCATTTCATTGTTGACACTGGGAGTATGTTAACTACAGGTTTTTATAATGATTGTGCTCTGCAGAAGCCTCTAGACAAGTTCTTAGTGTGGGGAGAGGGGAGAAAGAAAAACAAAATTAAAAAATCTCTCCACAGCCAATAGAGATGTCCATTAAATAGAATAAAAGAGATAAGACCTTGAAAAATATTGCTGGCTTGTTTTTAGTACAATGAAATTAGCACATGAATAACCAGGGTTTTATTGATTCATATATTCTTTTAGATTGTTTGCTGCTGTCATCAGATTACTAATTTATGAAATTCACTTACCATTGAGTTCATCTAGGAAGTGAAAATGGAAAGTGAATCTTAGGTGGTAGAGAGTGTGAGAGTGGCAGCATTCCTCTTCTCAACCCCAGTGTGTTATTTTTATCCTTTGTTCTGACATGCTTCCTATCTTAGTGCCTGTGGGTGGACAAGCACTTATGTATTTCTTCTGTCGAGAGCTGCTTCACATGGCTAAAACAGCTAATTGCCCATTTTCTGAGCAATCATATTGTGTGACCATTCATCTCACTTAGAAACAGTCAAGAAGAGGATTCTGATCTTTGGCAGATTTTTCTGTACTTCTATAAGTTGGCAGCCAAATTATTTAAAATATTAGAAGAGAGAATTTTTTAAAAATGTGAGATATATAATATGATAATTAAGCAATGATATATTTAAGGAAAAGTGTTAAATTAGGAAGGTGTCTCATGATGTTCACCATTTTCCCATCAATAATAGTCATTGATGTATAATTACAATAATAATTGTATCTGACAGTTTCATCATTTTTTTCTTTGCTTGGCTAAGATGCATTTCATCTGAAATGTGTGCAGATCCATGTCAGCCCTGTGTGGAATCACAGGGAGTTGTCTGTTGGTTTTCTTGAGTGAAAAGTCTGTGCTGCTGCCCATAGACTCCTAAAGCCATGGCGTCTGTAAGCCAAAAAAAATAGAGTCCAAACCACTTGAGTTTTCCATTTTCTCTCTTTTTTCCCTCTTTCCCCCTTTACTGTTTCTGCTGCTCTGCAGAGGAAGTGATTCCTCAGGAATATTCACTGCTGACGTCGAAGATACCATTCAGCATCTCTGCCTGGAAAGACTGCTTCTTGCATAACACTGGCTATTGAAAGAGACTGATGGACTTAGTTAGACTGGGTATTTTCCAGATGGACAACTTAGCCTACCTTCCCAAACCTTTGACACCCTAGCCCTAATGGTTTTGACATCCCTTGATAGAGATCTAGCATTGATGCATAACCTTTTGTGGTCCATATTCCTTTTCTCTCACTGGGTGCTGCAGTAGTGTTCATATGTTGTAGTGGGTAGGATTGGTGCTTTTGATTTTGAGAGTTTGGAAAGCAAAAAAATTGTTTTTCTGTAGGATAGGACTGAGGAGTCACTGGACAATGTCAGCAGCAGCTTCCATGGCTCTTGTCATATGGTAACATGTGTCAGAATATTGTGGTCTGTGTTATGGAAATATATGCTTATGGGACATTAGAAAACCTGGGTATTCCCATTAGGTTTCATTCAGTTCTTCTCCACAGAACCATTTTGAAATGAATAACATTTCTCACATAATTGAATGGCAGTCTTCATGAGTGCTTCCAAAGGGAGAGTGAGCTGTAGCAGCAGAGAGATCAGTGATGTGGACTAGGGGTAAGTAGGAAGGAAGATGGGGAAGCAAGAGGGAGGTTAGAAACTGTTAGAAACTGTTCAAAAGAACAAAGTACAAGGACACAGGACATTTGTGCAGATTGCCAAAGTTATTTTAGGGTTTTCTAATATTTAAAAAATTAGAATTAATATCTAATATAATTTCTAATATAGTTGACTCTTCATTCTTTTTCATATAAATAAAACACTTTTAGAAGATTAGAGAAATGGCCTGATTAAATGTGATTGTACAGTCTTAAATAAGCAGTTGTTAGCATTAGAATATTGTTGGCAGTTGGGAGATGGGTGAGTATGGGTGTGTATGTGTCCTTTGCTTAGAGCAGAAGATTTATGACTGCACTTGAAGGCATTAAATTCAGTTTTATAATTGAAACACCCTCCATTTTTACTGGCACTGACACCCTTGCTCACATTCTGCATCCCTATGTGGATAGGTCAATATGTGAGTGCATTGGAAAGAGGGTTCTGCAAACCTGGAGTAATGTACATGTACCGATTATACAAACCTGCAGACTGATAGGCTGAATTTCTTTGTGATTCAATTTGCATTTATCAGTAGGATGCTATAGCTACTTATGTAAAGTAGCCATAGCATCTCCTAGTAGATGATTCCAGTTGGTTTGCCTGTCCATCTGGAAAGCATCACAGGTGATTCTCAAGGTACGTTCTGTGCTCTATGGAAAAAACAAGCCTCTACAGGAATGACTTATGTGCCCTGGTAAAAGGGAGAAGTGTTTTATAAAAAACAGTTCAGGGACTGGCACTGTGGTGTAGCAGGTAAAGTCGCAGCCTGCAGTGTCAGCATCCCATATGGGCACCGGTTCAAGTCCTGGCTGCACCACTTCCAATTGAGCTCTCTGCTATGGCCTGGGAAAGCAACAGAGGATGGCCCAAGTGCTTGGGCCCCTGCACTCATGTGGGAGACTGGAAAAGGCTCTTGGCTCCTGGCTTTGGATTGGTTTAGCTCTGGCCATTGCAGTCATCTGGGAAGTGAACCAGCAGATGGAAGACCCCCTGCCCCCAGCCTCTGCCTCTCTGTAACTCTGCCTTTCAAATAAATAAATAAATAAATAGGAGAAACAGTTCATGGAGGATGCATGATTTCCTGGGAAGGGAAGTAAAGTAAGTCCCTTTAATTGTCACTTCCTGTGGCATTCCCAAGTCTCCTAATATTTATAAACCAATTACTAATTGCCATATGTGTTGTATTTATGAAACATCTGTAAATATGCTTCTCAGTGCATTTAAAATAAACATTTCCTCAGAAAGAAAACTTATAATAAAAGGGAAGACAAAGATAGACACTGTCTGCTGCCTTGAGCTATGCATTCATACTTAGCACTCTGGCTCCTATCATCTGCATCTCCTGAATAATTCTGTTAAGGACAGCTCTGTGTCCAGATTTCTTTCTGGGTGATATTTTTGACCCACCTTCCAGTCTAGCCACTCAGCTTAATTAGAATTAGCTTGTATGCATGCTGTCTCCAGGGTCAAGGGGGCGGAAAAATGCTCCCCCTCCATGACTGACTCTGCCTCCTCACTCACCTCAAGGCTCAACACAGGGCATAGATTATAATTGGTACTTGGTCTTCACTATGATCAGAAAAATTTTTCTGTAGGTAGGAAACCCAGTGACTTACCTTAACCTTCTGATTTCTGCTTTTCACTCATTTGTAATATATTTGAAAAGTCCTTCTCAGGTCCCAAAAGCCCTGAGTAGGGAGGGGTATTCTGTACTCTGAGATGCATCTTTTTTTTTTTTGACAGGCAGAGTTAGACAGTGAGAGAGAGAGAGACAGAGAGAATGGTCTTCCTTTTCCATTGGTTCACCCCACCCCAGGTGGCCACTACAGCTGGCACACTGTGGCCAGTGCGCTGCGGTCAGCGCACTGCACCAATCCAAAGCCAGGAGCCAGGTGCTTCCTCCTGGTCTCCCATGCCTGTGCAGGGCCGAAGCACTTGGGCCATCCTCCACTGCCTTCCTGGGCCACAGCAGAGAGCTGGACTGGAATAGGAGCAACCGGGACAGAATCCGGCGCCCCAAGCGGGACTAGAACCAGGGTGCTGGTGCCTCAGGTGGAGGATTAGCCAAGTGAGTAGCAGCGCCGGCCGAGATGTATCTTTTTTAAAGCAGATATCATTGAGGACCCTCTGTCCTTATAATCAAAAGGGCCTATATTGCTGTGGATTCGTTTGCAGAGGAGGAAAATAGTGGGTGCCAGAGGTGCGGAGTCACGACACAGACACTGGCAGTTGGGTGAAACTGAGCTGGAGGTGAGCAGCTCACAGATTTTTTTATTTCAGTTGGTGCAGCAGCTTATATAGCTGAGGCAGCCAATCTGGTCAAGGGGCAGTTTAGGCCCTAACCAATCACTGCCTGTTGCCAGGCTGGCTTCTTTGCCAGGTGGGTTCTGCCACCATTTCCAGAGTAACTGATGCTTTCTCATCAGTGCCATCTTGGCATGGCCTTCTCATTCCACCACAGGCCTATTCAGGCCTTGAGTAGCCTGGAATGAGCTGGGATTGGGGTTACTTAACAAGTTGTCTGAGCCTGTAGTGGAGCCAAGGACATTAGTCTGGACTTTTAGAATTGCTGTCACAGGGGAATATGGGTAGGTGATGAGATCACCTGGCTCCACCTCTGGATTGTAGCTGTAGCAAAAGGCCACCATGAAGGGCCAATACATCTAGATGCCAGGGGCCATCCCTCTGTCCTGACTGCACATAGCCTTACTCTTGTTCAACTGTTCCCAGGTTCTCCCTGACCCTATTTTCTCTCCCCCTTCTCTAAGAAGGCAAACACTCCTGTGATATATGTGTGATTTTGTGTGTTCACCTTCAACACAGTCATGGAGACTCCTTTTTTGTTTTAAAGATTTATTTTTATTTATTTGAAAGATGGAATGAGAGAGAGAGAGAGAGAGAGAGAGAGAGAGAGAGAGAGAGAGAAAGGTCTTCCATCCTCTGGTTCACTCCCTAAATGGCTCCATACACCACCTCTGCCCCTTTTTATGACAGTTGGAAAAAGATGGTAAAAGGGTTAAAAAGGCCTTTTCTGTGCTGGTGCAGAAGCTTCTCCTCTCTGCATTATTATCCATCTACCATGATTAGCCCTCAGTTCTCTCTGACTTTTTTTTCCCTTCATTATATTTAGAGGCAAAATCATATTAGTTAGAGAAACTGAGTCTCTGAATCATGAAGGAACTTGACTAGGGTTAGATATTTATGTGATAGCTGCAGATAGAGAACCCCTACTCTCAAAATATTTCTTTCTGAAATTCTGAAATTCTGGATAAGGGCAAGATGGCGGAATAGGAAGGCAGCACACTGATAGTCTGGGGAGAGACAGTTTAATAAAAGTGGAGATACTGCAGGTTCAAGGAAGAGTAGGGGAAGAAACAGCAGAGGAAACTCTTCCAGAACTGGAGATTCACAGTGGACCTTTGAGGAGAGCGTGGGAGCCCACAGTTGGGGACACCATCGGCAGACTCAATGCACCAGCGCTGGAACGCGGGGTGAGCCAAACCTCAATAGCCCAAGACACCAGCAGGGAAGCGGAAAGAGGAGACTAGAGTGAACAAGGCTTGAAACCCTGTGGGGAAAAGTTCACCAGGCTAACTAGAAGAGAGAGAGAAAGAAAAAAGTGACCGATACAGACATGAGTTTCTCTCTCTCCGCCCACCTCTCAAAGGTGAGCAAGACAAAGAGCAGGTGCCATTTTGGACATATGTCATAAGCAGGGCGACCTCAGGTCTGCACCGGCCCTGAGCCTAGCAGAAAAACCTGACTCTGGGTGTGGGGGTGAAATAACAGGATATTAGAACCTAATGAATGTGTGGTGCTAATGAACTGAGACTGTGAAAAAAGAGACTATGGGAGAGAGAACTCACGGAATTCACCACGTGAGTACTCTCCAGAGACGCTACAGTTCAGTAGCCTTGGTAGCCCAGTGGTGAGACTGCAGGAGAATTTGAACCCACACTGAAGGCCGCAGAGATTCCCTCTGTGGTCCTTGGGAAAGAGCTTCCAATCTCTGGCTCCTGTGGGTGTATCATTTGCCTGCTAACCACCCCCAATTCCATTCATCTGTGTGGAATTACTTCCCTTTTGAATCAAAAATAAAGAAAGAAACAGAGAGAGATTTACCACGCCTAACCTGGGAGTGTCACCTTTGGCACATCCTCAACCCTGAGGAACCAAACAGAGCTCTCAGGCCACACCCATCTCAAGCCTCTAAGGCTCCATCAAAAGCAGACAGTCCACTTAATCTAGAGTCATAGTATAACAAGAAAAAACACCACAGTGAAGAAACCAATATGCCAAACAACAAATGCAAAAACCTAGGTTACAAGAACAAGGAAGACACTATGACACCCCCAAATGAAAAAGACACCCCAATTCAAGATTACGAAGATGATGAGATAGAAGAAATGCAAGAAGCAGATCTCCAAAAATTGATAAGAACACTAAGAAGTACTCAAAAACAAATTCTTGAACTACAGAAATCCTTAATGGACAAGGTAGAAAATCTCTCTCGTGAAAATGAAATATTAAGGAGAAATCAAGCTGAAATGAAACAACTAGTAGAACATGAAACTGTGATAGTGACGAGAAATCATAATGAAATGAAGAATTCAGTAGATCAAATGAAAAACACATTAGAGAGCCTTACAAACAGAATGGGTGAGGCAGAAGAGAGAATATCGGACTTAGAAGACAGAGCACAGGAAACTATACAGTCAAACCAAAGAAAAGAAGAAGAAATTAGAAATCTAAAAAATATTGTCGGGAATCTACAGGGTACTATTAAAAAATCCAACATTCGAGTTCTAGGAGTTCCTGAAGGCATGGAGAGGGAGAAAGGATTAGAATGTCTTTTTAGTGAGATAATAGCAGAAAATTTCCCAGGTTTGGAGAAGGACAGAGACATCCTAGTACAGGAAGCTCATAGAACCCCTAGTAAACATGACCAAAAGAGGTCCTCACCACGACACATTGTAATTAAACTCACCACAGTGAAACAGAAAGAAAAGATCCTAAAATGTGCAAGAGAGAAACATCAGATTACTCTCAGAGGAGCTCCATTTAGACTCACAGCAGACTTCTCAACAGAAACCCTACAAGCTAGAAGGGAATGGCGAGACATAGCCCAGATACTAAGAGAGAAAAACTGCCAGCCCAGAATATTATATCCTGCAAAGCTCTCATTTGTGAATGAAGATGAAATAAAGACATTTCATAGCAAACAGAAATTGAAAGAATTTGTTGCCACTCGACCAGCCCTGCAAAAGAGGCTAAAAGATGTGTTACACACAGAAACACAGAAACGTGGCCATCAACATGAAAGAAGGTAAACGAAGGGAACCTCACAGCAAAAGATCACAGGGAATTCAAAGCATACATTTGGATAAAGAAATTATGGGACATGTACTCTATAGAATACTATACAGCAGTCAAAAACAATGAAATCCAGTCATTTGAACAAGATGGAGGAATCTGGAAAACATCATTCTGAGTGAATTAAGCCAGTCCCAAAGCGACAAATATCATATGTTCTCCCTGATCGGTGACAACTAATTGAGCACCAAAGGTGAAACCTATTGAAGTGAAATGGACACTATGAGAAACAGTGACTTGATCAGCTCTTGTGCTGACTGTTGCTGTACAATTAATACTTTATCCATTTTAGTATTTTTTTATTCTAGTACTATTGGTTGAACTCTGTAATTAACACAGAATTATTCCTAGGTGTTTAAATTTTAACTGAAAAGTGATCCCTGTGAAATATAAGAGTGGGAATAAGAGAGGGAGGAGATGTACAATTTGGGACATGCTCAATCAGTCATGCCCCAAATGATGGAGTTAGAAACATGCCAGGGAATTCCAATACAATGCCATCAAGGTGGCATGTACCAAGGCCATTTCACTGGTCCAAGTGATCAATTTCAGTTCACAATTGATCACACTGATAGGTCTAAGAGTCAAAGGGATCACACAAACAAGACTAGTGTCTGCTAATAGTAACTGATAGAATCAAAAAGGGAGAGAATGATCCAACATGGGAAGCAGGATACACAGCAGACTCATAGAATGGCAGATGTCCTAAATAGCACTCTGGCCTCTGAATCAGCCCTTAAGGAATTCGGATCTGGCTCAAGAGCCCATGAGATTATTTTAGGCATGGAAAGCCAAGACACTCTGGAAAAAAAAGAAGACCTAAATGAAAGATCTCTGTGAGTGAGATCCCAGTGGAATGAATGGGGCCATCAAATAGGAGGTACCTTTCTCTGAAGGGAGGAGAGAACCTCCACTTTGACTATGACCCTGTCTGAATAAGATTGAAGTTGGCGAACCCTAAAGGCTTCCATAGCCTCGGCAACTCATGACTAAAGCCTAGGGAGATTACTGACGCCATAAACAATGGTGTCAAATTGTTAAATCAACTTCAGGAGTCAATGTGTACTTACGTCTCATGTGAGATCTGTCCTTAATGTGTTATCCAATGTGAAATAATGCTATTACTAGTACTGAAACAGTATTTTTACACTTTGTGTTTCTTGTGGGTGCAAACTGATGAAATCTTTACTTAGTATATACTGAATCAATCTTCTGTATATAAATATAATTAAAAATGAAAAAAAATCTTGGTGTTAAATTGCAAATTGCATAGAAAATTAATCAATTTAAAAAATATATCATGTAGGATCTCTGTCCTTAATGTGCTATATATTGTGAATTAATACTATAACTAGTACTCCAACAGTATTTTCACTTTGTGTCTCTATGTGAGGGCAAACTGTTGAAATCTTTACTTAATATATAGTAAACTGATCTTCTGTATATAGAGAGAATTGAAAATGAATCTTGATGTGAATGCAAGGGGAGAGGGAGTGGGAAAGGGGAGGGTTGCAGGTGGGAGGGAAGTTATGGGGGGAGCCATTGTAATCTATAAGCTGTATTTTGGAAATTTATATTCTTTAAATAAAAGCGTAAAAAAAAAGAAATTTTGAAATTCTGTATTATCAGATTTCACTTGAAGTAAATGACCTATTAGAATTTGCATGTCATGAATGTTGGGTGATATGTAATCCGAGTTCCTATAATGATGTTTTGGGAGCATTCAAATTTGAAGTCTTGGTGTGTTTGGTATGCACATAGACCATAATGTACACAGACATTTCTACCCCCTGACATAGATGAGACCCATCTGCAGGCCTCCGCATTGTGTTTGTCACAGGCTTCCAGTATGATGAGTTTTCTATTCTTGTGGAGCTTAGGATAGTATTTTGAACGGCAAGATCAGGTTCTGAGTATTAACAGCAATAACTGTGCTACATCCTAGATTGAAGCGGGATATGAACTCAATATTATTGGCAACAAAGCCCAGACTGCTAGCCATTATACATATGCATGCATGCTGCTTCAGAACCCGTCTCCTTGCCCCAGACAATATTGATTAGGGTGAATCATGACTGGGGAGCCCAGGGAAGGCCCACAGGATGAAGGAATTTGAGGCTAAAATGCAGAGGAAAAGGCATGTCCATAGGGAATGTGATTTTTTTGTTTGAGGTTTTCCTAATAGCTCTCCTGGCTCCCTCCCCAGGAGTCAGCTTTGCTCACCATGGCTGACTGCTCTTGTCTGTAGGGTTGCCATATTAAAAATAAAGGCTGCCCAGTGGAATTTGGCTCCAAGACAAACACTCTTTTAGTATAAATATGTTCCATCCAATAGTTGGTACATAAATTTTCTAACTCAGTATTTTTTGTTTAATTCAAGTTTAAACTAAATTGGACATCATGTATTTATTTGGCAATCTCACGGGTCTTTGGGCACAATAATTCAGAGAGTGCAGGAAGCCCTATTCTGAATTTCCCATTCAGTGGCTTCAGCACGGGGAATCTAACATCTGCTCTTGGCATCCTTGAGGCAATGCTTCATGTGCAGTGCTCAGGACACTACAACAGTGCTGGTGTGACTGATACACTTGTCCTGGTTTTCCCAGGACTGGCCTAGTTTTAATACTAATAGTCCCACCTCTTGTGAAACCTCTTTATTCTAGGATTCAGAAGGATGTGGAAGGGGAATAAAGAGCAATAAGGCGAATCAGAGAAGGATTTTAAGAGAGTTTACTCCAGATGAGGCCTTCAGTATCCTGAAATCGCACTCCACTGTAATCCTGGTCCAGTGCAGACTGCTTTCCTATAGGCACAAGTGTTACTTTTCCACAATGACCCCAACACTCAGTCAGATCCCACTGACATCTGAAAGCAACATAACCCATTTTTTTTGAGATAGAAGCCTTGCACATGCACAGGGAGCACACATGGCCACCAAATTTCTGTGCGCATCCTCAGCCATTGACCTCTAGAGGGCGCTTGTGTGCTTGTGTTCAGGGGCATTGTTTAGTTACAGTGATCCTGTGCTCAGAGGTTGGAAATGCCCAGTTGGGAGGTTGACTGGAAACCAGTAGTTCATCTAAAGGGTTATCCTTAGGCTTGAGAGGCAGTGAGAGTGGCCAGAAATTTCAGCTATGAAGGTTTTGCTTTTCCATTTCAAAAGGGCGAGTTTCTCTTCAGTTCCTCCGTTAGGTGTGAATATGACAAATAGGATGAAATCACTGGTTGCCTCAAAGCTACCAAGGCTGGTGAAGTAGACCAAGGGCAGTCGCCTCTGTTGCTTAGCAAAAGTGGTGTAGATGGTGGAGACAGGACAAGTAACAGGGAGTGCATGTTGAGTGTGAGGGGTGGGCCACTGAAGGCTGGGGCTGATCAGACAGAGTGCTTGCTTTCTGGGACTCGCAAGCTGCAGGGCCCTGCTGTAACCTGGGGTGCTGGGCTTGTGCCCTTTGCAGCTCCTCAACACCTAATTGACTTTTTTCCTCAGGATGACTTTGGCTATCCTATGACTATCATTCTAAATGAATTTTAGCATTGTTTCCTCTGAATATATAAAAAAATAGAATAACTGGGGCCAGTTCTGTGGCACAGCAGTTAAAGCTGATGCCTGCAACCTGGACATACCATTTGGGCAGTGGTTTGAGTCTCAGCTGCTCCACTTCCAATCCAGCTCCCTATTAATGCTCCTGGGAAAGCAAAAGATGGACCAGGTACTTGGGTCCCTGTGCTCACAATGGGAGAACAAAAAGAAGTTCCTGGCTCCTGGTTTCATCCTGGCCCAGCCCTGGCCATTATGGCCATTTGAGGAGTGAACCAGCAGATGAAGATGTCTTTCTTTCTGTCTCTGCCTCCTTCTGTAAACTCACCTTTCAAATAAATAAATTTTTTTTTGACAGGCAGAGTGGGCAGTGAGAGAGAGAGAGAGACAGAGAGAAAGGTCTTCCTTTGCTGTTGGTTCACCCTCCAATGGCCGCCACGGCCGGTGCACCATGCTGATCTGATGGCAGGAGCCAGGTGCTTCTCCTGGTCTCCCATGGGGTGCAGGGCCCAAGGACTTGGATCATCCTCCACTGCACTGCTGGGCCACAGCAGAGAGCTGGCCAGGAAGAGGGGCAACTGGGACAGAATCCGGTGTGCTGACCTGGACTAGAACCTGGTGTACCAGTGATGCAAGGTGGAGGATTAGCCTAGTGAGCTGGCCTACTATGAACTTTTTTTTTAAATAACGCTTTTATTTAAAGAATATAAATTTCCAAAATACAGCTTATAGATTACAATGGCTTCCCCCCCCCATAACTTCCCTCCCACCCGTAACCCTCCCCTTTCCCACTCCCTCTCCCCTTCCGTTCACATCAAGATTCATTTTCAATTCTCTTTATATACAGAAGGTCAGTTTAGTATATGTTAAGTAAAGATTTCAACAGTTTGCCCTCACATAGCAACACAAAGTGAAAAATACTGTTGGAGTACCAGTTAGAGTATTAATTCACAATGTATAGCACATTAAGGGCAGAGATCCTACATGACATATATATTTTTAAATTGATTAATTTTCTATGCAATTTCCAATTTAACACCAAGATTTTTTAATCATTTGCAATTATCTTTATATACAGAAGATCAATTCAGTATATACTATGTAAAGATTTCATCAGTTTGCACCCACACAGAAACACAAAGTGTAAAAATACTGTTTCAGTATTAGTAATAGCATTATTTCACATTGGATAACACATTAAGGACAGATCCCTCATGAGACGTAAGTACACAGTGAATCCTGAAGTTGATTTAACAATTTGACACTCTTGTTTATGGCGTCAGTAATCTCCCTAGGCTCTAGTCATGAGTTGCCGAGGCTATGGAAGTCTTTAGGGTTTGCCGACTTCGATCTTATTCCGACAGGGTCATAGACAAAGTGGAAGTTCTCTCCTCCCTTCAGAGAAAGGTACCTCCTATTTGATGGCCCCATTGGGATCTCACTCGCAGAGATCTTTCATTTAGGTCTTATTTTTTTTTGTTTTTCAGAGTGTCTTAGCTTTCCATGCCTAAACTATTCTCATGGGCTCTTCAGCCAGATCTGAATTACTTAAGGGCTGATTCTGAGGCCAGAGTGCTATTTAGGACATCTGCCATTCTATGAGTCTGCTGTGTATCCCACTTCCCATGTTGGATCATTCTCTCCCTTTTTGATTCTATCAGTTAGTATTAGCAGACACTAGTCTTGTTTGTGTGATCCCTTTGACTCTTAGACCTATCAGTGTGATCAATTTTGAGCTGAAATTGATCACTTGGACTAGTGAGATGGCCTTGGTACATGCCACCTTGATGGCATTTTATTGGAATCCCCTGGCGCAATTCTAACTCCATCATTTGGGGCAGTTCCGATTGAGCATGTCCCAAATTGTACATCTCCTCCCTCTCTTATTCCCACTCTTATATTTCACAGAGATCACTTTTCAGTTAATTTTAAATGCCTGAGAATAATTGTGTGTTAATTACAGAGTTCAACCACTAGTACTAGGATAAAAAAAATACTACAATGGATAAAGTATTTCATTGTACATCAACAGTCAGCACAAGAGCTGATCAAGTCACTGTTTCTGATAGTGTCCATTTCACTTCTACAGGTTTCCACTTTGGTGCTCAGTTTGTTGTCACCAATCAAGGGAAACAAATGATATTTGTCCCTTTGGGACTGGCTTAATTCACTCAGCATGATGTTTTCCAGATTCCTCCATTTTGTTGCAAATGTCTGGATTTCATTGTTTTTGACTGCTGTATAGTATTCTGTAGAGTACATGTCCCATAATTTCCTAATCCAGTCTACTGATGGGCATTTGGGTTGGTTCCAAGTCTTAGCTATTGTGAATTGATCCGCAATAAACATTACTGTGCAGACGGCTTTTTTGTTTGCCAATTTAAATTTCCTTTGGGTAAATTCCAAGGAGTGGGATGGCTGGGTTGAATGGTAGGGTTATATTCAGGTTTCTGAGGAATCTCCAGACTGACTTCCATAGTGGCTTCACCAGTTTGCATTCCCACCAACAGTGGATTAGTGTCCCTTTTTCCCCACATCCTCTCCAGCATCTATTGTTGGTGGATTTCTGAATGTGAGCCATTCTCACCGGGGTGAGGTGAAACCTCATTGTGGTTTTGATTTGCATTTCCCTGATTGCTAGGGATCTTGAACATTTTTTCATGTGTCTGTTGGCCATTTGGATTTCCTCTTTTGAAAAATGTCTATTGAGGTCCTTGGCCCATCTCTTAAGTGGGTTGTTTGTTTTGATGTTGTGGAGTTTCTTAATTTCTTTGTAGATTCTGGTTATCAACCCTTTATCTGTTGTATAGTTTGCAAATATTTTTTTCCCATTCTGTCGGTTTCCTATTCACTTTCCTGACTGTTTCTTTTGCAGTAAAAACTTTTCAATTTGATGCAATCCCAGTAGTTAATTTTGGTTTTCAGTGCCTGTGCTTCTGGGGTCTTTTTCAAGAAGTCTTTGCCAGTACCTATGTCTTGCAGGGGTTTCTCCTATGCTCTCTAGTAATTTGATGGTGTCGGGTCGTAGGTTTAAATTTTTAATCCATGTTGAATGAATTTTTGTGTAAGGTGAAAGGTAGGGGTCTTGCTTCATGGTTCTGCACGTGGAAATCCAGTTTTTCCAGCACCATTTATGAAACAGACTGACCTTACTCCAGGGACTGGTTTTGGATCGTTGATCAAATATAAGTTGGCTGTAGGTGTTTGGACTGATTTCTGGAGTTTCTATTCTGTTCCATTGGTCTATCCATCTGTTTCTGTACCAGTACCATGCTGTTTTGATAACAACTGCCCTGTAGTATGTCCTGAAATCTGGTATTGTGATGCCTCCGGCTTTGTTTTTGTTGTACAAGATTGCTTTAGCTATTCAAGGTCTCCTGTGTCTCCATATGAATTTCAGCATCATTTTTTCCAGATCTGAGAAGAATGTCCCAATCTCTGTCTTTTAACAGGACAGTTTAAACCTTTAATGTTCAATGTGACTATTGATAAGTGGTAAGTTTGCCCTGCCATTTGCCAAAGATATTTTCTAATGTATGCTTTGAATTCCCTGTGATCTTTTGCTGTGAGGTTCCCTTCGTTTACCTTCTTTCATGTTGATGGCCACGTTTCTGTGTTTCTGTGTGTAACACATCTTTAAGTATCTTTTGCAGGGCTGGACGAGTGGCAACACATTCTTTCAGTTTCTGTTTACAATGAAAGGGCTTTATTTCACCTTCATTCACAAATGAGAGCTTTGCAGGATATAATATTCTGGGCTGGCAGTTTTTCTCTCTAAGTACCTGGGCTATGTCTCGCCATTCCCTTCTAGCTTGTAGGGTTTCTGTTGAGAAGTCTGCCGTGAGTCTAATTGGAGATCCTCTGAGTGTAATTTGACGTTTCTCTCTTTGCATTTTAGGATCTTTTCTTTCTGTTTCACTGTGGTGAGTTTAATTACAACGTGTCATGGTGAGGACCTCTTTTGATCATGTTTACTAGGGGTTCTATGAGCTTCCTGTACTAGGATGTCTCTCTCCTTCTCCAAACCTGGGAAATTTTCTGCTATTATCTCACTAAAAAGACATTCTAATCCTTTCTCCTCCTCTCCATGCCTTCAGGATCTCCTAGAACTCGAATGTTGGGTTTTTAAATAGTATCCTGTAGATTCCCAACAAATATTTTTTTAGATTTCTAATTTCCTCTTCTTTTCTTTGGTTTGACTGTATAGTTTCCTGTGCTCTGTCTTCTAAGTCCGATATTCTCTCTTCTGCCTCACCCATTCTGTTTGTAAGGCTCTCTAATGTGTTTTTCATTTGATCTATTGAATTCTTCACTTCATTATGATTTCTTGTCACTATCACAGTTTCATGTTCTACTAGTTGTTTCATTTCAGCTTGATTCCTCCTCAATATTTCATTTTCACGAGAGAGATTTTCTACCTTGTCCATTAAGGATTTCTGTAGTTCAAGAATTTGTTTTTGAGTACTTCTTAGTGTTCTTATCAATTTTTGGAGATCTGCTTCTTGCATCTCTTCTATCTCATCATCTTCATAATCTTGAATTGGGGTGTCTTTTTCATTTGGGGATGCCATAGTGTCTTCCTTGTTCTTATTACCTCGGTTTTTGCGTTTGTTGTTTGGCATATTGGTTTCTTCACTGTGGTGTTTTTTTCTTGTTATACTATGACTCTAGATTAAGTGGACTGTCTGCTTTTGATGGAGCCTTAGAGGCTTGAGATGGGTGTGGCCTGAGAGCTCTGTTTGGTTCCTCAGGGTTGAGGGTGTGTCAAAGGAGACACTCCCAGGTTAGGCCTGGTAAATCTCTCTCTGTTAGTTTTTTTTTTTTTTTTGGTTCAAAAGGGAAGTAATTCCACACAGATGAATGGAATTGGGGGTGGTTAGCAGGCGAATGATATACCCACAGGAGCCAGAGATCAGAAGCTCTTTCCCAAGGACCAGAGAAGGAATCTTTCCGGCCCTTTGTGTGGGCTCAGATTCTCCTGTAGTTTCCCACTGGGCTGCCAAGGCTACTGAACTGTAGCGTCTCTGGAAATTACTCACATGAATTCGTGATTTCCGTGAGTTCTCTCCCCCACCATCTCTTTTTTCACAGTCTCAGTTCATTAGCACCACACATTCATTAGGTTCTAATCTGTTATTTCACCCCTCCCACCCAGAGTCAGGTTTTTCTGCTAGGCTCGGGTCCGGTGCCGACCCAAGGTCGCCCTGCTTATGACGTATTCCAAAATGGCGCCTGCTCTTTATCTTGCTCACCTTTGAGAGGTGAGCAGAGAGAGAGAAGCTCGTGTCCGTACGGGTCACTTTTTTTTTTTTCCCTCTCTCTCTCTCTTCTAGTTAGCCTGGTGAACTTTTCCCTGCAGGGTTTCAAGCCTTGTTCGCTCTAGGCTCCCTTTTCCGCTTCACTGCTGGTATCTTGGGCTATTGAGGTTCGGCTCACATCGCGTTCCAGCGCTGGTGTGTTGAATCTGCTGCTGGTGTCCCAAAATGCGGGCTCCCACGCTCTCCACGCAGGTCCACTGTGAATCTCCAGTTCCAGAAGGGTTTCCTCTGCTGTTTCTTCCCCTACTCTTCCTTGAACCTGCAGTATCTCCACTTTTATTAAATCTCTCTCCCCAGACTATCGGTGTGCTCCCTTCCTATTCCGCCATCTTGCCGCTCCCCCTACTATGAACTTTTAATGACATTAATTCTTCCAATTCATTTTGTCAGTTTGATAATTTCCTTCATGAATATTTCATATTTTCCATTGTGTAAAAAACTCTTTCAATGATTTGGGTAAATTTATTCCTAAGTATATAATTTTTGTAGCTATTATGAATAAGATTTCTTTCTTGATTTCTCTTTCACTGAGATAATTCTGGTTGGGTTGGCACTGTGGCATAGTGGGTAGAGTCACCCCCTGAAGTGCCAGCAGCTCATATGGGCACCAGTTTGAGACCTGGCTGCTACACTCTGACCCCGCTCTCTGCTGTGGCCTGGGAAAGCAGTGGAAGATGGCCCAAGTCCTTGGGCCCCTGCATTCACATGGGAGACCCGGAAGAGGCCCCTGACTCCTGGCTTCAGATAGGCACAACTCCAGCTGTTGCAGCCAACTGGGGAGTAAACCATCAGATGGAAGAGGTCTCTCTCTGCCTCTCCTTCTCTTTCTGTGTAACTCTGACTTTCAAATAAATAAAAAAATATTTTTTAGAAAAATCATTACTGGTATATTAATATACTACTGCTTTTGTATGTTGATTCTATGTCTTTTTTTGTTTTTTATTTTTAATTTATTTGACAGGTAGATTTATAGACAGTGAGAGAGAGACAAAGATCTTCCTTCTGTTGGTTCACCCCCCCCGCGCCCCAAATGGCCACTGCAGCCGGCATTGCATCCATCTGAAGCCAAGAGCCAGGTGCTTCCTCCTGGTCTCCCACGCAGGTGCAGGCACCCAAGCACTTGGGCCATCTTCCACTGCCTTCCTGGACCACAGCAGAGAGCTAGAGTGGAAGAGGAGCAACCAGGACTAGAACCCAGCACCCATATGGGATGCCGGTGCTGCAGGTGGAGGATTAACCAAGTGAGCCATGGTGCCAGCCCCAATTCTGTGTCTTATGCCTTTATAAAAGTTTATACAAAACTTTCCTCTATGCTTGAATGCTATTAGAAAAACTGTAGTGGGTAGATTCAAATAATATACCCATTTCTTTCTGAGACTATTTCTATAAAGATTTCTTTTTATAATACTTTTTCTTGTTTTCTCAAAGTTATTTGAATTGAGAGAGAGACTGAGAGAGAGAGAGAGAGAAAATCTCATTTCTATCTGCTAATTAGCTCAACAGATGCCTCCAAAGCTGAGTGCGGCACACTGAAGCCAGAACCTCAATCTCTATCCACATCTCCCATAAGGATGTCAGGAACTCAATTACTTAAATCTTATTTACTTCAATCCCAGTTACATTATTGATAAGCTGGATTGGAAACAGAATTTCTAGGACTCAAAATGGCACTCTGAGATGGGATGCAGTTATCCCTAGTGGTGTATTAACCTGCTGCACCATAATGCCTGCCTCAATTTTTTCTTTAACTGCTTCAAACATCTGGAATTCTTTCTTGCTATTGCTTTTAGTTGTTAAATATTCATGAATTGCATGTATTTAATACATGAATGTGTATTATTTAACATTAACAGTATACATTTTGTCGTGAATGATTAACTACATTTTATAGACATGATATCTGCATTAGGATTTGGAGAAGAGTAAGATAATCACCTGGGAATTCTGAGGAACTGTCCATTGCTGCTTACATTTTTAAAGAATTTTTATTGATGTTAAGACATAAAATATACATATTTTCTTATCTTTCCTTTTTTAAATGATTATTTTATATTGGTGAGATAGAGGCAGAGAGATGTCCCATCTAACAATTCTTTCTCAAAATGACTTCATTGGCCATACTGTCCCAGGATACACCCAGGAGCCAGTAGACCAGTCTTGGTCTTCCATATATGCAGCAAGGAATCCACCACTTCAGCAATCACTTGCTCACTCCCAAAGAGCACAACCACAAGAATTCGCAATCCAGAGCCCCTTTCAAGAATCTAATCTAGGTTTTCTTATTCAGAAGGTAGCCATTCTAACTGGCTTCTTAACTATTGACTAGATGCCCACAAATATACTAAGACTTGACCTATTCATCTCCATATATAGCCATAGAACTTTTTAAAAATTTACAATTATCAATCTATAATTAGTAATGTAATTAATTATATGTTAACTGTATAACTTCATTTTTTATTAGACAGGCAGAGTTAGACAGTGAGAGAGATATAGTTAGATATAGTTAGACAGAGAGAGAGATATAGAGAAAGGTCTTCCTTCCATTGGTTCACCCCACAAATGGCCACTATGGCCGGCACACTGGACTGATCTGAAGCCAGGAGCCAGGCACCACCACATCCATGCGGGTGCAGGGGCCAAGCACTTGGGCCATCTCCCATTGCCTTCCTGGGTCACAGCAGAGAGCTGGACTGGGAGAGGAGCAACTGGGACTAGAACCAGTGCCCATATGGGATGCTGGTGCCACAGGCAGAGGATTAACCAAGTGAGCCATGGTGCTGGCCCTCTCCCCTTTCTTTTTTATTAGACAGGCAGAGTTAGTCAGAGAGAGAGAGAGAAAGAGAGAAAGGGTTAACTGTATTACTTCTACATAGTAAAGTTCTACTAACATGCATGATTCATTTATTTAATTCAGTGTCATATAGTATAAAATAATTCCTAAGGCTTAGAGTGAAATGATATTTAGGGTTCTAAAACTAAGTGTATCTAAAACCCAAAGATTGGGGCTGGTGCTGTGTCCTAGCAATGTGATAATCACATCCCATATTGAAATTCCTGGATTGAGTCTGGTTACATGGTTTCTAATTCAACTTCCTGTTAATGCAACCCTAGAAAGCAGCAGGTGATGGTTCAAATACTTGTGTTCTTCCACACAGGTAGGAAACCCAGATGGAGTTCCTGTCTTTCCACTTCCCTGGCCTATCCATGACTGTTGGAGGAATATGGGGCATGAAGTAGCAGATGGAAGATCTTACTCTGTCTTTCATAAAAACAAAAAATAAGACTTTAGGAAAATAAGAACTAGAACATAAAACAATTATGGGAAATATTAATCCAACTATATCAATATTCTTACCTGTATATTATCTGAATATATAAAAAAATAGAATAACTGGGGCCAGTTCTGTGGCACAGCAGTTAAAGCTGACGCCTGCAACCTGGACATCCCATTTGGGCAGTGGTTTGAGTCTCAGCTGCTCCACTTCCAATCCAGCTCCCTATTAATGCTCCTGGGAAAGCAAAAGATGGACCAGGTACTTGGGTCCCTGTACTCACAATGGGAGAACAAAAAGAAGTTCCTGGCTCCTGGTTTCATCCTGGCCCAGCCCTGGCCATTATGGCCATTTGAGGAGTGAACCAGCAGATGAAGATCTCTTTCTCTCTGTCTCTGCCTCCTTCTGTAAACTCCACCTTTCAAATAAATAAATAAATCTTTTTTTTGACAGGCAGAGTGGACAGTGAGAGAGAGAGAGAGACAGAGAGAAAGGTCTTCCTTTTGCCATTGGTTCACCCTGCAATGGCCGCCGTGGCTGGTGCACTGCGCTGATCCGATGGCAGGAGCAAGGTGCTTCTCCTGGTCTCCCATGGGGTGCAGGGCCCAAGCACTTGGGCCATCCTCCACTGCACTCCCTGGGTACAGCAGAGAGCTGGCCAGGAAGAGGGGCAACTGGGACAGAATCCGTTGCCCTGACCGGGACTAGAACCCAGTGTGCCGGCGCCGCAAGGCAGAGGATTAGCCTGTTGAGCCAAGGCACCGGCAAAATAAATAAACCTTTAAGAAAAGAGTAACAAGAAAATTAAAAGTATATAATTTTGTGTTGCCTACAAAAAATTAAATATAGAGAGAATTTGAGACCATGTTGGACAAAGGAGAAAAAATTTCATTTGCATAAGAGGAATAAGTTCAAGAGGTCTGATGTACAATACAGTGAAAATAATAACAATGTACTCTACTATGGAAATTAACTAAGAGATTAGAATTTAAGTATTTTCACCACAAAAAAATATAGCTATGTGGAGGCTGGCATTGTGGCACAACGGGTTAAACCACCACCTGCCATACTGACATTCCATGAGGACTGGTTCAGGTCTCTATTGCTCTACTTCTGATCTAGTTTTTTGCTAATTCACCTAGGAAAGCAGGGAAGATGATCCAAGTCTCTGAATCCCTGCTACTCATGTGGAAGACCCAGATGGAGTTCCAGTCTCCTGGCTTTGGCCTATCCCAGCCCTGGCCTTTGTGGAGTGAACCAACAGAAGAAAGATCTCTCTCTTTCTCTCTCTCTCTCTCTCTCTCTCTCTCTCTCTCTCTCTGCCTTCTCTTTCATCCTCTCTCTGTAACTTTGCCTTTCAAATAAACAATAAACCTTCAAAAACAGGTATGTGATAAATAATATTATAATTAGCTTGACTTATCTGTTTTACAGTGTATAAATATTTCTAAACTTCATTTTATAAGATAAAAACATGTTTGTCAACTTGGATATATAAACATATGTATTTTAAAAGGTAAGCATAAGGGCTGGCACGGTGGGATAGGGGGTAAAGCCGCCACCTGCAACATCAGGATCTGATATAGATGCCAGTTCATGTCCCAGCTACTTCACTTCCAATCCAACTCTCTGATAATGGCCTGGAAAAAGAAGGGGAGGCGGTGCAAGTGTTTAGGCCATACCACCCACATAGGAGACCTCAAAGGAGCTCCTTAGGCCAGACCCATTCCCAGGTATTGCAACCATCTAGAGAGTGAACCAGTATATGGAAGATGAATCTCTCTCTCTCTCTCTCAGTCACATAAATAAATCTTTAAAAAAGATATAAGCATAATGATATAAATTTAAACACATGCAGAAATATAGACCGCTGTAACACCAGTGTAAACAAACCTGGAATATCTATATTCAGACAAATCAGGATTTAGGTCAGAAAAAATTTGCAAAGGTTACATAAAGATACAGCAGGCAATTGTCTAAAAAGACATTAAAGTGCTTCATATCTATACATGTAACAGAGCATCAAACTAATTAAGGCAAAAACTTACAGAATTGCAAGGAAAAATACTGACACACCATTGTTAAGTGTATAAACACAACAGTAAACATAATAAGCAAGTTATTACTATGTAGTATAATTATAAAGAAAGGACAGTTAATAGAAGATGGGAAAATCAATAATTAAGATCACCCTAAGTTTTGGAAAATTGTAAAACAAATACACACATGAAAAATTATATATTAATCTATCAACACTTTCTACTAAATTTGAACTTGTTCACAATGTACAAAACAACAAAATCTTCTCCTTATGTACAAAAATTTACCATGCATTAGCTCTTAATGAATTAAACAATAAAAAGAATAACACTGTCATTAACATAAAAAATAAACTTAAAACAAGCCAAATTGCACAAACAGCAAGAGCAGTGAGGGACTTTGGTGAACCGCAGGCTCAAACAGCAGCATGCTGCATGTGCAAAAGTCTGAGACAAGAAGCATTAGTATAGTATCAATAGGTTAACTCCTAGGGGCTTTGATCACTGGGGGCATCTTGGGTCATTACCAACAGATAGTTTCAAAACCCAGGACAGGGCAGAGTAGAGAGTTTGTTGTGAAGACATCACTCTAGATTTTCCAAGGAGAGCCTCAACTCTGACATGCTGATAAGACACAGAAATGGACAGGGGCATAGATTTTTAAAAATATTTATTTATTTTAATTTGAAATGCAGTGAAAGAGAGATGTTCCATCTATTGGTTCACTCCTCCAAATGCCAGAAATGGCCAAACTAGACCAGACAGAAGACACAGAACTGAAACCAAATCTGCATTTTGGATGTGAGCAGCAAGGATCCAAGAACATGAGCCATGATCACCTACAGCCAGGGAATGTATTATCAGGAAACTGGACTTCAAGCATGGAAAGGATTCAAACCTAGACACTCCGATATGGGATGTGGCTATCCCAAGCAGCACTGTAATCAAACATCTGCCCAAATGTCCACTCCAGGATATATATATATATATATATGTGTGTGTGTGTGTGTGTGTGTGTGTGTGTTACCCTGGGGTGTCAGGTAGGTATATGCTGCCTTTCTCTCCTATAAAATACTCACTAACAAAAAATAAACCTTTTAAAAAGTTATTGATTATTCTGTAGAAAAAAATACAGAAGCTTAATTAAATATATCAAGGGGAAACATTTTATAGTGTTGTAAATTTCAGTAGGGAACTTGGCATTTGGAAGGTGGGGAAGAGAGATGAATATTTAGGGATTTACTGCCAGGCTTTACAGTATGGATTAAATATGTTTTATCCCATATGATACCCACAGAAAAATAAACCCAATTATGAGCTGTTAAGTGGTGCGAGGTGGGACTTTATAAAAGGTGATTAGGATAAAGCTGCTCATATGTTTAATGGGTTATCTACAGGGTGTCTGCTACAGAAGCCTTTTCATGTTGGCCTCTCCCCTACTGGCCACATGGTCTCTGAGCCACCTCAGGGCTCTGTCAATAAGAAGGCCATCATCAGCTGCTTCCCCTCAAACTTAGACTAAAACTGTAAGTTTTCTATAATTTACACATTCTGTGATACTGTGCTACTAGCAATAGAAAGCGGGCCCTGATCCCTAGAAGAGTTATACTAAGAGGACCAGGTTGTATGCTTGAGATTTTGATTCCCCCAACTATGTCCCTTGGAAAGGAGGTTACAGAGCATCCCAGAGATTATGATTTCTCCTCAAAAGAACACCACACATGCATTCCAAATTCTCCTTGAGAACAGTTCCGTCCTCACCCAATTTGATTTGAGGAGACCCTGAGCAGCACCTATGGAGCTCTAAGTCTGAGCCGAAGTCACCATGTGCAGGAGCTAGACAAAAAGACCAGGGTCCTGACTGTAGGTTGAGCCTGCAAGCTAAGGGAATGGCCCCACACACTCAACCTTTCCCGGCTTCCACGGTGTCCCGGTGTGCTTCTGAGGGCTACAGTTGTACGGGACATTCACAGTACTGCAAAGCCTCAGCCACCTGGGCCCTTTCTCAGTAGGAGAGTTGGAAAGCCCGGTATGGCAGAGCCAGAAAAGATCACCAAGGTAACACAGTGTTGCCCTAGTGCGCTGAATAGACAGTTCTCACAGCCAGTGAGCACACATGACGTCAGAGGAGATGCAACCAATCAGAATCACCTCTAGCATGGGGCAGTCACTTGGGGTAGTGCTGAGTGAGGGTAGTGAGTGATCTGAAGCCATCTCACTGTCCTAGGGCCTCACTCTGTAGACAGCGAGTGTCTCTGTCACCCTCCTGGTGACCCCATGTCCTAGGGTCATGTAAACTGCAACAACAAAGTGCTTTATGAGTTGCAACTTACCAAAATTCTATTGGATTCAGGGCCTTTCTTTGTCTTCATAGTCATGTTTTATTGTGCCCTTAGGTCATTTGAAGTTTTGATAGATAAATAGATAGATATAGATTTTAAGAATATTTATAGATATTGCATTTGTTTCATTTCCCTTATAAGGATTTCTTTCCTTGTCTGTATGTGTGTACTTCCTCTGTTTTATTGACATGTGAGTTTGCACTCATTTAATGCATACTTCATGCCTTCTCATTATAATTCCCTAATGGTCAGCATATTTTATGTTTTTTTTTCAGATTTTACTAAGGTTTCATCTTTCACAATAAAAGCAAATTTCAGATGATTTAGAACATTTACTAAATTGGGTTCCCAAATAACTTTTCCTTGTTTCCATGTAGAGCTTGACAACTTCAAATTTCCATGCCCCCATACATTTTGACAATTCAGTTTTAATTTATCAAGTGTGAGTTTCTGGATAAAGCCATTAATATTTTTGGTGGATCTTCATCACTGACATCTGAATCTTCACAGAGTCATTTTTCATGGAGAAATATGGTTTTGTAGTATTTCACTGTAGTTTTATAAACTGTTAATGTGAGAAGAGAATACTAAACTGCAATGCTCAGGAACCACCTCACTCAGTAGCTGAAGCTCATGTCTATGTTCTAACCTCACACTCTGGGCCACACAAACTCACAAAAAGCAAAATTTCAAGTTACTGTATGTTATATAGAATCGAAATTCAGCTAAATTGGTGTACTAAATCTGCCATGTCAAGAGTTTTCTATACCTGATTATATCCATCCTTGAGGTTGCACCTCAGAACAGTGTTTTCCCCATTTCAATTAGCATTGAGTTTAGTCATCCAGTATGTGTTCCTATGTGCTGTTTTAGTCTGTAATGTGAACAACAGACATTTCAATACCTGCAGTTCCCCAAAGCAAGTGCAGTAGATTACAAAGCAAACCCTTTCTTCTCTCTCTTTCAATGGAAGAACTTTCAGCTGCTAGTCTCTATTGAAGACTTTCAGAGATGTATATAAATCACTTTTCAATGATGTGACAAAGTTTTAGCCCATTCATTACAAGAGAGTAAAGGTGATTTCTATGATCTCCTCTAGCAATTTGCTCTTTGTAGCACTCCCTCTATGTTATCAGGTCTTTGATCCTCTTCTGATACAGACTTTTTATCTCTTAGTTCAAGCTCTTCTCTTCATTTCCTTATGCAATTGTCCCAGGCCTTGCTGATCTTCCTGGTTCTTTCTTTCCCATCTTATTACTGATTCACAGCAGTCTCTTAGTACTTGGTCTCTTCCCTTTTCAACAGACATGATCTCCTATGATCTATCACTAGGATTAATCTACCATTCAATGGTTGTTCTGAACTTTGGATCATTTATAAAATTGGTAATACATGAATTATATTGCACAGAGTAGCTTTTATTTGAGGTTATAAGTTATACACAATTTTTTACATTTATAGGATTCAAACTATAGTCAGTATTAAATGTAACTTGATAAACACATTTTGACTGCTTCTTATGGTATGCAGTCTGTATTTTGCTCTATTATTATGAGTCACATAGGTTTAGAAATTAACTCTCAAATATGTTGAATTTACATTCTTTTATTTGTGTTCCAGGGGTAGCACTGTTTAATTTCCTGGAATTTATTATCATAGAACAAAAATGCTTCCTTTTGATATCACAATATTTCAAAATGAATACTTATTTAAATATTTTATTTATTTATTTGAGAGGTAGAATTACAGAGAGATGCGGGTGCAAGGGTCTAAGGACCTGGGACATCTTCCACTGCTTTCCCAGGACATAGCAGAGAGCTGGTTAGGAATTGGAGCAGGCGGACTCTAACCGGCGTCCACATGGGATGACGAAATTGCAGGCAGTGGCTTTACCTACTACGCCAAAGCGCCAGTACCCACTATAAACATTTGTCGGAGCGGCAAGATGGCGGAATAGGAAGGGAGCACACCAATAGTCTGGGGAGAGACAGTTTAATAAAAGTGGAGATACTGCAGGTTCAAGGAAGAGTAGGGGAAGAAACAGCAGAGAAAACCCTTCCGGAACTGGAGATTCACAGTGGACCTGCGTGGAGAGTGTGGGAGCCCGCAGTTTGGGACACTAGCAGCAGATTCAACACACCAGCGCTGGAACGCGAGGTGAGCAGAATCTCAATAGCACGAGATACCAGGAGCGAAGCAGAAAAGGGAGCCTAGAGCGAACAAGGCTTGAAACCCTGCAGGGAAAAGTTCACCAGGCTAACTAGAAGAGAGAGAGAGAGGGAAAAAAAAAAAGTGACCCGTACGGACACGAGCTTCTCTCTCTCCGCTCACCTCTCAAAGGTGAGCAAGACAAAGAGCAGGCGCCATTTTGGAATACGTCATAAGCAGGGCGACCTCGGGTCGGCACCGGCCCTGAGCCTAGCAGAAAAACCTGACTCTGGGTGGGAGGGGTGAAATAACAGGAGATTAGAACCTAATGAATGTGTGGTGCTAATGAACTGAGACTGTGAAAAAAGAGACTGTGGGGGAGAGAACTCACGGAAATCACGAATTCATGTGAGTAATTTCCAGAGACGCTACAGTTCAGTAGCCTTGGCAGCCCAGTGGGAGACTACAGGAGAATCTGAGCCCACACAAAGGGTCGCAAAGATTCCTTCTCTGGTCCTTGGGAGAGAGCTTCTGATCTCTGGCTCCTGTGGGTATATCATTCGCCTGCTAACCACCCCCAATTCCATTCATCTGTGTGGAATTACTTCCCTTTTGAACCAAAAAAAAAAAAAACCTTACAGAGAGAGATTTACCACGCCTAACCTGGGAGTGTCTCCTTTGACACACCCTCAACCCTGAGGAACCAAACAGAGCTCTCAGGCCACACCCATCTCAAGCCTCTAAGGCTCCATCAAAAGCAGACAGTCCACTTAATCTAGAGTCATAGTATAACAAGAAAAAAACACCACAGTGAAGAAACCAATATGCCAAACAACAAACGCAAAAACCGAGGTAATAAGAACAAGGAAGACACTATGGCATCCCCAAATGAAAAAGACACCCCAATTCAAGATTATGAAGATGATGAGATAGAAGAGATGCAAGAAGCAGATCTCCAAAAATTGATAAGAACACTAAGAAGTACTCAAAAACAAATTCTTGAACTACAGAAATCCTTAATGGACAAGGTAGAAAATCTCTCTCGTGAAAATGAAATATTAAGGAGAAATCAAGCTGAAATGAAACAACTAGTAGAACATGAAACTGTGATAGTGATGAGAAATCATAATGAAGTGAAGAATTCAATAGATCAAATGAAAAACACATTAGAGAGCCTTACAAACAGAATGGGTGAGGCAGAAGAGAGAATATCGGACTTAGAAGACAGAGCACAGGAAACTATACAGTCAAACCAAAGAAAAGAAGAGGAAATTAGAAATCTAAAAAATATTGTTGGGAATCTACAGGATACTATTTAAAAACCCAACATTCGAGTTCTAGGAGTTCCTGAAGGCATGGAGAGGGAGAAAGGATTAGAATGTCTTTTTAGTGAGATAATAGCAGAAAATTTCCCAGTTTTGGAGAAGGACAGAGACATCCTAGTACAGGAAGCTCATAGAACCCCTAGTAAACATGACCAAAAGAGGTCCTCACCACGACACGTTGTAATTAAACTCACCACAGTGAAACAGAAAGAAAAGATCCTAAAATGCGCAAGAGAGAAACGTCAGATTATACTCAGAGGATCTCCAATTAGACTCACGGCAGACTTCTCATCAGAAACCCTACAAGCTAGAAGGGAATGGCGAGACATAGCCCAGGTACTTAGAGAGAAAAACTGCCAGCCCAGAATATTATATCCTGCCAAGCTCTCATTTGTGAATGAAGGTGAAATAAAGACCTTTCATAACAAACAAAAATTGAAAGAATTTGTTGCCACTCGACCAGCCCTGCAAAAGATACTTAAAGATGTGTTACACACAGAAACACAGAAACACGGCCATCAACATGAAAGAAGATAAACGAATGGAACCTCACAGCAAAAGATCACAGGGAATTCAAAGCACACATTTGGATAAAGAAATGATGGGACATGTACTCTATAGAATACTATACAGCAGTCAAAAACAATGAAATCCGGTCATTTGCAATAAGATGGAGGAATCTGGAAAACATCATTCTGCGTGAATTAAGCCAGTCCCAAAGGGACAAATATCATATGTTCTCCCTGATCAGTGACAACTAATTGTGTACCAAAGGGGAAACCTATTGAAGTGAAATGGACACTATGAGAAACAGTAACTTGATCAGCTCTTGTGCTGACTGTTGTTGTACAATGTAATACTTTATCCATTTTAGTAATTTTTTTATTCTAGTACTATTGGTTGAACTCTGTAATTAACAAACAATTATTCTTAGGTGTTTAAATTTTAACTGAAAAGTGATCCCTGTGAAATATAAGAGTAGGAATAAGAGAGGGAGGAGATGTACAATTTGGGACATGCTCAATCGGAACTGCCCCAAATGATGTAGTTAGAAACAGGCCTGGGAATTCCAATACAATCCCATCAAGATAGCATGTACCAAGGCCATCTCACTAGTCCAAGTGATCAATTTCAGTTCACAATTGGTCACACTGATAGGTCTAAGAGTCAAAGGGATCACACAAACAAGACTAGTGTCTGCTAATACTAACTGATAGAATCAAAAAGGGAGAGAATGATCCAACATGGGAAGCAGGATACACAGCAGACTCATAGAATGGCAGATGTCCTAAATAGCACTCTGGCCTCAGAATCAGCCCTTAAAGCATTCAGATCTGGCTCAAGAGCCCATGAGAATATTCACGGCATGGAAAGCCAAGACACTCTGGAAAAAAAAGAAGACCTAAATGAAATTCTCTGCCAGTGAGATCCCAGTGGAACGAATGGGGCCATCAAAGAAGGAGGTACCTTTCTCTGAAGGGAGGAGAGAACCTCCACTTTGACTATGACCCTGTCGGAATAAGATTGAAGTCAGCGAACCCTAAAGGCTTCCATAGCCTTGGCAACTCATGACTAGAGCCTAGGGAGATTACTGAGGCCATAAACAAGAGTGTCAAATTGTTAAATCAACTTCAGGAGTCACTGTGTACTTACGTCTCATGTGGGATCTGTCCTTAATGTGTTGTCCAATGTGAAGTAATGCTATAACTAGCACTAAAACAGTATTTTACACTTTGTGTTTCTGTGTGGCTGCAAACTGATGAAATCTTTACTTAGTATATACTGAATCAATCTTCTGTATATAGATAATTAAAAATGAAAAAAAAATCTTGGTGTTAAATTGGAAATTGCCTAGAAAATTAATCAATTTTTTAAAAAAATATATCATGTAGGATCTCTGTCCTTAATGTGCTATACATTGTGAATTAATGCTATAACTAGTACTCCAACAGTATTTTTCACTTTGTGTTGCTATGTGAGGGCAAACTGTTGAAATCTTTACTTAATATATAGTAAACTGATCTTCTGTATATAAAGAGAATTGAAAATGAATCTTGATGTGAAGCAAGGGGAGAGGGAGTGGGAAAGGGGAGGGTTGCGGGTGGGGGGGACGTTATGGGGGGGAAGCCATTGTATTCTATAAGCTGTATTTTGGAAATTTATATTCTTTAAATAAAAGCATTATTAAAAAATAAATAAATAAAATTATGGGATTATACAAAAAAAAACATTTGTCACTGAAGTACGACTAATAGAGGAATGAAATCAACTCTAGCTGTTTGGAAATATGCACAGCAGACTTCAGCAGACAATAGCATGTAATCAGAAGGAAGCTATAATTCTTTTAAAATTTTGGGATTAAAATGAGTTCCATCAAAAAACTATTGCTGGGGGCCGCACCTGCGATGCCAACATCCTATATGGGCACCTGTTGGAGACCCAGCTGCTCCACTTCCCATCCACCTCCCTGCTAATTAGGGCCTGGGAAAGCAGCGGAATATGGCCCAGGTGCTTGGGCCTCTGAGCCTACGTCGGAGACCCAGATGGAGTTCCTGGCTTCTGGCTTCCCTCTGGCCCAGCTCTGGCCGTTGCGGCCACTTGGGGAGCAAACAAGCGGATGGAAGAGCTCGCTCTCTCTCCTTTTCTCTCTTTCTGTAACTCCTTCAAATAAACAAATCTTTTTTTTTTAATTGCAAAAAAAAAAAAAGAATTACAGAGAGAGATAGGAAACACAGAGAGAAATGTTTTCCAACTGCTGGTTCACTCCTCAAATGGCCACTGTGTCTGGCGATGGGCTGATCTGAAGCCTGGGGCCAGGAGCTTCTTTGGGGTTTCCCATACAAGTGCAGGGTCCCAAGTGCTTGGACCATCTTCCGCTGCTTTCCTAGGCCATAGCAGAGAGCTGGATCTGAAGAGGGGTGGGACACAAACCTGCACCCAAATAGGATGCCAGCACCACAGGTGGAGACTTAGCTCACTGCATCACAGTGCCGTCCCCCAAAGGCAGAATTTTAAACCCTTGAGTTTTGTAGAAAAAATGATAGCAATTTGAAAAAGAAATGCTTAATTTTCAACTTTCTTTGGAAAAAAATTGACTACATATAACATGAAGCTTTGGAAAAAACTATCCTACAGTTTGACATGAGTGTGAAAATTATTTTCAAAAGAATATTATGCTTGATTTAAGATTGAAATGTGTTATTAACATTTACTTCTTTGGAAATTATTTAACAATGGACTTCCAATATATGATCTAAATTAGTTTCAACAGATTATTCTCTGAAACATTTGCTGAAGGTTTCAAAATACAGCTAGTATAGCTTGCATTCTAGGGTGCTAGGTGGTATTCTAGTAGCCAAGACAAGAGGGGATTTTGTCTAATAGGAGATTGCTGTCAAATGCCTATTTCCACAAATGTACCAGGCTGAAGCCAGAAACTGGAAATGCAATCCTTGCCTCACACTTGGATGTAAGAATTACTTGAGACATTTCCACTGAATCCCAGGGTCTACAAGTATGAATAAGACCTTGTTCAAAGTAGAGACAGCCGGTGCCGTGACTCAACAGGCTAATCCCCTGCCTTGTGGTGCCGGCACACCGGGTTCTAGTCCCTGTTGGGGTGTAGAATTCTGTCCCGGTTGCCCCTCTTCCAGGCCAGCTCTCTGCTGTGGCCCAGGGAGTGCAGTGGAGGATGGCCCAAGTGCTTGGGCCCTGCACCCCATGGGAGACCAGGAGAAGCACCTGGCTCCTGCCATCGGATCAGTGCGGTGTGCCGGCCCCAGCGCATCAGCCGTGGTGGCCATTGGAGGGTGAACCAACGGCAAAGGAAGACCTTTCTCTCTGTCTCTTTCTCTCACTATGCACTCTGCCTATTAAAAAATAAAAAAATACCAAACAAACAAAAAAAAAAAAAAACAAAGTAGAGACAAATGAGACTGTCCATTTCATTGTCTTCATGAGATACTTAGAGGGCAATCTATAAGAAAGCTGGGTAGCTCCAGTTAGCTGTTTCTGTATCTGTATATTAGATGTGAAAGTGATTTTTCACATATTTCTCAACTTTTCCAATTATTTTATTATTGTTGATTACATTTTTGATAATTTTAAAATATAATTCCTCTACTATTGCTTCACATGGCACTTGTCCTCAACTATTTGAACTGTACCTTTCAAATATTTATTTATTTATTCATTCATTTATTTGAAATGGAGAACAACACACACATGGAGAGAGAGTGAAACAGAGCAAGAGAGTGAGAGAGAGAGAGAGAGAGAGAGAAGAGGAGAGAGGAGAGAGGGAGATATCTTCCACCTGCTGGTTCACTACCCAAATGCCCACAATAACCAGGTCTGAGCCAAGTATAAGCCAGGAGCCAGGAACTTCATCCTGGTCTCCTACATTGGTAGCAGGAAACTAAGAATTTGGGGAAATTTCTGCTGAATTCTCAGGCTCATTAAGAGGAGGCTAAATGGCGATCATTGAGACTATAAATGATGGCTTCTATTTCTGAGGTAGGCATTCTGAGTCCACATTATCATGATGTCTCTAATTTTAAAGTGGTTCCTGGAAAATACACACACAAATAGATGAAGCAAAACTCACAAAATTGTAGCAAGTGTTGAACTTAGTGAAGGTAAATGGGTGCTCACTGTGTTTTTCTTTTTTAAAAAAAAATTTAGGTATACAAACTTCATGCATTTAATATATATAAATTTGGGAACATAGTGATAACCCCACTCTATCCTCCCTCCTGCCCATACTCTCACCCTTCTCCTTCCTTCCTCTCCTATTTCCATTTTTAAAGTGATCTATTTTCAGTGAACTTTATACCCATTATATTAGCCCTACACTAAGTAAAAGAGTTTAACAAATAGTATGAAACAAAGAAACAAACAAAAAAATACTACTCCTCCACAGTCAAGAAAATGACTGTTCAAAATCACCACATCTCAAAGTGTCAAAATATTTTCCTTAAGATGCCTTTCTGGAAAACACTATAATAAAAAGTTTTGGAGAAGTAGCATGCCATTATCTCATGGTATCTCATCACTTATTGTTCCCTGGCATTCTGCCCATTGTTACTGAGCTGCTCTTTGATAAAGAAACCAAGCAATACCCTAAGCAAAAAAGAAAAGGAACATCTACAAAACCACTATGAAAAATAAACACAAAAGGACAAAAGGCACAAAGTTTCAATTATAGAAATTGAACAAGTTCTAGAGATCTAATATATGGCAATAAGGCTATGGTTACCAAAAGTGTAGATTTTAAATGTAGATTTTAAGCTGCCACCTGTGATTCTGGCATCCCACATGGGCCCCAGTTTGAGTCTTGGTTGCTCTACTTCCTATCAGACTGATTGCTAATGTATGTGGGAAGGTAACTGAAGATGACCCAGGTGCTTGAGCCCTTGCTACACACTGGAGTTTCTGGTTCCTGGCTTTGGCCCTGCTTGTTGTAGGCATTTGGAGAATGAACTGGCAGATAGAAGATCTCTGTCTCTCCCTCATTCCATCATAACCTTCTTTCAAATAAATAAATAAATAAATAATTTAAAAAAATAAATTTGCTGAGGATAACTGTTCTCAACACAGACACAAACACACACAAAATAACTATGTGAAACGATGGGTGTGTTGATTGTTGTGGTGTTGATTGTGCTGTGGTGTGTTGATTGTGATGATTTCACAATGTGTACTTGAGTCATGGCGTTATATACCTTAAGTATAATTTTTATTTGTCAATTATGCCCCCAGTAAAACTATAAGAGACAGTTAAACGGAAAAATGAAGAGCCAGTTCATTGAAACAAAAAAGTAAATTGATAATAAATGTATGAAAAGTTATTCAACTTTGCCAGTAATCATGGAAATGTAAATGAAAACCACATGAGTTACCATTTAAAATCCACAATGCTGTGAAGGAAATTGAAAAGAATCACATCACCAAGTGTGAGTGAAGATATACAGAACTGATGGGAGTTTACATTAGTGTAAGCCCTTTGCAAAATTTGGAAGTGTATGAAAGCAGTACTTACCATGCAATCATAAAACCCTATTCCTAAGTGTGGATTCTAGAGCAGTGGCTCTAAAACATACACGTGGCCTGGGCAGCTTGGGAGGCTCCCTGAAACCCTCCTTCCAGGAGGGCTACAAGACCAAAATTAGTTTCACATCACTTGATTTTTTCATATTCATTGTCAACATTCTCTACATACTCAAGAATAGACTGGGTTTTTTGCAGATGCTACATGAAATGTATACCTGCTAAATGGCATAATCAGGGGGAACAGTTACTTCTTGGGGAAAGGAGCTAAAATAGGGTCAGAGGAACCTACAGAGCAGCAACCCTTTGTGTAAGATTCTATTTCCTGATCTTAGTGGTAGTGATGTGTGTATCCTTGCTGTTCTTTATAAATGTCTCTACATCTGAAGTATTCCACAATAAATCATAGCCCAACACAATTAAAAACAATAATGAATTTACCAACTGCAGGAAAAAAGAAAAAGGGCCATGTGGAATGTATTGTTTATCTTGCAGCTTATAGAGAAAATATAAAATGTTCATCACCACTTTTTTACAATTCTTGTTTCTGGATCACATGTTAAGATGAGAAAGTCTCCTATTGTGTATTTATATATGCAAACTCTATTTACTAGTCTCACCTTGTGATGTTTAAAGAACAGTCCCAAGTCATGGAGGAGAATAAGACAGGCTGCACCTGGCCCGCGCCCCCTGTGTGTCCATGTGGCCTTTCCTGAGCTGTTCGCTCTTCTCCTACCCACCGAGGCCTGGCTCCAGATGGTCTCCTCAGACCCCAAGGCTCAGGGCTGGGGGGCCTGGGGCAGGACTGAGAAGACCCCAGTAGGGCCAGGTCAGTGGTAGGGGGAGGGGAAAGAAGGGGACGTGGTGGACAACACTGGGGAAGATGCAGGCTTCCTGCATTCTCTGTTGGAGCCAGAGCACCTGGCTCAGTGCCTGGTACCTGACCAGGAGCTGGAGGCCATCAAGCTGAAGCTGTGGGCCATGGAGTGGGAAAAGTGTGCCCAAGAGCTGCCCAGAGCACAGGGCAAGGCCATGCAGGAGATCCCCCAGGGCTGTGCTGGCCAGGCAGCCACCAGGCACCAAGATCTCAGGCTGCCCCTTCCCTGGTGCCCCCAAGGAGAAGGTGGAGGCTGACCACAGATCCATCTATGTAGGCAACGTGGACTAGGGTGGCATGGCAGAGGAATTGGAGGCCTACTTCAATCACTGTGGGGAGATGTACTGCGTGACCATCCTGTATGAATTCTCAACACCCAAAGGCTATGCCTACATAGAATTTGCCACCAAGAGCTGGGCCTAGGTTGCCATGGAGCTAGATGAAAGGGTCTTCTGAGACTGGGTCATCAGGTGCTTCCCAAAAGGACCAACTTCCCTGGGATCAGCTCCACTGACCGCAGGGACCTGCAGTTGTACCCCGGCTCCAGGGCTACACCCTTCCCCCATGCAGCCTCCATGGCAGGCCTCGCTTCAGACCCCATGGGCAGAGCCAGGGCCGGGGGAGAGCAGCATTGTGGTTCAAGCCATACTGAAGGAAATCGATTTCGAGTGAGGCTATTCTCAGGAGACTGCTTGATGGCAGCTCTGGGCTATTGGTTTCCCCATTATCCATGTTACTTTTTCACATCCCTTTCCTCCTCAATTTGTAACATCCCTGGCTTTCCCTTACTGTCTACAGATGACCTGGATCATACTTCATTGAGCAAGTGTAATGAATGAGATGAGAACTCTCTCATATTCCTATCATCCAAGACACCTTTCCCATATATAAATTATAAGTATATAAATATATATAAATTATAAATATCTTTCCTACTCCTCTTTCAAAAGATGATATGTTCATGCTCCTATAGGCTTCTTTTTTAATTTTTTAAAAATTTTTATTTATTTATTTTTTTGACAGGCAGAGTGGACAGTGAGAGAGAGAGAGACAGAGAGAAAGGTCTACCTTTGCCATTGGTTCACCCTCCAATGGCCGCCGCGGCCGGCGTGCTTCAGGTGGTGCACTGTGCTGATCTGATGGCAAGAGCCAGGTGCTTCTCCTGGTCTCCCATGGGGTGCAGGGCCCAAGCACTTGGGCCATCTTCCACTGCACTCCCTGGCCAAAGCAGAGAGTTGGCCTGGAAGAGGGGCAACCAGGACAGAATCTGGTGCCCTGACCGGGACTAGAACCCAGTGTGCCGGTGCCACAAGGTGGAGGATTAGCCTATTGAGCCATGGCACCAGTCCTATAGGCTTCTTACTTGGGTTTTGGATTACATTCCCAACTACTTCTGCAAAAAATTTGGCTTTCAATTAAGTATTTATACAGAAAGTAATGAAGGAAAGAAGAAAAAAGGAAGGGAAGGAGGGAGGGAAGTAGGGGGGGAGGGAAGAAGGGAGGTAAGAGATAAAGATGTTTTCTTCATCACACCCTCCTTTTCCAGCCATTTGGGAAGCGAATATTCTCTCTCTCTATCCCCTGCCCTTCCTCCTCTCTCTGTAATTCTGTTTTTCAAACAGATAAAAATGTCTTAAAATAAATAAATAAATAAATAAATACTTAAATAAATTTGGTTAAATTTTATTTGATTTTCAATTTTTTTTCTAAATTTCATTTTACTAATCAAAACACTATGGGGAAACAAGGCAGGGAGTTAGATGGGGGAAAATAAGGTGGAATTTCTGCCAGTCATGCATTGTAACTTTATCCTCTCACCTATCTGTGAGCCACCTCCATTCCTTACTTGTAAAATGGAGATAATGTCTTCAATAGGTAAGTATAGGGGTCACCTAGTTTGCCCACTTTGCCACACCACATGGGTGGCAGGAACTCATATACTTGAGCCATCACCTTCTGCCTCTAGGGTGCACATTAACATAATCTGGAATCAGAAGCAGCAGAGTCAGGACTTGAACCCAGGTGCTGCAATATGGAATGAAGAAATCCCAAGCGACATTTTAACCACTGTGCCAAACTACCAACCCCAGATGTCTTATTAAAAATGTACCTATTGGGCCGGCGCCATGGCTCAACAGGCTAATCCTCCGCCTTGAGGCGCTGGCACACCGGGTTCTAGTCCCGATCGGGGCGCCGGATTCTGTCCCGGTTGCGCCTCTTCCAGGCCAGCTCTCTGCTGTGGCCCAGGAGTGCAGTGGAGGATGGACCAGGTGCTTGGGCCCTGCACCCCATGGGAGACCAGGAAAAAGCACCTGGCACCTGGCTGCTGCCATCAGATGAGCGCGGTGCGCTGGCCGCAGTGCGCCAGCCGCGGCAGCCATTGGAGGGTGAACCAATGGCAAAGGAAGACCTTCCTCTCTGTCTCTCTCTCTCTCACTGTCCACTCTGCCTGTCAAAAAAAAAATGTACCTATTAAAGGAGCTGGCACCATTGCACACTGGGTTGGTCCTTCGCCTGCAGTGCCAGCATCCCATATGGGTGCCGGTTCTGGTTCTGGTTGCTCCTCTTCCAGTCCAGCTCTCTACTGTGGCCTAGGAAAGCAGTGGAGGATGGCCCAAGTGCTTGGACCCCTGCACACTCAGGGGAGACTGGGAGGAAACCCCTGGCTCCTGGCTTCAGATTCGCACAGCTCCAGCCATTGTGGCTATTTGGAGAGTGAACCAATGGAAGAAAGACCTTTCTCTCTCTCTCTCTCTCTCGCTCTCTCTCTCTTTCTCTTTCTCTCTCTGTAACTATGTCAAATAAATAAATAAAAATCTTTTAAAAAAGATGTACCTATTAAATTTAAGGGGGTTGTGTTGGTTTTGATATAACATATTCCATACCACAGATAAATCTCAGGTATAACTATGAAGTACATGAAGTGGAAATTCTAACACAAGGATTGGTAAAATCATTAACTTCTCTATAACACAAGTCAATGGTTAATTTTATTTATTTATTTATTTTTATTTTTTATATATATAAAGCTTTTATTTAAAGAATATAAATTTCCAAAGTACAGCTTATGGATTACAATGGCTCCTCCCCTACACAACTTCCCTCCCACCCACTATTCTCCCCTTTCCCGCTCCCTCTCCCCTTGCATTCACATCAAGATTCATTTTCAATTCTCTTTATACACAGAAGATTAGTTTAGTACATATTACGTAAAGATTTCAGCAGTTTGCCCTCACATAGAGACACAAAGTAAAAATACTGTTGGAGTACTAGTTATGTTAGAGTCCGAGAAGGGCTGCCCAAAAGACTGTCTCCAAGAAACCACTCTCATGCAATAGTGCAAAGGGGTAGTTTATTAAACCAGCATGCTGGGGCCCCCGTTCTTCCAAGAACAGGCGGCGCTGAAGAGTAAATGGTCGGGGTTTTTATACATTACAGAGCTGACAATCAGTACATGTCAAGACAGTTGTTTTACGAGTGCATCTAGTAGCAGGCACATAACAAGTGATAAGGGGAGGATTAAGGGGCTTTTTATCACTTAACAAGTGATAAGGGGAGGGTCACTTAGGTCATGAGAGTAGTCTAGGGAAGTGGTGGGAGTTTACATCACAAGGCTTACACAAAGGAAGTTACAGGTCTGTGTTTTGACTCTTTTGTGACGCAAAACAGATAGGAGCCATTAACTAAGCAAAACAGGGTAGGGAAAGAACAGGGTAGGGTCCCGCTAAAGTTTTTTGTTTAGAGAAAGCATAACAAAAGGAGTGAACGGTGAATAGGAGACAGCATAACAAAAAGAGTGAAAGGAAAGCAAGTGAAGCAGTTTTTAATATTAAAGGGGCAGATTTTAGAATTTTTATTCCTTCATTCCCCCCTTTTCTTTTGGATACGGTCTCTAATCTTAGAGCCGATCAGCTTCTTCCTCGTTAAGCGTCGCATATTGCTGCCTGATTACCATGAGCTTAACGCTACTGATCTGTTTTTGGAGGAATGTCACAAGTCTGTTTAAAATGCAGGGTCCTATAGTAACAATGAGTAGTAAAATTACCAAGGGGCCCACAAGAGCAGACAGTAATGTGGTTAACCAGGGGGATTTGGTAAACCATGACTCAAACCATCCCTGTTGTTTTATCTGGTCCCATTGTCTTTCCTTAAGACGTTTGCGTAGCTGGGCCATATTATCCCTTGCCACTCCAGTCTTGTCTACATACATAGAATTCTGACTGGCGGAGTCTGCTTCTTCTCCACGGGTTCCAGCATCCAGGACCCGTAGGTGGGGCCTCAGAGTTCCTGGGGCAGTATAGGGGGATAGGTTTATCTGCCTCTTGGTCTGGTATGTCCCATGTTTCCAGCCCCGCAGCCAACTGACACACATCGGGGTGAAGAGAGGGCCACCACGTTCCCAGTGTATAAGTCCCATTAACAGACCATGCCACCTGTCCCATAGGGCTGATGACCTCCCAGGTTAGTGACTGAGGCTCATGAGGGTTACTGCAAACAAGAGGAAGGGCCCACATCCCCATTGCCCACCATACGGGGAACCCGAAGTTTAAACGGATTTTCAGTCTTTTCAAGCTTCCATTCTGGTCCCGGAGCAGGCGCAGGTTTAAGGTGGGACGCGTGGATCCAGCTGGTGATGTCATCTACCTTCACGGCCGTAGGCGTTGTGAGGAGCACTATGTAGGGGCCTTTCCAACGTGGCTCCAGGCTATCAGTGTGATGTCTTTTTACGTAGACAGAGTCCCCAACCTGGAACTGATGTGGCACAGACACCTCTCCCGGTTGACAGTTGGCAGATAGCTGTCGCCAGACGAATTTCTGGATATCCTCCAAGGCTTTTAGTTTAACAATTAAAGGGACAGGAAACAAAGACTGAACGTCTGTAGTAGAAGCAATACTGTTAACGGGAGGTGGGGAACCATACAGTATCTCAAAAGGGGTTAGGTTATACATGGAAGAAGAGGGAGTGTTCCTAGCCCTGAACAACGCATAAGGTAGGAGCATAGTCCAATCCTTTAAGCCAGTCTCCACCGCCAATTTAGTCAAAGTTTCCTTAATAGTCCTGTTCATCCTCTCTACTTGTCCTGAGCTTTGGGGCCGGTAAGCACAATGTAATTTCCAGGTAATTCCCAATATTTTAGCCAGTCCCTGACTCACTCGTGCTACAAATGCTGGCCCATTATCAGATCCAATTACCTTAGGCAGTCCAAATCGGGGAAAAATTTCTTCCATAATTTTCTTAGCCACCACTAAAGCTGTCTCCTTTCGGGTAGGATAAGCCTCTACCCATCCTGAAAAAGTATCTACAAAGACTAGTAAATACCGATAACCACACCTTACCGGCTTGACTTCGGTGAAATCCACTTCCCAATATTGCCCCGGCCTATCCCCTCTTAGTCTCTTTCCATCGGGTGTGTGAGTTGGATAGGCGTTTACTGCTTGACAAGCCTTACAGCTCCTGGCGACCCTCTCCGCCAGCTGCTTATTGTCGGAAGGAGATAGGGAGAATGGTTGATCTCTCAGTAGGCTTTGTAGTTTCTGCGCCCCAAGGTGGGTAAATTGGTGGACTTGCCGTAAATACGATAGAGCCTGTTTCTCTAATGGGTCCTTTTTTTCCTCCGGTGGGGGTTTCTCCCTTTCTTCCGCTATGAGGATGCAGTTGTAAGCAAAAGAAAGCATCTTTCAGGTCCAACACAGAGTACCAAACACGCTCAGGGCTAAGGGTGCTTAGCAAGTTATAGGGGTTAGGTACAGTAGGGTGGATATCTTGTACTCTGCTATTTACTTCCCTTAGATCCTGTACTGGGCGATAGTCCTGTGTTCCAGGCTTTTTAACCGGCAGAAGGGGTGTATTCCAGGCTGAGTGACAGGTTTTTAGAACCCCCAAAGCGAGTAGCCTTTTTATATGGGGCCGAATTCCTTCCCTGGCTTCTTTACTCATGGGGTATTGTCTAACCCGAATTGGAACTGCGCTGGTCTTTAAGGTCACGACCACTGGGGGCTGACACACAGCTAATCCCAGCCCCGCTGTTTCCGCCCAAGAGCTAGGATAAGCAGCAAGCCAGGTTTGAACTTCCGATTTCTTTGCCTCTTGTGGTTTTTTGTGGAGTCGGTATTCATCTTCCACTGACATGGACAGTATAGTAGCCACCGGGGTGTTTACCATGGAATTTAAGAACTCCACCCGTGGCCAAGTCTGTTCGAAAGTTATTCGGGCCTTCAGCTTGGTGAGTAAATCTCTCCCCATTAGAGGGGCCGGGCAACTGGGGATAACTAGGAAAGAGTGTTGAACTTTCCCTCTGCCCAAGTCCATAGTTCGTTTCGTTGTCCATGCTCGATATTGGCTGCCGTTAGCCCCTTGTACCAATGATCTTTTGCTAGACAGGGGGCCTAGAGGCTTTTGCAAAACCGAATAGACTGCTCCTGTGTCTACCTCAAAGTTTATAGGGGTCCCCTCCACATCAAACTTTACCCTGAGCTCGGGGAGGGGGTCCGAGCCCCGTCGTCCCTAGTCATCCTCTTCCTGTAGGGCTAATACAGCAGCCGGATTAGATGGTGGCTTAGACTGAGCCGCTTTCTTCTTAGGGCAGTCTCTCATCCAATGTCCCTTGTCCTTGCAGTAAGCGCATTGGTCTGAATCCAGGAGAGGACGACGCCGCTGGCCTGGCCTAACCCTCCTGCCTTCCCTGTTATCTACCACAGCAGCCAAAATTCTGGCCAACTCCCGGTTCCTTCTTTTATCCCTCGCACTTTCTCGTTCCTCCCTTTCAAGTTCCTTTTTCCTTTCCTGTTCTGCCTTTTCAGCTTCCCGCTGCTTTTCTTTCTCTTCTCTTTCTCTCTCCTTCCGCTGCTCCTTCTCCTCTTCCGTTTCCCTCTTATAATACACTTTCTCAGCTTCTTTTACTAAATCCCGTAGTGTTAAGTCCTGTAGCCCCTCTAGACGTTGCAGCTTATGACGAATGTCAGGGGCAGACTGGCCTATGAAGGCCATAGATACGGACCCCCGTTGCCCTTCCGATTGGGGATCGAACGGCGTGTACCTGCGATAGGCCTCCATTAATCTCTCTAAAAACATAGAGGGTGTTTCATCAGGTCCCTGAATTACCTCTCTTACCTTAGCCAAATTAGTGGGTTTCCGAGCAGCAGCTCGGAGTCCTGCCACTAGAGACTGGCGATAGGTGGACAGATGCTCCCTACCTTCTCGCGAATTAGGATCCCAGTCAGGTCGGCGCAGGGGAAAGGAGTTGTTAATGATGTTTTGAAGCTGCGTTGGCCTCCCGTCCGGTCCGGGGACATTCTTTCTGGCTTCCAGGAGTATCCTCTCCCGCTCTTCTGTAGTGAAGAGGGTGCCCAGCAGCTGCTGACAGTCATCCCAGGTTGGCTGATGGGAAAACATCAGAGACTCGACTAAACCTGTCAAGCGAGTAGGGTCCTCTGAGAAAGGAGGGTTATTATTTTTCCAGTTATAGAGATCTGAGGAGGAGAATGGCCAATATTGGAGCACCTGCAGACCTCCCCCGTGCCCATCCTCCACCAACGACCCAATTGGTCGGAGCGGAAGTATCACCGCGTCCTGCGGGCTTTGCGCTCGCTTACTCCGAGTCCCCTGCGCCGGTCCTCCCGCCGGTGGGGGAGGGGAGGGTGTAGGCAGCTCAGAAGGAGCGGATGCAGTGCTGACAGGACTTTCGGGTTCACTGGATGGCGGATGGCCAGGGGATGCAGGAGAAGCAGACGGTGATGGAGGGAGAGCAGGGTAGAGGGGGATGCAAGAGTAGGGGGGTAACGAGTCAAGAGTTATAAGATCCTTTTGGGATTCTGGTAATACTGGTGGAGATTTTGGTACTGATGACGGATTCAGCGTTTTCATTGGCAGTGTAACAGCCTGAAAGTTAGAGGGGAACTGAAAAGATTTTACCCATTCAGGCGGATGTTCGCATAAATCTTGCCAGACTAAGATGTACAGTTGTTGGTCCGGGTGCCCCTGGCGACCTGGTTGGAACACGGCTTCTCTCACTCTCCGGATAAGCGGCAGGTGGAAAGAACCGCCTGGAGGCCAGTCCATCCCCAAAGCCGGCCATTCAGAGGCACAGATAACCTGCCACTTAGCCTTTTTGATTAAGAGAGAGAGGTTAGATCCCCTGGCTCGTATTTCAGGCCAGTGAGCCAGAGTAAGCGCTAACGGCGTAGATGGAGCTTGTCCCATGTTGGAGTTTCAAAGAGATCTGAGCTTATTCCAAAAGACAAAGACAAAGACAAAGACAAATACCGATGCTGGCACCACACTTGAATTCCCGATTACGGGAATTCCCTGATGGGAGTTTCGCTGAGCGTCCTCAGTCTCCCGGTCCTCCTGGGGCGTCCCCCAGGGAGTAGCCTGTGGCCTTCCAGGCACGTCTGCCAGCCCCAGTGACTACGATGCCAGCCCTGAACCGAAAACCGTAACTGAAACCTTACCGAACCTCAACACAAAAGCAGAATCTAAACAAACATACACACACATACAAACACAGAACAACCCCCAAGGCGCCTTTTACTTACCCCAAGAGATGTCTGTTGGAGACGCCGGAGGGCAGCCTCAGGTCTCGGTGGGACCTCCAAATGTTAGAGTCCGAGAAGGGCTGCCCAAAAGACTGTCTCCAAGAAACCACTCTCATGCAATAGTGCAAAGGGGTAGTTTATTAAACCAGCATGCTGGGGCCCCCGTTCTTCCAAGAACAGGCGGCGCTGAAGAGTAAATGGTCGGGGTTTTTATACATTACAGAGCTGACAATCAGTACATGTCAAGACAGTTGTTTTACGAGTGCATCTAGTAGCAGGCACATAACAAGTGATAAGGGGAGGATTAAGGGGCTTTTTATCACTTAACAAGTGATAAGGGGAGGGTCACTTAGGTCATGAGAGTAGTCTAGGGAAGTGGTGGGAGTTTACATCACAAGGCTTACACAAAGGAAGTTACAGGTCTGTGTTTTGACTCTTTTGTGACGCAAAACAGATAGGAGCCATTAACTAAGCAAAACAGGGTAGGGAAAGAACAGGGTAGGGTCCCGCTAAAGTTTTTTGTTTAGAGAAAGCATAACAAAAGGAGTGAACGGTGAATAGGAGACAGCATAACAAAAAGAGTGAAAGGAAAGCAAGTGAAGCAGTTTTTAATATTAAAGGGGCAGATTTTAGAATTTTTATTCCTTCAGTTATAGTATTAATTCACAATGTATAGCACATTAAGGACAGAGATCCTACATGATTTTTTTAAAAGAATTGATTAATTGGGAGAGCAGCAAGATGGCGGAATAGGAAGGGAGCACACCGATAGTCTGGGGAGAGACAGTTTAATAAAAGTGGAGATACTGCAGGTTCAAGGAAGAGTAGGGGAAGAAACAGCAGAGAAAACCCTTCCGGAACTGGAGATTCACAGTGGACCTGCGTGGAGAGCGTGGGAGCCCGCAGTTTGGGACACCAGCAGCAGATTCAACACACCAGCGCTGGAACGCGAGGTGAGCAGAACCTCAATAGCCCGAGATACCAGGAGGGAAGCAGAAAAGGGAGCCTAGAGCGAACAAGACTTGAAACCCTGCAGGGAAAAGTTCACCAGGCTAACTAGAAGAGAGAGAGAGGGAAAAAAAAAAGTGACCCGTACGGACACGAGTTTCTCTCTCTCCGCTCACCTCTCAAAGGCGAGCAAGACAAAGAGCAGGCGCCATTTTGGAATACGTCATAAGCAGGGCGACCTCGGGTCGGCCCCAGCCCCGAGCCTAGCAGAAAAACCTGACTCTGGGTGGGAGGGGTGAAATAACAGGAGATTAGAACCTAATGAACTGAGACTGTGAAAAAAGAGACGGTGGGGGAGAGAACTCACGGAAATCACGAATTCATGTGAGTACTCTCCAGAGACGCTACAGTTCAGTAGCCTAGGCAGCCCAGTGGGAGACTACAGGAGAATCTCAGCCCACACAAAGGGCCGCAAAGATTCCTTCTCTGGTCTTTGGGAAAGAGCTTCCGAACTCTGGCTCCTGTGGGTATATCATTCGCCTGCTAACCACCCCCGATTCCATTCAGCTGTGTGGAATTACTTCCCTTTTGAACCAAAAAAAAAAAAAAACTAACAGAGAGAGATTTACCAGGCCTAACCTGGGAGTGTCTCCTTTGACATACCCTCAACCCTGAGGAACCAAACAGAGCTCTCAGGCCACACCCATCTCAAGCCTCTAAGGCTCCAGCAAAAGCAGACAGTCCACTTAATCTAGAGTCATAGTATAACAAGAAAAAAACACCACAGTGAAGAAACCAATATGCCAAACAACAAACGCAAAAACCGAGGTAATAAGAACAAGGAAGACACTATGGCATCCCCAAATGAAAAAGACACCCCAATTCAAGATTACGAAGGTGATGAGATAGAAGAAATGCAAGAAGCAGATCTCAAAAAATTGATAAGAACACTAAGAAGTACTCAAAAACAAATTCTTGAACTACAGAAATCCTTAATGGACAAGGTAGAAAATCTCTCTCGTGAAAATGAAATATTAAGGAGAAATCAAGCTGAAATGAAACAACTAGTAGAACATGAAACTGTGATAGTGACGAGAAATCATAATGAAGTGAAGAATTCAATAGATCAAATGAAAAACACATTAGAGAGCCTTACAAACAGAATGGGTGAGGCAGAAGAGAAATATAAGACTTAGAAGACAGAGCACAGGAAACTATACAGTCAAACCAAAGAAAAGAAGAGGAAATTAGAAATCTAAAAAATATTGTTGGGAATCTACAGGATACTATTAAAAAACCCAACATTCGAGTTCTAGGAGTTCCTGAAGGCATGGAGAGGGAGAAAGGATTAGAATGCCTTTTTAGTGAGATAATAGCAGAAAATTTCCCAGTTTTGGAGAAAGACAGAGACATCCTAGTACAGGAAGCTCATAGAACCCCTAGTAAACATGACCAAAAGAGGTCCTCACCATGACACGTTGTAATTAAACTCACCACAGTGAAGCAGAAAGAAAAGATCCTAAAATGCAAAGAGAGAAACGTCAAATTACACTCAGAGGATCTCCAATTAGACTCACGGCAGACTTCTCATCAGAAACCCTACAAGCTAGAAGGGAATGGCGAGACATAGCCCAGGTACTTAGAGAGAAAAACTGCCAGCCCAGAATATTATATCCTGCCAAGCTCTCATTTGTGAATGAAGGTGAAATAAAGACCTTTCATAACAAACAAAAATTGAAAGAATTTGTTGCCACTCGTCCAGCCCTGCAAAAGATACTTAAAGATGTGTTACACACAGAAACACGGCCATCAACATGAAAGAAGGTAAACGAAGGGAACCTCACAGCAAAAGATCACAGGGAATTCAAAGCATACATTTGGATAAAGAAATGATGGGACATGTACTCTATAGAATACTATACAGCAGTCAAAAACAATGAAATCCGGTCATTTGCAATAAGATGGAGGAATCTGGAAAACATCATTCTGAGTGAATTAAGCCAGTCCCAAAGGGACAAATATCATATGTTCTCCCTGATCAGTGACAACTAATTGTGTACCAAAGGGGAAACCTATTGAAGTGAAATGGACACTATGAGAAACAGTAACTTGATCAGCTCTTGTGCTGACTGTTGTTGTACAATGTAATACTTTATCCATTTTAGTAATTTTTTTATTCTAGTACTATTGGTTGAACTCTGTAATTAACAAACAATTATTCTTAGGTGTTTAAATTTTAACTGAAAAGTGATCCCTGTGAAATACAAGAGTGGGAATAAGAGAGGGAGGAGATGTACAATTTGGGACATGCTCAATCGGAACTGCCCCAAATGATGGAGTTAGAATTGTGCCAGGGAGTTCCAATACAATCCCATCAAGGTGGCATGTACCAAGGCCATCTCACTAGTCCAAGTGATCAATTTCAGTTCACAATTGATCACACTGATAGGTCTAAGAGTCAAAGGGATCACACAAACAAGACTAGTGTCTGCTAATACTAACTGATAGAATCAAAAAGGGAGAGAATGATCCAACATGGGAAGCGAGATACACAGCAGACTCATAGAATGGCAGATGTCCTAAATAGCACTCTGGCCTCAGAATCAGCCCTTAAAGCATTCAGATCTGGCTCAAGAGCCCATGAGAATATTAACGGCATGGAAAGCCAAGACACTCTGGAAAAAAAAGAAGACCTAAATGAAAGATCTCTGTGAGTGAGATCCCAGTGGAACGAATGGGGCCATCAAAGAAGGAGGTACGTTTCTCTGAAGGGAGGAGAGAACCTCCACTTTGACTATGACCCTGTCGGAATAAGATTGAAGTCAGCGAACCCTAAAGGCTTCCATAGCCTTGGCAACTCATGACTAGAGCCTAGGGAGATTACTGAGGCCATAAACAAGAGTGTCAAATTGTTAAATCAACTTCAGGAGTCACTGTGTACTTACGTCTCATGTGGGATCTGTCCTTAATGTGTTGTCCAATGTGAAGTAATGCTATAACTAGCACTGAAACAGTATTTTACACTTTGTGTTTCTGTGTGGATGCAAACTGATGAAATCTTTACTTAGTATATACTGAATCAATCTTCTGTATATAGATAATTAAAAATGAAAAAAAATCTTGGTGTTAAATTGGAAATTGCCTAGAAAATTAATCAATTTTTTAAAAAAATATATCATGTAGGATCTCTGTCCTTAACGTGCTATACATTGTGAATTAATACTATAACTAGTACTTCAACAGTATTTTTCACTTTGTGTTGCTATGTGAGGGCAAACTGTTGAAATCTTTACTTAATATATAGTAAACTGATCTTCTGTATAAAAAAAAAGAATTGATTAATTATCTATGCAATTTCCAATTTAACACCAAGATTTTTTAATCATTTGCAATTATCTTTATATACAGATTGATTCATTGAAAAGTGATCCCTGTTAAATATAAGAGTGGGAATAAGTGAGGGGGGAGATGTACAATTTGGGACATGCTCAATCGGACTTGCCCCAAATGATGGAGATAGAAATGTGCCAGGGGATCCCAATACAATCCCATCAAGGTGGCATGTACCAATGCCATCTCACTGGTCCATGTGATCAATTTCAGTTCACAATTGAGCACACTGATAGGTCTAAGAACAAAGGAATCACACAAACAAGACTAGTGTCTGCTAATACTAACTGATAGAACCAAAAAGGGAGAAAACAATCCATCATGGGAAGTGGGATACACAGCAGACTCATAGAATGGCAGATGTCCTAAATAGCGCTCCGGCCTCAGAATCAGCCCTTAAGTCATTTGGGTCTGGCTCAAGAGCGCATGAGAATATTTTACGCATGGAAAGCCAAGACACTCTGGAAAAAAAAAAGAAGTCCTAAAAAAATGATCTCTGTGAGTGAGATTCCAGTGGAAAGAACGGGGCCATCGAAGAAGGAGGTATTTTTCTCTGAAGGGAGGAGAGAATTTCCACTTTGACTATGACCCTGTCGGAATATTTTTGCTGAATTTAACAATGAAACTGCTTTTTAGTCATTAAGTCAGGCATTTTATTGGAAGACACAGAAACAGATTTTTTGTTTATTTTGTGTTTTAATTCGAGAGGAAAAAAGACAGACAGAGAAGGGGTATTCACCCTCTGGTTCACTACTCAAATGTCCAGGATGTGCAGGGATGGCCCAGGAGTAGGGAACCCAATTATTTGAGCCATCACACTGCTGCCTCCCAGAGGCCAGGACTGGGAATCACACTCAGAAACTCCAGTGTGTGTAACCAGCATCTTAACCAAAAGGTTAAATGCTGTCTTTCACACATGTTTTTTCACCAGTCATTTGAAAATGAAAGTTAACTCAGACCTGAAATCTAAGATTTTGGAGTCCTCAGGTATGTATAGGTAAGTTTATGCATGAGAGTTATTTAGGTTGCTCAAGAGTCTGTAATTTAGAGAACAGAAGTGGCCAAACATCTGTGACAGGGTGTCAACATTTAGGAGATGTGCTGTGCTCTATTAAGAGAAGGAGAAAGACAAGTCAACAAATAACAGTAGCACCAAGGAATAATGCTATTCTAGAAGCTAAAGAGAAACAATTAAAAATTACTTACTTATTTGAAAAGCAGAGTGAGAGAGAGAGAGAGAGAGAGAGATCATCTCCCATCTGCTGGCTTACTCCTCAAATGGCCACATGGTCTGGGGCTGGGTCAGGCCAAACCCAGGAGCTGAAACTCCATCCAGGTTTTCCATGTGGATGGTAGGGACTCAATAACTTGGATCATCTTCTCTTTCTTTCCATATGTATTAGCAAGGAGCTGAATGGGAAATGTAGCACCCGAGACTCAAGATGGTGCTCATATGGGATGGCAGCATCACTGGCAACACATTAACCTGCAGTATCACGATACCAACTAGGTAAAATAATTCAAAATGCTAGAGAACTAGAAAATATCAAAAAATGTCAAATAAAATACTAGTGATGACTTTATGGTGCAGTGGGGTAAGCTACCACTTGGGATGCCTACAACACATATCAGAATGCCTGGGACTGAACCCTGCTTCTGCTTCTGACCCAGCTTCGTTCTAATGTGCATGGGTGGCACCAAATAGTGGCCCAAGTACTTAGGTCTCTAACACCCATGTGGGAGATTTGGATGGAATTCCTGGTTCCTTGCTTCATCCTTACCCAACCCCACCTATTGTGGGCATCCCCACCCCAGGTTGCATTCACACTCTCTTTCTTGCTCTCTCCCTTTCCTTTCCTCTCCCTGTCCCTCTCTGCTTCCTTCCCTCCCTCTCTTTATCTCCCTCCCTGTCACTCTGCTTTTCAAATACATAAGATTTTTTTAAAGTTAATAGGCCATTGGATTCATGGTATAAAAAATCATCTGACTACTTATTTTGTATTTTATTCTTAATGAAATATGAATATTTTTGTTTTCTTAACCACTTTTTTTAAGTAAATTTTTTTTGACAGGCAGAGTGGACAGTGAGAGAGAGAGACAGAGAGAAAGGTCTTCCTTTTTCCGTTGGTTCACCCCACAATGGTTGCCGCAGCTGGCGTGCTGTGGCCGGTGCACTATGCTGATCTGAAGCCAGGAGCCAGGTGCCTCTCCTGGTCTCCCAAGCAGGTGCAGGGCCCAACATCCTCCACTAAACCCGGGCCACAGCAGATAGCTGGACTGGAAGAGGAGCAACCAGGACAGAATCCAGCACCCTGACCGGGACTAGAACCTGGGGTGCTGGCACCGCAGGTGGAGGATTAGCCTATTGAGCCATGGTGCCATCTGTTAACCACTTTTCTACAAGAGGGTAACAAGTTAAAACTGTTCTCAAAGAAATTTGATCTAATCACTTCAAATAGGATAGAATGAGATGAGAAGAAATTGCAAGACAGAATACAATTGCACAGATAAGAAATAATAATTAAAGTAGAGTGGGACAAAATGAGGAAGGAAATACAATCAATGTTTTGCAAAACATGCAAATATATATATTATTTATAGAAAAGTAGAAATAACAGCAAATATGAGAGGTTTCCAAAAAACTAGTGAAAAATTGAATTAAAACATCTTTATTTTGTGCAACGAATTTTGAAATCCATATAGGTAAACAGTCCTCAACAACTTCATGGAAAATGCATATTATGTAAAAATGATAGATAGAATTCAAAAATTTTAAAAAATCTATTTATTTACTTGAACAGCAATTATATTGGGGTTTGGAGGGAGAAGATACAGATATTCCATTTACTGTTTCACTTGTAAAATGGCCAGAGTAGCCAGGTCTGGTCAGGATGAAGCTGGGGACCAGAATCCCATCTGAGTCACACATGAGTGGCAGTGACTCTAGCAGTTGAAACCTGTTCCTGTACCTTCTCAGGTACACTCTCAGGAAGCTGGATTAGAAATGGAGCAGCTGGGACTCCAACTGTATTCTGATATGGAATGCCAACATCACATGCTTAATCTACTGCAATTAATGGTAAAACTTGTCTTCAAACAGTACTTTATATTTTGTGTGTCTGTGTGTGTGCAAACTGTTGAAATTTTTACTTAATATAGAGTCTCTTTTCTGTATATAAAGATAATTAAAATAAATCTTAATGAAGAATGGAATAGGAGAGGGAGTAGGAGTTAGAACAGCTTGAGATTGGCAGGGCAGGTATGGGGGGAAGAATTGCTATATTACAAAATTTGTACCTATGATGGGGCTGGTGCCGTGGCTCACCTGGTTAATCCTCTGCTTGAGGTGCAGGCATCCCATATAGGCACCGGGTTCTAGTCCCAGTTGCTCCTCTTCCAGTCCAGCTCTCTGCTGTGGCCTGGAAAGACAGTGGAGGATGGCCCAAGTGCTGGGGCACCTGCCCCCACATGGGAGACCAGGAGGAGGCACCTGGCTCCTGGCTTGGGATTGGCATAGCTCTGGCTGTAGTGGCCATTTGGGAGGTGAACCAATGGAAGGAAGACCTTCCTTTCTGTCTGACTCACTGTCTGGCTCTATCTGTCAAATAAAAAACAAAAAAAAAAGCCACAAAATTTACACTGATGAAATTCATATTTATTAAATAAAATCTTTCTAAATATTCTGTACTAATAAGAATGATTATAATAAACTATTAAACTTAATAAATGGCATAAAAATTCTTGAACATTTAAGAGCCCTGTTACAATCCAAGTGCATAGTTACCTGCTAAACAGAAATGCTAATGCAGGTGCCAGAAGTGCTGGTATCAGGGATGCCTTGGTAAATTATTAGAGAATTGGGCATGTCACTCAAGGGATTTTTATGCAGAAGCCAGGCAGCAGTGTTTTAGCATTGAAGAGAAAGTGTTATTTTTGAAAATTTTTGTATTAGTTTGAAAATTATGTATTAACTTCCAACTGAAAGATCAGTACTTAAGTCAAGGTGGAGTTAGTAATTTTTTAGGTATTTATTTTACTTATTTCTTTTTTTTTTTTAACAGGCAGAGTGGACAGTGAGAGAGAGACAGAGAGAAAGGTCTTCCTTTGCCGTTGGTTCACCCTCCAATGGCCGCCGCGGTCGGCGCACTGCGGCCAGCGCACCGCGCTCGTCCGATGGCAGGAGCCAGGAGCCAGGTGCTTTTCCTGGTCTCCCCATGGGGTGCAGGGCCCAAGCACCTAGGCCATCCTCCACTGCACTCCCGGGCCACAGCAGAGAGCTGGCCTGGAAGAGGGGCAACCGGGACAGAATCCGGTGCCCCGACTGGGACTAGAACCCGGTGTGCCGGCGCCGCAAGGCGGAGGATTAGCCTGTTGAGCCACAGCGCCGGCCTATTTTACTTATTTCAAAGACAGTTACAGAGAAGGAGAGAGAGGTCGGTTGGTCTTCCATTCTGCTGGTCCACTCCTGAAATGACTGCAACAGCCAAAGCTGAGTTCATCTAAAGTCCGGAGCCAGTACCTTCTTCCAGGTATCTCACACAGGTGCAGGGGCCCAAGGAGTTGGGCCATCTTCTGCTGCTTTCCCAGGCCATAGCAAAGAGCTGGATCAGAAGAAGAGCAGCCAGGACTGGAACTGGTGCCCATATGGAATGCCAGCACTGCAGGCTGGGGTTTTGACCCATTACGACACAGCACCAGCTCTAGAGCTAGTCATTTAAACAGGCATGTAGTGAAATCAGTAATGGCAATGTCTTCATTTCTAAACACAGAAATTATTTTAAATGGCTTTAGACATGTATTTATCTAAATACTGTGGGTGAGACCCCAGTTGTAATGAGTTATAATGACCACAGGCCAGCACTGCCTGAGGCAGCATGGAGACTGCAGAAGAAGAATGCAAAATATCTGGACCAGTCAGCACTGACAAAATTGTTTGTGCAGCTGATGCAGGACTCACAGTCTTTAAATGACAGGCACATGTTTCACAACCAGACAGAGAAGAAAACTACCTGAGAAGAAGCAGAGAGATAAGAACAGGCACAAAACCTTGAGATTCTATGGTACAGCCCCCTTTGCCCACCATGGTTACCTCCCCTTATCACACAGATGGAGCCTGAAGCATGATACTACCTACACCCTCATCCCCAATAAAGAAAAACATTAAGGGACTGGCACTGTGGTTTATAAGGCTAAGTCTCCACCTGTGGCACCAGCATTCCTTGTCACTCTCTCTGTGACTCTACCTCTCAAATAAATGAATAAAATCTTTTAAAAAAGAAAAAGTCAGAGGGGCCCATGGAGAAGTGGTACATCCTGGATGATTCCTTGGAGAAGAGGACAGAGCGAGTGCAGAGTTCACCCAGTAGTGCCTGGGGACAGTATTTCTACTACTACACTTTAATGGGGACAGCAACCACCTCACCCCTCTCCCTCCCCACCCCCCACATCACACACTGCAGATGCTTACTTGGTGAATCCTTCCAGACACCAAGGATTGGGCCAGGAGCTAAACACAGCAGCTTCTGTAGAGCTGCAGCTGGGGGAACAAGTCCCACTCACAGATGGGGACAGGCCACACTCCACCAAATACTTGTCAGGTCAGAAGCCTCTGACCAGCTGAGAGCTTTCTTCCCAACCTCACTGCTTGGGAGGGACACACTGAGGAGTTGACTTAGTGGCAAATCTAGGAGTTTGACTTGAGATAGTGGACAGTCCATTGTGATTCCCAAGTCTAAAGTGGTCATGGGCAATGTTAATAGAGGTGTCACAGACTGAGGAATGTGACAGACATGCTCTGCTGCAGACCTGTGACATAGGAGCAGGGACTACAGGCTTGGAAAATGAGTCCCTGAGGTTTCCAGCCTTTCCTCTGTTCTCAGTGACCACTCCCCAGGCCACCTCTTCTCTGTGGCCACAGACAGTTTGAAAGCAGTATCCTGGGGCAGGGACATTTAGCCATTACTGAAGGCCACTGCAAGGGCAGGGAAGGAAGGGTGAAAAGAAGATCACTGAGTATTTAGTCCAGAGGGAGCATTCCTCTTAAAACATTATAGACCTGTCTGTCACAAGCAGCCTTGCAATGTAGTCACTGCCTTGGCCATGATGACCATTTGTCTGTTAATGCCTTACTTCAAAATATACTCCCAACCATTGCTATTGGACAAGAGATAGTTGGCGAGAAAATTCTTCCCAGACTTTTTTTTAAGATTTGTTTATTTGAAAGGCAGAGTGACAGAGAACACAGAGAGATCTTACATTTACTGGTTCATTCCCCAAATGTCTGCAAAGCCAGGGATGGGCCAGGTTGAAGGTGGAAACTCCATGCTGGTCTCCCACATGAGTGGCAGGAACCCACATGCTTGGGCCATCACCTATTGCCTCCCTGGTGCATTAAGAGGAAGCTCAATCATAAGCAGAAGTGGGAATTGATTGCAGGTACTCTAATATGGGCTGTGGCCATCCCAAGTGACAGCTTAATCCACTCACTGCACCACAACACATTTTACCCTTGTTTTATCAATTAATTTATTCATGTACTTAAATATTTATTTATTTATTTGAAAGACAGAGATCTTCCATCCACTTCCATGATTATGCCTGGGTCAGGATGAGGTTGAAAGTAGAGAACTCAGTCTAGTTCCCCTCATGGGTGGGATCCAACTACATGAGCCATCACATTTGCTTCTCAGGATGCACACTGGCAGGACACATTGGCAGGAAGTTGGAATTGGAAGTGCTGAGTGGTTGAACCCAGGCAATTTAGTTCGGGTTGCAAGTGTCCTGAGGTATCTTAAGCACTATTCCAAACACCCACCCCCACCTTAGTTTTAAAGAAAGAGAAGAAAACCCATTTCTCTTTTTGCTTGCTATAAATAGTAGATAATATCAATTGCTTGCTCCAAGCCATCATTCCTGTTGCCACAAAGAGAACCAACTTTCAGATAATGCTAGTGCTGTGTGTCACAGGGCAGAGGTGAAAAGAACCCATGTTCTCAATAACATCACTCAGCTATGGAATTCATCAACCCCAGGACCACTCTGTGTCTGAATTTTCTCATTCTTCAACCCAGTTTGAGTTGGGCTTTTAGTGACTTGAAGTCAAAACCATCTTTAGCAAAACACCATGTATTATCTGCAAAGTGTTTGTGGAAGGATTTTGAACTAAACTACCCATGGGAAGCTAATAAGCCACTAAAGAGTTGGATTCACAATTTTGTTTTACTACAAGGTGTCCAACCTAAGGATACAAGACCACTGGGATTTCTTCTATTTGATTAGTCTTATATTTGGTGAATGTAGTATAGTGCATAAAAAGGGGCAGAAGAAACACAGCTTTACCACTTGGCTGTGTGGTCCTGAGAAAGATATTCAGGTTCCTGGGGCCTCATTTTTTCACCTGTCCATGGAGCTAATCACAGTGCTTGTCTTAGAAGGTTCTGGTCAACATAGTGTTTATTTGAGTTTATTTCAGCTATGAATAGCAAGCAAAAATAAATTTTTTAAAGTGTAACTTAGGGGCTGACATTGTAGTGTAGTGGGTTAAACCACATTTCTAAGATTTTGGCATCCCATAATGGTGCCAGTTCCATTACTGGCTGCTCTAGTTCTGAGCTAGCTCCCTGCTAATACAACTGGGAAGGCAGTGGAGGATGGCCCAAGTGCTTGGGCCCCTGCACTCACATGGGAACCCAGATGAAGCTCCTAGCTCATGGCTTTAGCCTGGTCAGGCCTGGCAGTTGTAGCTATTTGAGCAGTGAACCAGAAGATGCTCTTCCTCTGTCTGTATTACTGTCCTTCTCTCTTTGAAATGCTGCCTTTCAAATAAATAATAAGTCATTTTTAAACAAAGTTTCCCTCATGGTACAAACTGGGTCCCACAGCTCCAGTCACCCACTCTCCATCCCACCCAGGAGGACAACAGCAAATAATAAATGCATGTTCCTGGGCCGGCGCTGTGGTGTAGATGGTAAAGCCACTGCCTGCAGTGCTGGCATCTTATATGGGTGCTGGTTCAAGACATGGCAGCTCCACTTCCAATCCCGCTCTCTGCCATGGCCTGGAAAAGCAGTAGAAGATTGCCCAAGTCCTTGGGCCCAGAAGAAGCTCTTGGCTCCTGGCTTTGGTGCAGCCAATTGGGGAGTGAACCAGAAAATGGAAGACTTCTCTCTCTCTTTCTCTGCCTCTCCTTCTCTCTATGTGTATCTCCTTCAAATTAAATAAATAAATCTTTTAAAAAAAGGAAGAAGTGCATGTTCCTTCTCTTTAAGAACACTTCCTTGAGTTCAACATTTGGCCTAGCAGTTAAGATGTTTTGTCCCATATCAGAGTGCTCAGCTTTGAGTCTTGGCTCCAACACCCAATTTCAGCTTCTGCCTAATGTTCACACAGGAAGGCAGCAGGGATGTACCAAGTAATTGGGTTCCTGCCACCCTCCTGGGAGACCACCTGGTAGATTGGGTTCCTGGCTCCTGACTTAGGCCCAGCCCAGTCCTGACCACTGCAGAAATTTGAAGAGTGAATCAACAGATGAGAGATTTCTCTGTGTCGACTTCTCTCCCTTTCTCTGCCTCTCAAATAAATAAGTACTTTAAAAGAACATTTCCTGGAACTCAGACACTGTGACAACAGGTGTGCTCAACTGAGAAATCAAGGAATCTGTTATTGAAAAGGGGAAGGAAGGATCTGGCTTCTGCTTCCCCTGCAGAGGATGATCGCTATGATGTGGAACAGAGGCAGTAGCCACACAGAGCAGGTGTTCTCATTAAAATTTCTGCAGAGCAGGTCTTCTCCCCACAACCCAGATGCCAAACCCAATCTTACTTCTGTCAAAATCTCATTCTGTCTTTTAGTCCCATCAAAGGTGCATTTACACTGTTTTTGAGCTAACACACTGCATAGACACATAGAATCTGATAATTTCAGTGTGGAGTAAAGGACATGGTTTCCAAGTCACTGCAGACTGGCTCATATGATGTACTCAGTGAACCTTTGCAATTACTATCCTTGTGGTTAAACAACTAGATTATCATGGACACAAGGAATAGAGCTTAAATTCCTCCTTGACCACTTATCGGCTGTCTGACCTTGGGCAATTCCTTAAACCTCTCTGTGTAGCAGCCTGTTTCCTTGTGTTTCAGAGCTACATTTAACTCTTACCTCATGCATTGCTTTATAAACTAAACATTCCTTTATAAACTTGACTTTTCTGTCACAAGCCTATAAGATCACAGCACTCTTATAAGTTATCATCTGGAATGTGACCTCTAAATGTCACTACATGAGAAAATGTTTTTCATCCTTGTTCTTTTGTCTAGTGATTAAAAGAACATGTCTTGACAAGTAGTTGAGGTTCCAATACACCAAAAGGGTGCTCAGACAAAAGAACAAAAAGCCAAGAAAATCTTTAAAACAGCTTAGGCTACATGTACTCATTTTCCTTAGAGAGAGAAGGCAGCTAATGTTTTGATCATATGGCTTAGAAATCTATACATAGCTTTTTTTTTTGGACAGACAGAGTGGACAGTGAGAGAGAGAGACAGAGAGAAAGGTCTTCCTTTGCCGTTGGTTCACCCTCCAATGGCCGCCGCGGCCAGCGCGCTGTGGCTGGCGCACCGCGCTAATCCGATGGCAGGAGCCAGGTGCCAGGTGCTTTTCCTGGTCTCCCCATGTGGTGCAGGGCCCAAGTACCTGGGCCATCCTCCACTGCACTCCGGGGCCACAGCAGAGAGCTGGCCTGGAAGAGGGGCAACTGGGATAGAATCCGGTGCCCCAACCGGGACTAGAACCTGGTGTGCCGGTGCTGCAAGGTGGAGGATTAGCCTGTTGAGCCATGGCGCTGGCCTACATAGCTTTTCATAAAAGGCCAGATCCATGAAATATGGTAGACATAATTTAGTATTGTTGTTTATTCATAGTCACACGTTAATTCAAGATAAACCTAAATAAAGATTTGACTGGATGAGTTTGCAGTCAAGTCATTGATTTTTTACCATGAAAAGTTTAAATATAGATGTTTCCAATAAAAATATTGTCTGAGTTTGCTAGAATGAGAAAGGAGGGAAGAGAGAGAGAGGGGAAGAAGAAAAATGGTGTCTGCATTTGTAGGAAGCTTGGGAATCACAGCTTCTTTAGCAAAGGAGTGAGAGCCCAGTGCTTGGTGCTGCATATGAAGCATGTTTCTCTCTCCAATCTCCTCAGTCCAAACCATGGGACAGGAATCTGAATCCAATTAGAAAATATCTGATTGTTTTCTAGAGAGCTTTTAGTCTGCCATTATCAGAATTGTTCATCACTCCTTTCCATGACAAATGGCTCTTTCAGGTGAAGACTGTAATCAACAATGTGGTGCCATCTCTTCCTTTGGGAGATGCAATTTTCCCTACAATGTGCCTTGCAGGAAGTTATTCAGTCATTAATCAAAGTCCAAGAATCTAAAAATATTAACATAGTATTCACAAAAAAGTGTGGCCTATGTTCAAAAGTCACTTGTCTTAGCTCTTACATTCTGTTCCTCATCTGTTATTATGGCCCTGGTAAAGGGAGTCTCATTATAACATGTAAGCAAGAACCATATGAGAAAATTGAAATTTCACTAACAGCCCAAAGATAACAGAACTTCTAAATTGAGAGTCTATAACACACAAGGGTTTCAGGGCCCAAGATGTTTGCAAAAAATAAAAGGTCTGGGGAAACTACTAAGAAAGCACTACACTACTATAACTCGTAAGAGTTTGGTAAACTAGTGGGATATAAAATCAACACACAAAAAACAACTGCTTTTTTATACACAGACAATGCCATGGCTGAGAAAGAACTTCTAAGATCAATCCCATTCACAATAGCTACAAAAAAATAAATATCTTGGAATAAATTTAACCAAGGAGGTCAAAGATCTCTACAATGAGAATTACAAAACTCTAATGAAAGAAATAGAAGAAGACATAAAAAAATGGAAAATACTTCTATGTTCATGAATCGGGAGGATCAACATCATCAAAATTTCCATTCTTATGAAAATAATTTACAGATTCAATGAAATACCAATCAAAATATCAAACACATTCTTCTCAGATCTAGAAAAAATGATGTGAAATTTATTTGGAAACATAAGAGGCCTAGGATAGCTAGGGCAATCTTATATGACAAAAATAATGTCAGAGGCATAACAATATCAGATTTCAAGACATGCAAGGCAGTTATAATCAAGGCAGCCTAATATTGGTGCAAAAACAGATGGATAGACTAATGGAACAGAATAGAAACACCAGAAATCAATCCAACCATCTACAATCAACTTATATTTGATCAAGGAACTAAAACAATTCCCTGGAGCAAGGAGAGTCTCTTCAACAAACGGTGCTGGAAAACTGGATTTCCACATGCAGAAATATGAAGCAAGACCCCTACCTTACACCTTACACAAAAATCCATTCAAAATGGAATAAAGATCTAAATCTATAACCAATATCATTGAATTATTAGAGAGTATTGGGGAAACCCTGCAAGACATTGGCCTAGGCACAAAGTTTCTGGAAAAGACCCCAGACACACAGGCAATAAAAACCAAGATTAACAAGTAGGATTATATCAAATTGAGAAGCATTTGTACAACAAAAGAAACAGTCAGAAAAGTAAGGAGGCAACCAACAGAATGTGAGAAATTATTTGCAAACCATGCAACTGATAGAGGATTAATAACCAGAATATATAAAGCAATCAAAAACCTCAAAAATAGCAAAGCAAACAACCCAGTCAAAAAATGGGCAAAGGACTTAAATAGACATTTCTCAAAAAAGGAAATCCTAATGGCCTAAAAACACATGAAAAAATGCTCAGGATAACAAGCATTCAGGGAGAAGCAAATCAAAACCACAATGAGGTTTCACCTCATTCCAGTTAGAATGGCTTTCATACAGAAATCAACAAACAACAAATGCTGGTGAGGATGTGGGGAAAAATGTACCCTAATCCACTGTTGGTGGAAATATAAATGGGTAAAGCCACTATGGAAGACTGTATGGAGATACCTCAGAAATCTGAAGATAGCCCTACCACATGACCCAGTCATCCCACTCCTTGGTATTTACCCAAAGGAAATGATGTCAGCAAATAAAAGAGACATCTGCACCTGTATGTTTATTGCAGCTCAATTCACAACAGCCAAGACATGGAGTCAACCTAAATGCCCATCAATGGAAGACTGGATAAAGAAACTATGGAATATTTACTCTATGGAAAGCTACACAGCAGTTAAAAAATAACAAATTCTGGACATTTATAGCTAAATGGATGAATCTGGAAAATTTCATACTTAGTGAAATAACTAAGTCTCAAAGGCACAAATACCATATATTCTCCCTGATCCGTGACAATAGAGCACACGAAAGGGAAACTGTAGAACTGAAAAAGACACTATGAGAAGCAATTACTTGAACAGCTCTTGTCTTGACTGTTGAGGAACATTTTATTATTTCACTTTATCTATTTTTATCATTTTTTCTTTTCTATTAATATCATTGGCTGAACTCCTTACTTAACATAGAATTAAGCATAGATGTATTAAGTCAATTGAAAATAGGTCCAGGTTAAAAATAAAAGTGGGAATGAGAGAGGGAGGAGCTGTACAGAGTAGCACACATTCCCAAAGACCTACCCCTAAGGGTGAAGCTAAAAATTTGCCATGGGACTCCAAATTCCATTTGGTTGGGTGGCACTAATCCCATCTTATGTGATAAAGTGATCATATTAATTATGGAATTGATCATATACATAGGACCATCAGTCAAAGGAATCACATAAATAAGACCAAGTGCCTGGTAATAACAATAGATAGAATTACAAAGAAGAGAAAGTTCCGACATGGGAAGCAGTCCACACAGTAGACTCATAGAATGACAAACACCCTAAACAGCAATCTGACCTCAAAATTAGCCCCTAAGTCCTGACTGAAAGCACCATAAGAGCATTTCAGGCATGGAAAGTCAAGACATAGTGGCAAAAATGGTTCTGCATGAAGGATCTCTGTGGATGAGATCCTGGTGGAAAGATGAGGCCATCAAAGAAGGATGTACTTTTCTCTGAAGAGAGGAGAGAACTTCCACTTTAAATATGGTCCTGTCTAAAAACCAATTTAGTTTGTGAACATCTTCCATAGCCTTGGAAGCTCATATTAAGAGCCTCATGCAATCACTGACAGCATAAATAAGAGTGTCAGTTGTTAAATCAACAATAGGTGTCACTCTACACTTGCTCCCCATGCAGGACCTCTGACCTTAATGAGTTGTACTATGAGAATTAATGGTGAAATTTATCTTCAAACTCTACTTTATACTTTTTGTGTCTGTGTGGGTGCAAATAGTTGAAATCTCTCCTTAGTAAAGAGTTGATCTTCTGTATATAAACTCAATTAAAAATGAATCTTAATGGAAAATGGAATGGGAGAAGGAGTGGAAGGTGGGATGGAAGGTGGGATGGGAATGTGGGTGGGAGGGTGGGAATGGGGGAGAAGAAACACTATATCCTTAAAATCTGAACAATATTTATATATATATATATACACACACATATATACCTATATCTAGGATTAATGCTTGCATTATTTGTACTCAGTCCAATACAACTTCAGTATACAATTTTGGAATATGAGGGAATGTTGATAAATTAGTATCAAGAACATACCTCCTAAACCACAAAGACCTGACTGCAATCATGATCATGTTTTTTTTTCTTTGCTGGATTTGCATTCTGGAAATTTACACCAATGTTTTGGTTTCATGTGAATCATAAAGGTAATTTTTAATAAAATGTTACATAATTTTCTGAAGAATATGAGTATTTATTTTAACTGGAGTACATAATGGAAAACAGAACACAATACAATATAGGAAATCTTTCCATGTTGAGCTAATGAGTAAGAAAAGCAAAACAAGCCTGAAGACTGGAGCTGGCCTCACCTCAGTAAAAGGCCTAGACTTACGCTGTTAAAGAAATGTATGAGGAGGATGGTCCAACTGCTTGGGCCCTGCACCTGCATGGGAGACCAGGAGGAAGCACCTGGCTTCTGGCTTCAGATTGGTGCAGCACGCCGGCTGTAGCAGCCATTTGGGGGGGTGAGCCAATGGAAGGAAGACCTTTCTCTCTGTCTCTCTCTCTCACTGTCTAACTCTGCCTGTCAAAAAAAAATAAATGTATGAGTATGTCATGTGTGAGTATGTCACACACTCCACCAAAGGCAACACTTCTCAGTCACTTTGTTAAATCAAGACAAAAAAGGGCATTGTGTAAATATATCTCAAAAATGGTGTAGTTCCCTCTCTCTCTTTCTATTTCTATGTAACTCTTTGATCCAGTTCCCTGTTAATGGCAAGGGATAAGTAGTGGAAGATGGCTCAAGTTCTTGGGCCCTGCCACCCATCTGAGAGACCCAGAAGAACCTCCTGGCTCCAGTTTCTTGGCTTTAGCTTGGCATAACTGGCCATTGAGGCCATCTGGGGAGTGAAACATTAAATGGCAGCTCTCTCTCTCCCCCACTTCCTCTCTCTTCCTTTCTCTGTCTGCAGTTGATTTTCAAGTAAACAAATAAATGGGAAAGGGACACATGAAAATGCCCATTAAGTCCCTCTTGTTACTACCATAACTGACTGGTCCTCCATATAAATTAGCTTTAGCTCTACTGCATTCTCTCTGCATTCTTACTTGAACTATTAGGATTACCAAGGGCAGAATAAACTTTCTCAAAATAGCCAATACTGAGAAGCATCTTGCTTCCTTGAGCAATAATCATTACATGTGAAATGGGCAAATCCATTAACAAGCTCTTTTGAGCAGTCTCTGAGTGATACACTACACAATCATTTATGGTCTGCAGTCATATTTATTACTTAAAATATTTACTCTTCTTTAGACAACAGCTGTCATCCTCATGGCCTTTGGGAAAAGTGGCATCATAAATTTTTTTTCCAATTTTTGGCATCACAGCACAATAAAAAATAATGATCATGACAGACATTAAGACTATTTGAGGGTGAAGAGTAAAATTCACAGAAGGAAACAAAATTGGATACATATAGCAGCTGCCTCAGAACTCAGCCAACAAGTTTATCAGATGCCCTTCCCAAGCCCTGGACCCAAAAGCTGAGTCAAAGCTGGTACTTCTCTGATTTACAGTTTGTGGTATTGTATGCGCTTGGGAGAAAGGAGAGACCGGGGCCCTCCAGCAGATCACAGCTCCTTCATGCATGAATCCTATACTCCAAGTCCAGATTCTCCCTGATCACCCTCCTGTCCTCACTGCACAACCTGAAAATAGTTGGGAGTGCAGCCACTCCGAAGAGAAGGTTCTGGTACTGAGCCAAAGTCGCTGTGTGCAAGGACAAGGCATGTCACCCATAATCCAGGGCCAGCCCAGCCCTCACCTCTGGAGTCCATAGATTCAAGAACTCACCATGGGGAAGTCTGAGTCACTCGACAATCAGTTTAATCAGGATCCAGCCATTCCACCTCTCCCTTCTCAGACACCTGGCCCTAAGCACTCCACCTTTCCTGCTTCTCAAGTGTCTGCCTTCCTCTTTGCAGGGGGAGAAAGATGCGCCACGACATGGACGCTTTGCCCAGGGCAGCCTGGAAGGCACTGTGACGTGACGATCTCGCGAGATTATGTGGTTTCCCCTCCCCCGAGGTGTGCCTGGTTGGACAGTTTGCAAAGGTGGGGAGTGGGCATGGATGAGGTCATAAAGTCGTAGCCAATCAGTATGCTCCCTGGCATAGTGGGCGTGGGGAACTGTTGCCAGGTGAGGGGGAGTGAGGAGCTGCGCCCTGGTTCTGAAGCTGCCTCCTCTGCTGCTGGACTCCCCAGAGGTGGACGCCATCGCCTGCGTGTTCCTGGCACAGCTCTTGTGATATAAAACCCCATTTAGGTGAGATACAATTTCCTGACCTACTGGTATTTTATTGACTTCTGCTCCATGTTCTGGAGTTATTTCTGTGTTGTGTCGTTTGAGTGTGTGCCTGTGTGTTTAATATGCATTTGAATAATGTTTAAACATATTACATAATTTAAACTTCTCTTGTAGATATGTATTTGCTAGTTTGCCTTTTGTCCTTTAATATTGTCTGTTTGTTTCTTGCTATGACTTATAATGATTGTCTACCTGGCAGCCTTGCTATTCACTTACTGGTTGTATTTGGCTTGGGGTTAGATGGGATTATCTCTCCATATAATGGTGTCATCCACATATATTGAGTTTCATTGCTTAAAAGTTGATATTTAAGTGCGTCCCTGGCTTCCTCAGGATTCAGAATCACCCAGCTTTTGCTTCCTCCCATCACATGTGCCTGACCAATGGTTTCTGGCCTCTGTTGGAGCTTTGCACTGAGGTGCATCCTGAATCTTGCGCAGGCTCCCAGGTCGATAACTGGACAGCTCTGATGACTCGAGTCATCTGCCTCGTGGATCCTGTGGGCACTGACATTCAATTCACCCATGCCTATTTCCTGTAATGGACAAACTTGATGCTAATGTGAGTTCCAAGGAGGGTTTCAGGTCTGTGGAGAAGGTTGTGCTGCTCATGTTTCTCTCAGCTGTTATACTCGTGGCCATCCTGGGCAACGCTGGTGATGGTGGCTGTGTGCAGACAGGCAGCACAGGAAAATAAAAACCGATTATTTCATTGTATCTCTTGCCTTTGCGGATCTGCTGGTTGTGGTGCTGGTGATGCCCTTTGGTGCCATTGAGCTGGTTCAAGACATCTGGATTTATGGGGAGATGTTCTGCCTGGTCTGCACATCTTTAGACGTCCTGCTTACAATGGCATCAATTTTTCACCTGTGCTGCATTTCTCTGGAGAGTTGGGTGAGGCAAGAGCAAGGCTGGCCCGAAGCACAGAGTGTCTCACGGAAGTTCGATGTCATCACTAACCTTATGATTCCTGGAAAGAGGCCATGTCCTACTCCCTAAAGCTGCCATGAATCTCCAGGGATGACTGATGTAGGCCAGTGCCTCTGAAATAACAATGTTCCCTTTGATTCTTAGTATTTCCCAGATGGCAGATTCTTGGATCAAAGCAAAATGCAGGACTCCTTTAATATTATACAATGTGTTTCACCAACTGCCATTTGCGATCCACTGTGCTTCTTGGTGCTTTGAGAATTCAATCCTGTTAATCAAAATTTATCACCTCATTAAAAATAATTTGCAAAGCATAAAAAAGTTGATATTTAAACTTTATGTTTCTTTTTTGTTGATTTCCCTGACCACTCCTCCAGTATAGTGTTGAAGAGGAATCGGGAGAGAAGCCAGTCATGTCCGGGTCTGTTTCCAGGAAGAAGGTTTTCACTGCCCTGTATTAATTAGTGCACTGTGGTCCATTTTATACTATCTTGATCACATGAAGGAATTCACTGTGTTTTCCTAATCTGCTATAAGTTGATTTATTTTCTGGTTGGATATTGAATTTTATTAAATGTTTCTTTAATATTTAATCTAAATGGTCATGTAATTTCCTCATATTTTTCACCTATCTCGATGATTTATAGAGTTTGTGTGAGAATGCTAAAAATCTTCACTTTTTAGTGTAGTTCACTTGTTATTGATCTGGTATGCTTTCCTATGTGATTGAATTCATGTAATCATATTTTGCTTAAAATATATGTACCCCAGTTTAGGAAAGACATGCTCTTTTATTTCATTTTCATTGCATATCCTCCTGGTCTCATTTGCACATTGGCTTCCCAAAACAGATCGAAAAACATTTTGTGTATGTCCACACTTGGAACAAGTCAGGAAAATTCAATGTTTTTTCTCTTAGAAGTGTATAATGTTCCATAAGTCTGGACCAGATTTTTGCTTGTGGAACATTTTTTTTTTTTTGGTTGGTTTGGGTTTTCAAATGTTGGTTCAACTTTTTAAATTACACAGGAATTTTCCTATTTCATCTTGTATTTGTGCTTTTGGAAACTGGATTTCAAAATGTAGCAGATTTTGAACTCAAGTCAATTTTTAAATAATTTTCTAGTTATATAAGATGAATAAATTTCATATATTTCATATGTACAGATTTAGGAGCAAAGTGCTAATTCCCACACTACCCTCCCTCCCATTCATGCTGCCATCTTCCCTCCTGCTTCCTGTCATATTCTTTCATTTAATTTTTACAGTGACACATTTTCAGTTTATTTTATATTCATAAACTTACCCTAACATTAAGTAAAGAATTCAACAGATAGTAAGAAAAAAAGCCAATTCCTCAACAGTAGAGATAAGGATTGTAGACAATAATCAGATATCAAAACATCAATTTCATTCATATATATTACATTTTTTGTTTTCTTAATTATCACAGATCAGGGAAAACATAAGATATTTGTATTTTAGAGACTGGCTTATTTCATTAAGTATAATGACTTCCAGTTGCACCATTTTATTGCAAAGGGCAGAATTTCATTATTTTTTATAGCTGAGTAGTAGTTCATGGTGTATATATAACACATTTTCTTTATCCAGTCAATAGTTGATGTACAATTAGGCTGATTCCATATCTTAGTTATTGCAAATTGAGCTGCAATAAACATGGAGGTACAGATAACTTTCACATGCTAATTTTATTTCATTTGGGTAAATTCCCAGAAATAGGATGGCTGGGTCATATAGTAGATCTATTTTCAGATTTCTGAGGAATCTCCATACTGTTTTCCACAACAGCTGTCCTAGTTTACATTCCAAGAAGAGTGTATTTTCCCCCACATCCCTACCAGCATTTATTGTTTCTTTGGTTGCTCTATGAAGCTGTTTGAATGGGGGTGAGGTAAAACCTCATTGTGGTTTTTATTTTCAGTTCTCTGATGGCTAGTGATCTTAATCATTTTTTCATGTGCCTGTTGGCTATTTGAAAAAAAAATCTGTTCAAGTTCTTTGAACCATTTCTTAACTGGATTGTTTGCTTTGTTCTTGTTGAGTTTATCAGTTACATAGTTTGAAAACATTTTCTCCCATTCTGTTAGTTGTCTCTTTAGAGTCAAATTTTTACTCATAAGAATTTAACAAAATCTTAATATCTTGGTGAGTTCTATAAGCTCTGTAAAGAATAGCACTGTTTTAATTTCTTTTTCTTTGCTTTTAAAGATTTATTTTACTTATTTGAAAGACAGAGTTACAGAAAGAGGTAGAGCTAGAGAATGAGAGAGGTCTTCCATCCACTGATTCACTCCCCCAATGACTGCAATGGCCAGAGCTGAGCTGATCCAAAGCAAGGGGCCAGGAGTGTTTTCTGGGTCTCCCATGTGGGAGAAGGGGCCCAAGCACTTGGCCCCTTTCCCAGGACATAGCAGAGTGCTATATCAGAAGCGGAGCAGCTGGGACTTGAACCAGCGCCCATGTGGGATGCTGGTGCTACAGGCCACAGCTTTAACTCACTGTGCCACAGCACCAGCCTCCATGTTTTAACCTCTTAAAATTGGTTATTGGCTATTAATTTCTTAATATTTTAAAAAAGTTTTTCCTTGCTTATATGTTTCTGTAGTATTTTTGTGAAACCAGCATTTTATTGATGTTTGCTATTACCTTTTTCCTGACTTTATTTAAATATTCTTTAAATATTTTTTTTAATTCTTAAGAAGGAAGCTGGGATGATTTGTGTGTCCTAATACATTCACTTAAGGATGCAGATTTTCTCTCAGCATTGATTTTTCTGCAATCCCTTAATTTTCTCACATTTCTCACATTTCCCTGTATGTTCAGGTCCTATCTGCCCCAGTATCGCCATCCCCATTCTGCATCCAGCAATATTGGGCTCCATGTGTCTCCATTCCTATGTCTGAAACCCATGTATTTTCTCCAGTGTCTATCTCTTATTTAAATGTGACCCCTATTCACCCTTGGTATGTTGTCATTTATAAAATCTCTTTCATGTCAGCTTTCAACATTTAGTAGTTCTTGTGCCTGCAGCATATGCCAACTGCATGAGTCTCCATTCCCTGCATCTCCAGCACATCTTTCCTTGAGTATCTCCCTGTACCATGCAAATCAACATGTCCTCCAGCCCCTCTTACATGATGCCAAGATCTTCCCTCAATTGTCTGCTTTCATTCTCCAGAGCAATCTTTCTACTACCCTGGAGTAACTTCATTGCCTGTGCTTCCAGCTCATTGTAACCTTTATGCACCTGTCTGCTCTTTGCTTGAATCCCTGTCATACTTAGGTTTCTAGAATGCCTCTGACTGCAGCCAGGTTTTTCCTCTATGTCCCCATACCTGATACCCATAACTTAAGCATCCCATGTGTCTGTATCTCCTGTCTTTCTCCCAGGGTCTCTACCCACTTTGACTATTTGGTTTTCTGGTTAACTACTGAAGAAGAAATTGATTCTATATGAGTTTTAGCCATTGTGAATAAAGTTGCTATATATATATTTCACATCAGTTTTTATTTTTGTTAAAGATTTATTTTATTTATTTGAAAGACAGAGTTATGGAGAGACATAGAGGTAAAGAAAGAGAAAGAGGTATTCCACCCTCTGGTTCACTCCCCAGATGGCTGCAAAGGGTGGAGCTGAGTCGATCCAAAGTCAAGAGCTGTGGTGGAATGAGAAGGCCATGCCAAGGTGGCCACTGGCAAGCGAGCGTCAGTTACTCAGGAATGGCTTTGAAACCCACCTGGCAATGGAGCCTGCCAGGCAACAGGCTATGATTGGATGGATTGGAAACTGCCTGGCAACAGGCTATGATTGGATGGATTGGAAACTGCCTGGGAACAGGCTGTGATTGGATGGCTTTGGAAACTGCCTGACCAAAGGCTGTGATTGGTTGGGGCATAGACCACCCCTTGACCAGATTGGCTGGTCTTGGCTATATAAGATGTTGTACCAACTGTAATAAACGAGTATGCGGGCTGCTCGCCTCAAGCCTGCTTTCACCCGACTCCCGGGGTCTGTGTGTTGACTCCGCGCCTCTTGCCCCCACCACGCTGCTCCTCTCAGAAATGAATCCACTGCAACATTGTTGAGAAATCAACTGCAACAAGGATCCAGAAAATTTTTCTGGGTCTCTCACATAGGTGCAGAGGCCTAAGGACTTGGGCCATCTACTGCTTTCCCAGGCCATAGCAGAGAGCCGGATCAAAGAGGAGCAGCTGGGACTAGAACTGGCATCCATATGGGATGCTGGTACTTCAGGCCAGGGCTTTAACCTACTGTGTTGGTGCACTGGCCCCTCACATCAGTTTTTATCTACTCATTTTAAATATATTGGAACCTGTATGCTGTATGATATGGTGATACTGTGTTTGGATTTCTAATATCACATCAAGATGTCTGATAAAATGGCTGTCCCACTATGCATTCTCACCAGTAATGAATGAGATATACTGATATTCTGTATTCTTGCAAAAATATTGTTGTTGTGTTGAATTTTTAAATAAAACCATCATAATACATGATGTGTCCATCTTATTGCTGTTCAAATATGCTTGTCCTTAATGTACAATGCATTTAACTTTCTAATAATTCTCTTAATATTCAGAATGCTTTTTTATGAAAATGACTCCCCCCATAATTTCCCTCCCACTCATACCCCTCCCATCTTCCACTCCCTCTCCCATTCTATTCACATCAAGATTCATTTTCAATTATCTTTATATACAGAAGATCGATTCAGTATATACTAAGTAAAGAGTTCATCAGTTTGCATCCACACAGAAACACAAGGTGTAAAAATACTGTTTCAGTACTAGTTATAGCATTACTTCACATTGGACAACACATTAAGGACAGAGATCCCACATGAGGAGTAAGTACACAGTGACTCCTGTTGTTGATTTAACAATTTGACACTCTTGTTTATGGTGTCAGTAATCTCCCTAGGCTCTAGTCATGAGTTGCCGAGGCTATGGAAGCCTTTTGAGTTTGCTGACTTCGATCTTATTCTGACAGGGTCATAGATAAAGTGGAAGTTCTCTCCTCCCTTCAGAGAAAGGTACCTCCTTCTTTGATGGCCCCGTTCTTTCCACTGGGATCTCACTCGCAGAGATCTTTCATTTAGGACTTCTTTTTTTTTCCAGAGTGTCTTGGCTTTCCATGCCTAAAATACTCTCATGTGCTCTTGAGCCAGATCCAAATGCCTTAAGGGCTGATTCTGAGGCCAGAGTGTTATTTAGGACATCTGCCATTCTATGAGTCCACTGTGTATCTCACTTCCCATGATGGATTGTTTTCTCCCTTTTTGGTTCTATCAGTTAGTATTAGCAGATGCTAGTCTTGTTTGTGTGATTCCTTTGACTCTAGGACCTATCAGTGTGACCAATTGTGAAGTGAAATTGATCACTTGGACTAGTAAGATGGCTTTGGTACATGCCACCTTGATGGGATTGTATTGGAATCCCCTGGCATGATTCTAATTCCATCATTTGGGGCAAGTCCGATTGAGCATGTCCCAAATTGTACATAACCTCCCTCTCTTATTCCCACTCTTATATTTAACAGGGATCACTTTTCAATTAAAGTGTAAACATATAAGAATAATTGTGTGTTAGTTACAGAGTTCAACCAATAGTACTAGAACGAAACAAAGAAAAAAATGCTAAAATGGGTAAAGATTTACATTGTACATCAACAGTCAGCACAAGAGCTGATCAAGTCACTGTTTCTCATAGCATCCATTTCACTTCAACAGGTTTCCCCTTTGGTGCTCAGTTAGTTGTCACCAATCAGGAAGAATATATGATATTTGGCCCTTTGGGAATGGCTTAATTCGCTCAGCATAATGTTTTCCAGATTCCTATATTGTTTTTGACTGCTGTATAGTGTTCTATAGAGTGCATGTCCCATAATTTCTTTATCCAGTCTACTTTTGATGAGCATTTGGGTTGGTTCCAGGTCTTAGCTATTGTGAATTGAGCTACAATAAACATTAAGGTGCAGACAGCTTTTTTGTTTGCCAATTTAATTTCCTTTGGGTAAATTCCAAGGAGTGGGATGGCTGGGTTGAACGGTAGGGTTATATTCAGGTTTCTGAGGAATCTCCAGACTGACTTCCATAGTGGTTTAACCAGTTTGCATTCCCGCCAACAGTGGGTTAGTGTCCCTTTTTCCCCACATCCTCTTCAGCATCTATTGTTGGTAGATTTCTGAATGTGAGCCATTCTGACCGGGCTGAGGTGAAACATCATTGTGGTTTAGATTTGCATTTCCCTGATTGCTAGTGATCTTGCACATTTTTTCATGTGTCTGTTGGCCATTTGGATTTCCTCTTTTGAAAAATGTCTATTGAGGTCCTTGGCCCATCTCTTAAGTGGGTTGTTTTTTTTGTTATTGTAGAGTTTCTTGATTTCTTTGTAGACTCTGGTTATCAACCCTTTATCTGTTGCATAGTTTCAAAATATTTTTTCCCATTCTGTTGGTTGTATTTCACTCTCCTGTTTCTTTTGCCGTCAGAATGCTTTATGTTCTTATTTTAATATATTATTTAATATATTATTTTTAATAATAATCTTTTATTTCTTTTCTTAAACATATATATGTTTAAGGTGTCTTGTATTCTATCAGTATTTATATTGGGGAATTTCCTTCTTTTATTGAATTTTACAAGTTCTTTATAAAATTTGCATGCAGTTCCTTTAAATGTGTGTTTTTCTTCTTAAACAGATTCATTTATATGAAAGGCAGAGTCAAAAGAGAGAGCAAGAGAGAAGTCTTCCATCTTCTGGTTCATTCCCTAGATGGCCCCCATAGTCAGTCTGAAGCCAGAGCCTGGACATCCAACAAGATCTCCCACGTGGGTGGCAGGAGCCCAAGCACTTGGACAATATGTTGCTGCTTTTCAAGGCAAAATAGCATGGAGCTGGATGAAAAGTAGAGCAGTTGGGACTTGAACTGGTGTTCATATGGGATGCTGGTGTCACAGGCCATGTCTTAACCTGCAGTGCCACAACATCAGCCCCTGTTTCGTCTTCTTTTTAATTGTTTAATTTTAATTTTTAGTTAGTTTTTTAATACATTCAATGATTCATAGACACAATTGTAACAACAATCCTTTCTCCCTCCCTTCCTCCCTCTCACCCTTCCTTCCATCTTCTTTCTTTCTTTTTTTTTTTTAGTTTTTGGGATAACATAAACTTTACAATAAAAGGGCTTAATACTTTACCAATAAGAAATTTAACAAGCAAAAAGCAAAAAGACCCTAATTTAATGGGAATATAGACAATGTCTATAAATAATACTTGGACAGAAAAATGACCATTGCACCCATATACAGTAAAGCTTAAAGTAATCACAGGTCCTTAAGACTACAGTAATATAACATTCCTAACCATTGGTTTGACAAAGGTATAGGACAAAGTTTTAGAAAACTGTATTTGCTGCAATACTGGTAACACACAGAAATTTCTTTTTAAAAAATTTTAGCTCCCACATATAAGGCAGAACATCTGGAATTTTGCCTTTCTAGGTCCAGCTTATTTCACTCAATATGATATCCTAGAAAATGTTTAATTTTCAAATATTGTGAGTGTTCTATTGTTTCTTTCTGGTCTTATTCCCTTATTGTCTATCAACATACATTATTATATTGGATTATATCACTACCTTTAGATCTAATAGTATTTTTCATATTTATATGGATGATATATATTCATTGATATATATATATGGATGATATATATTCATTGATATATATATATATGGATGATATATATTCATGATATATATAGTAATATATATATCATGAATATGTATTCATGATATATATTCATTCATTCATATATATATATTAATGATATGTCTTCTTGTTGAATTGAGCCTTTACTCAAAATATAATGTCCTTCTTTATTTATTTTTTGATTTAAAGTATGTTTTACCTGATACCAGGATAGCTAAGCAAGCTCGCTATTGATTTCCATTTGCCTAGTATATATTTTTCCAACCCTTCACTTTCAGTCTGTGTGTATCTTTGTGAAGTGATTTTCTTGTAGGCAGCATAAAGTGAGGTTGTGGTTTTTATCTGTTTAACCAAACTAAGTCTTTTGTTGGTGAATTTAATTTAACATTTACATTCCAAGTTAGAATTGATAAATAAGAACTAATACCTGTTATTTGTTGATTAGATAATTATTTTATCTGCTCTGTTGGTGAATTAAGTGGTGTCATGTGTTTACATGTTTACATCTAAGGCAAGGGCACCCTTCAGAATTTCTTGTAATGTTGGTCTGGTGGTGGTGAATTCCCTGTTTTTGCTTATCTGGAAAATACTTTATTTCTCCTTCACTTTTAAAGTATAGCTTCACTGGATATAATATTCTTGGGTTGAAATGTTTTCTTTCTTTTAAGACTTTGAATATATCATATCACTCTCTTCTGGCCTGTAGGGTTTCTGCTGAGGTGTTTGTTGTCAATCTAATGCATATTCCTTTATCTGTAATGATGATTTTCTCTTACTGTCTTTAGAATTTTCTCCTGTCTTTAGCTTTTGACAGTTTGGTAACAATATGCTGTGGAGAAGACCTTTTTTGTTTTTATCTGCTTGGGGTTCTTTGAGCTTCTTATAACTGGAGGTCCATGTCTATTTCAAGACATGGACAATTTTCAACTATTTCATTTAGAAGGTTCTCAACACCTTTTTCCTTTGCTTCTCCTTCAGGAATACATATAATATGAATATTTAGTCATTTATGGGATCCCATATTTCACATAGACTTCATTCTTTTTATTTCTTTTCTGTTTATTTTTGTCTGCATTGTTTCAAAATTCCTATCCTCAAGTTCAAAAATTCTTTCCTCCACTTAGCCTATTCTACTGTTAAAGTTCTCAATCAGGAGCCAGTGTTGTATTCACATGGGTTAAACTACATCTACAGTGCCAGCATCTCATATGGGCACCAGTGGGAATCCTGGCTGCTCCACATCTGATCTAGCTCTTTACTAATGTGCCTGGGAAAAGAGCAGAAGATGACACCAGTCCTTGTGCCCTTGAACCCACACAGGAGACCTGAATGAAGCTTCAGGCTCCTGGCTATGGCCCAACCTAGCACTGGAAATTGTAGCCCTTTGGAGAGTGAACTAACAGGTGGAAGATTCTCTCTCTCTCTCCCTCTCTCTCTCTCTCTCTCTCTCTCTCTCTCCCTCTCTCCCTCTCTTTCTCTCTCTCTTTCTGTAATTCTAATTTTCAAATACATTTTTAAAAATGCTCTCCTTCATTTTTTATTTCACTGATTGATAATTTCATCTCCAATATTTCTATTTTGTTCTTTTTTAAAAAAATGCATTTATTTGAAAGGCAGAAACGCAGAGTGACAGAGAATTACAGATAGAAGGAAGGGGAGAGAGGGGTAGGGAGGGAAAGGGGGAGGGGAGAGGAAGGAGGAGAGGGAAGGGAGTGGAAGGAGGAGGGGAAGTAAGAGGAAGAAGGAGGGAGAGCAGAGGAAGGAGGAGTGGAGTGAAAGGGGCACAAAGAGAGAGAGGTATCTTCCATGCACTGGCTCATTCCCCAAATAGCCTCAATGGCCAAAGCTGGACCAAGTTGAAGCAAAGAGCCAGGAACTTATTCTGGATCCCCATCATTGGTGCTGTGGCCCACATATTTGAGAAATCCTATATTGATTTCCAAGGTGCATTAGCAGGAACCTGAATTGAGAGTGGAGCAACCAGGACTCAAACTCATGCCCACATGGGGTGCCATCGCCAAAGACAGTGGCTTTACCTGCTGAGCCCCATTAATGAGCCCATATTTTGTCCTTCTTAGAGTTCTAGCTCCTTAGTAATGTTTCCATGCTTGTCACTCATTTAATTTTCTCATATCTTTAATATTTTATATCTGTATGCTCTTACATGCTGGAGTTTGTAGGGATAGAACTGTGGATGTAAGATGAATAAGGGTTTATCTTTGGTCCACAGAGTTTTTTGTAAGTCTCCCTGGTGAATGTGACAGACAGGGCCTCATTCTTGGTGCTAAGGGAGACAAGGGTTGCTGCTTCCTTATCCTACTGGCCAGTCTGAGGATGCCAGGGCTTGTTGCACCAATTTCTATGGCTTGAAGACGATGATATGGATGGATCCTTTCTCTGGTCCTGCTGGGAGAGTCTAACTGGTTCTGTGGATTGTAATACAAACAGCTCTAGCCTTAGGACTAGAATATGTGCGTTGAACCTTGTTCCAGTCCTACAGAGTGTCTACAATGCTGGAGGGTATGAGTCCAGAGAGTTGCAATACAGGCAGGTTTTTCCCTGTGTTCATCAGGTAGATTCCAGTGGCATTAAGAAATTTTGAATGAATTGTTTCAGTCCTGTTTTTGCAGTGTATAATGGGATAATTACCCTTATCTTACAGAATGAGAGTGGATTTTTTTTGCAGGCTGTGTTGGGTGTTAGTCTCCAGCAGCTAAGGTGAATCCCCTGTAGATCATGTAGAGTTCATGAGTTAGCTCTGGGTCTAATGCTCAAAAATTCCCACCATTGAAGGATGTAGGAGATCTGTCCTTTGACCCACATATTTCCCTGACTCTGACTGTGGTACTGGTAGGAGAACAGAGGCCTGCTGCACTACTTTCCACTGCAGAGTGTTATATTCTGTGGGAGTGAGGGAGGGGAAGGAAGCAAGGCAGTTTCCATGCTCTAAGGCCAGCATGTTCTCAGACATCAGTCTGCTCTCCAGGTAAGTAAAACTCAGTGGGTGACTGTGGAATTCCTTATCAGCTAGAACTGAGAGTAGTGGGCTCACAGCAATTTCTTCCTATTTTCACATGGTAAGATGGGGGCTCACAGCCAGCAGATGTTGTGTCACATGGTTGGCTGCAGTGGTCTCTCTGTCTTCTCTCCTCTTCTCTCATGGAGTCTTTGTCTTTTTTTGACTTCTTCACTGAAAATTTTCCATCAGTCAGACCCTGGAAACCTAGTCTTTCCTTTATTCTTTTCATATCCCAGAGGAGTTTAAATTACTGTGGCTGCACCCTATTCAGCCATCTTGAATAAGATCTGTGACATACTTTTGATAATAGGCATGCTAACTGAAGTAACTTAGTATCTAACTGTGGTTTTGAATTGCATTTCTTTGTTGATTGATGATGCTGAGCATTTTTTTTCCTGTACTTGCTGACCATTTTATTGACTTTTTTTGACAAACGTGTTTAGGTCTATTGCTTATCTTAAAATTATGTTACTTGTCATTTGTTGTTGAATTTTTGAAATTTCTTATATATTCTGATTATTAGCCCTTTATTAGATGTATGGATTGCAAATATTTTCTCCAATTTCACAGGTTGTCTATTTGCTGCACTCATTACTTTACTTGCTGTGCAGAAGCTTATTAATTTGATTAAATTCTATTTGTCTGTTAGATTTTTAAAAATTATTATGTACTGGTGTCTTATCCCAAAAATGCTTGCCTGTTACAGTGTCCTGTATGTTCTTTCCTAGTAGTTTTAAGTCTTACATTTAAGTCTTTAATCCAATTTGAATTGATTTAAAAATTATTTAATTGAGAACAAAACACAGAAAAAGAGCTATAGAGGGCTCTCATTTATTGATTGACCCAACAAATGCTCACAAAGGATGAGTTTAGGCTAGATCAAAGCTAGTAGTGGGAAATTAAATCCAGCTCTCCTACCTGGGTGGAAGGAACTCAGTACTATCACCACACCCTCCCAGCATCTGCATTAACAAGAAATGTAAGTCAGGAGTCAGACCTGGGTATCCAACTGAGATTTTTAAAAGACCTAGAAACCTTTTATTTAAGATATACAAACTTTGGGTGGAGCCAAGATGGCAGAATAGTGAGGGCGTACACCAATAGTCTGGGAAAAGACAGTTTAATAAAAGTGGAGTTACTGTAGCCTCAGGAAAAGACTCAGAAAAAAAAACTGCAGAGGAAATTCTTCTAGATCTAGTGGATGTGGCACAGAGGACCTATGGGGAGAGCAAGGTCGCCCACCACATGGAAGCTGTGCCACGGGAATGGAGATTCCGCAGGAGGTAGCCCAGTCACAGAAGCCCAGATGCAGAACCGGCTCGCTGGTGCTGGAAGGGGAGGTGAGACAAAAATTCCTCGATAACCCGAGACATTGGCAGGGAAAGGCAGGCCCCACTGGGGAAAGTGCACAAGGCTGACTGGAGGAGAGGGAAAAAAAGAATAAATAAGGAGATCCAGCACGGACACTAGTCTCTCTCTTCACTCACCTAACAAAGCCAAGCAAGACAAAGAGCTGGCACCATTTTACGTATGGCGCCCGCATTTACAGGTTAGAGCTGGTGAAAGTAGGTGGAGCTAATGAACTGAGATTGTATAAATCTGAGGGGGGGGCGGGGAACTCACCGAGTACACAAACTCTGTAACCTTGGCAACCTGGTGAGAGATTGCGGAGAAATGCCAAACAAAAGTAGAAACCGAGGTAACAAAAGCAAGGAAGAGATTATGATGCCCCCAACTGAAAAAGACACCCCAATTCAAGAGTATGAAGATGATAAGATAGAAGAAATGCAAGAAGCAGATCTCAAAAAATTCATAAGAACATTAAGAAGTTCTCAAAAACAAATTCTTGAACTACCAAAATCTTTAATGGACAAGATAGAAAATCTCTCTCATGAAAATGAAATATTAAGGAAGAATCAAAATGAAATGAAACAACTAGTAGAACATGAAACTGTGATAGTGACTAGAAATCATAATGAAATGAAGAATTCAAGATCAAATGAAAAACACATTAGAGAGCCTTACAAACAGAATGGGTGAAGCAGAAGAGAGAATGTCGAAATTAGAAGACAGAGAACAGGAGAGGAAACAGTCAAACCAAAGAAAAGAAGAGGAAATTAGAAATCTAAAAATATTGCCAGGAATCTACAAATACTATTAAAAAAAAACCAACATTCGGGTTCTAGGAGTTCCTGAAGGCATGGAGAGGGAGAGAGGATCAGAAGGCCTTTTTGGTGAGATACTAGCAGAAAAATTCCCATGTTTGGAGAAGACATAGACATCCTAGCACAGGAAGCTCATAGAATCCCTAATAAACATGACCAAAAGAGATCCTCACCATGACACGTTGTAATTAAACTCACCACAGTGAAACAGAAAGAAAAGATCCTAAAATGTGCAAGAGAGAAATGTCAGATTACTCTCAGAGGATCTCCAATTAGACTCACAGCAGACTTCTCACCAGAAACTCTACAAGCTAGGAGAGAATGGCAAGATATAGCCCAGGTACTAAGAGAGAAAAACGCCATCCCAGAATATTATATCCTGCAAAGCTCTCATTTGTGAATGAAGGTGAAATAAAGACATTTCACAGCAAACAGAAATTGAAAGAATTTGTTGCCACTCATCCAACCCTGCAAAAGATGCTTAAAGAAGTATTAAACACAGTAACACGGTCATCAATATGAAAGAAGATAAAGGAAGGAAACCTCACAGCAAAAGATCACAGGAAGTTCAGAGCATATATTAGAAAATATCTTTGGCAAATGGCAGGGCAAAGTCATTACCTATCAATAGTCACATTGAACGTGAATGCTCTGAACTGTCCAGTCAAAAGACACCGACTGGCTGACTGGGTTAAGGAATAAAACCCATCTATTTGCTGCTTACAAGAAGCACATCTTTCTAACAAAGATCCATACAGACTGAAAGTGAAAGGCTGGAAAAAGATATACCATGACAACCAAAATGAAAAAAGAGCGGGCGTAGCCATCTTAATATCGGATAACATAAATTGTACCACAAAAACTATTAGGAGAGACAAAGAGGGGCACTATATAATGATTAAGGGATCCATTCAACAGGAAGATATACCGATTATCAATGTATATGCACCTAATTACAGGGCACCGGTTTATTTAAAAGACTTGTTAAGGCACTTAAAAGGAGACTTAGACCCCAATACAATAGTACTGGGGGACTTCAATACTCACTCTCAGAGATAGACAGATCAACAGGACAGAAGATCAACAAGGAGACAGTAGATTTAAATGACACTATAGCCCAAATGGATCTAACATATATCTACAGAACTTTTCATCATACACAGAAAGCATTTATTTTCTTCTCAGCACTACATGGAACCTTCTATAGGATTGACCTCATACTAGGCCATAAAGCAAGTCTCAGCAAATTCAAAAGAATTAGAATCATACCATGCAGCTTCTCAGACCATAAAGGAATGAAGTTGGAAATTAGCAACTCAGGAATCCCTAGAGCATATGCAAACACATGGAGACTGAACAACATGCTCCTGAATGAACAAGGGGTCATAGAACAAATAAAGAGAGAAATCAAAAATTTCCTGGAAGTAAATGAGGATAACAGCAGAACATACCAAAACTTATGGGATACAGCAAAAGCAGTGTTAAGAGGAAAGTTTATATCAATAGGTGCCTACATCAAGAAATTGGAAAGGCACCAATAGTTGAGCTTTCAATTCATCTCAAGGATCTAGAAAATCTATAGCAAACCAGACCAAATATAGTAGGAGAAGAGAAATAATTAAAATCAGAGAAGAAATCAACAGGATTAGATCCAAAAAAGTGTTAGAAAAATGAGCCAAATGAGGAGCTGGTTTTTTTAAAAAATAAAATTGACACCCCATTGGCCTAACTAACTAAAATAAGCAGAGAAAAGACCCAAATCAATAAAATCAGAGATGAAAAAGGAAACGTATCAGACACCACAGAAATGAAAAGAGTCATTAGAAATTACTACAAGGACTTGTATGCCAGCAAACAGGGAATTCTATCAGAAATGGATAGATTCCTGGACACATGCAACTTACCTAAATTGAACCAGGAAGACATAGAAAACCAAAACAGACCCATAACTGAGACAGAAATTGAATCAGTAATAAATGCCCTCCCAACAAAGAAAAGCCCAGGACCAGATGGATTCACTGCTGAATTCTACCAGACATTTAAAGAAGAACTAACTCCAATTCTTCTCAAACTATTTGGAACAATCAAAAAAGAGGGAATCCACCCAAATTCTTGATGAAATGAAGGCTGGGTTAGGAGAACTCCTCTCTGTCAATCAGTCTTCTCATTGCCCTTTTGTGCTCCTGTGAGATCTGAATCTGGCTGCAGAGTTACCCTCTGCTGGCTCTGCCTGGGCCCCTCCAGGCTCCATGACTGTCCTTCAATGAACAGGAGCAAGCTCACATTCCTCCCATGGGCCTTTCCATGAGGGCAGCAAACAGAATCTGTAGTGAATCCTCATGGCGATGCACAGATGGAAAGAAAGCTGTCAGGAGCACTCCGTTGTTGCCTCTGCCTCATGTTGCCTGCTTTGAAAACATAAACATAGTGGCATGAATGCACAAAGGAATAACCCTGTCACAAATGCAGACACTGGAGGCACCGTGCTGTGTGCCCAGTGCTGCCCTGGCCCTGGCCATCCTTGTCTTTCTTTCATTTCTTGAGACAGAATGAAGACTGCCTGGTTGAGACCCCTATTCTCAGGGAAGGTGGGAGAGCAGTGTGTGCTGCCCTTGCCTTCCTCATACTGTTGTCACCCTAAAGCCTGATCTGATATATTCTGCCCTTACCCAGATTTCAAATGAAGCCAGAAATGTGGCCATTTCCCAAATTAGAAGTAATGAGGAATAAAACCAGCCCAGAATTTAGGTTAAGTTAGGAACTATGACTATAGTTATAGTCTAGATGTGTGTGTATGTGTGTGTGTGTGTGTGGATACTGTAGGAAATGTCAGTATTTGAAGTAACAAGATGAATGACAATCAAATATAGCAGGGCAGGATTGTCTGGGAATCCCCTGATGTTTCTTTTTGGAAGGGAAGAGGATTTTCTGAGACCCCCAAACTGGAAGGAAGACTTAATTCTTAGGGACACTCAGATTTGGGGAACATGGTTAAATTGGACTGATGCATATTGAGAGTGCATCTCCATTTTAATTGTCCATTGATTCGCTTAAAAAAATTACCTTTCTTTGTTTTGAGACCCATTAGATATTCTTCCAGGATATTTCAAAAAATAACACAACAATTTGAATACAACATATCAAAATAAAACACCCAGTCTACAGATGGGCAGAAACATGATATTTGTACCAATAGTCAAATATTCTAACTTGAAAAGTCGAATCTTTCCCATATGATGGATTTGAATTTTATTTCTTTTTTAAAGATTATTTTTTTATTTTTAAAGATTTATTTATATATTTGAAAGACAGAGATATAGAGACAAAGGGGCAGAAAGAGAGTGAGAGGTCTTCCATCTGCTGGTTCACTCCCCTAATTGCTGGAGCTGAGCTGATCTGAAGCCAGGAGCCAGGAGCTTCTTCCAGGTCTCCCATGCAGGTGCAGAGACCCAAAGATTTGGGCATCTTCTCCCTGCTTTCCCAGGTGATAGTCAAGAGCTGGATCAGAAGTGGAGCAGTGGAAGTTCCAAGTGCCAGCCACTGGAACTGGCACCCATATGGAATGCCAGGTGGTCACTTTGCCTGCTGCACCATAGTGCCTGCCTCCAATTTTCATTTCTTAAAGTAATTTTATTTCCATCATCACTTTCCCAGACATTCAACTCTAACCTTGTCCCTGGATTCTAAGGTGGCTTCAGTAAAAGAACTTAAACTATTGCTTCCCATTAATCCCAGAAATACAGAACCCATGCATGCACTAAATTTGCAGAGATTTTTTACCCTTCAATTCAGATCTAGAATTCAATGTAAGAAACACAGATTCCATAGCAACAACGTTGCCATCCACATGAATTTATATCTAAGAATTAACAAGTACAATCTTGTTTTAAAAGCATTATGACCACATTCATTGTCAGTCTTACAATAATAAATAAAAATCCTTCTGAATAAAGTATTACCATAACATAATGTAAATTAAAGATATAGTAAGCCAACACAATGTGATTTCAAATGGAAATTGGTTACAGATCAGTAATCTAATTTATTCTTACCCATAATTCCTACCAACCACAGTCCAGTGTGTGTGTTTGTGTGTGTGTGTGTGTATAGCCAAGTTTGTTTTACGCCTGACAGTGCAACATCTCCCCTAGGAGATTCATGACATTCCATAGGCTGTTTTGTGGACTTATTTGCTGTGAATTATTTCTGGCTGTTGGAAAGCATGCAGTTAACTTTTGGGTGTTATTCCAGTAGGCAGCCTATGATTTTATCAGAGATTGTTCCTGTGGGAATAAATCTGCTTATTTTTTACCCTGTCAGAAGCAGAGCATGCAAACATGGAAACAGTGGTAGGTTAGAAAATGGATCAGGTGGTGAGAGGGAAGAACAAAGGGGAAATAGGCTTATTTTAATAAGATACCCAGGGGGCTGGCTCTGTGGCTTAGTGAGCTAAGCCTATGCCTGAGGTGCCAGCATCTTATGTGGGCAGCAATTTGAGTCTCAGCTGCTCCTCTTCCAATCCAGCTTTCTGCTATGGCCTGCAAAAGCAGTAGAAGATGGCCCAAGTGCTTAGGCCCCTGCACCCACATGGGAGATCTGGAAGAAGCTCCTGGCTTCAGATAGGTTCAGCTCCATCTACTGTAGCCATTTGAGGAGTGAACCAACAGATGGAAGACCTCTCTCTCTGTCTCTTGCTCTCTCTCTGTCTATAACTTTGCCTCTCAAGTAAAATAAATAAATATTTAAAATAAGATAAACAAGACAAAAATAGAGTCTTTTATAACCCCCTAAAAAGGATGGAGCTATATCCAGGAAAAATGTGATTGACTTTATTTCTCTGTATAAACACTTAACTATCTTCTCTGTATTGCATAACTTCACTGTCATTGATATCTGTTCTTCTCATTTCTTATTTCATCCTATTTTAACACCATTTTGTATTCTTTATTTAGGAAGATATATAAGTAGGAAATTCTCAAAGTCCTAGAAAGATGCTTTACTTATTTACTGGTCATATCCATAAACAGAACATGTGTCTGTAAATATGTACAACACACACCACACTTGTGACATTCATTGTGAGAACATATGGTGAAAAATATGCTAAAAGGAAGATCTTTAATGTCAAATGGTGACTTCTTAAAAATGCTCCCCCTCACATGTCTTTCAGGGGAAATGTACATCATTTTTGCACATTCAAAGGAAAGAGTTACCTTTATTGTTTTTAAAAGATTTATTTATTTATTTGAAAGTGAGAGTTATTCAGAGAAAAGGAGAAGTAGAGAAACAGAGGTCTTTTATCCATTGGTTCACTTCCTAATTGGCCACAACAGCCAGAGCTGTGCCTACCTGAAGCCAGGAGCCAGGAGCTTCTTTCATGTCTCCTATGTGAGTGCAGGGGCCTAAGCACTTGGGCCATCTTCCACTGCTTTCCCAGGCCATAGCAGAGAGCTGGATCAGAAGTGGAGCAGCCAGGACTCCAACCAGCGCCCATATGGAATGCAGGCACTGCAGGTGGCAGCTTTACGCGCTGTGCCACAGGGCCAGTCCCAAACAAGCCTCCAGACTTCCTGCTAATGTGCTTGAGAGGCAGCAGCTAATGAAGCCAGTATTTGGACTGCTGCCACCCATGTGAGAGACCCAGATGGATATCCTGGCTCTTGACTTCTGCCTGGCCTTGTGGCCTTTCAAATAAATAAATAAATATTTAAAATATTTGGAAACAGATCATGTTGGCATATTTATCTTTCCTGGTCTTTCCTCTTTTTTAAGGATTTTTATTTATTTAAAGGCACAGTTAGAGAGAGAGATAGAGAGAGAGAGAGAGAGAGAGAGAGAGAGATATTTCATTCACTTGTGCACTCCACAAATGGCAGCAACAACAGGAGGTTGGCCGATCCAAAGCGAGGAGCCAGGAAGTTCTTCTGGGTCTCTCATGTGGGTGCAGGAACCCAAGCACTCTGCTTTCTCAAGCCTCAGCAGAGAGCTGGATCAGAAGAGAAGCAGCCAGAACTGGAACCAACACCCATATGAGATGCTGGAAATGCAGTAGGAAGCTTAACTTACTATGCCACAGTGCCGGCTCCTTTCTGGTCTTTCTTCTTATTTCATGAAAGCAATGGCTTGACTTTTATTACAGAAATTATGGAATTCTACTTACAGATTTTTTTGTTTGCTTACATTTAGTTGTGAATTCATCTTACTTATACTTGCAAAGTTAATAGTGAAATCACCTTTCGATCAAATTCAGTAAGATACAATGTAGAATGTAGTAGGGATATGTTTTCAGGATGATTTCTCCCTATTTATGTAAAGGTGATATGTTCTGTATTTGCAGCATGCCTTTGTAGATGATTTTCTTTTCATAGACACTGTGGTACTTACAATTCTTGAGTACTTGACCTTGAAATTCAGTGCTAGGTCAGGCCTTGCTGCTCAATAGGTTGAGCCACTGCCTGTGACATCAGCATCCCAAATGTGCACTGGTTCAGATCCTGGCTACTCTACTTCTGATCCAGCTCCCATTTCACACACATGGGAATGCAGTGGAAAATGGACCATGTGGGAAACCCAAATAGATTTCCAGGCTCCTGGCTTCAGCCTGGCCCAGCCATGGCCATTGGGGTCATTTGGGAAGTAAACCAGCAGATGGAAGATCTTTTTCTCTGTTTTTCTCCCTGTCTCTATAACTTTACCTTTCAAACATATAAATAAGTCCTAAAAACACAGTTACTGCTGTTCAATTTGCAATGTCTTTCAAAATAAGTAATGATATTTACAAAATTTTTATCTGAAAAAGACAGATCAAATAAATCTTCAAACCTTCCTACTGACCAAATATTCACTTGGAAAAAAACTGAATCTACACCCAGATCTTACACTCTTCACCAAAGGTCATGCAAATGCTTTATTGACTTAGATTTGAAATAAAACTTTTAAGTGTTCCAGAATATAGCAGGAGAATTTCTAGATACTCTTGTTTATTGTCATGGCTCTTTAAAAATAATAGCAAAGACAGAATCTTTGAGAGAAGTAACTGATAAACAGGATTTCTTTACATTAAAGCTATGTGATCTGTGAAAGACCTTACTAGTGGGATGAGAAATTCTGCCACAGAACTAGGGGGAGATATTTGTAAAAGATATATTTCATAAAAGACTGTTGTCTAAACTATATCAAAAAGCTATCAAAATTCAATAGAAAAATTAACACACCAATTACAAATAGGCCAAAGTTCTGAACATATAGCTACCTCACATAAAAAGATATGCACATGGTAAATGAGCGTATGTTCCACCTCATACATCATTAGGGAAACAAAAACAGAAACAACTATGACACACCACACTACACGCTTACCAGAGAGAACAAAATCCACAACACAATATTATCAGTTGCTGATAGGGGTGTTGAGTAACAGGAACTCTCATTCATTTCAGTTTGGAGTGCAAAATGGTGTAGACACCTTGGAATACAGTCTGACTACTTTTTAGATAACTAAACATATGCTTACCATATGACCCAACAATCACACTTCCTGATATCAACCCAAGGAAGCTAAACACTTGTGGCCTCACAAAAACCTGCCAATGGATATTTCCTTGAATATAATTGTCAAAAAATTTTAAGATTTTTATTTATTTATTTGAGAGGTAGGGCTACAGAGAAAGATCTTCCATCTGTTGGTTCACTCATCAAATGGAGGCAATGGCTGGGGCTTGGCCAATCAAAAGCCAGGAGCCAGGAGCTTCTTCCAGGTCTCTCATGCAAGTGCAGGGGCCCAATCATTTCAGCTATCTTCTACCACTTTTCCAGGTCAGACAGAGAGCTGGATAGGAAGAGGTGAAGCCAGGATCAGAACTCGTGCCATATATTTTCTCTATTACATCGGGTGTTAGAGGTTCCAGAAGCAGGCCGGTGCCGTGGCTCAACAGGCTAATCCTCCGCCTTGCGGCGCTGGCACACTGGGTTCTAGTCCCGGTTGGGGCGCCGGATTCTGTCCTGGTTGCCCCTCTTCCAGGCCAGCTCTCTGCTGTGGCCCAGGAGTGCAGTGGAGGATGGCCCAGGTGCTTGGGCCCTGCACCCCATGGGAGACCAGGAAAAGCACCTAGCTCCTGCCGTCGGATGAGTGCGGTGTGCCAGCCGCAGCATGGCAGCCATTGGAGGGTGAACCAATGGCAAAGAAAGACATTTCTCTCTGTCTCTCTCTCTCACTGTCCACTCTGCCTGTCAAAAATTAAAAAATAAATAAATAAATAAAAATAAAAAAGAGGTTCCAGAAGCAAAGGCTAATGATAGTTATTATATGATAGTTATTGAAGATAATAGCTAATGATAGTTATTATATAATAGTTATTAATGAAGTTATTATTATGATAGTTATTGCTATCTTTGTGGCCCTTCTAAAGGCTGATGCTGTATCATATATCCTTGTCAGCAATTGGCTCATATAAAGTCCAGCACACAGAAAGCACTTGATTAACAATCCTCACATAAAAACAAACATCTTTTTTGAAACTCATTTTTTTCATCAGATAACTTTTGAGCATGACTTTGTGCTATCTGCTCTTTTATCAACAAGATTGGCCAGATGAAAACCCAGGGCGATTCCTTCTTCCAAAAGAATAAAAAAAAAAAAGACTAAAGGGAAAGAGGAGAATGACGCATTTCAGAAACCACAGGTTAACATTTAGAATATGCCTAAGCAAATCTGGTGCCGTACCCTGCAAAAATCATATCTGTTACATAAAACAAGCAACTGACTTCTCAATGTTCATTATTTAGCATGGAATCACCCTCAAGACATTGATGAACCTATTATAGTCATTCCATCCCTATTCTACTGATTGTCTCAAGAGGAGGTAAATATAAGCAAGTTGAAATCATGGAGAGCATTTCTCTAGTTCTATGGAAAAGAGAAGCTACCTTTTCTCCAATGAGATGCAAGGTTGAGGATAATTAGCTGAGGATAATCACAAAGATGCCAACAGGTAGGAAAATCTGAGGAGTAGGGCTGGACCCCAAAGGAGCAGACCCAGGACCCATCTCCTCTCTGAGTTCCATGTTATCTGAGACTCAAAATTCCCTCTTGTGAAGTCACGTTGAGTTTGAGCTTCCTGCAGTGAATTCACCCAATCAATTCATCAGGAAATGGAATTTTGTTTTGAGGATATTAACAAGGAGGCCTGTGGCAGTTAGGAAGGGAATGTTTCTAGAAGGAAACAGAATTGTGCTACCTTGCAACTGGATCTTTATATAAGCTAAGTGTAGTGTATAAACTTGACACATTTACAAAAAGCTGTAGCAAGACTTAATTTTTATCCTTCTGCTAAAAATATAGTTTGGATTTGATGAGGCCTAAAATCCTAACAGAAGAATATGAAGTTTTTTATAAAAACTCATTAATTGCAAAGAGAAGATGAAAGGATAAAATATAGTGTGGATATGGAATTGATGAGATTGGGCAAATAGAGTTTTATGGTAAAGACAGGTAGAAGGTTCTTGAATAAACTATTATTTTTTGAGATTCTACATGATATATTTTTATAACGCTTTTATTTAAAGAATATAAATTTCCAAAATACAGCTTATAGATTACAATGGCTACCCCCCATTACTTCCCTCCCACCCGCAACCCTCCCCTTTCCCACTCCCTCTCCCCTTGCTTCACATCAAGATTCATTTTCAATTCTCTTTATATACAGAAGATCAGTTTAGTACACATTAAGTAAAGATTTCAACAGTTTGCCCTCACATAGCAACACAAAGTGAAAAATACTGTTGGAGTACTAGTTATAGTATTAATTCACAATGTATAGCACATTAAGGACAGAGATCCTACATGATATATTTTTTTAAAATTGATTAATTTTCTATGCAATTTCCAATTTAACACCAAGATTTTTTTTTCATTTTTACTTATCTATATACAGAAGATTGATTCAGTATATACTAAGTAAAGATTTCATCAGTTTGCACCCACACAGAAACATAAAGTGTAAAATACTGTTTCAGTGCTAGTTATAGCATTACTTCACATTGAACAACACATTAAGGACAGATCCCACATGAGACGTAAGTACACAGTGACTCCTGAAGTTGATTTAACAATTTGACACCCTTGTTTATGGCGTCAGTAATCTCCCTAGGCTCTAGTCAGGAGTTGCCGAGGCTATGGAAGCCTTTAGGGTTCACCGACTTCAATCTTATTCTGACAGGGTCATAGTCAAAGTGGAGGTTCTCTCCTCCCTTCAGAGAAAGGTACCTCCTTCTTTGATGGCCCCGTTCTTTCCACTGGGATCTCACTCACAGAGAGCTTTCATTTAGGTCTTCTTTTTTTTCCAGAGTGTCTTGGCTTTCCATGCCTAAAATACTCTCATGGACTCTTGAGCCATATCCAAATGCCTTAAGGGCTGATTCTGAGGCCAGAGCGCTATTTAGGACATCTGCCATTCTATGAGTCTGCTGTGTATCCTGCTTCCCATGTTGGATCATTCTCTCCCTTTTTGATTCTATCAGTTACTATTAGCAGACACTAGTCTTGTTTGTGTGATCCCTTTGACTCTTAGACCTATCAGTGTGATCAATTGTGAACTGAAATTGATCATTTGGACTAGTGAGATGGCCTTGGTACATGCCACCTTGATGGGATTGTATTGGAATTCCCTGGCACGTTTCTAACTCCATCATTTGGGGCACGACTGATTGAGCATGTCCCAAATTGTACATCTCCTCCCTCTCTTATTAGTATTTGTCTATGCTTAAATGAAAATAGATTGAGCCATTGGGGCACCAGATTTTGTCCCAGTTTCTCCTCTTCTAGTCCAGCTCTCTGCTATGGCCCATGTCCTTGGGCCCTGCACCCACTTGTGAGACCAGGAGGAAGCACCTGGCTCCTGGCTTTGGATCAGTGCAGTGCACCAGCTGTGGCAGCCATTTGGGGGTGAACCAAAGGAAGGAAGACCTTTCTCTTTCTCTCTTTCTCCCTCACTGTCTAACTCTGTCTGTCAAAAAAAAAATACAAAGAAAAAAAAAGAAAATAGATTGAGCTTAAAGTTAATCATTGGTTGGTTGGCCCAATTTTTATCAGGAAGAAGAACTGCTATTAGAACAGTTATACAAGTTGTTAAATTTCTCTGTGTATAAACCATGTCACTAATTACAAATTGTTGTCAGAAGTTTTTTGCAACAAATAAAATATATTTTATCAAAACATTGTTGGAATTCCAGTTTGGACAGGTCGTAAAATGTTCCCATTGAATAGATAAAGTGAAACCTAGTATAGAATATCCTTATATTATGTTTTACAATGGAATTTTTATTTTAAAACATATTAAATATTGCTTAGATTTTTCAGTGACCTCAGACCGCTGGATTTCAATTCTCATGAGATTTTCATTAATGAACTTTCTTTTATAGGAATTTTCACAGCATCTATTTAATGTACAAATAGTATGCTTTATTGGTGCAATATTGCTTTTCCTTCACATATATTAGTTTCCATAATTTTATAGTCTATGTAATTTATACAGTACATACCACACACAATTAAATATGGACTTTTGTTTCATAGTAACCACACAATGGCCTCATGATATTTTCATCAAAGTTTCTAGACAGAAATCTGCTAATGTTACTGACATGTTTTTGAGATCCATGCTGATATCTTCTATTTCTCATTTTGAAGTTAATACTGTGGAGTAGCAGAGCTAAAACATGTCTATCTGGAAGAATGTGCCTAAAAGCTAATTTTGTTTAACATTTTTAAATGTGGGCATCTCTATCTCTCGAAGAGCTGCTGATCAGGGGGTATACAAAAGCACTAAAATCATTTTGTTGGATGGGCAGTGTTTGGCCCAGCAGTGAAGACACAACTTTAACATCCACATCCTATATCTGAGTGCCTGGTTTGAGTTCTAGAGTCACCTAAAACCCATGTTCCTGATAATGTGCACCTTGGAGACAGCTCATCTACTTGGGTTCTGCCAGCCACCTGGGAGACTTGAATTGAGTTCCTGGCTCCTGGCTTTGGCCTGACCCAGCCCTGGCTGTTATGAGCATTTGAGGGATGAATCAGCAGATAGAAGATCTCTCCATGTCTGTCTGTCTCTGTTTCTCTGTCTCCATGTCTTTCACTTACATGGAAACACATAATTGAAAAGCATTAAAAACACAACATTGGCAATATTCATTTTTAACAAGTTGTGTGTTATAATCATATTTAAATGAACATCTAATCAGTTTTCAACCAAGTGAAATATCTCAGTGTCTGTTGATAATGAGAAGATTTGCAAATGAGATTGCGTGCTTAGTGCTTGAAGGCAGCATGAGGTCCAGCTGGATGGCTAACAATGATAAACATTTACCCTCTGAAGTCTCTGTCCCCTCTCTTCTCAAAATACTCACTCCAGGTAATACACACACTTCCCAGGTGAGGACGTTGAGTGGCAAGGACAGGAAAGAACTTGCCCAAGCTCCTGGAGCCAGAATGTGGTAAAGCAACATGCAATGCTAATCCTTTCTGTCTGCTCTGCATCCCTATTCTCCTTGTACTGAATTATGGCTTCCTGTAGGCAGTTTTTGGTGATAAGACAGGCAAAATGGAAGTAATTAGGGGAAAACACTTTCATATGAACAGTTATAAAGGCTGTGGGTGTTTGGGCAAAGTAGAAAACCAATCAGAGTCTTCACATGAAATGAATGCACAAACTGGAGTTTGACAATATTGGGCCTTAGTGTGAACCTGACTAGCAGAATGATGCAGACTTGGGCAAATTATGCATTGAGATTATATTGGTGAATTGATCAAGAAGTATCACCTCTGTAGGGAAAGATTTACAAAAATAAATAGATGATGGCACAGCATGTGATTTAAGTTCCTTGGAAAAAGTGAGCGAGTGTGGGCTTTCGTCATGAAGGATTAGAGAGCAGAAACGAGAAGGAGATAGAGAAATGCAAGGGAAGGAGTGTCTTCCTCTGCCTACAGGCTGTGTCTCTCTGCTGAGGAGGGGCACACATCTGTCTTTAAGGAGGGAGACTCAGAAATCCCAATGACTTCCTTGACAACTTAAATTAGACTTGATTCTTCAGTGGAGGCAGGAACATTTGTTTTGCTTTTCCATGCAAAGACTGCCTGTAAAGTTTAAGAAGAACTTTGTTTCCATGGCTTAACAAGTGTGCTCAATTTATTACTGTTTTGTCTTCTTACCATCAACACTTATAAAGTTATTTCTGTAAAATGATGCTATTTCTCTTTCCAGTTTTGGCTTCTTTAATGTAACGTAATGACCTTCAGTTTCATTGAAAATGATGAATTCATCCTCTTAATGACTGAGTAATATTCCATTGTGGGAATGTACCACATTACTCTCTTTGTTAATCAGCTAATGGACATATTCGTTATTTTAGTTTCCTGGCTATTGTGGACAGTGCTGGAATAATTGTGGGGTCTGAAAAATGGGTGATGTCATGGAATCTAAAATCATGATTGTGGTTAGCAAAGACTAGGTAGGGAAGTGGAGAATAAGTGATTGGGAGAGATTGATTGATGAGTGTTAGGTTGTAGCTAGATAGGAGTAAGAAATTCTTGGGTTTGATTGAGAGTAGGGTGAAGATAGATAAAGTTAATTTATGTTACAGTCAATAAAAAAAACTTAGACAAGATTTTTGGATGTTTTCACTAAAAATGGATGGTAAGTGCTTGAAAGGATAAATATATTTACACTGATTGAATATTATATCATTAACAAAGAATAACATAGTAGCTCATAAATATATATAATTTTTGTATCGCTGTTAGATTTTTTCAAATAAAAAGATTTTAAAATTATTTTGCTTCAGGGGGGATTCCAAGGCAGCAGATGCACTGCTTTAGAAGAGGGGAATATAGTAGAAAAAGTGAAGGAAATTCATTCCCAGGGAACAGTGGGAAGAAATCTCCAGTGGGAATTGTACAGAAGGAAGAGGTATCCTGTGGATCAACATGGATGGTACAGATGTGCAGGAATGAGCTCGGAGGAAACACAGCATCCTTGTAGCCGAGAACTGAAGGATATGCATGCTTTGTAGACTGATGTGAGAGCCCACAGCTGATGATATTGCCAGAGGGAGGGTGAACTATTTGGCACTCCTACAGGTGACCTTGAGATGTCTCTGAAGTCACTTATCCCTGTAACTTCCCAGAGGCCCTCCAAGAGTGGCCTGGTCACCTCCTCAAGCTGCAGCACATGCAACCCTGACTCTGTGCCAGGAGGAGGCAGAACAGCAAAAGGGCTGTGATCTGTATGGGGAGCATCCATTTTACCTTCAGATTTAAACTAAGAAGCCTCTCCCATCCCCAAAAACATGAAAGAGAAGATGAACAGGGGTGGGGGAGGGTGCCATATCCTTGGTCCCTGGGGGGGGAGCCCGAGGGGCCCTCTCTGCAGACAGCCCCCAATCCTCCTTTAAGCTCACTTCTGTTTGCACAGATACCTTTGGAAGTTCAGGTTGGGGCCAGGTGACCCAGTGTCCTGAACTCTTGCAGAGAAACCCAAGGTAGGTGGTCCTCATCTATCCTGAACCCAGGTCACAGTTGGACTCCTTGTCCAGCTCCCACCTGCGGCTTTCTGAGTCCACACCTGGTGAATCCTGTGCACCATAATGACAAGGTCTTTGGCCCTCGGGGTGAGGTCTTGTTCTCCATTGGCAATGCAGGTGGACATCAGGTATGGACACTCTCAGCTCTGCCTCAATGCACATCACTCATGACCAGGATCTCCCTGCTGTGCCACAGATGCCAGAACATGTCCCTCCTGTGCAAGAGAAACTGCACGTTTAAGCCTCTTGCTCAGTCCTTCTGTTCCTCCCCTCCACAGCCTCATCCCTTCACCACCAACACACCTACCACATCCAACACACCACCACTACCTGCATAAGCAGCCCCTCACCAGTCAGCCTGTGGAAACCAGCACTCCATTCCCAGGTCTAGGAGTTCAGCCTTTGTGCCATCCCCATAGCAACAAGAGGGGACTGTACTTGTCCAGGTGAGATCCACCTGCCATTCAGCTCCATCCAACCATGCCAAGGTGCACAGAGACCCATACACCACAAAGGACCAATTCCATGGATAAAATTATGATTTTTTAGATTTTATTTTTTATTTATTTGAGAGAGTTACAGACAGAGAGAGAAGGAGAGGCAGAGAGAGAGGTCTTGCATCTGCTGGTTCACTCCCCAGATGGTCGCAATGGCTTGAACTGCACCGATCCAAAGCCAGGAGCCAGGAGTTTCTTCCAGGTCTCCCATGTGGGTGCAGGGGCCCAAGCACTTGGGCCATCTTCTACTGCTTTCCCAGGCCATAGCAGAGAGCTGGATCAGAAGTAGGGCAGCCAGGACTTGAACCCATGTCCATATACATTTCAGCAATGCAGGCAGAGGCACTATGCCAAAGTGCCAGCCCTAAATTTATGATTTTTATTGACAAGTAGCACAAAAATTGCTCAAGCAAATGAGACCCATCAGGCAGCTCAGCTTGCACTTGAGGTAGGCTACTTGTTGGCCACCTTTCAGCTGCAGGGGCCAGGGCCTCTGGCTGGGGCTGGCAGGCAGCAGGCACACAGGAGGAATCTGAGGATCCTCCTACCAGTCCTCCTGCCCAGCCCCTGCCGGCCCTTGCTCAGGACAGAGGCTGATGTGGAGGTCCCAGCCTCCTCCGGCTCAGCTTCTGGGATCTCTGGCACCACCGGATCCCTACTGCTCTTGGGGGAGAGGATGCAGGGGGTGTCACAGAGACAGACTCGGGGGCTGGGCTGCCAACAGGGCTCCTCTCCTCTTGCAGCTGTGCAGGGAGTGGAGAGGCAAGCATGGTGGTGGCAATGGCAGGACCCAGCTCAGACCTGGGCTCCAGCTCTGATTCCAATCCAGCTCTGACTCTGACTCTGGCTTGGGCTTGTGCTCCCATGGTCCTGAGGTGATAGCTCCCAGATGAGGAGGGCAGGTGCACTCTGAATCTCCCTCGAGGATGCGTGTGCAAGGGTGCCCCACACAATGGTGAGGCTATGCAGTGAGGCTTTGGCCAGAAGTATGCTCTACCAATGGTGCTGCATCTGCTCCAGGCTCTGTGAGTCCTGATGCACATTCATTTGGCTGGATCCCCGAGGGACAGATGGCACCAAGGCTCCAGCAGCCAGCCGCAGATCCAGGCCTGCCACGTACTCCTGGGCCTCTGGGTCCTTGGGAACCCCCAGGGGCTGAACAACGGTCACCTCCTTGCCCTCAGCACCTTTCTCTAAGGGGTCAAATACCAGTGTTCCTGAGTGATTTCTGACCTAGGCCTATGGCACGGGTCCAGGCTGAGCAGCGAACTGAGAAATCCTCCAGGGCTGGGCTGGCTGTACGTGGCAGCTCATAGCTCCCAACTGGATGCAGTCCCACAACTCGGCTTGGTCCTTCCCATTGAAGGGTAGGTCCCCTGCCACCATAGTGAAGAGGATTACACGAAAACTATATATGTCAGCTGCAAATGCAGCATAGGTTTCCTGCTGGAACACCTCCAGGACGCTGTATTCTGGAGTCCCACAGAAGCCCTGCACCAGCGCACCCTTGGGCAGCTGGCAGCTGAGCCCAAGGTCTGCCAGCTTCACATTCAGTTCCAAGTCCAGCATAAGGTCCCTGTGTGCTACATGCTGAGCTTGACAGTGTCCCACTACCACCACGATCCGATGGAACATGGCCATGCATCATGCTCAGGCAAGCCTCCCTGCCTCTTCACATGCTGACAGAGGCTGTCACTGACTGCCAGCTCCAACACCAGGCAGTTGTGTTGGCAGACCCAACCCACCTCCAGCAGCTCGCTGATGTTCTGGGGCCTCAGGAGCTGCATGATGCCGGCTTAGCTGCATGATGCTGGCTTCTCTCTTCATCTGCCTGGTGCCGAAGAAGCTGCTCCCATCTTCATGGAACAGCTCAACAGCCACCTGCCACTGGTTGGATGCCTGGTGGACCAGCAGCACCATGCTGAAGCAGCCCCTGCCCAGGACTGACAGCAACTGGAGACCAGGCTGGCGATGGCATCCAGGTCCTCAAGGTCTTCCATGCTGGTGTCCCTAACTACACTGTCTGATCTACTCTATCTTAATTGCTGTCCACAAACACTAAGGAACTACCCTAACTATGATACCTAAGAAAATAAATGGAGGGCTGTCACCATGGGTCACTTGGCTAATTCTCTGCCAGTGGTGCTGGCACCCCGGGTTCTAGTCCTGGTTGGGGCACTGGGTACTAGTCCTGGTTGTTCCTCTTCCAGTCTGGCTCTCTGCTGTGGCCCAGGATGGCAGTGGAGGATGGCCCAAGTGCTTGGGTCCTTGCACCTGCATGGGAGACTGGGAGGAAGCACCCGGCTCCTGGCTATGGATCGGCATAGCATTGGTGGTAGCAGCTGTTAGTGGAGTGAACCAACGGGAGGAAGACCTTTCTCTCTCTCTCTCTCTCACTGTCTATAACTCTACTTGTCAAATTAAAAAAAAAGACTTTAAAAAAAGGAAGAAAATAAGTGGATAACCTGGCGACTACCTGCTGATCTAATGTACCACAGTAGCTACAATAACTACACTGTTGAAATGCAGACTAAGTCCTTTCTAACCAAAGCTGAAAACAAATACCAGAAAAACTCCAAAAAACAAACACTAAATAACTACGCTAACACTAAGAAGTCTAGTAGCACTACCTAGCTAAAGATGGGGGAAGTAAAAAAAAAAAAAAACTGCAAAAAGAGACAAAATGGGCCAAAAAAAATAAATACGTGAAATAAAACGAACTAAACAAAATGGGGGAAAACTAAAGTAAAACAAGAAACAAACAAAAAGCACACCGACATTAATAAGCACAAATGCTAGAAAGATGGGTCCAAGTCACGCAGGTCACTAAAATAGCTTCATGGTAAAGAAGACAAAAACCTGGGCCAGGCTGCTGCTTATATAGGCATGGGGAATTCTGTCACCATAGGGCTCCTGAAGAAGTCAGAGCAAGAAAGCGACCAATGGCAGTCCTTCAGGGAATGCATGAATTTGTACTTCATGAGAGTTGGTCCTGATGAAGTCAGAGCAGTTGAAGACTTGGCTACTTTTTGCTCTTTTCCCAGACAATGAGAAAGAGCAGATCAGAACTGAAGCAGCTGGGACATGAATGGGTGCCAGATGGGGTGCCAGTGTCTAAGATGGTGGTTTTACGTGTCATCCCACAAGGCTGGCCCCATCTGGGTCACTGCCACATTGTCTAGGATAGGAATTATCACAGTGATCTACACTGGCCCCAGGTGCTGTACAAAGCATCACAAATGCAGTTCATAAATGCTATTGCAGGAGAATGACAGATTCCTTTTAAAATGTTTGGGGAGGGTCCGGTGTGAGGACACAGGGGGTTGAGCTGCTGCCTGTGACAGGAGCCTCCACATCACATGGTGTGGTTCAGGTCCCAGCTGCTGTGTTTCTGATCTGACTTCCTGATGGAGCTCCTGGTTCCTGAGTTCAGCCTGGCCTAGCCCCTGCTGTTGCAGTCATTTCAGGCTTGAACCAGTAGATCTCTCGCTCTCTCTCTCCCTGACTCTCCCTTTCTCTGTTGCTCTGCCTTTCAAAAGGATTTTTAAAAAATCATTAAAAAAGTTTAGGAGTGGGTGGGGGAGGGGCAGCTTTGTGGCATACTCAGTTAAGCTGCTGGATGGAATGCTGACATCCCCAATAGACACCAGCTCCTAAGCAGGACGCTCCATTGCTGACCCAGCTCCCTACTAACGGCCTGGGAAAAGCAGCGTCATAAGGCCCACATTCTTGGGGCCCTGCCACCAGGTGGGAGACCTTGATGAAGCTCCTGGCTCCTGACCTTAGCCTATCCTAGCCTTGGTCAATGTGGTCTTCTGGGAAGTGAACGTGCTGATGAAATCTCTCTCTCTCTCTCTCTGGCATTTCTTTCCTTTCTCTCTTTCTGGCTCTCTCTCTCTGTCCACTCTCTCTAACTCAGCCATTCAAATTTATAAAAATATATGACAGAAAACATGTTTCTACCAATTTTGACTGCTTCAGGGATATTGTAACAAAATTTTTCCCCATTTGCTTCCCAAGAAATGTTTTCAATCTATTCTGGCATACCTATTGTTGAATTCTAAAATATATGGAAATTACTAGTGAACTCTATTTTCAGATTTTTTTTTTCTTTGACAGAACCAAAGATAATGTCACAATAGCAAAAGAGTGGATTAAATGATTGTCAGTGTTTCTTGGAGAGAGATTTGAAAGAAATCTGAAGTATAAGATTTCTGTAAGTGATACCTGAAATACATCTACTTATGTTTTCATGCAGTGCATGTTTAAAGATTAAAAAACAAATGCTCTGGTCTCTATAGCAGCATTCAGATAGAGTTCATTAGAGTTTAAATAAAACCCAAGAGGCGCAGGTGTCTGGGGCAGGGGTTAAGACCCAACTAGGGATGCACACACACCCTGCTGGTACCTGGGTCCTCATCTGGCACTGCATTCGATTTCATGTTCCTACTCCCACACATTTTAAAAAGGGAGCAGGTGAGTGCCCAAGTCTTTGAGCCCCTGACACCCAACATGGGAGAGCCAGATATGGTCCCAGATTCTGGGTTGGTGACCCTGGCCTGCTGGTTTCTCAGAGAAGAAAGAGCACATGCAAAGGCCCTAGATCTGCTAACAAGGCCATCCGGTGTGTGCAGAGGGAATGGTGGGCAGGGGAGCAGGTGAGCTAAGGTTTCCAATGTGAGGGGAGGAGCTGAGTCCTGCCCTGAAGTGACAGATCCAGGCATGGGTTTGAAGGAAAGCAATGCTGGGAGTTCACATTTTGGTCTGCTGGGCATAAAGAAAATCCACACCAGGGAGCAGATAGGGCCAACAAGCCTGCCACCCCGTCCCTGCCTGCTTCTTCCTCAGCCCTGCCTCCAGGTGAAGGACAATCTTACCTGAATGGGAGGGGGACCTAGGTCTATACTTGGTCATGACTACTGTAGGTCAGTGCAAAGGAGGACTTACCCAGAGAAAGCCCCTGAGGCACTTCCCCAACCACACATTCAGTGTCTCTCATGGAAGCGCAGGTGACTGGGGCCATGGAATCTGACTTGGCAAAGGCACCTGCCTGCCAGCCCCTTGGGGTGGCTGTGTTTTACTATCAATCTCCCTTCTGGCACCCAGGGTTCAGGGAACTTGAGTGGTAAGTGGCAAAAACTCACAGATTTGTTCGAGGCCACAGATCGGGGAGGGGAACATGTCTTGGGGAAAGGGCCAGGATACTGGACATGACCAGTTAGGGAACGCAGAGCAAGCTCAGGAAAACCAAGCCCCATAGGGCTCCCACCTAGGCCATTTCTGTGACTCCCACATGCCCTGCTTCTTGAGAACTTGTCGTTGTGTTGTGGACTTAGGGCAGAGGTATACACGCCAGCAGGACCTGTGTTCTCATTGCACTTCTGACAACAGTAGCCAGATCATGCGTGTGCTGGGAGCTCACACAGAATATTTACATGTCTGCCCTGCACATGGCTCACAGCCTTATCATCAGGATTACCATGAACCATTTGTCACTCCTGGAGGTGATTTTGAGATTTTTCTGAAGTCATTTTCCACTGTGACTTCCCAGAGATCCTCCAAGAATGGCCTGACCACTGCTCAAGCTGAAGCACAGTCCTGACTCTGTCCTGGAAGGAGGCAGAACACTTTAAGTTAGCCCTAGAGAAATGAGAGGGGACTGTATCATCCAGGTGAGATTCATCAGGTAGTCAACTCCATCCAGCTGTGCCAAGGTGCACGCAAGGACCCAAACACCTCACAGGACCAGTTCCATGCATACAGTTAAGATATTTATTGATGAGAAGCACAGCAAAGTCTCAAGCAAATGAGAGTCCTCAGGCATCTCAGCTTGCACACTGAGGTAGGCTACCTGGGGCCCACCTTTCAGCTGCAGGGGCCAGGGCCTCTGGCTGGGGCTGGCAGGCAGCAGGCACACAGGAGGAATCTGAGGATCCTCCTGCCAGTCCTCCTGTCCAGCCCCTGCCGTCCCTTGCTCAGGACAGAGGCCGATGCTGAGGTCCCAGCCTCCTCTGGCTCAGCTGCTGGGACCTCTGGTACCACCAGGTGCAGACTGCACCTGGGGCTGGGGGTGGAGGGGCTGCCACAGGGACAGGCTCAGGGGCGGGGCTGGGCTGGCACCAGGGCTCCTATCTTGCAGCTGTCCAGAGAGGGAAAAAGCAACCACTGGGGCAGCAACAGCAGGCTCCCTCTGAGGCCCTAGCTCAGGTTCTGACTCTGACTCGGTCTCCAGATCCAACTCTGGCTCCAGCACCAACTCTGAATCCAACTCCACCTCTGACTTGGACTCTGGCTCAGGCTCAGGTGACAGGGGAGGGCAGGGGAGAAGGACAGGTGCACTCTGGATCTCCCTCATGCCCACAAAGCCATGAGGCTATGCGGGGAGACCAAAGCCAGACCCGGGCTCTGCCAACAGGGTTGTACCTGCTCCAGGCTCCAGGAGTCTGGCTGCAGGGACATCCGGCTGGATCCTCTAGGACCAGATGGCACCGAGACTCCAGTGTCCAGAAGCAGACCCAGACCCACCAGGTACTCCTGGGCCTCTGGGTCCTCGGGAACCCTCAAGGGCTGCACCAGGGCCACCTCTTCACCCTCTGTTCCTTCTTCTAAGGGGTCAAACCACCATTGCTACTGGGTGATTTCTGCTGTAGGCTTGTTGCATGATTCCATGCTGAGGAGTGAACTCAGGAGCTCTTCGAGTGCTGATCAGGCTGCACATGGGAACTCGTAGCTCCCCTTCTGGATGCAGTCACATAGCTCTACCAAGTCCTTACCACTGAAGGCTATGGCCCCCGCCAGTGTAGCAAAGAGGGTGACTCCCCCCAGGCTCCACATATCTGAGGCAAAGGCATCATAGGGCTCCTGTTGGAACACCTCGGGGGCACTGTACTCTGGAGTCCCACAGAAACCCTGCAAGCTTCACATTGAGCTGCAAGTCCAGCAGCAGGTTCCCCAGCTTGAGGTCCCTGTGTGCCACCTGCTGCTCATGGCAGTGGCCCATGCCCACCAGGATTTGGTCAAACATGACCATGGCCTCTGGCTCTGTCAGGCCACCACGGCTCATCACGTGCTGGTAGAGGCCACCCCTGTCTGCCAGCCCCATCACCAGGTAGTGATAATGTCCAATGCAACCCACTTCTAGCAGCTCCATGATATTCTGGTGCCTCAGGAGCAGCATGATGCTGGCCTCTCGCATCACTTGCCTGGTGCCGAAGGGGTTGCTGGCATCTTCCTTGAACAGCTTCATGGCCACCTGATGCTGGCTGGAAGCCTGGAGGGCCAGCACCACCATGCCAAAGCTGATCCTGCCCAGGACTGACAGCAACTGGAGACCAAGCTGATGGCTGGTGTTGACATCTAGGTCCTCACGGCCTTCCATGCTGGTGTCCCTAACTACACTGTCTGATCTACTCTGTCTAATATGCCTGTCCATAAACACTAACTAAGGAGCTACTCTACAATACCTAAGAAAATAAAGGGACAAGAGGGGTCTAACTTCTGATCTGACTAAGGTATCACAGTAGCTACACTAACTACACTAATGACACACAGTGGCAAGACTGAGTCCTACCTAACCAAAACAGAAAACAAATACCAGAAAAACTCCCAAAAAAACCACCACCAAATAGCTTCACAAACACTAAGAAATCAAGCAGAGTTGTCTAGGTAAAGATGGGGGAAGCCAAAAGTTAAAAAAAAATTGCAAAAAAGGGGGAGGGCAAAAAATAGGAGGAAAAAAAGGAACTAAAGCAAAATGAGGAAAAGAAGAAACCAAATAGAACAAGAACACAAAACAGCACACCAACACCAAAAAGCACCAGTGCTAGAAAGATGGGTCCAAGTCACACAGGTCACCCAAAGAGCTCCCTGGTAAAGCAGACAAAAACCTGGGCTACGCAGCCACTTATATAGGCATGTGGAATTCTGTCATCATAGGTTTCCTTATGAAGTCAGAGCGAGAAATGGGCCAATGGCAGTGCAACAGGAATTTGCACGATTTTCTATTTCATTTCCTTATGAAGTCAGAGACGGGTGGGGACCAACACATCCACAGCTAATCCTTGGGGGTTTCCTCAATAAGCTTCTTCTTAATATCAAAGACCCCAAGTGTTTTTGGTTTAGATTGGTGATACAGATTGATGGTTATTTTTTGAACATTAAAACATGTAGTATCACCAATGGCCTTTTCATTTCTTGTTTAGAGTGATAACAGGCTGGCGCCATGGCTCACTAGGCTAATCCTTTGCTTGCGGCACTGGCACCCTGGATTCTGGTCCCGGTTGGGGTGCTGGTTCTGTCCCAGTTGCTCCTCTTCCAGTCCAGCTCTCTGCTGTGGCTCCAGAGTGCAGTGGAGGGTGGCCCAGGTTCTTGGCCCTACACCCACATGGGAGACCAGGAGGAAGCACCTGGCTCCTGGCTTCAGATCAGCACATTGCTGGTGGCAGCATGCTGGCCATAGCAGCCACTTGGGGAGTGAACCAATGGAAAAGGGAAGACCTTTCTCTCTGTCTCTCTCTCTCTCTCACTCTCTCTCTCTCACTGTCTAACTCTGCCTGTAAAAAAAAAATAAGTAATAATAAAAAAGTGATAACAGCCATTTATCTTTAAAACCGCTGATTATCTGCATTCGAGAGACACATCCCATTGCCTTTAACCCTGAATAGGTCTCAGAATGATGTTACAACTTCTCTGGCATCAGGATAACCTTGACAAAGTGTTCTGCTGCCCATGACACCACCAGGCACATTATTCACATGGGCAGAGCTGAGAGGAAGGGATCTTTCATAATCGTTTTCCAGTAAGATCATCACCAGATTACTTGTTAGAAACCCTGGAGTACCAGAACGTAGCTGCATTGGTATAGTCCAGGTATGGAAAGCCAACTACGTGTCAGCTGAAAGAGCTGCATCCTCCAAATTGTCCTTAGAAAAGCAGGAGAAAATCAATGCATTTTTGATGTCTCAGGGTTCCTGGGCTACTCTAACAAAGTGTCTTGAACTGAGTCATTGAAAAAGAACTGAAAATCATTCCTCAGTGTTTGTTCTGCAGGCTGGAAGATGCAGATCAGAGCTCCAGCAGACTTGATGTAAGAACTCACTCTCTGCTGCTGATCTGCCTTCTTCAGAGAGAAATGGTAAGATGGAAAGGCTGGTGGTTTGCTGTGGTTGAATGAAGCTAAATACATGTGTGGAAAGTGGCATTGTAGTCCTTCAAAAAGTACCACACCTTAACCCAAAACTCACCAGTAAATTTTAAGGAAAGATCGTGCCTTCCTGGGGTGTTCTCAGATGGTGAAAGCACAGACCTCACCCAGTCAAGACAGGTAGCATGCAGCTGGCACTGCAATCCAGCAGGTTAAACCCTGCTACACCAGCATCCCATGTGGGTGCTGATTGGAGGCCTGGCTCCACTTCCAAACCAGCTCCCTACTATTGTGCCTGGGAGAGCAACAGAAGATGGCTCAAGTAGTTGGACCTCTACCACCCATGGAGAGACCTGGATGGAGTTTTGTGCTCCTGGCTTTGGCTTAACCCAGAAGTGGCAATTGTAGCTATTTGGGAAGTGAACCAGCAGTTGGAAGTTATCTCTCCCTCCTTCTCCCCTACTCTTGCCACCTTCTCTCTCTGTCTCCTGCCTTTGCTCTCTGTAACTGACTTTCAAATAAATAAATGTGTTTTTTTTTTTTAGAAAAGAGAATCTCATTCATCCTGTAAAAGAGAGTGGAGCCCTGGGTTCCCCTCCTCTTTATACTGTAGCATCAACCTTGAAGTTCAATCATGAAGATTGGAGGGATGTGGACAGTTCTCACCACTAGACCTGCTCTGCATGAAAGGGATCTTTGAGGCTGAACAACAGGACCCTGGACAGGACCCAAAGCCACAAAGAAATAAGATCTCTGAGAAGGCTAATTGTCTGGTAGGATCACATTGTGCTGGGTATGTGCGTTGGACTAGTGTACTGTAGCCCTTAAATCTACAACTATTGCATGCTACTCCCAAATTTAAAGATACTCTTCAATTTCTTTCATCTATGATTTTTAGGCTTTGTTTTAGAGATCTTTGGTCTCCTTGATTGCATTTATTCTTGGGTATTCTTTTTCTTTATTGTAGCTCTTGGGTATTGGATTGCTCTCTAGGTTTCTTTTCTAGATGATTCACTATCGGTGTATAACAGTGCTCCTGGTTTTGTACACCAACTTTGTTGCCTACAACTTTGCTGAATGTCTTAGTTCTATCAGGTTTTTGGTTGCACCCTAGGGGTTTTCTAAGATCATGTCATTTGCTAACAGTGACAATTTGACTTCCTCCTTTCCAGTTTGGAGGTCTTTTATTTTCTTGCCCAATTTCTCTAGGTAGGCCTTCCAGTATCATGTTGAATAAAATTTCAGTAAAAACAGGAATTTGTGTGCTTTTTATTGCCTTTTAGCATTGATCTGGGATTGCCAATATCTAGAAACATTTTCGTTTCAATGCATATTGTTCATTTTAAATATGAATTTCCCATTACAGAAATCAAGTTATAATTGATAGAATTTAAAAGGATAGAATTATCCAACATGGGAAGTAGGCTACACAGCCGACTCAGAATGACTAACGCACTTACCAGCAGCCTGACCTCAGAATTAGCCATTCAGGCATTTGGATCTGGCTGAAAAGCCCATGAGAGCATTTCAGGCATGGAAAGCCAAGACACTGTTGCAAAAAAATGATCACATGAAGAATCTCTGTGAGTGAGATCCCAGTGGAAAGAAATGGCCATCAAAGAAGGATGTACTTTCCCTAGAGGGAGGAGAGAACTTTCACTTTACTTATGGTTCTAAGTATTGATGGAGTTTATAGATTCAAAAGGCATTCATGGCCTTGGCAGCTCATGACAAGAGCCTTGGGTGATCACCAATGTTGTAAATAAGTGTGTCAATTGCTAAATCAACAACAGGAGTCACTGTGCACTTATTCCCCATGTAGGACTTCTGTCCTTAATGAGTTGTAGTATGAGAATTAATGATAAAAGTTTTTTTCAAACAGTACTTTATACTATATGTGAATGTGTGGGTATAAACTGCTGAAATCTTTACAGAGTATAGAGTTGGCCTTCTGTATATAGAGATAATTAAAAATGAATCTTAATGAATAATGGGATGGGAGAGGGTGTAGGAGGTGGGATAGGAGTTGGGGGTGGGAGAGTGGGTATGGGGGGAAGAACTGCTATGTTTTCCTAAAGCTTTATCTATGAAATTTATATTAATTAAATAAAATCTTTCTAAAAAACGTAAAACAAAACTTCAGGGAGAATTACTATATAACTTTTCCTTTAAACATTAAGAAATTATTAACAATATAAAAGAAATCAAGTTATTAAACTTGACCTGATGATTTTTATCTGTACTAATCACAGTAGAACAAACAGGATTTTTGGTATAGTATGTATCAAATAAGCCATAATAATTGTCTTTAAGAAATACAGAATGTGGGATCAATTTTATTTTAGTTAAAATTTCTGACTTGGGATTTACTTGGTTTGACTAAAAGTGACATTTTCTTTCATGACACATGATTAATGTTATTTTCAGATTCTATAATTGTCCACTACCAGGATGTCTCAAAAACAATAATTGTGGGCATTGTCAATAAAAACTTTCTCTCATGAACTCTAGATCATTTCAAAACCACCCAATTGATGAGAGTAATCTTCACTCAGTCTACTGAATCAAATGCTGTCCCTTCCAGAAACATACTCAGGAATAGTGTTTTACCAGGTATCAGGGAATCTCTTGGTTGAGTGAAATTGACCCTTAGCAATTTACCAGCACATGTGTATCCCTTGTCAATATGCAACCCATGTGTATCTCTGGATTAGGCCACGCTCTTCTGTAAATAAAGACAGTAATTCAGTCACACTTCTTCCTAACACAATACAACTATCCTGCATAGAACCAAAATGTGAGAATCCTTCTCCAGAAGACGGGAAAATCCTTGAGTTTTGTTTACTCTACTCTTCTTCCCACACCTCATAACTTAAATATTATAATATAAAATTAGCAATACTTAAACATAGATGTAGAATCAAATATCATGTCATAAAATTTGGGAGTAAGAGAGGAAACAAAAATACATTTGTTTTACACAAACACACACAGATATTAGTAACAAAATAAAGAGAAAGTATTCATGAAAATTATAGTACTCATTTTTATTTAATATTTTTATGATGTATTTGCAAGGCAGAGTTGGGGTGTTGTGGCGAGGAAAGGGAGAGAAAGAGTGGGGAGGAGAGAGAAAGAGAGATTCCATCTGCTGGGTCACTCCCCAAATGTTCCTACAACCAGGTTTGAGTCAGGTTGACCTGGAACTCCTTCACAGTCTCCCACAAGGGTTTCAAGGGCCCAAGCACTTAGACCATCTTCCACTGCTTTCCCAAGAAGGCAGCACCCATGTGGATGCTGGTGTTGCAGGCTGAGGTTTAATTTGCTTTGTCACAATGCATGTCCCTGGTCTTCCTTTCTGTAACTGGCCATGTGATTGTGGTGGTTACAATGTCCATGCTGCATACCCTTTGCCCTCCACAAGCACCTCAGATGATCCTGATTCTTCCATGGTGGGAACACCCAAACCATCATTCTTGAAGGATCTGAACCATTAGTTCTCTTTGGGTTGGTTCGTTGCACCTTGATTTCTGCTTATCTTGATCACATGGCCCGATAATATTGAAAGATGCTGTAGAAATTCTAGAAATACTCTTCCTTACCTCCAGTGTGGAGTGGTGACCAAATGATCCTCCTAAAAGTCAGGGCCATCACAGCCAACATTATAGCGTCCTTCTTGACAAATTGATTCAGGGGCATGAGGAGCTGAAGGGCCTGTGTGGCACCTTTTAATATCCACTCCAATGGCATCATTTTCTCCTGAAGCCCTCCTCCCTCTGGAACAAAGACCTCTAGGCTAGCAGAAATAAAGTCACAGGAATAAGAAGCAAAATTTGGGCTGCTGGGTCACTAGAAGTCATACTAGGTGGTGCCACTCTCATTTCTGGCCCTAGATGCCTGGACCCATAAACTCTGGCTATCAGAGGAGAAGCACTGCATATTAGATGCTGTATCAGAATATTTGCAGCCATCCAAATAGCTTGCTTCTGCTCTCACAATACTGCCACGTGGCTGGTATCATAACTGAGCTCTAATAAGACAGTACCACTATTTTATCAAGTGAAAGTTAAACTTTCCTGATCCTGTTTCATAACTCAATGGACAATTTTATCAATCAAATAAAAAAAGTCAAATGGCAAGTTTGTCTCCATCTGAATTAATGAGAGTTGTCCAAAGAAACAGAATCAAAAGGGTACACACATCCTGTATATAAACACAGTTTCTTAAACGAATTGCTAGGAAATGCACATTATAGGGGCCGGTGCCATCGCTCACTTGATTAATCCTCTGCCTGCGGGGCCAGCATCCCATATGGGCGCCAGGTTCTAGTCCCAGTTGCACCTCTTCCAGTCCAGCTCTCTGCTGTGACTCAGGGGGGCAGTGGAGGATGGCCCGAGCGCTTGGTCCCTTGCAGCCACATGGGAGACCAGGAAGAAGCACCTGGCTCCTGGCTTTGGATCAGTGCAGCACTGGCTGTTGCAGCCATCTGGGGAATGAACCAATGGAAGGAAGAGCTCTCTCTCTCACTGTCTAACTCTGTCAAAAAAATAAAAAAAATAAAATGTACATTTTAAAAAATCAATACACATGTCCAACAATGTGGCTCACTAGGCTAATCCTCCACCTGCAGCACCAGCACCCCAGGTTCTAGTCCTGGTTGGGGCACCAGATTCTGTCCTGGTTGCTCCTCTTCCTGTCCAGCTCTCTGCTGTGGCCTGGGAAGGCAGTGGAGGATGGCCCAAGTGCTTGAGCCCTGCATCCGCATGGGAGACCGGGAAAATCACCTGGCTCCTGGCTTCAGATTGGTACTTTGCGCCTGCCATAGTGGCCATTTGGGAGGTGAACCAATGGAAGGAAGACCTTTCTCTCTGCCTCTCTCTCTCTCTCTCACTGTCTAACTCTGCCTGTCAAAAAAATGCACAAATTCAAAAAGTCCTTGCATAAAATACATGTGCTTCAATTCCTTTTTTCCAGAAACATTTTGAAATACCCTCATGTGTAATGTGTATTGGAGGGAAGAGGGGGAGGGAGAGTTTATGGTAGGAAATGGCTTGCAATAATATGGAGACCAAGACAGCCCATCCTCTGCAAGCTGAAAAAGAGCCAGCACACTTGCTGGGAGAAACAGAGCACACTTGCCCTTTGTATGTCTTTTTGTTGCATTCACATGGCCGGTGTCCTCTTTCAGGCAGTGCCTGAATACAATGCAGAATGTCCTGCAAACCGGGCCCAAGACATATTCTCTGTTGATCACAGCAAACTTCTTATGTGGCAACAGGCCGAGTCTGGGGCAGGAAAGAAAGTGGCAGCAGTGGAGACCAGGGGCATTTGGGCCAGTTATCCCTGTAACTTGCTTGTGTCTCCAGGCTCTTCTCAGAGTGGATGAGGAGTATTCAGCCTGATGAGAGTATGTTGCTGTGCACACCCAATGGCTGGCTGCATCAGATGGCACCCAGTTCATGATGGGCCTTTGAGACAGAGCAGCAAGTGGGCAGCCAACTTTTCTATCTATGGAAACTTGAATCTCTCCTCTTGTTCACTGCATCTTTTCCAGAAACCTTGCAGCTTTCTTCATCATTTTATAATGAAAACTGTATATCAAATGGACATCATGGATCAAGGTCTTCCTACTATGTGAGAAAACTTGTATTTGTGCATGGTTTCTTTGGCATGAATTAGTTTTTATATTGAAAAGATTTATTTATTTATTTTAAAGGCAGTGAGAGAGAGATACAGAGAGAGAGAGAGAGAGATCTTCCATCTGCCACCTCACTCCCCAAATGGCTGCAATGGCCAGAGCTGGGTCCTTTCAAAGCCAGGAGCCAGGAGAATCATACAGGTCTCCAATGGGGGTGCAGGGGCCCAGAGACTTGAGCCATATTCCACTGGCTATTAGCAGAAAGCTGGATCAGATGTGGAACAGCTTAGACTCAAGCCAGCACTCATATGGGATGATACAACTGTAGGCAGTGGCTTTACCCATTACGCCACAGTGCCAGCCCCTTAAAATTCTTTTTTAAAGTGTAAGAATGGTGATGCTTTAGTTGACAAAGGGAGTTTGAGATAATAAAATAATTGGTAGGCAGTGGAAAGTATTTACTACTCCCTTTCCTTAGATGTAAGTTCTAGCAGTGCTTTAGTAACACACACAAATATATAAGCAGACTTCATGGAAAGTACTTTTAGTTAACCTTGCCTATGTAAAATGAAAGAAGAATCTTTAAAAGGCTAACAGGGCAGTACAATACTGATCATTCACAAAGACTTGCTGATATGGATGAGGAAATTCCATTTTTCTCAGTACCCAGATTAGTTCTTTCAAGATTTAAACATATATTAGCTGAGGTGAAATCATTAACAACTAACTTAATTGTGTAATTAAATCTGATATTAAACACAAACTACGTTTTATTTAACTTTTCTCCAACTAGGAGACATAAATGTTAAAACTAGCATTTTGAAAAGTATTAAATTTACCTATTATTTGAAAGCAAAAGTGAAGGGGAGATGAAGGAATGAGGTAGAGAGAATAGAGAGATAACAAAAGAAGAGAGAATGATCTTCATCTGCTACTTGATTCGCTCCTTAAAGACCAGCAACAACTAGGGCAGGGCCAGGCTGAAGCCATGAGCTGGTTATTGCATCTGAGTCTCCCATGTGGGTGGCAGGGACTCAGGTACTTGAGCCATCACCTGTTGCCTTCTAGGGTGCACATTGACAGGAAGCTGGAGTTGGAAGTAGAGCTAGGAGTCCAGTATGGAATGGGGGCATCTTAACCCACATCCTGAGGGCTGGACCAAATGTCCACTCCCCATGAGAAACTTTTAAAATAATGTGTAAACAATAATAGTAATGGAGTACAACATGCTCAGTTGGGGGCAATTGTAGCAATGGGAATTAAAAGCTTCATTACTTGCACTTTTGTTATTCCCAGATAACATTTCTACACTTACATATAGCACAAGCCACTCTTCTGTGCTTGTATAAATTATCCCCTGTCCCTGAGCTGGGATATGGTGGCAATATCAAGCAATATTAAGCAATATGGCAGTTGTCATGGGGCTATGATCTTATTGCCATCCTCAGCAAAGGAAGCACCTGAGGATGTGTGCTGTTTTGCTTGTCAGGTGTGGGCTGGCTGGGAGCCACTCTGGTAGGATTTGGGATGAAAGTCATAATGAATGGGGCTTTTGCCACGGGTTCGGGGGTAAAGCATTCGTTCTGTGATGCTGGCATCCCATAAGGGTGCTGGTCGAGTCCTGGCTACTCCACTTCCAATCCAACTCCCTAATAATGCTCCTGGGAAAGCCGTGGAAGGTGGCCTGAGTGCTTAGGCCCTTTTCCCATGTGGGCTACCTGGAAGACACTTCTGGCTTCTGGCTTTGGCCTGACCCAGCCATATCTCTTGCAGTTATTTGGGAGTGAATCAAAACATCGAAGCTCTCAATCTCTCTCTCTCTCTCTCTCTCTCTAACTATGCCTTTCAAATAAATAAAAATAATATTTTTAAAAGCAAAGTCATGATGAGTAAAACAATGAAATTGGTGAAATTATCTTTTTTCCATCTCTACATCTGAGGATAAAGATGTATATTGGGTCTATTTTACCAAAAAATTCTTAGAATAACTTTTTCATCAAAATGTACACTTGTTTAGGATAACACAGAATTGTGCTGCCATTTGTGTTACTTACACATGTAGGTTTTTGTGAATTATTATACTCATATTAATGAATATCATTTTACAAATATTTTCTCCCTTTCTGGCTAAACAATGATATGTATGTAAGAATTCAAGAGAACTTTTTTCAGATTCTTAATGAAAATTTAAATCTGATAGCAGTGAAATAATAGGAAATAACAATATTTCTGTGAAATTTATCAGGTTTGTTGTTTCTATGAGATTTAAATTTTGTCACTTTGTTTAAAAAATTACTATTAATTTAATTTGGGTGAAAGGGGGCGTGGTTCCTGGTGGGCGGGGATGGCGGGCACGGGCTGCACGTAAACCCAGATGGCGGGTGTGGGGAGCCAGAGCGCTCTGTTCCCGTGATCCTGCCCCTAAGGATTTGAGCAGAACCGAGCCCAGTGGGAGCCTCTCCGCGCGCGTGTCCCCACAGAGCTCTCCAGCCGCTGCCCGCCCCCGTGCTCCTCTCGCCTCCATGAAACTGGCCACAGTGCTCAACAAATGTGCCTGGGCTACTCAGAGCTGAGCATCCCGGCCAAGACCTGTTCCCGCATGGTGGTCCTGGGCTCGTCTAAGGTGGGCAAGACAGCCATTGTGTCGTGCTTCCTCACCAGCCGCTTTGAGGACGCCTACACGCCCACCATCGAGGACCTCCACCGCAAGTTCTACTCCATCTGTGGCGAGCTGTACCAGCTGGACATCCTCAACACGTCAGGCAACCATCGTTCCTGGCCAGGAGGCGCCTCTCCATCCTCACGGGAGACGCGCTCATCCTAGTGTTCAGCCTGGACAACCGCGACTCCTTCGAGGAGGCGCAGAGGCTCAAGCAGCAGATCCTGGACACCAAGTCGTGTCTCAAGAACAAGACCAAGGAGAGGGACGTGCCGCTGGTGGTGTGTGGCAACAAGGGCGACCGGGACTTCTACCGCGAGTTGGAGCCGCGCGAGATCGAGCAGCTGGTGGGCGACACCCCCCGGCGCTGCGCCTACTTCGAGATCTCAGCCAAGAGGAACAGCAGCCTGGAGGAGATGTTCCACGCGCTCTTCTCCATGGCCAACCTGCAGAGCGAGATGATCCTGGACTTGTACCACAAGGTGTTGGTGCAGTACTGCGACGTGCTGCACAGCAAGAAGGCGCTGCGTGCCAAGTGGCTGCAGCGCGAGGGCAGGGGCGGCGGCGACCCCGGCGACGCCTTTGGCATCGTGGGGCCCTTGGTGCGCAGGCCGAGCGTGTACAGCGACCTCCTGTACACTGCGAGAAGGCCGGCTGAGGCCAGACCAAGTTCAAGGAGCACTATGTCATCAGCTAGGGGCCCCGCAGCTTGGGGAGGGCCCTGCATTTCTTTTTGTTGTTGTGTTAAAAAAAAAAAAAGAGTCTAGTGCGTGCATAGCCGCGGCCGGCCCTGGCTGCGCGCCCCCTGCGCTGCTCCGCGCCCCCGCGCCCTGGGGAAGGCGATGGCCAGCTGCGAAGGGACGGTCATTTGTTCGGAAGGAAAGATTATTGGCTCAGTCTGGGGCTCCCCCAACCTCCCTGAGGGACCCCATGACAGGGACGGGGGTGGTAGTGGGAAGGGAGGGGCGCCAGGCCGCTGTTGGGTTCTAGGAATGTCCTGCCCTGCCCAGGGGTCAGGACTGGCCAGCATTAGCTTGTCCTTGGCCCTGGCGCAGCCCTGAGGCCTTTGTGCTCTGGAAACTGCCAATCCTAGGCAAGGGACTTGTCTACATGAGGGTGTGGGGAATCGCACAAAGGGCAAACAAAATGCAAAACTTGCACTTTAATAGTTGTTCAGGTGTCAGCATGGACAAGAACAAATACTCAGGTGTTTTATAGTGTGTGTGTGAGGTCTTTATTATTGTTGACTTTTTTAATATAAACTAAAATTCAGTATGAAAAAAAAGATGTGTATTGGGTCTGTTTGCCAAAGAAATACTTAGAATAAATTGTTCATCAAAATAGAACCTTGTACACTTGCTTAGGAAAACATAGAATTGTGCTACCATTTCTGTTAGTTATACATGTAGGCTTTTGTGAATCACTATACTATATTAATGAATATCGTTTTTAAAATAGTTCTCCCTTTCCAGCTAAACAGTGATATGTACCTAAGAATACAAGAGAACTTTTTTCAGATTCTTAATGAATATTTAAAGCTGATAGCAGTGAAATAATAGGAAATATCAATATTGCTTTGAAATATATCAGGTTTGTTGTTTCTATGCGATTTAAATTTTGTCACTTCGTTTAAAAAGTTACTATTAATTTAATTTGGGACTTTATAGGTCATTCATAAGTTGTCAATAATCTCTGAACCCTTCTTTTAAATAAAGAGAATTGAGCCAGATGAGTTCAATTGGATTTAATATTTACTTTAATTTTACATTTCATTGAAATTACAGGAGAGTTTAGTAGTCATTATGCCAAAGGTATTTTAATATTAAAATACCAATACCAATATGCCAGAGAGACAGAGACGAATTAGGGAGAAGTAGGGTGGTCAGAAAGGCAGGCAGAAAGACAAAAAGACAGATGAGGGGGAGAGAAAGAAAGAGAGAGGGTAGGGAGTGAGAATATTTCTTTTTTTTAAAGATTTATTTTTAGTTATTTGAACGACAGTTACAGAGAGAGGTAGAGACAGAGAGAGAGGTCTTCCATCTGTTGGTTCACTCCCCAAATGGCTGCAATGGCCAGAGGTGAGCCAATCCAAAGCCTGGAGCCAGAAGCTTCTTCCTGGTCTCCCATGGGTGCAGGGACTCAAGGACTTGAGCCATCTTCTGATGGTTTCCCAGGACATAGAAGAAAGCTACATCAGAAGAGGAGCAACTGGGAGTTGAACCTGCACCCATATGGGATGCCAGCACTTCAGGTCAAGACTTTAACCCCAAATATCTTTTTTATTACTGAAAAAACTGTTTCTTCATGCAATATAGTCAGTATCAATGAAAGGAAATTTCTTTGGTTGTGTTTTAGATGTTTGAATGTGCTTATTTTTGCATTATATCTGCTAAATTTTAAGTATTTTGCCCCAAATCAACTTGGGACAAAAGGACACATTCTAAGTTCTGTCTGAAGTTTTATGGAAAATCTCAGGAGTCAGCAGCCCTGTGAGGTTGTGCATCCACACTGCAACTGCTCATTTCTTGTAGACAACAGAAGGTGTCCTGTGACTGTCTGAACTTTCTCTTCTCAGATCTTAATACAAGAACATCTTCTACTGTTCTGACTCGCACTAAAGATTCAACCCTGCCACTGCGGGGGGGGGGGGACTTCTCGCCCAATCTTTACTTTCACACATGGGAGAAAAATTGGTTTCAAGTCTACCATAAGTCAAACCATCAAGAATTATATTTGTCTAAGATAACACCTTGGTTTATACTCCAGACAGCACCATGCAGCTGGTGTCAACTCTTTGTCTTAGGTGTAATGCACTCCATATATCTCTCAGTACTGCATGGGCAGACAACTGAATCTTTCACATTTGAGTTGGCTTCCATGGATTGAAAACTAAAGATAGTATAAGAACACAGTTTTAGAAGGATTGTTATGTAAACAGAGGAGCAATAGTTTCCAGGATAAAGATACAGCAAAGATAATCTATGTATTTAGAAGAGCTGCTAGCCAATCCATAGCCATGTGACAACTAAGTCCACATATGTGTGTGTGTGTATGTGTGTGTGTGTGTATAGTGGACATTGTTAGCTTCTGAAAAGCTTATTCAAACTGTTTAATTGTTTACAGAAAACAGGGTTATTTTCCTGCTAAAGTACATGAATGTATGTTCATTAAAAATTATAATATAATTATAAAAATTATAAAATAATTTTGAAACATTTTAGGATATAATATACAAATATCCACTAATCCCATCAACCAGAGATGGATTAAATTGTTGTCCTTTTGAGTATATCTTTGATATCAGATATCTATTTAAATCACATATAAATGAAGAAAACACATAATGTGAATATACTTCAATTACTTTATACATAGGCTTGTAAACTACTCTTAGCCTTATATCAGAACTAAATTTCATATTCTTCCTTATTTTAGATCTGATTTCTAGGACTTGCAGTGCATTTATAATGATTTACCTTAATGTGTCTAATCAGTTTTTACTGTTCGACACATATTAATATGATAATACTTCAGAGACACAGAATTATTTCTATATGTCTGATCATTTACATTTAATATATTGATTCATCTGGAATTAGTAGAAATTGATGTACTGCTAATTCCCCTTCAAGATGCATTTTACATATCATCTCACTAGTAGTGAATGTGATTTATGATTTTCCTAAGCCTCTGCTACTACCACCTACTGTGGTTCAACTTTGTCAGCTTAGTAACTGGTAAGCACTATCCCTTTGACTTGTTATACCACTGCAAGTGAGGCTGCAGTAGTTTTGTGCTGCTCATTGTTTATATTTCTTCACTGAAATAAGGGATTCCTGCCCTTCACCTCCTTTTCCAATAGTCACTCTGATTTTCTGGCATTGAATACTGTGGGATTCAGTTTGCTTAGACCTCCTGGACAATATTTTATTGCTCAGACTTTATAGAGCTGTTCTTCACATAGACTGAAAAATTATTTAGTTATTTCCGGCTGGTGCCATGGCTCATTAGGGTAATCCTCCACATGTGGCACAGACACACCAGGTTCTAGTCCTGGTTGGGGCACCAGATTCTGTCCAGGTCACTCCTCTTCAAGGCCAGCTCTCTGCTGTGGCCTGGGAAGGCAGCGGAGGATGGCTCAAGTCCTTGGGTCCTGCACCCACAAGGGAGACCAGGAGAAGCACCTGGCTCCTGGCTTCGGATCAGTGTGGTGCACTGGCCGCAGTGCGCTGGCCACAGCAGCCTTGGGGGCTGAACCAAAGGAAAAGGAAGACCTCCCTCTCTGTCTCTCACTGTCCACTCTACCTGTCAAAAAAATTTAATTGTTTCCATGGGAAAGAGAGAGAAAGAGTTCCCTTCCACTGGTTTACCCCCCCCCCCCGATTACTGCAATGATGAGCTGGGCCAGACTCTAAACCAGGAGCCAAGAACCCAATCCAGATCTCCCATGTAAGTGGCAGGTGTCCAAACACTTCAGGTATCCTATCTGCCTCCCATGGTCTGCATTGGCAGGAAGCTGGAATCAGGAACCAGAGCCTGGAATTAAGCCCACATGATCAGATGCAGGATGTGGGCTTCTTAACTAGTGTCTTACTGCTGTGGCAAAAGTCCATCTGGATATGTATTCTTATTTGACTCTCAATTCATATTCAAGTGAAGTAATGGACCTGGAAAACCTAGGTATGACATTTCTGTGGGCATCGGAGAGATGAGTAGTTTTCAAGTTGCATCCAGATCCATTAACTTCCTTGTAGCTGTCACATGTGAACCTGTAATAGGTGTGAAGAAAGGAAACCACTGCAAAAGAAGTTGGGGTCCCTTTTACTGCATCTTCAACAGCAGCTGTGCATCCCAAAGTCTTTGTCACAGCTGGATTCCACCACAAATTCAAGTGGCAAAAAGAGATTTTTCTTATATCTAAGGCTTGGTAACAACTTTAGAACTTCTCCTGTGTTCATTTTAAATTACTTTCTTCTACCATATTTTATCATGAACCTTTCTAGAACTAGGAAGGGGTTCAGTTATAAATTAGTATATATTTTAGTCAGTAGTAACTAGTATGAGCTGCTTATTTTAGAATAATTTATATAAGTTCACTGTATAAATCAAGCATATATTATGTAAAAAATGTTAAATCCCAAATTTTATGTTGTTTCAGGGGTATTTTATTTTATTGTTAGTATGCCTGATTATTTGGACTTAAGGGAGTTGAATTTGACATTGAAGATGAGCATACAATTTGTCTGTCTCACTAAATCTCTTTTGTCAGCAGACTGTTCATCATCTGAGAGCCAAAGGCTAGGTTCAGTAAAACCTTTGATCACAAGAGTCAAATAGTACTGAAAAGTCATTCCAAAGTGCTATAGGCTTGAAGCAGTGTGTCTTCTTCCTTGGGATCAAATAGTCCTTTTGAGATGGGGTAGAAGCAGGAGTCACTCAATCTAGCCCTTCCTGACCTGACCTGGATGCATTGCCAGCTCCAGACCCATCAGAAGCAAGCACTGTCCAGAACCTTTCTGCAAAAGCCCCCCTGTGTGTAGGTACATAAAGCCCCATTCAACCTTGTCTGGGTTGCACATTGGCCTCTTATCAATTTCCATTACAAGGAAGTCAAATAACTTGGGATCAGTATAACTTTTGGCCACATGGAGCATCTTGTCAGTCATCTCAAACCCAAGGTTCTATATGCTGAGAGCTTTTGTTTTAATCTTATTTTGAAACAAATGGAAAAGCAAAGCGAAACTTGTACAATCTTAATGTATGGTAATTACATTGAAAATATTGGGATAGTTTGAGTTATTTTTTTCATGAACGCATTATTTACTCCCTCAAAATTTTGGAATTGGAATTTTGTCCTAGCCAATATGTCTCAGAATATTGTCATACTAATTGGGAAAAGATGGAAGGAATCATTAGATATAAGTAAATATTCAAAAATTTCTTTACCCTTTTAGACAAACTATGGCTCTTTTTATACATCACAAGAACAATGGGACTGATGATATTGATCATAATAAAAGTTGTAATAACAATAATATCTGGGGCTGGTTCCATGGCTCACTTGGTTAACACTCAGCCTGTGGCACCAAATGGCATCCCATGTGGGGACTGGTTTCTAGTTCTGGTTGTTCCTCTTCCAGTTCAGCTCTCTGCTGAGGCCCAGGAGGGCAGTGAAGGATGGCCCAAGTGCTTGGGCCCCTGCACCCATATAGGAGACCAGGAAGAAGCACCTGGCTTCTGGCTTCAGATCCCTGTGGTGAACATTTGGGGAGTAAACCAACAGAAGGAAGACCTTTCTCTCAGCCTCTCTCTGTCTATAATTTACCTGTCAAGTAAATAAAAATAAAAAAATTTAAATACAATAATATCTAACATTTATAGAACCACATAAGTTTATTTACTAGTAGAATTACAAATAAACAATATAACTTAATTGTTAATATGAAGCTATAGAAATAAACATCTTTTATTTTTAAGGATTTATTTACTTATTTATATCTAAGGTAAAATAACAGAGAGAGAGAGGGAATGAGAGAGGGGGAGAGAGGGGGAGAGAGAGAGAGAGAGAGAGAGAGAGAGAGAGAATCTTCCTTCATCTCCCTCACACTCCAGATAGCCAGGGCTGGGCCAGGCAGAAGTCAGGAACCAGGAACTATGTCCAGGTCCACCATGTGGGTAGCAGGAACACAAAAAATTGGTCCATGATTTGCTTCATTAGTAGAATGCTGAACTGGAGGCAGACGTGTGACTCAATCCCAAGCACTCCAATATGCGATTGATATTTCCCAAGTAGCTGTTCAAACAGCCTCACTATACATTCACCCCAGCAGATTTATTTTTAGGGATGAGAAAATCTAGATGCAAAGATATTAAGTAAGTGCTAGTAAGTGACAAACACAAAACACACCTTGAGGTATTATCTTCAGAGTCCACATTGTGAATCAACCATGAGAGAATTTATGATATTGACAGAAAATAAAATCCAGTATCTGACAAGACATGAATCTGATATACACCCAGAGTAACTGGTGCCATATCATAGATGCAGATTTTTGTGCATGGAATCCCCTAGAATTTGAACCTCTGCCCTTGCGAATGAACACATTCATTGTTCTAGATACAAAGAAAACTAGGGATGATCTTCTGCTCCGCAGTTAAAAAACACAGAATAACAAACAAAAACAAAACAAAAAAATGAGAAACAAACAAAAAAATTCAAAAAAATAGAATCTGGATGAGTTGTAGTTGTAGCTGCAGATAGATTTCCTGATGATGCAGCAGCCACCTGGCAGCTAAAGTGTGATGATTCGGTGCACCTTGTGGACTTACATGCTCCACAGAGTGTACTTGCACAGAGTGCTCAGTCTGTGTCAGAGAGTACACTAGAAAAAAGCAACATAAGTATGCTGAATAACTCAGGAAATGTACGATGTCATGACAGAAATGTTTAATGCTCTCTACAGGGCTATATGGTCCAGGATATTTTCCAATTCTCTTGCAGATCTACACGGCTTTGTTCTGGTCCCTGAGCTGTGAGCACAGAAATGAAACATGTCAACTTGGCATCAAAGAATAGGAGACCGGGTATATGACCCTCGACCTCTGTCTTCCCCTGCTGTGCTATCCAGGAGACACACATTAAGATGATGAATTCACTGGGGCCAACTGCTGCCCTGAAGGCCAGCCAGGTTGCATCAAAATCTGCAAGAGTAAGGATTGAAATTTTGCTAAGCCAGTAAGATGTAGAGGTTAACCATGGTTACAGCATTGTCCAGTGCATCCCGAATAATTCATCTGCCTCTCCTTTCTTCACAGAGACCACTGTTGGACCAACTCTTTCAAGCAGCTCAACCGTGAATTAACTCTGATGCCCAGAGGAGTAACTAAGCTGCTTTAAGTAGGATGTTGTGCTGCTCCAGGAAGTTCCTGTGTTTCCTTGAGCTCTTGCTCTGGAGGTTTCCAGGTGTGGTGCCACATGGTGAAGCTTCTCATCATGGGGTAAAGGGGAATCAACTTACACAGGGATTCTGGCCCTACATCATTTTGACAGATATATGTGTAATTTGGTGCCTATGTGCAAGGGAAGGAATAAAAGAGGGAAAAAAAGTAAATGGCATTCTCTAGCACAGCACTGTCCAAGAGAAATACAATACAAGCCACATTGTCATTTTCAATTTTCCACTCACTAAAGAAGTAAAATGAAAGGGATGCAATGAATAGTAACAATATACTTTATTTAGCTCAGTGTTCCAATGGTAAGCTTTTGCACTGTAATCAATATAAATTTGTTAATTTCCAGTGAATTCTTGAAAGTTGGATGTGATTTCTTCATTTTAATAGTGAAATTCCATTTGGAATAGCCACATTTAAGGTTGCACTATAATCATAGGACTATCCAACAGTGAGCATTAGAGGTAACTGAAACTTACTCAGTGTTTGTTTAGCTTTATTAGAACTGTGATAGGCACATTGCAATATTGCTAATTTATTAGAATACTATTTTGTGTTAAAAATTGGCACACTCCAAGAATTAGAAAGTGTCAGAGCTAAGATCCTAACCAATTCTCTGCCATCCCATGGGCTACTCTGGTACCCTGGGATTTCTCTGTAATTCAAGCCAGAAGGGTGACACCCTCAAATAAAACCATGACACTGGTGATGGAGAGAAGGCTGTAGTTAAGGAATATTAATGAGCTCTACTTGGGAATACATTTCTTCATGATTGTGTCTGTGTAAGGGAGGAAAAAAAGCAGTTTGTATAGGGTGGCTTCCCACTTATGACTCAAGCAACACAGTTGTCCCTAGTGGGATTGAGAGAGACACTGTCACGGCATTTGTTCAAAAGAAATTGAAATTTAGCAAATTTTGATCATTGAAATTACTAATACAGTATGATGAAGTGAACCCAATTTTTGTTTTAACTGTGACTCCTTTATATTTGGCACAAATGCCAGGTGGCAACTATCGGATGAGCACTACTTATGTAAAGAAGGCATCTACGTAACAGAATGATGCATGGATGCATGGATTGGTGTGTTTGTAATACTGTTATAGAAAGAAGACCCATAGCTAATTCAACAACCTCAAATTTACAGTTCATAATATTTGCAAGCTTTAATGGATTTCTTTTATATCTCTTCTATAGGTATTAAGTCAGCTCTGAGCCACCACACACACAATAGGGAAGAGCTTTGACAAATTCTGTAATTATGAACTTATCTTTGCTTCTGCAAGAATGCCAAGTGATCGCACTTGGGCCTGAGCCATCTACCTGGGCAGAATCCATCAGATTATGCTATGCCATGTACTTTGGAAGATCCGATCTTAAAAATCCAAAGGATACAAGAGGTGACTAAGAACAGAACTTGTAGGAATTCAAGCATCTCTTAAGCTATTGGCAGGTGCTATTGGCTTAGGAATGATAACTATGAAGGGAAAAATGAAAACATATTATGCTGGAAAGTCATAAATATGGTATTTTAATTTGTTCACATTTACCATTTCTGAAGAATATTCTTAAAAGTTATTTTTGATCGACAGCATTATGCTGTTTGGTTATTGATCAATTTATTCAATTTGACCTTGTGTGTATATCTTCACGGAAACATTCATCTCACTGTAACCACACACTTAATCTATTTAATAAATTTTGTTGCCAAAATGCTGCTGTAGAGCAGTACAGATGCCCTAAATGACAGGAAAGGACTGTCCTGTTTCTCCTCACCCCTGAGGCCATGTTTGACGTCAGCTATGAGTTTATTATTTTTTATCCTGAATGATTTCAGGATCATTTTCACTTTTTCAGTCCCTGCTGCTGTCCTGTGCTCTGGTCATTTACACTCACAGCAGTCAGTGGTTAGAAATGTGGAATGGGACCAAGGCATGGGGTGACCACAGGACACCCTCATATAAAATAAGGGAATTGTGTGGGGATGGGTCTTCTGTTGCCTCTCTCCCTGGTGGAAGAGTCTCTTTAGTATTTGTATGCTGTGTGGTTCCCAGGGAGCTTTGTTTGGGTCAGACAAGTCCCCCTTTGGCTGAAAGTGACTCAGACCATAGAAGCACTTGCATTTCCTGGGCCCCTGGGCTGGAGCTGGAATTCCCTCTCAGCTCTGTTTAGCGCTGGGTTCTACCAGAATTCCCTTGCTTGTTCCCTGAAGTGCTGTAGGGTGAAGCTGGCATAAAACATTTGAAAAATTAACTCAGCCACTGACAGTTTCTGAAAACCTTCCAATACATGTATATGCTCTTATCTCAGCTTTGCAAAAGCCATACCCTAAAAATAAATGAAATTTAGAAAAAAAAATATGTTCGACTACAGTGAGTTTCAGGTGACCAACATTTGAGACAAAACGGCAGTGATCGTTCAAGCTTTTAGGCTTTGGGTAGTGTGTTCTTGTCCAGGCATCAGCAAGGCCTTTACCCAGGGTTCCCACTAAACACAAGCAATTATTTAAAGCTGTTTTTTTAATTGAATCAAAATATGTATACTGTGTGGTTAAATGCAGGAGCATTTCTGATCTCTTAATTTTTTTTAAAGATTTACTTATTATTAATTTGAAAGAGTTACACAGATAGAGGAGTGGCAGAGAGAAAAAGAGAGAGAGAGACAGGTCTTCCATCTGATGGTTCATTCCCCAATTGTGCACAATGGCTGGCTGGAGCTGCGTCGATCCAAAGACAGGAGCCAGGAGTTTCTTCCGGGTCTCCCAAGTGGGTGCAGGGGCCCAAAGGCTAGGGCCACCTTTTACTGCTTTCCCAGGCCATAGTAAAAGTGGAGCAGCTGGGACTAGAACCGGTGCCCATATGGGATGCTGGCACTTCATGCCAGGGTGTTAACCCACTGCACCACAGCAACAGCCTGTGATCACTTAATTTTTTAACTGAGATGTGTTCTGACATCTTTTACTATTAGCATATGCATGTGGCTAATGCCTTAAAAATTTAGACATTTTTTTCCCTGATTTTTCAACTGATCTTACTTTTTGCCTTTTCACTTGCTAAACACTGTTTTTGGTTTTCCTTTGGCCTAATCTGACCTCCTATAATCTCTGAATTCTCAGGTCAATGGAGACATAGGCTGAAAGTTGCTTTAGTCATTTTCCTCCGTGTTTTCATCCATGTCCCTGGGCCCTTGCCATGTATAAAATATTCCATAGCATTTCTCAAAAATCTTCTTTAATGTTTTGGGCAAGATGGCAGAATAGGAAAGGAGCACACCGATAGTCCAGGGAGAGACAGTTTAATAAAAGTGGAGATACTGCAGGTTCAAGGAAGAGTAGGGGAAGAAACAGCATAGGAAACGCTTCTGGAACTAGTGATTCACAGTGGACCTTCGAGGAGAGCGTGGGAGCCCACAGTTTGGGACACCAGCAGCAGACTCAACACACCAGTGCTGGAATGCAAGGTGAGCCGAACCTCAATAGCCCGAGACACTGGCAGGGAAGCGGAAAGAGGAGACTAGAGTGAACAAGGCTTGAAATCCTGCGGGGAAAAGTTCACCAGGCTAACTAGAAGAGAGAGAGAAAGAAAAAAGTGACTGATACAGACACGAGTTTCTCTCTCTCCGCCCACCTCTCAAAGGTGAGCAAGACAAAGAGTAGGTGCCATTTTGGAATACGTCATAAGCAGGGCAACCTCAGGTCTGCACCGGCCCTGAGCCTAGCAGAAAAACCTGACTCTGGGCATGGGGGTGAAATAACAGGAGATTAGAACCTAATGAATGTGTGGTGCTAATGAACTGAGACTGTGAAAAAAGAGACTTGGGGGAGAGAACTCATGGAATTCACCACGTGAGTACTCTACAGAGACGCTACAGTTTGGTAGACTTGGTAGCCCAGTGGTGAGACTGCAGGAGAATTTGAACCCACACTGAGGGCTGCAGAGATTTCCTCTGTGGTCCTTGGGAAAGAGCTTCCGATCTCTGGCTCCTGTGGGTATATCATTTGCCTGCTAACCACCCCCAATTCCATTCAGCTGTGTGGAATTACTTCCCTTTTGAATCAAAAAAAAGAAAGAAACAAAGAGAGATTTACCACGCCTAACCTAGGAGTGTCACCTTTGGCACACACTCAACCCTGAGGAACCAAACAGAGCTCTCAGGCCATACCCATCTCAAGCCTCTAAGGCTCCATTGAAAGCAGACAGTCCACTTATCTAGAGTCATAGTATATAACAAGAAAGGACACCACAGTGAAGAAACCAATATGCCAAACAACAAATGCAAAAACCGAGGTAACAAGAACAAGAAGACACTATGATAACCCCCAAATGAAAAAGACACCCCAATGCAAGACTAGGAAGATGATGAGATAGAAGAAATGCAAGAAGCAGATCTCAAAAAATTGATAAGAACACTAAGAAGTACTCAAAAACAAATTCTTGAACTACAGAAATCCTTAATGGACAAGGTAGAAAATCTCTCTCATGAAAATGAAATATTAAGGAAGAATCAAAATAAAATGAAACAACTAGTAGAACATGAAACTGTGATAGTGACTAGAAATCATAATGAAACGAAGAATTCAATAGATCAAATGAAAAACACATTAGAGGGCCTTACAAACAGAATGGTTAATGCGGAAGAGAGAATATCGGACTTAGAAGACAGAGCACAGGAAAATATACAGTCAAACCAAAGACAAGAAGAGGAAATTAGAAATCTAAAAAATATTGTTGGGAATCTACAGGATACTATTAAAAAACCCAACATTTGAGTTCTAGGAGTTCCTGAAGGCATGGAGAGGGAGACAGGATTAGAATACCTTTTTAGTGAGATAATAGCAGAAAATTTCCCAGGTTTGGAGAAGGACAGAGACATCCTAGTACAGGAAGCTCATAGAACCCCTAGTAAACATGACCAAAAGAGATCCTCACCACGACACGTTGTAATTAAACTCACCACAGTGAAACAGAAAGAAAAGATCCTAAAATGTGCAAGAGAGAAATGTCAGATTACTCTCAGAGGAGCTCCAATTAGACTCACAGCAGACTTCTCACCAGAAACCCTACAAGCTAGAAGGGAATGGCGAGACATAGCCCAGGTACTAAGAGAGAAAAACTGCCAGCCCAGAATATTATATCCTGCCAAGCTCTCATTTGTGAATGAAGGTGAAATAAAGACCTTTCATTGTAAACAGAAACTGAAAGAACTTGTTGCCACTCGACCAGCCCTGCAAAAGATGCTTAAAGATGTGTTACACACAGAAACACAGAAACACGCCCATCAACATGAAAGAAGGTAAACGAAGGGAACCTCACAGCAAAAGATCACAGGGAATTCAAAACATACATTTGGATAAAGAAATTATGGGACATGTACTCTATAGAATACTATACAGCAGTCAAAAACAATGAAATCCAGTCATTTGCAACAAGATGGAGGAATTTGGAAAACATCATTCTGAGTGAATTAAGCCAGTCCCAAAGGGACAAATATATGTTCTCCCTGATCCCCGACAACTATCTGAGCACCAAGGGGAAACCTGTTGAAGTGAAATGGACATTATGAGAAACAGTAACTTGATCAGCTCTTGTGCTGACTGTTGATGTACAATGTAATACTTTATCCATTTTAGTATTTTTATATTCTAGTACTAGTGGTTGAACACTGTAATTAACACACAATTATTCCTAGGTGTTTAAATTTTCACTGAAAAGGGATACCTGTGAAATATGAGTGGGAATAAAAGAGGGAGGAGATGTACAATTTGGGACATGCTCAATCAGACATGCCCCAAATAATGGAGTTAGCATCATGCCAGGGGATTCCAATACAATCCCATCAAGGTGGTATGTACCAATGCCATCTCACTAGTCCAAGTGATCAATTTCAGTTCACAATTGATCACACTGATAGGTCTGAGTCAAAGGGATCACACAAACAAGACTAGTGTCTGCTAATACTAACTGATAGAATCAAAAAGGGAGAGAATGATCCAACATGGGAAGCGAGATACACAGCAGGCTCATAGAATGGCAGATGTCCTAAATAGCACTCTGGCCTCAGAATCAGGCCTTAAGGCATTCAGATCTGGCTCAAGAGCACATGAGAATATTTTAGGCATGGAAAGCCAAGACACTCTGAAAAAAAAAAAAAGAAGACGACCTAAATGAAAGATCTCTGTGAGTGAGATCCCAGTTGAAAGAATGGGGCCATCAGAGAAGGAGGTACCCTTCTCTGAAGGGAGGAGTGAACCTCCACTTTGACTACGACCCTGTTGGAATAAGATTGAAGTTGGCAAACCCTAAAGGCTTCCATAGCCTCAGCAACTCATGACTAGAGCCTAGGGAGATTACTGACCCCATAAACAAGAGTGTCAAATTGTTAAATCAACATCAGGAGTCATTGTGTACTTACGTCTCATGACGGATCTTTCCTTAATGTGTTGTCCAATGTGAAGTAATGCTATAACTAGTACTGAAACAGTATTTTTACACTTTGTGTTTCTGTGTGGATGCAAACTGATGAAATCTTTACTTAGTATATACTGAATCGATCATCTGTATATAAAGATAATTGTAAATGAAAAAAAAAACCTTGGTGATAAATTGGAAATTGCATAGAAAATTAATCAATTTAAATATATATATATATATATATATATATATATATATATATATAAAATGTAGGATCTCTGTCCTTAATGTGCTATACATTGTGAATTAATACTCTAACTGGTACTCCAACAGTATTTTTCACTTTGTGTTGCCATGTGAGGGCAAACTTGAAATCTTTATGTAATATGTACTAAACTGATCTTCTGTATATAAAGAGAATTGAAAAATGAATCTTGATGTGAATGGAAGGGGAGAGGGAGCGGGAAAGGGGAGGGTTGGGAGTGGGAGGGAAGTTATGGGGGGGGAAGCCATTGTAATCCATAAGCTGTACTTTGGAAATTTATATTCTTTAAATAAAAGCTTTATAATAAAAAAAAGAAAAAAAAGAAAAAAATCTTCTTTAAAACCCTAATATTTATAAATTAAGTACTAATATTAAACTTTGAAAAATATTTTTATGAGAGACCCTGTATTTGGCCATAACTTCCACTTTGTTCACTATGCAAATATAGAACTCTCTCTTTTGTGTCTCTAAACAACAAGGATAACATCAAAGGCAGCTGGCCTTTCCTTGCTGAGTCTGGTTCCTAGAAAATTAGAGTGTGCAGGGAAATGTTTGGAGGCACTTACTAACACAACTAACACAGGAGTGCTTTAGTGATTCAAATCATAAACCTAAACTCACAAGGGTAAAGCTAATTTTAGAATGAAACATACAACAAATGGATGAAGAATGAAAAATAAAAACACACAAAAAAACTGATCTAAGCACTAAGATGACAACAGGCAGGCTCAGTTCTTCAAGTTGGAAAACTTTGAGGACTAAGGTTTTACCTGTAATTCCCATCTTTAGTTTCCACCGAGTTTTTGCTGTCTAAATTTATTAACGTGATCTAAATTCAACCCATTTTAAAGGATCACATTACTTTTCATGACCTAGGAGCAGTAAATGTAGAATTTCATAAATTGTGGATAGAAATGGAATGGTCATGAGTTCGAGCCTGTGAAATTTATAATGTATTATTTAGCTATACATAGCATTTTATTATAGAGAGAGAAGAGGCAATTTTCAACTACAGAATTTTGAAAATATCTAAAAGTATCAATAAAAATAAGAGTTGGGGTGAATTCAAATTAAAATGTAGGAATCCTATGCAATTATTCCCATTTGCACCATTAAGAGGTGACTATGCACTAAGTCTGGATTTAAAACAGATGGACTGAAGGAAGTGTACTTAGAAGTCTGAGAAATATGAGGGCAGTCACTGTCCTCCCTATGTTACTGCTGCCCACTAAGAAAAGAACAAAAAACGAATGAAAGAAAAAAGATGAAATGCATGAATGATTGTAGAAAACATTGGAAGTATGGAGGACTGTCTAGGTGTTGAATGTTCAATGAAATCTTTTACATTTGATTTTACCAGTGATCATTTTTATTTCATGCTGGTTTTCTGAAGTCTATTGGTTAAAAAGCTTGCATTATTTTGGCACATTGTGTTTTGTCTCATTGCTTCAGGCATAGAGTTATATTTACTATTTCATGCAGTATTGTTTACTGTCGGGGACCACGCAGCATGTGGCCTCTTAGTGGAAAACTACTGAGGCAGGGCTAAAACAGCCCAGACCAGAGAGTACTGATAACGCAACCTTGTGTGACCTTGTGCCTTAAGACCTTGTAACCTTTCCCCTACTTGCACTAGCATTGCAGCTACAAGATAAGCTCCCCCTTTTTCCCCGCCCAATGTCCTGCCCTCCTAAACACCCCTCCTTCCCCTGCCCAACACCCTGCCTTTATGATATATAAGTGTGTGGTTGAAAAATAAAATTTGCAGCTTGATCAGGACATGTCTTGCTGCCATCTTTGTGTCTCCTGTCCCTTTCATTCCCCATTCTAGGTACTTGGCCCCAGTTGACGTCCCACGGGATGGGACAACTGGTGCACAACATGGGGCTCGAGTGCAGCCCTTGGGGTTCGAGTGCCTGTAAGACTGGAGGAATGCCGCCTTCCAGGAGGAAAACTTGGATCCAAGTGATTGTGCAACCGGCTCGGAATTGCCCACCCAAGATCATTAGCATTGGTCGACGCTGAGGAGTGAAGCCGGCGCAAGGTAAGTGATGGCCATGGTACAGGCATTATCGTCACAGGAAATGTTCATTTCGGGTCTCAGGGAGGCCCTCAAGACATGAGGAGTTCAGGTTAAAAATAAGGATATAAATGCATTTTTTGAGTAGGTAGAAAAATTGTGTCCCTGGTTCCCCAAGGAAGGAACAATTGACGAGGTCAAATGGGAAAGAGTTGGAAGTTGTTTAAAGGATTTTCATGAAACCTTTGGGCCTGCAAAGGTGCCCATTATGGTTTTTTCATATTGGAACCTGATTAATGACAGTCTAAAAACCCGTCACCTAGATAAGACTATTAATGCCCTAGTAAGGGATGGTGAGGAGATGCTACAGCAATCCTCCTGACCCGCATCTGAATGCCCATCTGTCATTCTGGATACACCCTCCACTGATGATAACCCCAAAGATGAAATCAAGGAGCCCATTTCAGCCCTTCCCAATGGGACGAGCCAGTTATATCCTGCAATCCAAGACAAATTAGACCCAGACGAGGAAGCTGTTCTAGAGGAAGAGGTTGCACAGTATCATGATTCTGATAGGCCCCCAAATGTTAAAAATCCCTGCCGTACAATACTTGCCCTCACCCTCGCATTTGTGCCCTGCTCTCTATGACCTTAACCCTCCCGTGCCTGACTTGTTGGCCTTGCGACAGTCACTTCAGCACAGACAAGAACACATCCAGCTCCTTAAGGAAATAAAATCCCTTGATGAGGAGCTCCGCCGCCTTGCCTTAGAGCAGTCCCTCACAAAACCTAAACAAGGTAAAGTCAGGTCCCAAACCCAACCCCTTCTAGCTTTTCCTGTAACCAGGAGACAAGCCGAAAGTCGCTCCAAGCCTGCCGCTGATGGGGAAAATGAGGCTGAGGAAAATTCACCCCCCCACACTCCAGGGAAGATAGTGAAGAACCTGAGTCAGAGGATGAAGACCAGGACCCCAATCAAGTACCTGGTAATGAACAACCGCCAATCTATAAAAAACTTAGTCTCCGATTTATTGAAAAACTTAAAACTACTTGCACCCAATATGGCCCCACTGCTCCGTATACCCAAGCCTTACTGAAAAGCCAGAGTGCCCGGTGGCTTACACCTAATGATTGGGACTTCCTCGCCAGAGCCGCTCTCAATGGAGGTGACTATGTTCTGTGGAGGGCCGACTATGTTCATATTTGCAAAGAAATAGCCCAGCAAAATTCTGCTAAAACTTCATCTAAAAATTGGACCCTCAAAAATTTTTGGGAGATGCCCCATATGATTCCAACAATTCACAAGCCCAGTTCCCTGATGGACTTCTGGTGCAGATCAACTCTGCCTGACTAGGGGCTTGGAGAAAACTTCCTCAAAGGGGAGCACTCACCGCCTCTTTGGCTAAGATTCAGTAGGGGCCTGACGAGCCTTATAGTGATTTTGTCTCGTGCCTTAATGTTGCAGCTGAGAGACTAGTTGGTCCAGGAGAAAATGGAAGTGCATTTGTTACGCACCTTGCCTTTGAAAATGCCAACCCAGCTTGTAAAGATATTCTTCGGCCTCATAAACATAAGGATGATCTTTCAGAATATGTAAGGCTCTGCGCTGGTGTGGGATCGGCCCATACCATGGGCTTGGCAATTGGGGCTGCACTCAAATTGACCCAAAATCCCTCCACGGGGACCTCCACTTGCTATGCCTGTAAACAGCCTGGACATTTTGCCCGCCAATGTCCAATAGCCTTATCAAGCAGGCCCAAGGCCCAAGGCAAGGCTCCATCTCCCCCAGACAGGCCACTCCCCTCCACCCCATGCCCCCAATGTCATAGGGGTTATCACTGGGCAAATGAATGTAGGTCAAAGACTAATTCTTCAGGACAACCGCTCCCTCCTTGCATCCTGGGAAACTCCCAGAGGGGCCAGCCCCTGGCCCCGGTATCTCAAAGTACAAACCCTGGGGCAGTATGGTTTGTCCCCTCCCAGGCTCAGGCCGAACAAATGCCTCAGCAATTGCCTCCCTCCAATGAACAAACCCAGGTAGCGTAGGACTGGACCTCTGTGCTGCCTCCAATACAATATTAGATTCCACCCAGGGCCCACAAATTATCCCTACAGGTGTGTAGGGCCCCTTGCCTTCCGGTACCTGTGCTTTCATTCTTTTTTTTTTTTTTTTTTGTGACAGGCAGAGTGGACAGTGAGAGAGAGAGACAGAGAGAAAGGTCTTCCTTTGCCGTTGGTTCACCCTCCAATGGCTGCCGCGGATGGTGCGCTGGGGCCGGCGCACCGCGCTCATCCGATGGCAGGAGCCAGGTGCTAGGTGCTTTTCCCTGGTCTCCCATGGGGTGCAGGGCCCAAGCACTTGGGCCATCCTCCACTGCACTCCCGGGCCACAGCAGAGGGCTGGCCTGGAAGAGGGGCAACCGGGACAGAATCCGGCGCCCCGACCGGGACTAGAACCCGGTGTGCCGGTGCCGCAAGGCGGAGGATTAGCCTGTTGAGCCATGGCGCCAGCGTGCTTTCATTCTTGGCTGAGCATCAGCCACCCTCAAGTTTTTCCCGGTATTATTGACGGTGACTTTACCGGGGAGATAAAAATCCTAGCAGCCGCTATTAATGGAGTAGCTGTCATTCCACAGGGCACCCGTCTAGCACAACTGGTTCTTCTCCCTTTAATTACTGGAACTACATCCTGAAATTCTTCCAGGCCCCGAGGCATTACCCCTTTGGGCTCCTTGGATGCTTATTGGGTCCAGCCAATTACAAAAATAGGCCTGTGTTAACCCTTACTATTGAAGGAAAGAATTTCAAGGGCATTTTGGATATAGGGGCAGATGCCACAGTCATATCTCAAGATCATTGGCTGGCGCATTGGCCTCTGACTGCATCTCTCACAATTTGCGAGGTATAGGCCAGTACAATAACCCCCAAGTCAGCTCAAGGGTATTTTAACAGGTTTCCTGGTAATCAGTACTCAATGAAATAACAATGGGTAATTAGTACTTGTTTTAGATGAATGTAATTTTAATTTTAATTGAATTCAAGTAGAGATATATCATATCAGCATCTTAAGTCATTTAGGTGTAACTGATAATTTATTGTAAACTCTTGTATACTCAACATGTTAAATTTGTGTTAAAAATGTTATAGAAATGTGCATTTGGTAAGGAAGGTTAAAAGGAAAGAGTTATTTTAAATAAAGAAAGGAGAAGGTTTGTAAGATTGACTTTATCCTGATGGCTAGTTTACTCTAGACTGGAATGAAAATGATGGAATGTTTCAAGTGAGTTGAAGAGGGTGTGTGAAAGTCACAGAAGGTTATGAAAGAAATCTTGGATCTTAATGAGAAAGCCACAGAGGCCTAAAGGGTTAAATGTTCTGTAAAATCCTACAGGTGCTTTCAAAAATGCTATGTGAAAGTAAGCAAGTGCCTCTTGTTGAGTTTATAATGAGTTTATAATTTTAAACGTGGCAACTTAAAGTCTTTTGTCATCCACAGTTTTATATATCAGATTTGCTGCTCATAAAACTAAAGCATTGTTGGTTCTGTGCTTAGCTGTCCTCCTATAGGTTCTGATGGACTTTTTCCAGCCACATCTATTGTTACAGATGGGTCGTCCAGCAGGATGGCTGCCTTTGTGGCAGACAAGCATTCCCATGTTTTTAAAACATCTTATCAGTCGGCCCAGTTGGTTGAGCTGTATGCCATACTTCAAGTCTTTACACAGTTTTCCAGTCAAGCTGTAAATATTTATACTGATAGTGCATATGCAGCTCACTCCGTTCCGTTGCTTGAAACTTCTCCTTTTCTTAAAACAACTTCCAATGCTCTGCCCTTGTTTATACAAATCCAAAATCTAATACAAGAAAGACAACAGCCCTTCTATTTGGGACATATTAGGGCACACACAAGTCTACCAGGATCACTCTCAGAAGGTAATGCCCAGGCAGATGCTGCTACAAGGCTTACCTTCCCCACAACTGTGGGCACAGTGCAGAAAGCTCAAAACTCAGAAGGTAATGCCCAGGTAGATGCTTTCCAAGGCTTACCTTCCCCACAACTGTGGGCACAGTGCAGAAAGCTCAAAACTTGCATAGGTTACATCACTTAAATGATCAATCTCTGCATTTATTTTGTAAAATGTCACGAGAACAGGCTTGTAAAATAGTCAAAGGATGCCACTCATGCGTTACAAGCCAACCTGTACCACATTTGGGAGTCAATCCAAATGGTCTTCTCCCTAATCAAGTGTGGCAAATGGGTGTCACACACTTCCCAAAATTTGGCAAACTAAAGTATCGTCATGTCTCTATAGACACCTACAGTGGCTTTATCTTTGCCTCCCCCCATATAGGAGAAGCTGCTAAGGATGTTATCTCACACCTTATCATGGCTCTTTCTGTACTGAAAAAACCTGTTATATTGCAGGAAGGCAAAGGCGAGCTGTTCAGTTTATTCCTTTATTGGCCGCATTGGGAATTTCCACAGCTGTGGTTACAGGATCCACAGGACTAGGGATTGCGGTCCAAAAATATAGAAAATTGTACCAACAATCATCATGAATATTACAATTAAATTTTAATGGCAACTTTTTAGATTGTTGATATAAGTTCTACTATCCTTTGAATGAGATAGTCCTAATTTGCTTTTTAAAATAATCTCTGTCTTTACTGTTGAGTTTCATTTCATTTCAGCAGAGGGAATGAAGGAGTCACACATTATTAAGTTTAAAGAGCTCAGTACGTCTGTGAAATAATTTTTATTGCGTGCCCTACTAGATCTGACTAACATTTTCATATGATCAACATCTTTTTAATGTGATCCTGGATATGAAATTTCTGCATAAAGCATTTTTTTCCAGAAAAATCAAGTATATGGTAAATGTAGAATAACTATTATACCACACATACTGTTATATAGAAATTTTATAACACATTTTGTATTATTCTTCTTGAAATAATTAGATAAAAATGGCATCTTTCAGCATCAAATTTTATTTTTTATTATTATTTTTTTTTTGCAAACTGAGTCCTGCTTTAATTGAAGCTTGTGCAGTATAAAGTCCCACAAAACATTACAGAGGATCTTCAGGAAGACAGGGATTACAAGAACCCCTGTGGAGAAGAGGATGAGAGTAACTCATGGCTCCCTGAGGCCTCTCTGTGTTGGGTTCCCAGAGGACCCAGAAAAATCTCTTCACCTTCTTAGTTTTGCTCCCCCAATCCTCTCCAATCTTGATTTCATCAGAAGACAAAGGGTGTTATATCATTTGACATTATTCTGGCCTCAAGAAATTCAAAGACGTCAAGTAGCTGAATTCAAAACTTAAATAACTTCAACAAGGAAGGCAGCTGACCTTTAAAGATACTTTGCTAGTAAAGGGGAAATGGATTGAATTATCCTGGACATAATTTCATTAAGGCTTCAAACCATCCAGGAAAGAGTAGTACAACTATACTATTTTATAATCTAAGTTTACAAAAAGTATACTACCCAAATCAAGAAAAGTTTGTGCCCATAAATAGCTTACTTCTAAAAGATCACTCCCCCAAAATAGTGTTGTTTCCACTTTGTTCCCTTTCCATGTCAAAAAAATACCAACGTAACTTCTTCAGGAGGAATGATGGGCCTGAAGAAGAAAATGTTAAAAAGTCTAAAAGCCGGAAATAAACAAAGCTGGTAGTGACAAAAAATAAGAATTGTTTGTTTCTAATTCATTCTAAAACCCAAGACTTGCATTTACCAGTCCTGTCCCCTGAAGTCACCTAGCTATTGGAGAGGAGAGCTTGGACATAAAGTCTATAGAGGAAAGGTAGTTGACAGACAAACTGTCAAGGAGAGAAGAGGTAGAGGTCTGGTGGTTAATGAATAAGTGCCTGTCTAGTCAGCTTCTCTTCTCATAACTTGGTTCAACCAATGTAGATGCGATGGAAATCATTGGCACCAAAAGCAGCATTACACTTGGGACATTTGCGCTGGCGGGTGTCATAGCGTGACTTCACACACTCAAAGCAGAACACATGAAAACACTTGGTAAGTACAGCATCCTTTTTACGCATGTTGCAGCATGGACAGGTCAGACGTTCAGCATCAAATTTTATATATGCAAACATCAAATTATCTATTCTTGGAAATGCTAGGGTATTTTTTAGCTGTCATTATTTTTTTTTCTTATTTAGAATATAAATTTCCAAGGTACAACTTGTGGATTGCAATGACTTTCCCACCCATACCTCCCCTACTTCCCGCTACCCTTCCCCCTTACCCACTCCCCCTCCCCTTTCATTCCCATTCAGATTCATTTTTAATTCTCTTTGTATACAGGAGTTCAGTTTAGTATGTGTTAAGAAAAGATTTTAAACCATTTGCCCTCACATAGCATCCTAGAGTGAAGCATACTCTTTGAGTACTAGTTGTAGCTTTAAATCACGTTGTACAGCACATTAGGGACAGAGATCCTACATGATATTATTTTTTAATTGATTGATTTTTATGTAACTTCCAATTTTTTTTTATCATTTCCAATTGTCTTTCCATACGGAAGATCGATTCAGTATATATTAAGCAAAGATTTTGTCAGTTTGCATCCGCGTAGAGACACAAAATGCAGAAATACTGTTTCAGTCCTAGTTATTGCATTACTTCACCTTGGACAACACATTAAGGACAGATCATACATGGGCCGTAGGTACACAGTGACTACTGTTGTTGATTTAACAATTTGCCACTCTTGTTTATGGCGTCAGCAATCTCCCTAGGCTGTAGTCATGAGTTGCTGAGGCTATGGAAGCCTTTAGTGTTCACCGACTTGGATCTTGTTCTGACAGGGTCATTGTCAAAGTGGAGGTTCTCTCCTCCCTTCGGAGAAAGGCACCTCCTTCTCTGGTGGCCCTGTTCCTTCCGTTGGGATCTTACTCGCAGAGATCTTTCATTTATGTCTTCTTCTTTTTTTTTTTTTTCCCAGAGTGTCTTGGCTTTCCATGCCAAAAATACTCTCATGGGTTCTTGAGCCAGATCCTAATGCCATAAGGGCTGATTCTGAGGCCAGAGTGATTTATTAGGATATCTGCTATTCTATGAGTCTGCTGTGTATCCTACTTCCCATGTTGGATCAGTCTCTCCCTTTTTTAGTTCTATCTGTTAGTATTAGCAGTTACTAGTCTTGCTTGTGTGATCCCTTTTACTCCTAGACCTATCAGTGTGATCAATTGTGAACTGAAATTGATCACTTGAGCCAGTGACATGACTTGGTACATGCCACCTTGCTGGGGTTGTATTATGTTCCCCTGGCACATTTCTAACTCCATCGTTTGGGGCAGGTCCGATTGAGTTTGCCCAAATTGTACATAGCCTCCCTTTCTTTTTCCCTCTCTCCTAAATTAACAGGGATTACTTTTTAGTTGAAATTTAAACATCTAGGAATAATTGTGTGTTAATTGCAGAGTTCAACCAATAGTACTAGATCAATAACAAACAACGTCAAGAAATACTAAAATGGGAAAAGATTTACATTGTATATCAACCGTCCAGACAAGATTTGATCCAGTCATAGTTTCTCATAGAGTTCATTTCACTTCAACAGGTTTCCCCTTTGGTGTTCAGTTAGTCGTTGCCAATCAGGGAAAACAAATGATATTTGTCTTTTTGGGACTGGCTTAGTTCACTCAGCATGATGTTTTCCAGATTCCCCCATCTTGTTGCAAATGACTGGATTTCATTGTTTTTAACTGCTGTATAGTATTCTGTAGAGTACATGTCCCATAATTTCTTTATCCAGTCTACTGTTGATGGGCATTTGGGTTGGTTCCAGGTCTTAGCTATGGTGAATTGAGCTGCAATAAACATTAATGTGCAGACAGCTTTTTGGTTTGTCAATTTGACTTCCTTTGGGTAAATTCCAAGGAGTGGGATGGCTGGGTTGTATGGTAGGGTTATATTCATGTTTCTGAGGAATCTCCAGACTGACTTCCATAGTGGCCTAACCAGCTTGCATTCCCACCAACAGTGGGTTAGTGTCCCTTTTTCCCCACATCCTCTCCAGCATCTATTGTTGGTAGTTTTCTGAATGTGAGCCATTCTAACCGGGGTGAGGTGAAACCTCATTGTGGTTTTGATTTGCATTTCCCTGATTTTTAGCTGTCATTATTACACTTTTTAAAATTCTTCATGGCTTGGAAAATAAAAATTAATATATCTGTTTTTATTCCAAATATTCTTTATATATATATATATATATATATATATATATATATATATATCATAGATAGAGTTAGTTAGGGAGAGAGAAAGTGAGAAATGTCTTCCCTCCATTTGTTCACCCCCCAAATGACCACTAAATCCAGAACTCTGCCAATCCGAAGCCAGGAGCCAGGTGCTTCTTCCTGGTCTCCCCTTTGGGTGCAGGGGCCCAAGTACTTGGGCCATCCTCCACTTCCCTCCCAGGCCACAGCAGAGAGCTGGACTGGAAGAGGAGCAACCAGGACCAGAACCCAGCACACATATGGGATGCTGGCACTGCAGGCAGAGGACTAACCAAGTGAGCCACAGTGCTGGCCCATTCTAAGTATTCTTAAAGGTGTAAAGTGTAAAGCATGGTATGGAATAATTCATACAGTTTCAGAAACTCAAAGAAAAATAAGGAAGTCATATTAAATTCTAGGCTGCAGTAATGTTAGGTAGGAAGTCAGATATGAGCTTATGTGTGTGTGGCAAAGGCCTAAAGAGAAGACATCTATGTCCAGCATATGCATCTCAAAGTCATCCTAATAATGTTTCAGGGGCAGCCCAGTGTTCACATCCTGCCCTGCCCCCTCCTACCTGATAACCTGCCAGGTAGGGTTCCCTGCCCCTTCTGCTTGATAACTTTCTAGGTGCAGCCCAGTATCTGCACTTCAAAAACCCTCCCTGCCCTTCCTCTAATGGGGGCGGCACCAGACTTCCCCCTGTCTGATAACTTCAGGGAGAAAACTCAGATAGGGGTTTTTTTTATTTTTATTTTTATTTTTTTGACAGGCAGAGTGGACAGTGAGAGAGAGACAGAGAGAAAGGTCCTCCTTTACTGTTGGTTCACCCTCCAATGGCCACCACGGCTGGTGTGCTGCCACCAGTGCACCACTCTGATCCAATTGCAGGAGCCAGGTGCTTCTCCTGGTCTCCCATGGGGTGCAGGGCCCAAGCACTTGGGCCATCCTCCACTGCACTCCCTGGCCATAGCAGAGAGCTGGCCTGGAAGAGAGGCAACTGGGACAGGATCCGGCGCCCGACAAGGACTAGAACCCAGTGTGCTGGCACTGAAGGCAGAGGATTAGGCTAGTGCCGGCCAGGAGTTTTCTATTTATATCCATAAAGTCTTTTGTTTCAGGAGGAGGTGTGTGAATACAAAGATCCATCTCCCTGAAAATCCCTGCAGGGCCTCAACTGGACGGCACATTCAGCACTCTGCCTCTCTGTTGAGCTGCCAGCCTGGCCTGGTCAGGTGTATTCTCCACTCAAACATGTAACCTCACTCTTCCCCCAGTCCAAGCAACTGTGCACTCTCTCTCAGGTTCTGTCTGGAGAGGTGCCCATCTGTTCTTATAGATGTCCCTTTGAAGTAGGCGGGCATACAGGTTAAAATTGGTCAGATTTGTGAACTGGAAGACCACGCCCCTGTGTGACCTCATGCCCCTACCTGATGCCTTTGCCACGCCCCTGTGTGGCCTCATTCCCCTACCTGGCCACACCGGGGTGCCCACCAATCAGGTTAATTAACCACTCCCTTTGGAGTGGGTTAAAAGTCTAGAGCACAGTTTGCTCTGCTGCTTTTTCTGGCCCTGTGCTTCTTCCCTGGCCTCTTGCCAGGACAGGGCTTGCTGTAGCCCTGCGCCTTTAGGGCGCATGGCCTTTGGGCCATGTGCTCTAGGCTTCCTGGCCTAGATGCTCATCCACGTGGCTGGTTCCTGGTGCTAGGTATGAACCCCCATCACTTCTCTCTCCTAAATAAAGCTCTCACTCTCTTATGCACCTTTCTTACTAAATAAAAGCTTAAAACGTACCATGCTGCCTCATTTATCTGTGCTGGTATTTAGAATTCTTCTCTAAATATTAGGCAAGAACCCTCTCGGGCTTATTGATATTGGGGATTTAGTAATAAGCCCGTGGTGAAATCGTAAGGCACCCCAAATTCCAGTAGCGCATGTGACACCCATGAGGGCAGAAGTTCCTATAGGAGGCCGCCATCTTGGGGCGGAACTCCCAAACTCTGTCAGGAAGTAGTGCATCAGCCATGTTCTAGGGAACTCTAAGGGGCCACATTTTAGAGTAAATTTTAGGGGGTCTTTTCCGATTTCATATGGAAACCACGAAGAGATATAAAATATGAAATTTTTAAGGGATTTATAATTTTTAAAAAAAGGATTAAATTTTAAAACTAGACAGCATGGTGGTGGTGAACTCACTATGGCTCTGACTCCATCTCTCTGCCTACACCCTCTCTCTTTTCCTTCTTGGTTGGTGCTTTCCCGCACGGCTCAGAAGCACCTGCCCTGGTGTGTTGCTTTCATGAACTTTGCTGCGGGAGTGGTGCGTCTTTTTCTCTGGCCCTGGTGTTGGTCGTGGGGCAGATGGTCAAAGGCCAGGTCTGTGGCCCGAGGTTGCCCCAGGCTCAGCACCAGATCCAGGCGCCGTGTGCAACTTTCCCGTGCTGGGGTCTCAAGGGCGGTTCGCGCTGAGTCCCCAGTGGGGCCTTGCCAGCCCAGCAAGGGCAAGCGTGATTCACGCCAGCCCTTTAGAACATGGCCGACCAGCGTGGCTTTCCTGCACCTGGGCTCCAAATGCAGTGACCTGCAGCTGCTCAGCGGGAACCTGTGCGGCTCGTGCAGGGTTCCCGGGGCCGCACTCAACATGGCGGTAGCGTCCCAGAAGCAGAGGCTGCCTGCAGCAGCTCATGGGAGCGCGCGCAGCCTGCTGCAGCTGGTTCGGAGCAGGCACGAGCTCAGGCTGGGTTCTCTGTGGCCGAGCCTGCCCGCAGGCGGCGACGCGCCACAGCTCGGGAGCGTGCGCAGCCTGCTGCAGCTCGCTCAGAGCAAGCACGGGCTCAGGCTGCGGTCTGTGGGGTCGAGCCTGCCCGCAGGCGGCTTGCGACCCGCCGCACCCTAGGGGTGCGTACGACCCCTGCCGAGCTCCATAAGGCCGGTTTGGCCAGCAGTGGCTCGCAGACGTGCAACCTAGTCACGTTTTGCTGGTAGTTTCAAGAAGGGAAGACTCTAATAGAGTTTCTTTGGTAGTTTTGGCTTTAAGGAATTTTTTTCTCTTGGGTGATGTTGCTAGCGCAAAGAGATATTAGTGTGTTTCAAAAACAATTTACCTGCCTTCTAGGGCTAAGTCTTAACTAGTATCAGTGGCTAAAATGTTTGAAACTTCTCAATCCCGGGCAGTAGCAAATAAGCTTTCACATGCTAATTTCAAGCTGATGAATTGATTTGGTTGCTTGGAAACGTGTGGTTCAAATGTTAATTTCAAGTTGGTGAATTGATTTTGGTTGCTTAGGAACGTGTGAGCATCAGGGAGGAGTTTTAAACATGGCTGATGCACTACTTCCTGACAGAGTTTGGGAGTTCTGCCCCAAGATGGCGGCCCACTATAGGAACTTCTGCCCTCACAGGAAGAAGGGCAACAGACTCCGCCCCAAGATGGCGGCCCCCATGGCCCATCATGTGCTATATACCTGGGTAATAGAGCCGTATCTTTTAAGCCATTTTAGTATAGGATTTATAGTGTATTATATATGTGTGTGTGTGTGTGGTATGCTTGGTTTATAGAGCCACATCTTTTAATCCATTTTATGCATAAGTATAGGATATATATATATATATATATAATATGCGTGTGTGTGTGTGCGTGGCAGCATGAATGGTTAATAGAGTTGTATATTTTAAGTCTTTATTATATGGTTTATATTGTATTTTATATATATATCTGTGGCATAGATATATATGTGTATGTGTGACATGCCTGGTTAATGCAAATCATTATGATTTATATTGTGTTGTATATATATGATATATATACATAGTATAAGTGTGATATATGTGTGCTACAGGCCTGGTCAAAAGAGTTGCATATTTTAAGTCATTTTTATTACATGATTTATAGTGTATTTTATACGTATATGTATAGTATATATATATTATATGTACAGCATAGGGGCAGTGTGTATATATATATATATATGCTACATGTCTGGTTAATAGAGATATATATTTCAGATGATTTATATTGTATATATAGTACATATATGATATATATATATATATATATATATAGCATAGGTGTTGTGCATGTGTATATACACCTACATGCCTGATTAATAGATATGTATTCTAGGTTGTATTATGATTTATAATGTGTTATGTATATATGTAGTATATATATACACAACATAGGTTTCGCATGTATATGTATATATGCATGCTATAATGCCTGGTGGATATATATATATATATTTCAGATCACATTATGATTTATATTGTGATAGCTATTATATATATCATATGTGAGGGGTAGGTATTTGTGTATACATGCTACATACATAGTTAATATAGTTACTATAGCTAGTTAATATAGACATGTATTCTATATTATATTTTGATTTATGTTGTATTGTGCATATACATGTGTAGTGTGTATGTATATACACATACTATTATGATTTATTGTATGGTATATGGTATGTGTGTATACAGTAAAGCATAGGTGTGGTGTATATGTATATACACATGCTACAATGCTTGGTTAATATATATTTTTTAAATCTTTATGATTTATATTATATATATACAGTATGTATATACAGCATAGGTGTTGTGCATGTGTATGTACACCTACATGCCTGATTAATAGATATGTATTCTAGATTGTATTATGATTTATAATGTGTTATGTATATATGTAGTATATATATATACACGACATAGGTGTCGCATGTATATGTATATATGCATGCTATAATGCCTGGTGGATATATATATATATATATATTTCAGATCACATTATGATTTATATTGTGATAGCTATTATATATATATATATATCATATGTGAGGGGTAGGTATTTGTGTATACATGCTACATACATAGTTAATATAGTTAATATAGCTAGTTAATATAGACATGTGTTCTAGATTATATTTTGATTTATGTTGTATTGTGCATATACATGTGTAGTGTGTATGTATATACACATACTATTATGGTATATGGTATGTGTGTATGCAGCATAAATGTAGTGTGTATATGTATATATACAATATATGTATGGCATGTGTGGTGTGTATATATGCTACATGCCTGGTTAATAGGGATATAAAGCATAGGTGTGATGTGTATATGTATGTACACATGCTGCAATGCTTGGTTAATATATGTATGTATTTTAAATCATTATGATTTCTATTGTGTATATATACAGCATATATACAGCATAGGTGTAGTGGGTATAGGTATATACACATAGTACCATGCTTGGTGGATGGAGATACATATTTTAGATCATATTATGATTTAAATTGTAATAGCTATCATATATAATACATATAGCATAGGTGGGGTATTTGTGTATATACATGCATAGCTAGGTGTTCTAGACAATATTATGATTTATATTATATTATGTATATATACATAGTATATATATCATGTGTAGTGTGTATGCATTTACACATGCTACATTCCTGGTTAATAATGATATATAGTTCAAATAATATATATATTATGTATATACACATGCTACATGCCTGGTCAATAGATATATATTTCAGATAATATTAGTATAATTTGCATTGTATTGTATATATAGTATATGTATAGCCTATGTATGAGTTTGTATGTGTATAGATATATGCTACATATATAGTTAATATAGGTAGTTAACATCACTATATATTCTAGGTCATATAATGATTTATATTGTTTTTTTTGCATATATATACATAGTTTATATATATAGCATGTGTATGGGGTGTATGTATATATATAAATGCTGCATGCCTGGTTAATAGAGCTATGCATTTCAAATCATGATTTATATAGCACATGTGTAGGGTGTATCTGTGTATGTACATACTATATATAGGTGTTATATATAACATACACATAACATGTATGTATATGTTATATATCATTTTTATTATATAGCAGCATTAAGTCATGTTATTAACATTTTTGTTATTTTCGTTCCTGAAGCAAAATTAGCATACATAGCTAGTTTGTTATTTTCGACCTCAGACAGTTCTCTTTTCCTTGTTATTTTCGTTCTGAGGTGGTATTAGCATGGCTAGGCATTTATTATTTTCGTCCTCAGACGGTTATCTCCTTGTTTGTTATTTTCGCTCTGAGGCGGTATTAGCATGGCTAGGCGTTTGTTATTTTCGACCTCAGACGGTTATCTCCTTGTTTGTTATTTTCGCTCTGAGGCAGTATTAGCATGATTAGGTGGTGTAATTTTGACTTCAGGACTTTTTTTATTTTACCTTTTTTTATTTTAGTTTCTGAGGCAGGATTATAACAGTCTGAAATGACATTTTCTCAGGCTGAGTGGTTTTTATCTCCTTGGTGTGCTGTATATATACTAAACCTCATAACAGCCATAGTAGCACTAAAATGCTGGATTACAGGTTAAGGTAAATGATCAGAAATATAAGTAGGCCAAGGCTTAGCCATGTTCACCTCTTGTCCCCAGTAATTTAAGTATGGGCAGTTCTATATCTGCTCTTTTGGAGACTCCCTAGAAGATCCACACTTAATAATTGGGATACCCTTCAGCTGTATCTGATTAAGGAATTGTAGCTAACACAGTATATCCATGTAAAATACTTAAAAATAACTAAGCTCTCGAAGAGCTGTGTCTGTTTTTATTTTCTCAGGTCCTACAGAGAGACTGTAAAGTGATATAATTCTGCATGCATTCTTACGAAGTTACTTCTAAGGGTACAGTTAAAAATTGCTATGGGATTGCAAATCCCTTTGGGGCTAGACCGTAATGTTAACATCCTAAGTTTTAAAGTGATCATATAGGTGGGATTAAGTGTTAGAGTGATCATGTCAATAGGATTAAGTGTAATAAAGCCAAAGAGAAATAAATGCTCCAACATGGGAAGCAGTCTATACAGCGGACTTATAGAGTGGCGATGGCTTTGAGTAGCACTCAGTGATGTCAAGATCAGCCCTAAAGGCATTCTGGTCTGGCTGGAAAGCCCAGAAGAGCATTTCAGGCATGGAAAGCCAGGATACTTGTGCAGAAGGTCTCTACGTGGAGAACCTCCCTGGGTGAGATCCCAGTGGAAAAGAGTGGCCATTGAAGGGTGGACTTTTCTCCGGAGGGAGGAGAAAACTTTCATTTGTGTATGGCCTTGTTTGAATACTGAGGGAGTTTGTGGAACTCAGAAGGCTTCCATGGCCTAGGCAGCTCATGTCAAGAGCCTTGGGTGATCACTGGAGTCACATGTAAGAGTGTTAATTGTTAAATTAACAACAGGAGTCACTGTGTACTAACTTCCCATGTAGAATGTCTTCTCAAAAGAGCTACAGTAGTAAATATAATGGAAAGACTTAATCCCAAAGGTTTGCTTTGCTCTATTGTGGTGATAGTATAGATAGATTGTGTGATAGTATAAATCATAAGTCTAGCTATGTCTAAGTGTCAGATTCCATTGCCTGTGTTTTTAGATATTTGATGTTTTAACATAGGGTCAGATATTTAAAGGCAGCTGAAGAGATTTCTGAGAATGGCAAAGTTCTATGGACTTTGGATTCCAAGATTTGGATTCCAGGCTTTTGTGTATAGCTTTAAAGACGCCCTGTTGCAGTCTCCGTGCTGAAAAGGGTAGCTACAAAAGTTGTTCCAGAGAACTAAGGAGGTTCTAAATAAAAGCTCCGATTTTGGGAATTACTGGTGACAGGATTCTATGGAACTTGAATTCCAGGATTTGGATTCCAAACTTTTGTATATGGCTTTAAAGAGGCCCTGACGCAGACTCCATACTGAAAAGGGTAGCTACAAGAGTTATGGATTCCAGTATCTGGATTCTAAAGCCTTGTGTTTGCTTAAAAGCCTCTGAAACAGACACTGTGCTGGACAGAGGAGCTGCAAAGGTGTTCCAAGGAATTGAGGAGTTTTTGACAAAAACTCCAACATCAGAAATTCCTAAACAAGCCATTCATAAGAAGATCCTCTTCAGATCAGTTTCAGCTTAGATAAAAGGGACCTGACCAGGTGCTAGTAAACATGACTACTTCTGTAAAATTAGGACTAAACTTCTACCTCTTAAGTCTTCACAGGTGAATGTGAAAGACATTCCTGACTGTTCCTATAAGCCAATCAGAAACTTTAAAATTTGACTTCTGGGAGTAACTGACTACACAGGGACACAGACCTTGGCAATGATCAAGACTGCTCCAACCCACAAAGCAAATTTGTTAGACAGGATAGACAGAGACTTACAGACACTGGATAGGCAGGGCCTGCACTACAGCCCTCATGAGCAGGAAGCAGTTACAGAAGAGATGATTCAACAGCCATCAACTCCCCTTAGGATTAAAGGGATGAAGTCTCTGAGGGGGGAATGAAGTAGGCAGATGTAGGCCTAACCTACGAGATGAGCCTCTGGAAAATCCAGATGCTGAATGGTTCACTGATGGCAGCAGCTACTTGAAGGAAGGAGTTAGAAAGGCAGATGATGGAAGCCCAAGCACTACCACACAGTACTTTAGCCAGAAGGCGGAGCTTATTACATTGACTAGGGCTTTACAACTGGGAAAAGGTCAGCAAGTTTATTAGATAGATAGGTAGATAGATTCCAGATATGCTTTCCTTATGTTACATGCACACGCAGCAATCTGGAAAGAGAGGGGCTTGCTGACCCCTGTTATATATGGAAAAGAGATTGGCTCTATTTCAGGCAGTACTGGAGCCTTTAGAAGTGATCATCATCCACTGCAAGGGACATCAGAAGGGAGATAGTTATGTTAACCAGGGAAACGCATTAGCAGATAGAGCAGCTACACAGGAAAGTTTGGAAATGGCTCTTATACGTCAATCTGTGGAAGCAGCTAAGGAATCTCACTATATGGAGCCTGAGAATGAATGGGCCCAACAGCGAGGTTATACTTAAAATGTAAATGGATAGTGCATGCTAAATCACAGAATTATGCTACCAATGGCCACTTAATGGAAAATTACACAACTCTACCCACTTGGGAAGAGATTCCTTAGTACAACTGGTCTCCCAAGCTTTTGGGGGAAAGGGACCAAATATGACCATAAAGGAAATGACTCGCTCTTGGCCTCTGTGTTTACAGAATAACCCTCAACATGTAAGGCCACCTTCCCTGTTGACTCCTGTGCAGAGGAGGGGAACATAAACAGGTGTAGATTGGCAGGTTGATTTTATTTACCAATATGCCCCCAACAAGCAATTATAGGTACCTTCTAGTCTTTATTGTTACTTTTACAGGATGGATAGAGGCCTTTTCGACCTGAACAGAGAAAGCACACGAGGTGCTTAAAGCCTTGTTGAAAGACATCGTGCCATGCGTTGGACTCCCATGGTCACTCCAGAGTGACAATGGACCTTCATTTGTATCTAAAATAACCCTGCAGAACCCAGCAGCTTCCGAGAATAATGATGACCATGCAGGAGACACTGAGAAGGCCCGTGACTGAAAGAGCTCTGGCTCATAAAGTGAACTCATCAGATGAGATAGGCAGAGACTTCCAGACCAAGAACAGGCAGGGTCTGCACCCCTAATCAGCAGAAGGAGCTACAGAAGATGGAGACTCGACGCCCATCAACATCCCATTAAGATTAAGGTCTGGAGTTTCTGAGGGGGGAATGAAGTAGGCGGGCATACAGGTTAAAATTGGTCAGATTTGTGAACTGGAAGACCATGCCCCTGTGTGACCTCATGCCCCTACCTGATGCCTTTGCCACGCCCCTGTGTGGCCTCATTCCCCTACCTGGCCACACCGGGGTGCCCACCAGCCAATCAGGTTAATTAACCACTCCCCTTTGGAGTGGGTTAAAAGTCTAGAGCACAGTGTGCTCTGCTGCTTTTTCTGGCCCTGCGCTTCTTCCCTGGCCTCTTGCCAGGACAGGGCTTGCTGTAGCCCTGCGCCTTTAGGGCGCATGGCCTTTGGGCCATGTGCTCTAGGCTTCCTGGCCTAGATGCTCATCCACGTGGCTGGTTCCTGGTGCTAGGTATGAACCCCCATCACTTCTCTCTCCTAAATAAAGCTCTCACTCTCTTATGCACCTTTCTTACTAAATAAAAGCTTAAAACGTACCATGCTGCCTCGTTTATCTGTGCTGGTATTTAGAATTCTTCTCTAAATATTAGGCAAGAACCCTCTCAGGCTTATTGATATTGGGGATTTAGTAATAAACCCGTGGTGAAATCGTAAGGCACCCCAAATTCCAGTAGCGCATGTGGCACCCAGGATAGCATTTCTAGGGAACTCTAAGGGGCCACATTTTAGAGTAAATTTTAGGGGGTCTTTTCTGATTTCACCTTCCCCAGTAAACTTTGCTATTTTACTTTCCACTACTCTCTGTCTCATGCCTGAATTCTTTCTTGTGTGAAGACAAGAACCCTGCTGTTCACCGGTAACATTTTGGCAACCACGAAAGGATTTTAAGAAGACATCTGAAGGTCAATATTTCTTCCCTCAAGCAGGACTAGATCTGTGGAAGTGACCATGGAGTGTCCAGCACCCCACAGCTCTCCAAGAATGTGGAGTCCACCCAGTCACAGCTTAGATATGGCCGAAATTCCAGAGGGATTTTAAGGAACAGGAGGGTGATTAGGAAGAGTAGTTGGCTGGATATTTCTGGAGGAATGTGAGGGCAGTCACTCACATGTTGTCCTCTGTTGCTTTCCCCCTTCCTCCTCTTCGTCTCCCTCCCCCTCCCCCTCTCTTGGTTCTCCTCATCTCCATTCCTATACCGCAGGCCAAGAGGAAGGGAGAGGGATAATTCCATAGGTGTCTCCACCTAAGAAAGGGAAAAAGCTGTTACCCATTAACCCTTTCCAATCTGGTAGAAGGTTTTCCAACCTTTGCAACTTCTGGTAGCTCTGGTACATCTTGAAAAGCTTTTGTGTGCTGAGGACTGAATCTGAAAAGGAGCTAAAGTTAACCATCTTTTTTAATTGACTGAGTGATTGCAGTATTCCTGATTAGATCTGGCTTTGGCTGAATTATAGGAGGTACCCAGCACTCTTGGTGAAACGGTGCACCTACCCAACCCCACGGCCTGTTCTGCTAGGCCCAGGAGTGTGCAGTCTTCCCTGTAAATGGGGGACCATGGCCTTTCTTTGCACTCTATTCCAGTCTACATGGCCAGCCTCACCCATGCAGTCACAGCCAGTGCTCCCCAGGGCTGCTTTTTTCTCTCCATTTCTAATTCAATACCCCTCCTCACTGGGGGCTGGAGATGACTCTGGATACTGCTGGCTTTACCTAAGGGAGCAAGAAGTTAGGCAAAGCAACCAGAGAGACCCAACTCGCTGTCTCATTTTTCCTCTTTTCTCTTCCGAAGGAAGTTACTACTGTTCTGCCTGACTCTCCACTGTGATGTGTGGTTTGATTCCCAGACCTGATGTAAGAGATGATTGACCTTTTCTGTAATAATGCCTGCCCACAGTATAGAGAACCAAAAAGCATAGCCAAAAAATTACAGGTTAAACTATGAAATAATGTTACAGCTAGATTGATTTTTCAGTGCACATGGTAAGTGGACAGAACTCCCCTTTTCAACCAAATTGAGGGAAAGATAGAAAGCTGTACTGATGACCTCAAAGCATGCAAACAAGTCACCACAGTTAATCTTACCTAAAAGGTTTGTTTTTCTCATGGGCATGGTTTTTTTTAACTTTTACTAAGTGTCAGAATTTGCCCATGACCTTAGTTTTCTATGTCACCCTGATGATATTTAAAAAAAACTTGGAAAATCAGGATTGGGTTAAGCACCCCCCTTGGCCGACATCATAGAGGCTGCCTCCATGGTCTACTTTATTAGAGACCAAGAGAATGAGGAGCAAGCTCACAGCAGGAGCAATGTAAGGATAGGCAACAGGCCAATCAATGGCTGCTTAGCAAGGTGATCTGCTGTCAAAGAGACCCAAAACGGCCAGTGCACCCCAAATAGAACCTGTTTCTGACGTAAGCAGCCAGGGCATTGGGCAAGCAGCTGTCATGACAGAAACTGCCTTTTGTCAGCTCTGTCAAGAGCAAAGCCACTGGACACAGAACTTTCCTAGGTGTCGAAGGACTCCTGATTCAGAACCGCAGACCCTGTGGCTCTGCCCAGCCTCTGCCCAGCTTCCAACTCTAGCCACTGCTACTGAGGAGATAGCCTAGGGTCAGTGAAACATAAGTTGCCTATTTGTACCAGCCTCTTATTCAGCTCTCCTCCTAGTCCAGCCATGTAATGCAAGTCGACTGGGTGCCTCCCTTAAAGGAGATTCACATCTCTTGCAATTCTCTTCCAGCACCCCATGGATAGTTCTGGGCCTCACATACCCAGCGAGGCCTTAAAAGTCTATCCAAATAGTATTAAGCATAAAAAGCCCTCCTTGCCAGTTCCAAAAAAACAAAAAAAAACAAAAAAAAACAAAAAACAAAAAAAAACAAAAAAAAAAACAGGGCTTTCAGTAACAGCTAACTTAGATAGTCCTGCACCTGTCTGGACAGGTCCTCACTGAGGACTAAAAGGGCTTATCTCTTGAGGGGGGTACACAATAATCCAAAGTGTAGATGGTTAAATGTAAATAATTTGTTAGTCTGTCTCCCTTCCCAGCCTGAGACTCTAGTTTTGTGCATTGGCTTAACTTCCTAGCAAAACTAGCTACTACGTATTTAGAGGAAAACAAAACATAGCTGGCCCATTAGAGTCTTAATTATTTAACCATGATCCTCACGCCTGGGGAGAGAAAACCTGCTCCAGAGAGGATATAGGTCATGCAGCAAGTTCCTATGTCTGCAAACCTCCGGGCAGTTCCAGCTTTTCTCTATCAGGTTACAGGTTCCTAGATAGAGGGAAATAACACAGTTCCTAAACCAGGCTTTCAATGGGGAGCCAAAGCAGAGCCCCCTCCTTTGGGAGAAAGAGCAAACCACAGCCTTTGCTCAGCTAAAGGATGCTATGACTAAAGCCCCAGTGCTAGGACTGCCAAACCCAGAAAAAGTCTCCCAGCTGTACATTACTGGGAGGCAGGGAGTCACCTTAAGGGGGTTAACTCAGGATCTGGGACCTGTTAAGTAACCTGATCTACTTTTTAAAAACCTTATACATGGTTGCAAAGGGTGGCCTCATTCCATAACGATGATAGCAGCAACTGTCTTGCTGACAGAGGAGGTATCTAAAATCACATTGGAGCAAGATATCACCCTTTATACCTCATATCAAATAAATTCTCTATTAGAGCAAAAGGGATCTCACTGGCTCACAGATAGCAGAATACTAAAATATCAGGTCCTTCTTCTGGAAAACACTCAGGTAAAAATAAGGCATTGCTCTACTTTAAACCCAGCTACTTTAATGCCAGTTCCAGGGGAAAGTGGCCCCCTCTACTCCTGTACTGAGACTATGGACTTGATCTATGCCAGCAGAAGGGACCCAAAAGACAGCCCCCTGACTAATGCAGATAAAGTTTGGTTCACAGATGGAAGCAGCTTTGTCCGACACGGGACCAGCTTCTCAAGGTATGCAATAGTTATGGCGTGGCACATTCAGAGTGAATTCAGAGTGCATTCAGCACTCTGCCTCTCTGCTGAGCCACCAGCCTGGCCTGGTCAGGTGTATTCTCCACTCAACCATGTAACCTCACTCTTCCCCCAGTCCGAGTGACTGGGCACTTTCTCTCAGGTTTTGTCTGGAGAGGTGCCCATCCACTTTTATGGATATCCCTTCCCTAGTAAACTTTGCTACTTTACTTTCCACTACTCTCTGTCTCATGCCTGAATTCTTTCTTGTGTGAAGACAAGAACCCTGCCATTCACTGGTAACAGTAAGAAGACAGTCTTTGATTTCTTTTTTCTTAGAGTCACAGCCTTACTCTTCCCATATACATTTTCTTTGTATTGTGCTTTCTGTTAGAGACTGGACTACGGAATTTCTACCCAGAGGAAGCCTGCTGGGTCTTCCCTTAAAGGACCTGTCTCCCTAGATTCCCTTCAGCTGCATGTCTAGGGAGTGCCTCCTCCTAACTCCAACAGTTTTAAATTTTGCTTCCCAGGTCTCTGGCCTCGCAGTGCCCAAAGTTGACTGCAGCAGGTGGTGGAGAGATCCATGGGCCTGTGAGAGGGGAGGCAGTCAGCCTGGAGCACTGCTCAGGGTCCCTGACAGTCGGCAGCCCCAGAGCTGGGAAACTGGGAAACTGGTCAAGCGCTCCCTACACCAAGCAGCTTCCCCTGCGCTCAGGGATGCGCGGCTTTGCAGCTGCTGAACCAACAGGAGGCAAACCCAAAAGACATTTATGGGTGCTTTGCCCCATGCCTGTGGGTCGGGTGGCATTCTGGGTCCCTCTTGCCTGACATTTTCCACCAGGATTCTGGGTGCCAGTGTCCTTATCCAGCCCTTGTGTCCAGTTACCTTCATGAACGTGTTTGCCTCAATTCCACTGTGGATTAAAAAAAAAGTCTTGCTCCTTGCACCCACTTTCCAGAGAGTAGCGAAGGGTGTTGGGGGAGTTTATGTTGCTCTTTGTGTCTCAAAGTTCCCTATCAGAACAAGCAGTGGAGCCATCAACACAATGGGAATTCGAAGAATATTCCAAAGATTTTGGAGGTAGAGATCCCCTCTCCCTCCCCTTTATTATTGTTATTATTATTTTAATTCTTAAAGACCCAAGAGCTGAGGGAGTGGCAGGAAGGAATATCCTTTTTTTTTGGGGGGGGGGATTAGTAGCTGCTTTGGAGAGAGAGAGTTTAATGACTGCATTCCAATGTTACATATGCCAGGGAAATTTGCAAATTGTCATGGCTTCACATTGTGTTCAGTAACAGATGTGGGTTGGCACTGTGGGACAGCGGTTCAGAAACCCCTTGAAACACCTGCACCCTGGATCAGGGCGCCCGGCTGGAGGCCCACTCTGGCTTCCCACCCGGTTTCCTGCTAATGTGCACTCGGAAGCAGCATGTGACGTTCAGCTAAGCACTTGGGTCCCTGCCACCCGTACGGGAGAACTGGAGCTCCTGGCTGCGGCCTGGTCTGTCCCTGGATGTTGTGGCATTTAAATAGCGAAACAGCTGATGGAAGAGCTTTCTGTCACTCTGCCTTTCAAATAAATAAAACTTTTTTAAAAAGAACAGAAAAATAAGAAACAAAGGACGGACATCTTAGGTGTATTCAAGCTTCTATCTTACACTTTCAACAGTTGACTACACTGTGCACTCCTTTATTTCAGTTGGTATTCATTTAGCATTTAGAATTAGCGAATTTCGTCTGTCTTTCACCAAGTTTAGGGAGATTTTTGCCATTGTTTCTTCAGGTCCCCCCCCCCCCCCCGCCCCATTCTTTCTCCTTCGATTTTCCATTTGGATGTATGCTAGGTTGTCTGACATCGTACCTTAATGATGCTCTGCTCATTTTTTGTAAGCAGTTTTTGTCGTGCATGTTGGAAGTTTCCTGTTTCTCTGCCTTCGAGTTCACTTGCTTTTTCCTCTGATTTCCTTTCAGCTACTGAACACACCTCGTGAGATGTCTTTCTTCTGAAATCATAATTTTAAGTTCCAGAATTTCCATTTGGCTTTTAACATGTTTTTCTTCCTCTCTCCTGAGATGGTCTAGTTGTCTCCTGATATTTTCATCTGCTCAACACATATTTTCTTACTTCATTGAGAATAGTTAAAAGTCACTTTAAAAGCCTTATGTCAGTTTCAACATCGAATTCATCCTAAAGTCTAGCTGTAGCAAAGTGATCAGTTTTCTTGATTTTTTCACATCAGAGAATTTGGACCATATCCCGGTTTTTTGAATTGAGGGAAGTCTGGGTTCAACCACTTTTCTCTGACAAGCATTCTTTGCTTCCTGTTAGTGGGTCATTTCCCGGGCTCCTTGGGGGCAGCTCTGGTCTCAGCTCAGATCTTCATCTGCAGCTGTGCTGTGATTCTGGGCTGGAGGGGCAGGGCTGTCCAGTGGGGCTCTCCACCCACCTCGCTTCAGCATCCCTTTCCCGTGATTGTGCATGGGAGGCTCAGGGGTGGCCCTGCTGGTCTCCCCAGCGTCCAGGTCCCGTGCTTCTGCGTGGGAGGCTCAGGCGATGCCCTGCTGCAATCCCCAGCGTCCGTTTCCGGGGATTCCGCGTGGGAGGTTCAGGGCTGGCATGCTGCTGCCCCAGAGTGTATCCTGCTCCACTTTCCCAGGCGCACTCGGGCGGCTCAGGCCCGCAAGCTGGGGCTCTCCTGGGCAGGCGTGCGCTCCCGTCGTCTGCTCGCTTCCCGCACCCCTGGGCGGTGGCCCGGCGCACTATGCCCAGGAGTTTTGGCGGCTTCTTGCTGGGCCTCGTGCCCAGGGCCTGCCGAGTCCGGAAGGAGACATTCTGTCCGGCCTGGGCCTCTGGGTTCCGAGCCGCCCGCCCCGCGGCCCCTTCCTCTCAGGCTCCTGCGCTGCACCGCACAGCGGCGCCGGGCCGGCGGCTGCCCTTTCCTCAGCCCGCTTTGCCGCTCCTCGGCATCCCCGGACGCGGGCTCCGAGCGCCGCAGCGGCCGCCTCACGCGGGACTTTCAGGAAGGAATATCCTTAAGCTGAGTCTTGAACTCTGCCCTGCGAGCGTGAACACCCCCAGAAACGTGCAACCCGCAGAAGACCCCCTCTGGGAGTCTGGAACCACAGGAGACGCCTGAAACGCAGGCGCAGATAACCTCACCGTCCAGGGCATGGTGACGCTTCCAGCTCAGACCCAGACTGGAAGGCTGAGCTGCCACTCAACAAAAGTTTTAGCTTTTTTTTTTTCTTTTCTTACATTTTTAAACGAAGTCTGCAAAACTAATTTCCCTCCAAATAGGGCTCCATTTCCGTTCAAGACAGCAGTACCCACAGGGCTCCCAATTCTCCATCAACCCCCACCCCCGCACCCCACCTCCAGGCCACAGAAACAAATTCCATCTTTCCAATGGATGCCAGGGCTCTCGCCAAGCTTCGGCGCTGTGGCTCCCCTCCAAAGAAGCACAAGGATGGGCAGAAAGGCGCTCACGGACCCCAAACTTTTTAGGCTCTGCTGTTGGCAGGATGCAAACCGTGTTGCCCAAGTGCAGGTGGCACGCATCAGAGGGTTCGGTTTCCCAGTAAGTGGCACCATAGCACAGTGGGGAGGGGCATGTGGAAGGAGCTGGTTTGTGTGGGAGCCGGAGAGAGGCGGTGGGGTTCTGGAGGAAAATCGGGGGACCCGGGTTGGCTCCTGGGGGAGGAGAGGGCGAGGCTGGGAGCACGCGTGCAACCCCCCACATAACATGTGACAGGATCAGAATCTCCGGAATCTTCCCAGCCCAGGACGGCTTGCTCTAGATGGACTGCTGGCTGGGACAAGGAGTGGGGCTGGGTTCGCAGTGGGGGTCAGGGGGCAGGACGCTGAGGCAGGGCTCCGGGGGCGGCTCAGGTCAAGATGCCTGTGTGCAGGCTTCTGCGCACTTTCCGCTGGCTCACCGCACCCGTCCCGGTCCATTCGAGCCGGAAGGCTGCCCACTGGAGGGCTGCGCTGCATAACTCCACTCACGGGCCCTGCGCTAGAGCCCAGTGCCCGCCAGCACACACCTTGGCAGCAAAAAGCCTGGCAAGCCCTGTGCCCACAGCACAGGCACCTGAGGAAGTCTGAGAAACCTCTCTCAGCAAGGGCCAGACTGGGCTCTGCTCTGCCCTTTTCTGCCTCATTATGCCTAGCGCGTGCTCAACCATAGACTGGGTAGCAGGATATAAAATCAATGCACAAAAATCAACAGCCTTTGTATACACAGGCAATGCCACAGCTGAGGAAGAACTGCTAAGATCAATCCCATTCACAATAGCTACAAAAACGATCAAATACCTTGGAATAAACTTAACCAAGGACGTTAAAGATCTCTACGATGAAAATTACAAAACCTTAAACAAAGAAATAGAAGAGGATACCAAAAAATGGAGAAATCCTCCATGCTCATGGATTGGAAGAATCAATATCATCAAAATGTCCGTTCTTCCAAAAGCAATTTATACATTCAATGCAATACCAATCAAAATACCAAAGGCATTCTTCTCAGATCTGGAAAAAATGATGCTGAAATTCATATGGAGAAACAGGAGACCTCGAATAGCTAAAGTTTTCTTGTACAACAAAAACAAAGCCGGAGGCATCACAATACCAGATTTCAGGACATACTACAGGGCAGTAGTTATCAAAACAGCATGGTGCTGGTACAGAAACAGATGGATAGACCAATGGAACAGAATAGAAACACCAGAAATCAATCCAAACATCTACAGCCAACTTATATTTGATCAAGGCTCCAAAACCAACCCCTGGAGTAAGGACAATCTATTCAATGAATGGTGCTGGGAAAACTGGATTTCCACATGCAGAATCATGAAGCAAGATCCCTACCTTTCACCTTACACAAAAATTTACTCAACATGGATTAAAGACTTAAATCTATGACCTGAAATCATCAAATTAGTACAGAGCATTGGTGAAACCCTGCAAGATATAGGTACTGGCAAAGACTTCTTGGAAAAGACCCCAGAAACACAGGCACTCAAAGCCAAAATTAACTATTGGGATTGCATCAAATTGAGAAGTTTCTGTACTGCAAAAGAAACAATCAGGAAAGTGAATAGGAAACCGACAGAATGGGAAAAAATATTTGCAAACTATGCAACAGATAAAGGGTTGATTACTAGAATCTACAAAGAGATCAAGAAACTCCACAACATCAAAACAAACAACCCACTTAAGAGATGGGCCAAGGACCTCAATAGACATTTTTCAAAAGAGGAAATCCAAATGGCCAACAGGCACATGAAAAAATGTTCAAGATCACTAGCAATCAGGGAAATGCAAATCAAAACCACAATGAGGTTTCACCTCACCCCGGTGAGAATGGCTCACATTCAGAAATCCACCAACAATAGATGCTGGAGAGGATGTGGGGAAAAAGGGACACTAATCCACTGTTGGTGGGAATGCAAACTGGTGAAGCCACTATGGAAGTCAGTCTGGAGATTCCTCAGAAACATGAATATAACCCTACCATTCAACCCAGCCATCCCACTCCTTGGAATTTACCCAAAGGAAATTAAATTGGCAAACAAAAAAGCCGTCTGCACAGCAATGTTTATTGCGGCTCAATTCACAATAGCCAAGACTTGGAACCAACCCAAATGCCCATCAACAGTAGACTGGATTAGGAAATTATGGGACATGTACTCTACAGAATACTATACAGCAGTCAAAAACAATGAAATCCGGTCACTTGCAACAAAATGGAGGAACCTGGAAAACATCATGCTGAGTGAATTAAGTCAGTCCCAAAGAGACAAATATCATTTGTTTCCCTTGATTGGCGATGACTAACTGAGCACCAAAGGGGAAACCTGTTGAAGTGAAATGGACACTATGAGAAACAGTGACTCGATCAGATCTTGTGCTGACTGTTGTTGTACAATGTAATACTTTATCCATGGTAGTATTTTTTTTTTCTTTATCCTAGTACTAGAGGTTGAACTCTGTAATTAACACAGAATTATTCTTAGGTGTTTAAATTTTAACTGAAAAGTGATCTCTGTGAAATATAAGAGTGGGAATAAGAGAGGCAGGAGATGTAAAACTTGGGACAGGCTCAATCGGAACGGCCCCAAATGATGGAGTTAGAATTGTGCCAGGGGTTTCCAATACAACCCCATCAAGGTGGCATGTACCAAGGCCATCTCATTAGTCCAAGTGATCAATTTCAGCTCACAATTGATCACACTGATAGGTCTAAGAGCCAAAGGGATCACACAAACAAGACTAGTGTCTGCTAATACTAACTGATAGAATGAAAAAGGGAGAGAATGATCCAACATGGGAAGCAGGATACACAGCAGACTCATAGAATGGCAGATGTCCTAAATAGCACTCTGGCCTCAGAATCAGCCCTTAAGGCATTCGGATCTGGCTCAAGAGCCCATGAGAATATTTTAGGCATGGAAAGCTAAGACACTCTGGAAAAAACAGAAGACCTAAATGAAAGATCTCTGCGAGTGAGATCCCAGTGGAAAGAACGGGGCCTTCAAAGAAGGAGGTACCTTTCTCTGAAGGGAGGAGAGAACTTCCACTTTGACTATGACCCTGTCGGAATAAGATCGAAGTCCACGAACCCTAAAGGCTTCCATAGCCTCGGCAGCTCATGACCAGAGCCTAGGGAGATTACTGACGCCATAAACAAGAGTGTCAAATTGTTAAATCAACATCAGGAGTCACTGTGTACTTGCGTCTCATGGGGGATCTGTCCTTAGTGTGTTATCCAATGTGAAGTGATGCTATTACTAGTACTGAAACAGTATTTTTACACTTTGTGTTTCTGTGTGGGTGCAAACTGATGAAATCCTTACATAGTATATATTGAATCGATCTTCTTTATATAAAGATAATTGCAAATGAAAAAAAAATCTTGGTGTTAAACTGGAAATTGCATAGACAATTAATCAATTTTTAAAAAAAAAAAAATCATGTAGGATCTCTGTCCTTAATGTGCTGTACATTGTGAATTAATACTATAACTAGTACTCCAACAGTATTATCATTTTGTGGCTCTATGCGAGGGCAAACCGTTGAAATCTTTACGTAATACGTACTAAATTGATCTCCTGTGTATAAAAAGAATTGAAAATGAAAAAAAAAAAAAATAAATTGTAACTGAAAAGTGATCCCTTTTAAATATAAGAGTGGGGATAAGAGAGGGAGGAGATGTACAATTTGGGACATGCTGAATCGGACTTGCCCCAAATGATGGAGTTAGAAATGTGCCAGGGGATTCCAATACAATCCCATCAAGGTGGCATGTACCAAGGCCATCTCAGTAGTCCAAGTGATCAATTTCAGTTCACAATTGATCACACTGATAGGTCTAAGAGTCAAAGGGATCACACAAACAAGACTAGTGTCTGCTAATACTAACTGATAGAATCAAAAAGGGAGAGAATGATCCAACATGGGAAGCGAGATACACAGCAGGCTCATAGAATGGCAGATGTCCTAAATAGTACTCTGGCCTCAGAATCAGCCCCTTAAGGCATTCAGATCTGGCTCAAGAGTGCATGAGAATATTTTAGGCATGGAAATCCAAGACACTCTGGAAAAATAAGAAGACCTAAATGAAAGATCTGTGCGAGTGAGATCCCAGTGGAAAGAACAGAACCATCAAAGAAGGAGGTATATTTCTCTGAAGGGAGGAGAGAACTTCCACTTTGACTATGACCCTGTCAGAATAAGATCGAAGTCGGTGAACCCTAAAGGCTTCCATAGCCTCGGCAACTCATGACTAGAACCTAGGGAGATTACTGACGCCATAAACAAGAGTGTCAAATTGTTAAATCAACATCAGGAGTCACTGTGTACTTACTGCTCATGTGGGATCTTTCCTTAATGTGTTATCCAATGTGAAGTAATGCTATAACTAGTACTGAAACCGTATTTTTACACTTTGTGTTTCTGTGAGGATGCAAACTGATGAAATCTTTTCATAGTATATACTGAATCGATCTTCTGTATATAAAGATAACTGAAAATGATTTAAAAATCTTGGTATTAAATTGGAAATCGCATATATAATCATTTTTTAAAAAAAATCATGTAGGATCTCATTCCTTAATGTGCTGTACATTGTGACTTAATACTCTAACTAGTACTCCAACAGTATTTTCACTTTGTGTCCCTATGTGAGGGCAAACTGTTGAAATCTTTACTTAATATGTACTAAACTGATCTACTGTATATAAAGAGAATTGAAAATGAATCTTGATGTGAATGGAAGGGGAGAAGGAGCAGGAAAGGGGAGGGTTGCAAGTGGGAGGGAAGTTATGGGGGGGAAGCCATTGTAATCCATAAGCTGTACTTTGGAAATTTATATTCTTTAAATTAAAGCTTTATTAAAAAAAGAATTAAGTCTAAATTAGAGAATCTTCATTAAAAGCTGAAATATGATGTTAAGTGCTACAATCACAAAATAAAATATTAAGCTTGCATAATATACAGCTGTGTGGTGAGATACAGAAGACTGCAAATGATGATCAATGACAGTTATAAAAGTCAAGCCTGCCAGGTCCCCTGTAGGTTTTATTTTTGTTTTTCCCTTCCTCTTGCCATTATTTTCTATAGTCTTCAAGAGACTTCCATTCTCTCCAAGAAAACATATCCAGTTATCTTCCTTGAGTGTGCGCATGAGAATGGGCCAGGTGAAATCATCCCTGGGGCTCTGCTGAAACCCAGAGGAGGGTCCAGCCAAGGCTGCTGGAAGTGAGTTGCATTTTGAAGCCTTGTAGTTTTCTTCTTTGAAAATACAGCCTTCAAGCTTTGCCAGAAATGACACCCAAATAAAAGTGTACTTTTGAAAATTGGTGGTTATTTGTGAATGCAGCGGTGTATTCCATATCTGTAGAGGCAGCTTTTTACACTGGACTGCTTGGCAAATATTTGCATTATTCTTAGCTTCCTGAAAATCCAGCAAATAAAACTGAGGCACATTCTTATTAATTGAAGAAAAATAACAGAATGATCAGTGACTTATCAAGTAGATATGACCACAAAGTAAAATTCACACATCACTGGTTTATTTTGGTATTGAAAACATGAGGTCCATGAAAATAGAATTGTGCCATAAAACACTTAGTGGATACCAAATGGATAAAACTTTGCTTTGATTTTGTAACACATCAGTAATTTGGCAAACAGCTTTTACAATTTAAGGACCATGTTTGCAGTGCTTTACCATGAACCAGGTGAATTTAAATCCAGTGAAATTTATCCTTATTTGATATTTTTCAACTGTAAAATGATCTCAGTATGTTTACTTCCTTTGACAATCAAAATCTCTTCCAGTCATATATTATGTTTACATGGGCTTTTTTTTTTCTTATTTGAAATATAAACAGATCTGGATGCATTAAACTAGACAGCATGTAGATATAAACTATTGGGGCAGATTGAAATGGCAGGAAAGCCAGAGTCCATGTATCCAAATCTGGGGCCTGCTGATGGCTATATTTCCTTGGGAATGTCCACCTTCAGTTCAGGCATTTAGAGATACCTTTTTCTTCTAGTACTCTTTCTTTGTTCCTGGAGGAGAAAGTTTTAGCAAATTTATTATTGGGAATCCAGATGTGTGGGAAGATGAAAAGATGTGACAACACTTCTTTTGCACAGTTAAGCCATTAGCTGTTAAATCATAGAGAAATTTTCATGTTTCTCAGTGGTCCTATCAGAGGGGGAAACAAGTGCCAAACTCAAGAGAACACAGAAGATTTTGATGATGACAATTGGATGATGCACAGTGCCCAGGGAAGCAGCAGAAAATGAATTACAGATGAAGATGAGGTGCTCCCAAAAGCTCCCCTAAACTTGAGGTGACACAGAGAGAGCTTCTGCTAGAATCCAATGAGAGTAGCAGGACAGTGCTCTTGGCAGGGTTGGGACTTCAGGTGGAGGTTGGTAGCTGGTGTCAAAGAAGGCTACTAACCTGTCTTCTTCATGTCCTCCAATCTCTTTCTTTGCCCTCCGTTGACAAAACACAATCAGAAGCCAGATCCTTGCAGGTTTGCTGTATGAAATACATAGAAGCTGACCAAAGGAGGACTGTGGACGGTAGTTCTGGGAGAACCCAGCCATGAGGGTCAGACCCTTGCCCCATCTCACACCAGCCATCACCTCATGGTCAGCAATTGAACTTGTCCTCACCTTAGTTTCCCAAGAACTACATGGAGTTAATATTCTTAAAGCACTTAGAATGACCTGTGAGTCAGGGAGGTCAGGGACTATCTTTACCATGGATCAGTGGAAGTGCAATGATCATGTGAGTTGCACTGTCTGAAAATACTCTATGTCTTGTGGTCTCTCTTCATATTTTACTACAAAAACTTCTGTAAGATATTGCTTGCCTAAGTATTGCTAAGGATTTGAAGAAACCTGTACTGATTATTTAAGCTGGTTGTAAATGTAATACTTTGCATGATATTTTCCTGAAACATAGAGTGAATTCTAGCCAAGTTATATACCAGCTTCGAGTTGCCTTCTCTGCCCATACACTTCTCAGCCTCTTTTGCTTAGGGATTCCCTAGGCTCCTCCTCAAAGTATCTCTTACCACTTCTCCATCAAAATCTGTTTTGCTGGAAGAGCATATGTAAAATAAAATAAAGAACAAAATTCTATCTAATAAAAAAAGGAATGTACAGAGAGACAATCAGTCAAGAAGAACAGAACTTAAAGCCTCAAAGATGACAATGACATTTCATGTGTTTGTTTTAGCTGTTAACCAGGAAGGCAGGCATGACATTTCCTGCTTATGATATGAAGTGTACTGCAGAGAAAATATACATCCTGGAGGTCATTGGTATTTTTAGAAGTTGTATTTGGAAACTTTCATGAATGGCAACCATGTGATACAGGTAAAGATAAAAATGTATTATATCCCTGAATATATGAATAAAAACATGTTTCAATTTGGGGAAAGTGACTTTTTAAAAAGACAATGTATATTCAACCAATTCTCAAGAAACATTGCTCAGGTTGAGGCCTCAGAGAACAATAAAACTCCCTGGGGAACAGTCCTGGGAAACTGACTCTGTTCACTTCCTAGACATTCTCCATACAATGCGGAGGACTGGGAAATATATTTCAGAGAAATTCTAAATCATTATAGGTGATGGTTATCAGCAGTTGATTTTGAATAAGTAATTCAATCAAATACTAGATCAAAATCCAGAATACAGAGTTGACTCTTTTGGACTTCTCAGAGTCACAACAATTTGAGCCCTAGCATGAGGAAAATGGAAAGGGCCAGTGGTTACTTTTCTTCTAGGTAATGAAAGAACAGGGAAGGAGTGGGGAGAGCAGAATGTGAAATGGTCAGTAGCATGCAGAAGTGACTAGGAAGACTCAGACGCATCCACTATTTTATTAACTCCCTGCTCTCAGGATATATCTGCTCTGTCATCATTTTCTTAATGAGTTATAGCTTATAATTAGACGAATCCTGAGACTCAGAAGTATCAGCTACTAGAAGAGACTCAGGTACTACTCATTTCCATGAATGCATTTTCTGGATGAGGCAATGTACCCAGAGAAGTGAAGTAATGTCTGTCCATTCCACCTAGGAGTGGCAACTGAACTGCCGTATCCTGACTGCATCCTAGTGCCCTTAAAAGGAAAATCTCATAAAATATTTTGAAAGCTTGCATTTTTTAAAAGACTTATTAATTTATTTGACAGAGTTACACAGAGAGAGGAGAAGCAGAGAGAGAGAGAGAGAGAGAGAGAGCTCTACTCCCCAACTGGCTGTAATGGCTGGAGCAGCGTCAATCTGAAGCCAGAAGCCAGGAACCTCCTCCAGGTCTCCTCCAGGTCTCCCCCATGGGTGCAGGGCCCCAAGGACTTGAGCCATCTTCTACTGCTTTCCTAGGCCATAGCAGAGAGCTGGATCAGAAGTGAAGCAGCCAGGACTGAAACTGGTACCCATATTGTAACCTTAAGTTTTTAGCCTTACCAATAAAAATAAATCTCAGCATCATTTAAAATGTTGGCTACTGCCATTGAGTGAACATAATGGAATTTGACAAAACACTTTACTTGGGTGTCAAATACCATCCTCTGAATCAGATTTTATGATTACCAAAGTCATTTTTGATCCTCATTTTATGAAAGTAAACACTGATTAAATTTCTTAGCTTCAGTTTTCTAGCATGTCAGTGATGTAGCTGCTGCTAACAAAGTACCTAAATATTTTTGACACCTTTTGAAAAACATAGCCTTTTAATGCTTCATATCTGGTCATATACACATGGGACCTATTATAAATTAGATATTTTCATAAATAAAATCATATTTTGGATAATCATTGATGAATTGAAGAATCTATTTCCTGTTCTAAAATTTTTAATTTAAGGCAATTTTGTGAAGTTGAATTCTACCTATAGTTTTATTTGTCTTTGTGTCCAGATAAAGTAATAAATAAAATAACTCCAATTATACCAAGCAACCCTTCCTTGTCTCTAATACTTAACTTCTCTGCATTCATAGACAACTGCTGGTTTCTTAAATTGAACAGTCATCTTGTCCAGCAGCTGCTCAAGCACATTTGTGATTGGCCATTTTGTTTGCACTAAGCAGACATGCTTTCCTTCTTTCTCCCCCTCTCATCCCACATCATCTTCCCATCACCTGTGCACACCAGGCCCATCTGTTCCTCCTCCAATAAATCACTGAACCCTGCAAAGACCCTAACTCTGACCTCTCATGGGTATTCCAGATCCTTGTTTTTTCAAGACTCTCAAAACAAAATCAAGTATAGAAAATAGGGTTGATTATTCCACATTGTTTGGTCTAATCATGACTCTAATGCCAAACACACACATAAAAACCCTGCTTTACATAATTAATGTTACTTTGCTTTCCAAATGTCTTCAGATTAATGATCTCTGTTGGTAACTTCTCCTTCTCATCTACACTTACATTGGGTCCTAAGTTATTTGTCCTCTGAGCATTTTCATCTGTTTTTATTCTTCCCTAGTGGGATTTTGTAGGATTTTTTACTATAACACACAGTAATATGTTGACTTGATCATTTATCTTATAATTCTGCATTAAGCTGAAGAGATTCCACACTTGTTATACAATTGTTTAATCACAAACTTCATTGCATATGACACACAATGTGCCTGATATCCATCTCTGACAGAATACACAACTTTGTTTGGACTGGCTCTTGAATGCAATCAAGTTTTATTGAGCACAGAGTTTTTCTGTCAGAATTATTCTTTGGAGCACGATTTTACATGGTTAGCATTCAAGACAATGTTCTGTTAATTCATGATGTGAGTACCTAGAACTCACTATGAAGAATTCATTCAGGAAATTTACAGAAGATTTTCTGCATCCATAATTTAGCTAAGAACCCCTAGTGACATGCAGTACCATATTCACTATCTGATTTCCTTTGATAAGAATTTCAGGATGGAGGCTGGCGCCATGGCAAACTAGGTTAATCCTCCACCTAGGGTGCCAGCATTCCATATGGGCACCAGTTCTAGTCCCAGTTGCTCCTTTTCCAGCCTAGCTCTCAGCTGTCACCTGGGAGGGCACTGGAGGATGGTCCAAGTGCTTGGGCCCCTGCACCCACATGGGAGACTTGGAGGAACCTCCTGGCTCCTGACTTTGGATTGGTGCAGCTCCAGCCATCAACCATTTGGGGAGTGAAGCAATGGAAGGAAGACCTTTGTCTCTCTCTCTCTCTCTCTTTCTCTCTCTGTCAAATAAATAAATAAATAAAATCTTTAAAACAAGAATTTCAGGATGTCTTAATAGGCTTTCATTCAGAATTTCTTAGACCAATTATTAAAGCCTTTATTGAATACTTGGTTACATTTGCAATGATAATTGATTTTGTTTTATTTTTACAAATATTTTTCCAATAAACTTGGTTCTGCTTAGCACTTCACTACAAAAACTATTTTGAGTCAAGTGTAAATTCACGTGCAGTATTTAAAGAAATAATGTAGAGGTATTCTATAAATGCTTTACCTAACTTCCCTCAACAGTAACTTGAATTATTTCAGTATAATAGCATCACCAGGAAATTCATATTGATACAATTCACCAACATTACCTAGATTTTACTAGTTTTACATCTTCTGTGTGTGTGTGTGTGTGTGTGTGTGTGTGTATTTAGCACCATGCTGCCTATCAGATTTATTTATAATTTTTTTGAGATTTCTTATTTGACAGGTAGAGTTACAGACAGAGAGACAGAGAGAGAGAGACAGAGATAAAGGTCTTCCTCCTGTTGGTTTGCTCCCCAAATGTCTGCTATGGCTGGCACTGCATTGATCCGAAGCCAGGAGCCAGGTACTTCTTCCTGGTCTCCCATGCAGGTGAGGGGCACTAGGACTTGGACCATCCTCCACTGCCTTCCTGGGCCACAGCAGGGAACTGGGACTAGAACCGGTGTCCATATGTGATGCCGGCACCACAGTTGGAGGATTAACCAAGTGAGCCATGGAGCCGGGCTCAAGATTTATTTATTCTTTAACCCACAAACTGCAGTATCTTTTTGACAATCTGCATGCATTGTTTTTCAAAATCTGCATGACAACTTGTCAGATGCATACTCATCTAGTTAATCATTACATTTTCCACTGGTAGTAAAGATTGTTACTTGCATAGAGTCAGGTAAATCCTATTTGTTTGGTAAATCTTACTTCTGGTATAGAAACTGCTACACTAATGATGAATGAATCCTCCATGGTTGAGATTATCTGATGCTCCTAGATCCACATTTTTAATAGTAGGATGGATTTGGAAAATGTTTGGTCAACCCACAGGAAAAGAAGACGAACATTCACTAAAGTCTTATCATTTGTGTTTGTGTGTGGTTGCTATCAATGGATGCTAAGACCTAATACCTTTGGTTATTTGTGATATATTTACCATTTTTGCATTAAGTCTGGACAAAAATAAGTGCACATTTATTAAAAAGTTTATCATAACCAAGCTAAAGAAATGAGTATTTTTAAAGATATCATGTTTATACTTTTAATAATCCAGTCACCATGAAACCCAATTTCTTATTAACCATTAGGTATGACTATCTGTTAGATGAGACATGAGATTATATATTGATCTATGCAGAGTTATGCTTTCTTGAGCTTTATGCATTTTATATATTTATGAATTGTTGAACATTATATATAGTCAATTCATTATTTTTAAAATGTCAAGTACTAAATAAAACTTGAAATTATTGGACATTTTGCAAAAATATGGACTCTTAAGCAAGCTGCATTGTACTATTTGATAGTGGCACACACATTGATGAGTTAAAGAAAAATAGATTGCTTTCATATTTTTTTAAGTTGACTGGCTTTAAAAAATATATTTAAAAAATTCCTTTTATGAGGACCTTGATAGAATTATGCTGCTTCAGTCTAGGATGTCTGTGTATGTATGATCCACTTTGCAGAGGATCAAGCAGTGCTACAGCATTAGGGAACATGGATCTGAGACACTGACTGATGACCACATGGGTGGCCTGGCCAGTAAATAAAGTACAAGGAAAAGGAGGGTGGGCAGACCAACAGTACTCTTCCCATAGGGTCTTCTGAGATAGGTTCCATAAACCACCTGGAAAGGAAAGTTGGTGGTAAATCTACTTGCACAACACCATTAGCAATATTTCCTGAAAGGGAGTTAAGATAATGCACATGGCAATGCAGATCAGTCTTTTTATTTCTTTTTATAAAAAGATTATTTATCTACTAATTTGAAAGGCAGAGTGACAGAAAGGGAAAAGACAGAGAGAGAGGTTTTGCATGTACTGAGTCACTTCCCAAATACCCAAAGCAGCCAGGGCCAGGTAGAAGCCAGCAACTAGGAATCAGGAATTCCTTTCTAGTCTGCCACATGGGTAGCAGGAGCCCAGGTACTTGGACCATCAGGTATGTTACCTGGGTGCCCACCAGCCAATCAGGTTAATTAACCACTCCCCTTTGGAAGTGGGTTAAAAGCCTGGGACACGGTAAGTCCCTGGCCTCTTGCCAAGAGGAGGCTTGCTGCACCCTGTGCCTCCATGTTCTCGTGGAGGACACATGTTCTCCCCCAAAGGCCACTTACCTTGGGCTTCCTGGCCCAGATACTTCTCCACGAAGCTGGTTCCTGGTGCTCAGTATGAACCCATATTTACCTCTCTTAAATAAAGCGCTCTGCCTCTGCTTTGCTGCTGGTGATAAGCAGTGGATAGCAGTTCAAGGTGCCTGCTGCACGTGGCTTTTGGCCTGCTCTCTGAGTGGTACGGATGCTAAAAAGACAGCAGAGCCAGAGCAGGCCTCTCAGCAGAGGACCTCTCCAACTTCTCGCCTGTTGCCCGCCTGGAACCTTGAGCCTACTGCCCAGAGAGATAACCTTCCCACAGCTTCCTGCCTGTAAGTGACTGGTCCAAGTTCTGTCCCTGCTGGGACACTGAACTCTGCACACTGGACACTCCCCACAGGAGAAACACATTCGTGACAGTGATGGGAGCCTAGATACATAGCAAACCAATGGTATGTATTGGATCTTTTGCTGTACTTGTATTGTTCATTGTGATAGTTACTTTAATAGTGTTTGTTGTGACTTGTGGTATAATAATATTGATTGTCTGGCTGATAAGTGATATTGTTAAGATTGGATAGATGTATTAAATTAAATAGTTAAGAAGTTAAGTGGTTAAGTCAAGTAGTTAAGTGGTTAAGTTAAGCAGTTGAGTAGTTAAATAGTTAAGTCACATTAAAAAAATAATAGTGTTAAGTTTAGTAATAAGTATATTAAATAGGATAGATTGATGAGTATATTGATACTGATAAGTATATTGACCCCAATGAGCATACCTGTGAGTAGTGTGATATAAAACTCCTGGTGTGTCCCCAGTGTGTGAATAATAAAATTGGAAAAGACAGTCTTGTGTCCGTGCGTTCCTTTCTTCTCCATGACTGACAAGTTGTATGTCGCACTTGCTAGTGTTGAGCTACGTGACAGTGGGCACGAATGACAATTTTTTATTCTATGTTTTGAAAATTTATTTATTTATTTGAAAGAAAGAATTAACAGAAAGACAGAGACTCTCTCACACACACACACATACAGAGAGAGAGGGAGAGAGAGAAAGAAAGAGAGAGGGACAGAGAGGTCTTCCACCCACTGGCTCACTCTCCAAATTGCTGCAATGGCCAGGCCAGAGCTAGGGCAATCTGATACCAGGAGCCTGGAGCTTCTTCCACGTCTCCCATGTGGGTACAGGGGCCCAAGAATTTGGACCATCTTCCACTGCTTTCCTAGGCCATTGAAGAGAGCTGGGTCAGAAGTGGAGCAGCCAGGACTCAAGTGAGCCCCCATATGGAATGCTGGCACTGCAGGTGGCAGCTTTACCTGCACCACAGCACCAGCCCCAGAAGGGACCTATTGTTACTGATAAATATTAATGTACTAAGAACATCTTGTCCTTTAAATAATAAATTACAAATTAAACTTTACACGTGAATTTCATTCTGACTTCATATACTGTGGTTAAGTGTTGAAATCCTGTTCATTCTGCCTTTTAGATCTCACTGTAATGCTTTACCTCTTTGTTCCCACTGTCACAGTACCTATTAAATTTCCTGTTATAGACCTGTTATTTGACCTCCCTACCTTTTGTCTTCCTTACCTTTGTGTCCAAAGCCTTTTGTGAATCAGTCCATTCTCTCTGCCTATATTTGGTTGCTCAGTGTCTCTTACTCCAATTTCTGGGGAAATCAAATGGCTGCTAGTTCTTTCCACACATCACACAAAAGATTGTTCAATAAATGATTAATAAATAAATGAATGGAATGCCTTACATACCCGGGCTGAACATTTAATCTGATTGGCCCTAGATAGTTCTGGTTAGGCACTTCAACCCTGTGTAGTTATTATTACGGTCCTTTTATGATCAAACTCCTATCCCACCTCCTACTCCCTCATCCCATTCTTCTTTAAGATTCATTTTTCATTAACTTTATATATAGAAGACCAACTCCATAGTAGGTAAAGATTTCAACAGTTTGCCACATACCCGCCGACAATGTAAAAAACACTGTTTGAGAACAAGTTTTGCAGTTAATTCTCATAGTACAACTCACTGAGGACAGAGGTCCTACATGGGGAGTAAGTGCACAGTGACTTCTGTTAACATAGATTTTAATGATATTGCCATGGGCAAATACTAAACTTTTTCCACCTCAGTTTCCTCTTTGTGAACTCCTGATAATACTGTCTCCAGGATTAATCTAAGGTATAAATAATACAATGTAAGGAATTTAGTCCCTTAACTGGAATCCCAGAAGGTACTCCGTAATGTTAGTTCTGTATCCAATTCCCCTGTTTGTTTCTGTATTTGGTGACTTAAGAATGGTGTGAAATGATTTGCAAGGAACTATATGCATCAATAAAACACAAATTAAAATTATTTTCTCAAATCTGGATGTTACACTATGCCTTCTACACCTCTGCTAAAAGGTAAACTGTATTCAGTCAGTTATTGTTTAAGAGTCATTTCCAGGAACAAAGCAGCAAGTAAGATTTTTCTGGAAGGGAGACACAGTTTCTGAAGGAGCAAGGATTTGGGCGTCAGTTAGCAGTAGTGGGTGTCACTGTTTAAGATTTTGGTTCAGGAAAGACGGAGCGCCAACTCATCTTTGAGATTTTTGAGGTGGGAAGGAAGGGAAGGAGGGATGTAAACAAAAGCAAATGCCCTGTTCTCCTGTCTGTCTCCATCTGCTGCAGACAGAAGTCCTTGGTTTCTTTGGGAAAGCCCCGCCTGGACTCCATTTCCCAGAGTGCCCGGTGAGCTGACGTACTACGTGCTCCGAATGCGCATGCTCCAAGTTTGGGACAAAGGAAGTTCATTCAGGGACCAGCATCAGTCCTAAGAGGTCGCGCTGTTGGTTCTCCGGCTTTCACTGCTTCCTTTGTCGGCACTAACCAACCCGGCCATTTGAGCGCACAAAGCCCCCGCCTGCCACCCGCTGCGTCTTTGCTTCAGTCTGCCGCCTGTGGGTCCCACGTGCCGGGGACTTTTCCTGCCCCCGCACTCCGCCTCACTCCACGTGTGCCCTGAAGAAAGGAGACCTGCTCCCGGGACTTTGCACAGCAAGTATGGAGGGATGTGTTTGCGGGGGAGGGGTTTGTTGTGAGGTGGCTGGCGGCTCTCAGATGGGGCCCCTTGTTTCTTAGCGATCCTGGCAGCTTTGCCTGGCAAGGCCTGGGCTGGGACCCACTGCCGCTTCCCAGCCCCCAGCACCCAGCCAGCCCGGCGGGCTACTCTGCTCCAGTTTTCCTGAATGTGCTTTATTTAGTGGTTACAAGAGAAGGCGCTGGTGGGGGGAATTGCACAAGCAGGGCCGGCGAGAGGACCGCGAAGGAAGGCAGAGATTCCATTCTCTACATTTAAATAAGCTCAGTTCCCACATGGGGTGGGTCGCTGAATGCCTTCAGGCTGAGCCTCTGGCTGTGTCCCCGGGGGGCTTCTGGTGGGGCGGGGCTTGGAAGCCTAAAGCCTGGAGCCTGAGGCAGCAGGGGCCTGGGGAAGGTGGATCAGGCTAGGATCTGCTCCAGGGACCCCATCCTGCTTCTTGTTGGCCCTGTGGGGTCCCTGGCGAATGGGTCTGGCAGCTGTGGTCCTATGTGTTTGGCTTTTCCCCGATGGGAGCAGCGTGAAGGGTGTGCAGTAGCTTTGCGGACTGATCCCTCTTTGTCAAGTTAAGACTTTTTCAGTCTGGAGTTTGAGGTCATGGAATCATGGTTGATGATTTATTTGGCTGCTTTATGATTTCTGTCTTCAGGGTTTCTTTGTTCTCTTGTTAGCAAGAATGTCAGCTGTTATCTGCCACCGATTCCTTTGCAAAATCAGAAATGAACTGAAGTTAATGCAGATCTGTGTGTGTCAATAACGTGGAGTTAGTTTAATCTGGATTTGCATAAAGTGGAGAACTATAAAAGCATACATGCAAAAGAATAACACTCTGCCGCGTTCTTTACAGTCACCCAGTGCCCCACCACGCTGATTATCTTACAGTCCACATGGTTTTAATTAAGAGGACCTTGTCTTATTTTAGGTTCTGTGTTTAAGCCCATGACACTTTTGACATGGGGGGATACTAGTTCCACAGTTTCATATTGAATGTGTACTCTGGAAATATCCATGGAAGTCACTAACGTGAGGAGGGTAAGAAGAGGAAAAACCAAAGTGTCCCTTTCCCCCCACAGAGTTGCCCTATAATGGAGTAGAAGATGTGGCCTTGAAAACTATTGCTGACTGACTTTTAGTGTAATGAAGTTTTCACATAAATAATTTTGAGTGATTCAAGTGTTCTATTAGAATGGTGTTGTCACCAGATTACTAATTTAGGAAACTCATTGAGAATACTGCAGCCATCTAAGAAGTAAAACTAGAAAGTGACTCCTAGATAGAGCCTCAAACACTGTTTGGGACTCCATGTGGGTGGCAGGGACCCACGTTTTGGGCTATCTCCTGCTGCCTTTCCCAGGCATATTAGTAGGGAACTCTATTGCAAGTGTAGCAGCTGAGACTTGCACTGGTGCTCATATGAGATGTTGGCATTGCGGGAGGTAGCTTAACACATTGCCCTACAGTACCAGCCCATCCATAGACATTTTGGGTGGAATCAGTGGCTATGAAAATGCACAACCTAAAGTTACAGGGGAAGTGGAAAGAAGTTTCTTCTAACTGCAGTTGGTTCCAGGGGCCTTTATTGCACATCAGCTCTGACTGGGCCAGTAAGTGAAGAGTAGGAAGTCAGAACCTTAGTTAATATTTTACTCCAAATCAGGGATGGGGAACACCCAGCCTGTGGGCCATTTGTTCTGGGCCTGCCAAGGCAACTGCATGTGGGATAGGATAATCAATGTACAGCATGCTAATTTTCAATTCAGTAATTTTGTATAGTCCATGAATGATGTTGTAAATCCCCAAATGGCCTAGGCAGAAAGACCATTCCCACCCCTACAAAATGTTAATGGCAAATCCAAGGCAACTTAAAATATGTTTAAGAGTGAATGAATGGGCTGGCACTGTGGCTCAACAGGCTAATCCTCTGCCTAGTGGCGCTGGCACAGCAGGTTCTAGTCCTGGTCAGGGTACTGGATTGTGTCCCATTTGACCCTCTTCCAGGCCAGCTCTCTGCTATGGCCCAGGAGACCTGGATGAGGCACCTGGCTCCTGACTTCCACCTGACTCAGCCCTGGCTAACGTGGCCAGCTAAGGACTAAACTAACAGATTGAAGATTTCTCTCTCTCTCTCTCTCTCTCTCCCTCTCTTTCAGGATGTATTTATTTATTTGAAAGTCAGAGTTACAGAGAGAAAGAGAGAGGAAGATCTTCCATCTGCTGATTCACTCCCCAGATGGTTGCAATTGCCAGTGCTGGGCCAGGCCCTAGTCAGGGCCACACCAGGATCCAGGAGTTTCATTCCTGTATTCCACATGGGTGGCAGGGGCCCAAGTACTTGAACCATCTTCTGCTTCTATTCCAAGGCCATTAACAGAGAGCTGGATCAGAAGTAGAGCAGGTAGGACATGAACTGGTGGCTATATGGGATGCCAACATTTTAGGTGATGACTTTATCTGTTATACCACAAATCTGTCCCTTCTTTGTCTCTCCTTCTCTCTGTATAACTAACTCCATTTTTAAAATAAATAAACAAATAATCTTAAACTGGCACTCATATGGGCTGCCAGCATTTGAGGTGGTAGTGGCATAACTCTCCATGGAAAAATATCAGTCCCACAATTCCCCTGCTGTTGGCTTGTGTGTCAAGATCTGGGAGATGTCTGTTGAACAGGTGTCAGCTTGTGTTGGATTATACTATTTTAGTTTGGTTGTCATTTGTTGAATGGGGGATAAGTGACCAAGATTAGCTGTAATGTGAACAGTGTCTAAAGCTGCCATGTGTTAGGGTGGAACTTATTCAAACTTTTTCTTTATAAATAAATAGAAAGTATAATCCTCTCAAAGATAATATGCTACAAAGTATCTACTGGAGACCAATATTCCATTCTTCTCACCAAACAGTGTCAGCTGGTCTCTATTTTATCTTTTTAGCCCAAACCTGTATCACTCCTAGAGCAAGGTTAAGCTTTTGAGTCAAGTCACAATTCATACATACTATTCATTCCCTTCAGAGCATCAAAGCCATAGCTCTGCCATTTGCCTGGTTTGCACTGTGTGGTGGTGCCATCCTGCATGGAGATGGAGCCTTTCTCTTGGTGGAGAAAAATTGATGTGGTCTATTTCTCAAAGTGAAATGGAGTTGTGACTGTTGTTTTCTTGAGATTGTGATCATCAGGTTGGGGAAATTTTGTTTAATGTGTTTCACCCTTGTGGAGTGCTCTGTGTTCTCCTGGTGTACACACAGGGAGCCTATGGACGTGTCTGTGATTGAAGGTGTTTGTGCAGTACTGAAATTGCCTTTGTGACCATCTCTCACTAGCAGCCAAGGTTCAAAGAGAGGAGGAGACTGTGACCTTGAAATCGCCCTGGATTTGTGCCCCTGCTCCTTTTCTTTCATTCAGTGCTGGAGCAGCCTTAAACAGAGTTGTACTGAGTAGCATTGGTTCTTTTGGTTTTGAGTGCTTGGACAGCAAGAGGAATGGTTTTTCTGTAGGAAAAGATGGAAGAGGCACTAGACCAAGTTAGGAGTAGCTTTCTTGGCTCCATCATATGTTAACTTGAGTCAGAATCTTTATGGTTTTTTTTTAATTTTTTGAAATGTTTTAAATTATTTTTTTAAACTAAAGGCAGAATGTTAGAGTTTTTTGTATCAGTTTCCTTTTAATTTACTTTTTTATTCTAAGAGAGACATCTTCCTTCTGGTTCACTCCCCAAATGACCACAATTGCCTGGGCTGGGCTAGAATGAGGCCAGGAGCCAGGCGTCAGGAAATAGTTCTGAGATGTGGATGGAGAGCCCCAAGGACTTGAGCCATCCTCTGCTGTTTTTCCAGGCCAATTTCAGGGAACTGGGTGGGAAGCTGAGCCATCAGGAAGTGAGTAAGTGCCGATATGGGCTGCTGGAGATGCAGGCCATGGTTTTAACTGGTTGTGGCACAGTGTGGACCTCTTTTTAAAAGTTCTATTTTTAGAAGAAGTTTATTTATTTGATTGACATAATTGAAGAGCGAGAAAGACACCCTCCTCCATACACACACACACACACACACACACACTCAGAGAGAGATCTTCCATCTACTGGTTCACTTCTTCAGTGACCACAATGCTAAGTGCTGAGGATTCATTCAAGTTTCCCTTGAAGGAGCAGGGACACAAGTACTTGGGCTATTCTGTGGTGCTTTTCCAGGCTCATGACTAGGGAGCTGGATTAGAAGTAGGGTAGCTAGGACATGAGACACAACCCATGTGGAATCCAGTGTCACAGGCAGTGGCTTTCCCTAAGATTCCACAGTGCTGGCCCCACATGTGCTGGCAACATATTTAAGGGAGATTAGAAGGCCTGCGTATTGCCATTAGATGGCGTTCAGCCCTGTCTTTCTGAGCCAGTTTGAAATAAGGAACATTTCTCACATGATTGAATGGCAGTCTATAAGACTGCTCCAAAGGGCTCAGGCTTCAGGGGCATGTGGGGCAGTGATGCAGAAAGGAGGTGAGGGGAAGGCCAGAAGGGAGATTGGGAAGTGTTCAAAAGCACAAACAAGACATAAGTCATTTGTGCAGATTGCCAAAATTAAACTGCTATCCTTTAGGGTTTTAATTTTTTTTTTTTAATTTAGAGTTAATTTCTAAAATAGTTTGGTATAGTTGACTCACTTTTCAGTATTCTTACATTGCTATTTCTATAAGCAGTAGAGAACTGGTGTAATTAAATGTGAAAAGACAATCCTAAATAAACAGCATACAACAGAGTTTTGTAGGGAAAGGGCTGAATATGGCTGTGCCTGTGTCCTTTGCTAGGAGCAGAAGTTTTATGATTGCATCTGAGGTCATTGAAATCAGTTTTAATGGAAACACTGACCACTTTCACTGCATCAGTTACTCTTGACTCACACTCCACATTCCTGTGCAAATAGTCCACTTGTGAGCACAGTCAAAGGGGGCACAGATCTTGAATAATGCACATGTGCCATTGGCTTAAACTAGGGGACTGATAGCCTGGAGTTCTTTATTTCAGTTTTCATTTTGTGTGTGTGTGTGTGTAGAGAGAGAGAAATACAGCAAGTGTATAAGAGAAGTTGCTTGTAAAAAGAGGTTCCTTGGGATGCATAACTCTCTATGAATGGGACTGAAATAATTCCCTTCGATTGTCCCTTTTTGAGGTAGTTCCTGATGGTCATTGCTCAGAGAAATAATGATAATATTTATAGTCCAGTTATGAGTAGTCCATGTATGTTTTACAAAGTGTTAACAGATATGTTTCCCAAGGCCTTTAAAATAAAGGAAGGGAACTTTACAACATAAGAGAAGATTGGTGTTGTCTGCTATCTTGGGCTAGAATCTGTGCCTTTATTACCCCTTTAGCACTCTGGCTAACTCCCGTTTTGTGCATCTCTTTGTGATGGTTCTTTTTAGGCCACTCCTGTGTCCAGATTCCTGAATGGGTGAGACAATCTTTGGCCAGGCTCCTGGTCTGTTCCCTCAGCCTAAATGTGAGTTGGCTAGTTTGTGTACCGACTCCAGGGTCAAGGGGGCCCAGAACTGCCCATGACTGGTGTTGTCTTCTTGCTCACCCCAGAGATGGACTCTTCACAGGTCCCAAGTGGCTTTGCTTGGCCTCTTTCCTTGGTCTGCCTAGTGACCAGGCTGATTCTTGATTCACATCAGCCTTTGGAACAATGTTTTAGTCTCATCTATGATGAGATCTCAAAACCATTCAAGAAGGGGTGTTATTTTATACTGAGATGTATCTATATAAAAGTAGGTATCACTGAGGACTGTGTGTCTTCAGGATCAGCTGAACTCACCCAGGCCTGGATGGAGTTCCAGAGTCCTGACTTCTGGCTGTTGCATTCCTGGCTGTTGTGAGCATTTGGGATGTGCCAGCAATGGAAATCTCTCTCCTTCTCCCTCTCCTTCTCTCCCTGCCTATCAAAGGAAATGAAAAAAATAAATGCATAAATCTTGGGGGAAAAATGTTATTCCTTGTGTCCTAAGGGGGAAAATTACTGTTACTGTATGTAGACCTCATTTTACAGTTTGCACATTCTCATAAATCTCAACTTAAAGGCTGGTTGACCACTTCTGTCTGGGCTGGCTACTTTAGCTCCCATTCTGGGATCCATCCACTCCCATCATCTGTAGTTCAGTGCTAGTGCTCATAAACCACAAAAATGCCTCCCAACTTTTTATTCTTGTGTTCTTTATACAAAGCATAGCCATGATCTCACTTTCTTTAGCAGCATGCTAATTCCTAAGATGCTACATTGGCAAGATTTTTCTCCAAGTGTTTCCCAATACAGGTTTATTTTATGAAGCTGATTGTGGGTAGTTAGTAGACCTTGGCTGGATCTGAAGTTGGGATGCAGAGGTTGCTGTTAGAGAACTGGGGCTGTCGCTGGCCCTTCCACTGTGCCTCAACCTGCAACTGATGCCTGCCTTGGGATTCTGTTTTTAGAGTACTGGGATGAGGCAGTAGTGACACAGTAAAAGAGAAAAAAAACTTTTAATTTTTAAATAGGTTTATTTTTATTAATATAAAGAGAACAGATTCCATATTTTTCCTGGATACAATTCTAAGAACATAACCATACTTCCTTACCTATTTCCCCCTTCTTCTTTTCTGTTTTTAAGGATTTAAGAAGTTGGTTTTTGTTCTTCACCTAATGTTTACAATCTCACCTCTAGCCTTCCTGTCCATTTGTTCCTACTTTTAATCTTGTACTTTAGATGTTTAGATTTTTCCTTTCTTTCCTCCTTATTTTTGATTACTCCCAGTTCCACAGAAGGAATAATGAATAATAATGATGAATTATTGCGTCAAATACAGGAATACTATCTAGTATGCAATATAGAAAAAAAGATTCAATTTTTTTAAAAAAGATTTATTTATTTGAAAGAGTTACACAGAGAGAGGAGGAGAAGCAGAGAGAGAGAGGTCTTCCATCTGATGATTCACTCCCCAGTTGGTTGCAATGGCCAGAGCTGTGCTGATCTGAAGCTAGGAACCTGGAGCTTCTTTTAGATCTCCCACATGGGTGCAGGGGCCGAACCACTTGGGCCATCTTTCACAGTTTTCCCAGGCCGTAACAGAGAGGTGGATCAGAAGTGGAGTAGCTGGGACTCCAAACAGTGCCCACAGGGGTTGCTGGCACTGCAGGTGGCAGCTTTACCTGCTATGTCACGGAACTGGCCCCTGCATTGATTTTTTTGTTTTGTTTTGTTTTGTTTTGGACAGGCAGAGTTAGAGAGAGAGAGAGAGACAGAGAGAAAGGTCTTCCTTCCATTGGTTCACCACCCAAATGCCCACTATTGTCGGCCCGCTGTGCTGATCTAAAGCCAGGAGCCAGGTGCCTCCCCTGGTCTCCCACATAGGTGCAGGGCCCAAGCACTTGGGCCATCCTCCACTGCCTTCCCAGGCCACAGCAGAGATCTAGACTGGAAGAGGAGCAACCATGAGAGAACTGGTGCCCCAACCAGGACTAGAACCTGGTATGCTGGCATTGTAGGCAGAGAAATAGCCTAGTTCACCATGGCACTGGTCCCTGCATTGATTTTTAAGTTACTTGTAATTTCTTTTTCTTTTTTAAAAGTTTATTTGTTTATTTGAAAGCCAGAGTTACAGAAAAGGAGAGGCAGAGGCAGAAAGAGATCTTTCCTCTGGTCATTCACTGCCCCAAAGGACCACAATGATCAGGCAGGCCTAAACTGATACCAGGAGCTAGGATTGTATCCAGGTCTCCCATATGGAAAGAGGGGCCCAAGCACCTAGGCCATCCTCTGCTTCTTTCTGAGGCTCATTAGCCAGGACTGGATTAGAAGTGGAGTAGGCACCCATATGGAATCTAGCACTGCAGATGGCAGCTTTACTTGCTAAGCCACAGTGTCAGCTCCAGATTCCATTTTAACAAAAGACAATACAGAATTCTTCTATATGACCTTTGCCCATGGCTACACCAGTAGGAATTCATTTCTTGTTATCATGTGACCCAGATGAATTATTTCCATGCTCTCTGATTAACATTCTCTGTTGGTTCAGGAGGCTGGCAGGTTGGGAGACCAGGGAAAGAGTACCTATTTTGTGTTTACTTGTGCTGAGCTTCAGGGAGACTATTCAGGAAGTTTGTGAGCAGGAAAACTGAGGTTGGAGGTGTGAAACAAGGCAGCATAGAGGGTAAAGATAGAGGAAATAAGTGCAGGGCCACATTCAGAGAGAAGTTTGGTAAGAAAGCCAAGCGTGATCAGAGAGCTAAAAAGCAGGAATGAAAATTTGAAGATAGAGATCAGAAGAAATGGGAAATTGGAAGCATCTAAAGGTATTCTGACTGTGATCACACAGACTTGTTGCAGGTGTGGGGAAAGAGCCTCTTGCATTCATATTGGTAAGAATGTAATGCAGTATAGTCTCTTTGGAGGATAATTTGGGAGATCTCTCTATAAAATACTTGAAATGCAAATGTCCCTTAGTATGATTCAACTGTAGAAACTTATCTTACATATATTTAGTCAAATACATAAAGACTGTAAATTGTTTGTAATACTGTTCATGATGGGAATAAAACAGAAACAACCTAAATGTATATGGATAGGGAATTGATAAACCCATACAATCAAATGTTAAATATGTAATTGTTCTGAAAAATGATTAAAATGATTTAAAGACAGATTGCTTATGTAATGCAAGGTACAGAAAAAATGCCCCCTTCTAAAGAAAAAAAGACATATGGGTATATATCTCATTTTAAATTTTATTTACTGGCCAGTGCTGTGGCTCACTTGGCTTATCCTCCACCTGTGGTGCCAGCACCCCGGGTTCTATCCCGGTTGGGGTTGCTCCCCTGCCAGTCCAGCTCTCTGCTGTGTCCCGGGAAGGCAGTGGAGGATGGCCCAAGTGCTTGGGCACTGCACCCACATGAGAGACCAGGAGGAGGCACCTGGCTCTTGGCTTCAGATTAGTGCAGTGCGCTGCACATAACTGCCATTTGGTGGGGGGTGAACCAATGGAAAAGGAAGATTTCTCTCTGTCTCTCTCTCCTTCACTGTCTAACTCTGCCTGTCAAAAAATATTATGTACTTATTTTCATTTCATTCATAAGGCAGAGAGACAGGCTGGAAGAGATTTCTGCCTGCTAGTTCACTCCCCAGATGAATGCAATTGTTGAGACTTGGACAGGCCAAAGCCAGGAGCTGGGAACTTTAACTGGGTCTTCCACATGGGTCAGTAACCAAGGATTTCAGCCATCTTTCACTGCTTTGCCAGGCACATTAGCAGGGAGTTGTATCAGAAGTGGAACAGCCAGACACAAACCAGTGCCCATAAGGAATGCTAGCATCAAAGACGGTGTTTTGCCACAATACCTGCTCCCTGAATATGTCTATTATGAATGCACTTCACAAGGTTCATGGAACATGGAGCTAAGAGATGACATTATTTTGGTGTGAATATTGAAATTCATTCTTTTTTATAACACATAGTACATAAATGTTTTTAAAACCTTCCAAAATTTATTACAGCAAAACAGACTTTTTAGTGATACTATAAAGTACCCTTCTTTACATGCATATAGATGTCTCAGAAAATAATATAGGAGACTTTTAAGAGAAATGTATTCTGGGGGTCTGGCGCTCTGGTGCAGCATGTTAAAGCCCTGGTCTGAAGTGCCGGCATCCCAAAAGGGCACCAGTTCTAGTCCCAGCTGCTCCTCTTCCAATCCAGCTCTCTGCTGTTGCCTGGGGAAGCAGTGGGGGATTGCTCAAGTCCTTGGTCCCTGCACCCAATGGGAGACCCAGAAGAGGCTCCTGTCTTCTGGCTTCAGATTGGCGTAGCTCTGGTCATTGCATTCAATTGGAATAAACCAGCAAATGGAAGACTTCACTCTCTCTCTTTCTCTCTCTGCCTCTCCTTATCTGTCAGTGTAACTCTGACTTTCAGGTACATAAATCTTAAAGAAAAAGAAAAGAGAAATGTGTTCTGGGAAATATACCTGGTATAGAAAGAAGGGGTAATGTTTTTATTTTAGGCTCTTCTGCAGTATTTAATAGCTAGTGTGTGCATTATTGCTAAACATGTATTTTTTAAGGTAGAGACAGGGAGAGAGAAATCTCCAATTACTGCTTTATTCCCCCAAATGGTTGTGATATCTAGGGCAACCCAGGATGAAGCCAGGGACAAGAAACCCTATCTGGGTCTCCAACATAGCTTGTGGGGATCCAAGCACTTGGGCCATCTTCCGCTGCCTTCTCAGGTGCATTATCAGGAAGCTGGATGACCAGGAAGCTGGAACAGAAGAGGAGCCAGGACTGATATCAGGCTTTCTGTTATGGGATGCTGGCATTGCAAGCAACAGCTTAACCTGCAGAATCACCATGCTGCCTTCATGCATTATTTTTAGACTGTCTCCCTTTAGATCCGTTAACATCTCTTAAATTGTCAGGTGTCCTGTAGTTGGGTGTATGTATATTTATTATAGTTACATCTTCCTGTTGAATTGACCCCTTAATCTTAGTGCCCTTGTTTTCCCCTTTTAATGGTTTTTGTGATAAAGTCTATTTTGTCTGAAATTAGGGTGATTACACTTACTCATTTGTGGTTTCCATAAGCATGTATACCTTTTCCATCCTTTCACTTTCTGACTGTGGCTTTTTTGGTGAGATGTGTTTCTTGTAGGCGGCAAATAGATGGGTCTTGTTTTTTAATCCATTTGGTCTGTCTGCCTCTTTTGGAGAGTAGAGACCACTTATATTCAAGGGTACTATTGATAAGTGATGACTTGGCCCTGGAATTTTTCATAAATATTCCCATTGTTTCCTTTGGATTTCCCTTGTGCTTTCACTGGGAGAGTTTCTGCCTGGACATCCTTTCACAATGATGACCATTATTTGACTAAAATGCCATCCATTTTGTCATTCCACACATTCAGGAACTCCTAAGACCCATATTTTTGGTCATTTATTATTATCCCATAAACCTCCATCCTGTTTTTTAATCTCTCTCTCCCTTCCTTCCTTTCTTCCTTTCTTCCTTCCTTCCTTTCTTTCTTTCTTTCTTTCTTTCTTTCTTTCTTTCTTTCTTTCTTTCTTTCTTTCTTTCTCTCTCTCTCTCTCCCTCTTTCTCTTTCTCTTTCTCTTTCTCTTTCTCTTTCTCTTTCTTTCTATCCATCTTTCTTTCTTTTCTTTTTTTTTTTTGGGGGGGGGGTTTCAGTACCCAGTCAGCCTAAGCCCCAGAGCCAGTGATGTCCTTGTCCGGGGTTAGCCTATTGAGCCATGGCACCGCCACTAATATCTATTTTTAAATTAACTTCATACACATAATATAAGAGCTCAAAATATATTATGGAAAACATTGTTTCTAAGTAGTTGAGAAAAGGGCTGTTCAAAGTCACTACTTCTCAAAGTGTCACTTTGTCTTCTATAGATTACAGTTTTGGTGCTCTATTTGTTATCACAGGTCAGGCAACGCATATGGTATTGGACCTTTTGGGACTGGCTTATTTCACTCAGTATGGTTTCCAGCTTCCTCCATTTCCTGCAATTTACTAAGTTTTTGTTTTGTTTTGTTTTGTTTTTGTTTTTTAACTCTGTGTAGTACTCCATGGTGTCAATATTCCATAACTTCTTTATCCAGTCTTAAGTTGAATGGCACTTGGGTTGCTTCCATGTCTTACTTATTGTTAATGCAGCTAGCTTCAATAAACATGGGAATACAGATAACTCTTTTATATATGCTGATTTCATTTCCTTTGAGTAAATTCCCAGAAATAGAATGCTTCTGTCATATGATTGGTCTGTATTCAGATTTCTGAGGAATCTCCAAACTGTCATCCATAGTGGCTTTACCAGTTTACATTCCCACCCACAGTGAATTAGGGTACCTTTTTTCCCACATCCTTGTCGGCATTTGTTTGTTGATTTCTGTGTGAAAGCCATTGTAATGGAGATGAGATGAAACTTCTTTGTGGTTTTTATTTGCATTTCCCTGGCAGCTAATGATTCTGAGCATTTTTTCATGTGTCTCTTGGCCATTTGCATTTCCTCTTTTGAAAAATGCCAATTTGGGTGCTGACACTGTGTCGGAGTGGGTAAGGCTGCTGCCTGCAGTGCTTGCATCCCATATGGGTACCAATTTGAGTCCCGATTGCTACACTTCCAATCCAGCTCTCAGCTATGGCCTGGAAAATTAGTAGAAGATGGCCCAAGTCCGTGTGTCCCTGCACCCATGTGGGAGACCTGGAAGAATCTCCTGGCTTCTGGATTTGGATCTGCAAAGCTCTGGCTGTTTTGGCCATCTGGGGAATGAACCAGTGGATGGTAATCCTCCCTCCCTTTCTCTCTCTCTCTCTCTCTCTCTCTCTCTCTGCCTCTCTGTAACTCTTTCAAATAAAATAATAAAATAAAAAATTTTTTTTCAAAAGAGAAAGATGCCTGCTTAAGTCCTTACCTCATTTCTTATGTGGGTTGTTTGCTTTGTTGTTGTTAAGTTTCTTGATTTCTTTATATATTCTGGTAATTAATCCTTTATCAGTTTCATAGTTTGCAAATAACATTTCTCATTCTGTTGGTTGCCTCTTCACTTTGCTGAGTAGAAGTGTTTCCCATGCCAATGTTTTTCAGGGTTTCCCCAATGTTATCTGATTATTTGATGGTATCCAGTCATAGATTTACATCCATTTTGGGTGGATTTTTAATGTAATACAATTTAATACCTGAAGACATTGAGTTTCCATTTATCAGGCCATCTTAGGTAATTTATTTTGGAAATCTATGGATTCCTATTTTCTCTAGACAAGGTCTGACTTAGGAACTATAGTTTATTACTCCCTTAGACTATCTCTTCCAACTGTCAGATTGTTTTACTACACTTGACTATTGAAAATTAGGCAATACTATAGTTAAAATGAGATATACCAAATAAACTATTTTTCTTCTGATGCACATTTTAGAACTTAGGAAAAATTTATATTGAGTACCCTGTTTAAATTTAGTAGAATCCTAGGGTAAGACTATTGTGTACACTACTGATCACACCTTTGAAACTTTGTGAATAAGTGCATGTAGAACCGGAGAAATTTTATGTATATCTCATGCTGTCGAGAATAAGAATCAGTATCTTTGTTATCTTTTTTAATTATACCATTTGAAAATAAATTTTAGATTTCCAAATGCATCAAATTATGCACTTTTTTGAAATATATACATATATACAAGTGTGGTTTATACCTTTTTCATTTTTCTGATTTATCTAGACTTTTAAAAAGATTTATTGGGGCCAGTGCTGTGGTGCTGCAGTTAAAGCCTCCACCTGTGGTGGCAGCATCCCATATGGGTAGTGGTTCATGTCCCAGCTGCATCATTTCCAATCCAACTCCATGGTAATGTGCCTGGGAAAATAGGTCCCAAGTCCTTTAGCTTATGCACACATGTAGGAGATCCAGAAGAAACCCCTGGCTGTAGGCCTCAGATTGGCTGAGCTCCACATGGCAGCTATATGGGCTGTGAACAAGCACATGAATGGTCCCTATTTCTCCTCTCTCTCTTGAAATCTGCCATTCAAATAAGTAACTTTTAAAGAATATTTATTTATGTATTTGAAATAAATAGTTATGAGATCTTCCATCCATTGATTCTCTCCCCAAAATGGCTACTATGGCCAGAGATGGGTCAGGCTGAATCTAAGAGTTGCATCTGGGTCTGATATATGGGTGGCAGAGGTGCACACACTTGTGCCATATTTTGCTACTTTCCCAGGAGCAGTAGCAGGGAGCTGGCTCAGAAGTGGAGCAACTAATACACAAACTGGTAGACTTATGGGTTGTCAGCATTGTTCATTCCCTTCATAGCTTCACATAAGGTTTCTAGTCTTTCCCGCTGAACACTTCTACATTCTTCTCCTTAACATTGCTCATTTATTGTCCCTCTTTCAGCCTACCCTGCAATCCCCCTTGACAGATTCTGGCCATTTGTGACCTGAAACTCCTGTCTCCTTGAAGTTTGGGTATTTTTTACAGCCATTAGAACATAGTTTGACTCCCCATTGAATGCTTTTATGTGGCTGCCCTGTGCTCAATAAGTCTAAAAAGAAAGGAGATCCTTGGGGCCAGTGCTGTGGCATAGAGTGTAAAGCTACCATCTGCAGTGCTGGCATCCCAAATGGGTGTTGGTATGAGACACAGTGGTTCCACTTCTGATCTAGCTCTTTGCTATGGCCTGGGAAAGCAGAAGATGGCCCAAGTGCTTGGGCCCCTGCACCCTTGTGAGAGACTCAGAAGAAACTTCTTGCTTCTGGGTTTGTATTGGTGCAGCTCTGGCCATTGCAGTCATCTGAGGAGTGGACCAACAGATAGAAGAATGCTCCCCCATCCCGCCTCTTCTTCTCTCTCTGTATAACTCTGACTTTAAAAAGAAAAAGAAAAAAGAAATCATATCCTTAATTCCTCCTTCATTCTCATGCAGAAAATACACAACTGTCAGTGTTGTTATGTGACAGAATGGATATGTTGACCAAAAGTGTTCTATCACAGGTGATGATAACATTTGAAGACCTAGCTGTGTACTTTACCTGGGAAGAATGGCAGAATATGAACAAAGCTCAGAAAATCCTGTACAAGGATGTGATGCTAGAGACTTACAGCAGTTTGGTCTCCTTGGGTGAGTGACATCCATCACAAGCTGAAAGGCAATATTTTCTTGCTATTTGAGAAATAAGTGAACACTTCATAAAATTTAATAATGGGCAGGTATAGAATTTAAGTACATGAATAATCTGAATACCTGCCTTTGAGGAAAGGATTTGTGTTGGAAGATCTGCTGCATAGCTCCTAGAACAAGCTGTACTCCTGTAGTTAAGCCAAGATAGATTTCACAAAGTCTTACATTGTTTCCATTAATAGGACAGTGCATTAGCAAACCTGATTTGATCTTCAAGTTGGAGCAAGGTGCAGAGCCATGGATGATGGAAGAATGTCTAAATCAGAGCCTTCCAGGTCAGTTTGCACATAATGGGCAAGGGGGCCAAGGCAGAAAGAGTGCAACAGGTTTTGACTGGTGCTCTTTCCGTGAATTATTACCAAGTTTTACTCCTGATGACAGCTGGTTTTGTGCACCAGACACTCAGAATATCTAGGGGTACCAGTATTTCTCCAACTCTGTTGTTCTTGGGTGAAGATATCTTTGATTTCCAAAAGACAAAACAAAACCCTTCCAATCCTCTTCTGATGCACTTTTCTAGTTTAGATACATTCCACAAATGCTAATTTGTCCTTCTATACACTTTCATAACTTTTCCTTCATCAAGTTATTAATTCCTTTGGTGCTCATTAGCTGGGTAACTTCTAGAAATTTGTTACTCATCACTCAGATTGAGTTCCAATCATGTTTTCCTGGGCAGTAGACTTGCTACTTTAGCCTCAGGACTGAACCAGTAAATGCTTTCTCTTTCTTTGTCCCTTCTTTTAATTTTTTTCTCTCTCTGTGACTCAGATAAATAAGAAAATGATAGGTTGTTGGAAACATTTGAGAAGTGAGCCAGAGGCTGACAAGCCCCATTTCATTTTCTTTTTGTGTCTCATTCTGTCTCTCTGATTCTCAAGTGAATAAATAAGTAAGTAAAGGGCACATGATGGTCAGGAATAAGCCACTATGCTGTGATGTCATAAATCATGGAATTAAGCATGAAAATCATGGACTAAGCATGAAAATAAGTGATTCTAGACTCATTAAGACAGTCATGAGATTCTGAGTCTCAAAGTCACGTTCTCTCTGACGTATTACAGAGGATCAAGTACATGAACCATCATTTCCTGCCTTCCAGTTTACATAAGCAGATGTATTAGAAGCAGAGTAGCCAGGATCGAAACTTGCACTGTTTTTGGATGCAGGCATCCCAAGCAGTGACTTAACACATGTTGCCACAAAACCCATTTTGCCATACTTGAAAAAAAATTCAGTTAGTAAACAAGATTATGTTGAACTTTGCTTTATGTATTGGAACAAATTAAAATATCCATGTATTAGGGAGTAAAAACAATATAATTGTCATAAATTAGAATCTTGAACTAATATTGTAAAAGTGTTACGCCACTTGGATAACAAATAACTTCATTTCCTTTACATTAATATGCTAGAAGACAGTTATATGAGATTCAGTGACGTTATATGTTATTCTTACAGCTTGCATGAAAAGGGGTGACCTGCCTAGGATCAACCAGGAAAGTCAGGACAAAAATCTGAATCAGAATGTAATGAAAAATAATAAGACATCAACTCCCAAGAGAGCTGAATTAAGAAAAGCACTTAATTTAACTTCAAGCCATATTCCAAAACTGATTATTGAAAAGAGAAATAGTGAGCATGGAAAAACAACTTTCCGTAAATCATACCTCAACATACATCAGAAAATTCTCACAGAGGTTAAACCTCATAAATGTGATGACTGTGGAAAAGCCTTTGGCAAGAAGAGAAACCTCATGATGCATGAGAGAATTCACACAGGGGAGAAACCTTATGAATGTCATGACTGTGGAAAAGCCTTTGCTAGGAAGTCAGAAGTCATCAGACATCAGAGAATTCACACAGGGGAGAAACCCTATGAATGTCATGAATGTGGAAAAGCCTTTGCTAGGAAGTCACACGTCATCAGACATCAGAGAATTCACACAGGGGAGAAACCCTATGAATGTCATGACTGTGGAAAAGCCTTTGCTAGTAAGTCACAAGTCATCAGACATCAGAGAATTCACACAGGGGAGAAACCTCATGCATGTCATGACTGTGGAAAAGCGTTTGCTAACAAGTCACACCTCAACGAACATCAGACAACTCACATAAGGGAGAAACATTTTGAATGTCATGACTGTGGAAGAGCCTTTGCTAGTAAGTCACAAGTCATCAGACATCAAAGAATTCACACAGGGGAGAAACCTTATGAATGTCATGACTGTGGAAAAGCCTTTGACAAGAAGAGAAAACTCAGGATGCATCAGAGAATTCACACAGGGGAGAAACCCTATGAATGTCATGACTGTGGAAAAGCCTTTGCTAGGAAGTCACAAGTCATCAGACATCAGAGAATTCACACAGGGGAGAAACCTTACAAATGTCATGACTGTGGAAAAGCCTTTGCTAGTAAGTCAGACGTCATCAAACATCAGAGAATTCACACAGGGGAGAAACCCTATGAATGTCATGACTGTGGAAAAGCCTTTGCTAGTACATCAGAAGTCATCAGACATCAGAGAATTCACACAGGGGAGAAACCCTATGAATGTCATGACTGTGGAAAAGCCTTTGCTAGTAAGTCAGACGTCATCAAACATCAGAGAATTCACACAGGGGAGAAACCCTATGAATGTCATGACTGTGGAAAAGCCTTTGCTAGGAAGTCACACGTCATCAGACATCAGAGAATTCATACAGGGCAGAAACCCTATGAATGTCATGACTGTGGAAAAGCCTTTGCTAGGAAGTCACAAGTCATCAGACATCAGAGAATTCACACAGGGGAGAAACCTTATGAATGTCATGACTGGAAAAGCCTTTGCTAGTAAGTCACACGTCATCAGACATCAGAGAATTCACACAGGGCAGAAACCTTATGAATGTCATGACTGTGGAAAAGCCTTTGCTAGTAAGTCACACGTCATCAGACATCAGAGAATTCACACAGGGGAGAAACCTTATGAATGTCGTGACTGTGGAAAAGCCTTTGGCAAGAAGATAGACCTCATGATGCATCAGAGAATTCACACAGGGGAGAAACCTTATGAATGTCATGACTGTGGAAAAGCCTCTGCTAATAAGCCAGTAGTCATCAGACATCAGAGAGTTTACACAGGGGAGAAACCTTATGAATGTCATGACTATGGAAAAGTGTTTGCTAGTAAGTCACAAGTCATCAGACATCAGAGAATTCACACAGGGGAGAAACCTTACAAATGTCATGACTGTGGAAAAGCCTTTGCTAGTAACTCAGAAGTCATCAGACATCAGAGAATTCACACAGGGGAGAAAACTTATAAATGTCAAGACTGTGGAAGAGCCTTTGCTAGTAAGTCACAAGTCATCAGACATCAAAGAATTCACACAGCGGAGAAACTATGAATGTAATGACTGTGGAATAGCCTTTGGCAAGAAGAGAAACCTCATGTTGCATCAGAGAATTCACACAGGGGAGAAACCCTATGAATGTCATGACTGTGGAAAAGCCTTTGCTAGTAAGTCACAAGTCATCAGACATTAGAGAATTCACACAGGGCAGAAACCTTATGAATGTCATGACTGTGCAAAAGGCTTTGCAGCTAAGTCGGACCTCATCAAACATCACTGAATTCACACAGGGGAGAATGTCATGACTGTGGAAAAGCCTTTCCCAAAATCGAAGCTAATCAAATATCAGAGAATTGATTCAGGGGATAACTCTCATAAATGTAATGAAAGTGGAAAAGCCTTTGCTACTAAGTCACAACACATCATATGTCAGAGAGTTTACACAGGAGAGAAACCTTATGAATGTAATGATTGTAAAGCCTTGGCCAGAAATCAAAACTTAGAATGCATTAGAGAATTCACACAGGGGATAAACCTTATAAATGTAATTCCTGTGGGAAAGCCTTTGGCTAGATGTCATGACTCATAATGCATTGGAGAATTCCCCCAGGGGAGAAACCTTATGAATGAGATGATTGTGAAAAAGCCTTTGGCCAGAAATCAAGCCTCATAATACATCTGAATATTCAGATAGGGGAGTATTCTTCTGTATGTAATGACTATGCAAAATCCGTTGACTCTAAGTCAGAATTCTTCATCACAGAATTCATACATGGGGTGTTACAGTTGGTTTCTCAACAATGTTGCAGTGGATTCATTTCTCAGAGGAGGAGCATGGTGGGGGCAAGAGGTGTGGGGTCACCACACAGACCCCGGGCATCGGGTGAAAGCAGGCTTGAGGCAAGCAGCCCCCAGACTCATTTATTTCAGTTAGTACAACAGCTTATATAGCCAACACCAGCCAATCCTGTCAAGGGGCGCTCTATGCCCCAATCAATCACAGCCTGTTGCCAGGCTGGCTCCATTGCCAGGTGGGTTTCAAAGCATTCCTGAGTAATTGACGCTGGCTTGCCAGTGGCCATCTTCTCATTCCACCACAAAGGGGGAAACCTCATGAATGTAATGATTGTGGGAAAGTGTTTTGCTATCAATTGTTGTGCCTAAGACATCAGAGAATTCGCATGCAGTTTCCCTCACAGTCAGAAAAGGGAGAACCTTATGAATATAACAAGTGTAGAAAACCCTTTTGCTGTAAATCATACCTCTTCAAACATAAGAATTCATATGAGGAGAAATTTTATGGGTGTAATTACTCAGAAAGCCATAATTCAACCCGCATTGCATAACGTGAAATTCATATAGATTGTAGGATGCCTGGCTGTAATGGTTTTGGAAAGCTGTGCCTGCTGGTGGCAGGATAGCTGCTATTGGCACTACAGCCAGGGATGCTGTTGTTCTTGCTGCTGCTGCTGCCCCTGAGGGTGTCTGAGTAGGGCTATGCCTGGGTGGTAGCTGCGACTGCCATGATATTGACCATCTCCAAGTTGTAACAACCTCATTTTCTGAGTTCTTGTTATGCTGGCTATTGTTAACCCAGCAGGTTTGGATTTATTCATTACCTTCACTGAGTTGGAGAACTCCTTGGTGGTCATCTCCTCCACCACTGTGTCCACCTTGGTTCTGAAAGCCTCGTTGGTTTCCTCTACATCTTCAGTTGAATATAGTTGACTTTTTTTAAGCTAGCGGAAATTGTTACATCTTTATGACAAACATTATACAAACAACTTATAGCTTCTAAATCTGTGTTTTCACTGAACAAGTTTTTTGGTTCAGATTTTAGGTTCATTCAGATTTTGGGATGTTGGCACTTCAGGCCAGGTCATTAACCCACTGCACAACAGTGCTGACCCCTGATTTTGTATCTTGCTACATTACCAAAATCTTCTATAAATTCCAATAATATCTTAGAGCAGATTTTTGAATCTTGTAAAACAGAAGTCATATTGTCGGCAAATAGGAATAGTTTGATTTCTTCCTTCCCAGTTTGTATCCCTTTGATTTATTTTTCTTGACTAATGGCTATGGCTAAAACTTCCGGTACTATGTTGAATAGCAATGATGAGAGTGGGCATTGTGTACTTGTGATGTTTTCCATCTGCCAATGTTCTTGATGTACATTTTGAAATAACCTGTTAAAAATTTCCAGATTAAGGTAACAGCAAATTTCCGCCTATGTTACTCTAAGCAATGTTGAACTATTTTCATAGACAGTGTATAAACTAACCCAAATTGTTTTTTTATAGAATATAACATGCTGAGTATACCAAAGTTTACATTTAGATGCATTTATTTCATTTACCTTTACCCTATTTAAATTAGCAGTTACACCTAAATGACTTAGGATGCTGTTATTATATCTATCTGAATTTGATTAAAATTAAAATTGCATTCATCTAAAACAAGTACTAATTACTCATTGCTGATTACCCAGAAACCTGTTAAATTAAATTGCCAAAATAAGTTCAGTAACTCACAAAGCAATATTTTTAAAGGTGGTGATTCAAAGAGAAATTCCTTCAAACTCAGTGTCTAGTTATTTGCCTTTTTTTAAGAACACCTTAGGCCCATGACATCATAGTCAGCCACTTGGGACTGCATCAAGTTAGTTCCCAAAGGTAACAGTGGGCCAGAGGTTGATGCACCAAAAACAAGAAGTGGAGGACAGAAGACGTGATTTTCCTGTCTGGCTTGCTCATAATAAAACAAAAGAGCCATCAGAAGGGTGGGATACCTAATTTGTTTCACAGTAAACAGGGAGCCCAAAAGGATGGGATTACTACTCCCTTGCCATTCTTATGGTAAAACTGCAATGAGAGAGGGACAAAAGGACAGTTGGGGGACAAGGGCTGGAGAGTGAAAGCATGGAGACAATCATTCCCAAACTGTTAAGACAGAGAGTAGACTTTGGACCAGGCCTGGATCTAGGACCAGTCCTGGTTCTAAGATAAAGTGCGAATTCTAGTGAGAAGAGAAGAGAGTGAGCAGAAAGTAGAGAGATGAGAGGGGGAGAGGAGAGGAGAGCCGGTAGCACAGAGAGAGCAAGAGAGGGAGAGAGAAGAGCCATGCAGTGCATGTTTAAAGATTAAAAAACAAATGTGCTGGTCTCTATAGCAGCATTCAGATAGAGTTCATTAGAGTTTAAATAAAACCCAAGAGGTGCAGGTGTCGGGCAAGGGTTAAGACTCAACTAGGGATGCACACACACCCTGCTAGGAGTCTGTGTCCCCATCTGGCACGGCATTTGATTTCACATTCCTACTCCCACGCATTCTAGAAAGGGAGCAAATGAGTGCCCAAGTCCTTGGGTCCCTGACACCCAATATGGGAGACCCAGATTCAGTTCGAGATACTGGTTTTGTGACTCGGGGCTTGCTCACTTCTCAGGGAGGAAAGAGCACATGCAAAGGCCCAGAGGTGGCCCAAGATCTATGTCTAACAAAGCCATCTACTGTGTGCAGAGGGAAAGATGGGCAGTGGGGCAGGTGAGTGAAGGTCTCCAATGTGAGGAGAGGAACTGAGTCCTGCACTGAAGGGGAGAGCCTGGTATGGGTTTTAAGGACAGCAATGCTGGGAGTCCACGCTTTGGGCTGCTGGGCATAAAGAAAATCCACACCAGGGAGCAGATGGGGGCAACAAGCCTACCACCTCATCCCCTGCCTGCTTGCTTCCTCAGCCCTGCCCCCAGGTGAAGGACAATCTCACCTGAATGAGGGGACCCAGGTCTATACCTGGCCAATGACAGCTGTAGGTCAATGCAAAGGAAAGACGTGCCCAGAGAAAGTCCCAGAGGCACTTCCCCAACCACACATTCACTGCCTCTCATGGAAATACAGGTGACTGGGCCTTGAAACCTGACTTAGCAAAAGGACCTGCCCACTAGCCCCTAAGGGCTGCCGTTTAAGTATCAATCTCCCTTCTGGCACCCAGGGTCCAGGGAACCTGAGTGGTAAGTGGCAAAGACTCACAGATTTGTTCAAGGCCACAGATTGAGGAGAACATGTCTTGGGGAAGGGGCTATGATACTGGACATGACCAGTTATGGAATGAGAAGCAAGATCAGGAGAATCAAGCCCACTGCAGGCCCAATGTAGGCCACCTCTGTGACACTCAACTGCAGCCACTTCTTGGGGAACTTGTCATGGTGTTGTGGACTTAGGCCAGGTGCATGCATACTTGCAGGACCTGTGTTCCCATTGCACCTCTGACATCAGTAGCCAGATCACATGTGTGCTGGGAGCTCACACAGAAAATCTGTGTGTCTGCCCTGCACATGGCTCACAGCCTTATCATGATCACCATGAACCATTTATCACTCTTGGAGGTGACCTTGAGATGTCTCTGAAGTCATTTTCTACTGTAACTTCCCAGAGCTCCTGCAAGAATAGCCTGACCACTGCTCAAGCGGAAGCACTCACAGACCTGATTCTGTCCTGGAAGGAGGCAGAACACCAAAAGGGCTGCGATCCATCTTGGTGGAGCATCCATGTTACCTTCATATTTAAAGAAATGATCATGAACTAAGAACAATCTGAAATCCCCCAGAAACATGGAGTTAAGACATGTAAATGGGTGTGGAGAGCTTCCCTGGGTGGAACCCAAGGGGCCCTCTCTAAAGGCAGCCCCCAACTTTCAGCTCCCTCATGTTTCAAAGGTACTTTTTGAAGGCCAGGGTGTGTCCAAGTGCCCCATTGTCCTAACATTTGCAGAGAAAATTCCAGTACAGGGCCTGCCATGTTCTTTGCTAAACCCAGGCCACAGTTGGAATTCCTGCCCAGCTCCCACCTGCAGCTGCCTGAGTCCACCCCTGGCCAATCCTGTACACTGTGATGTGATGAACTTTGGCCTTCAGGGGTGGGATTTTTTTCTCCATTGGCAATGCAGGTGGACTTTGGGTATGGACACTCTCAGCTCTGCCTCAGTGCACATCACTAATGGCAGGACCTCCCTGCTGTGTCACAGATCCATGGACCCTCCTTCCTGTGCAGCAGCAACCGAGTAGGTTTGAACCTCTTCCTCCTACCATCTACTTCCTCCCCCTCACAAGCCTCACCATGCTCACCTCTAACCCCTTAAACTCCCACACCCCAGACACTCGACACTCCCACCTTGCCCCAAACCTCACTCCCAGTCACCCAACCACAACTAGCCCCCATCAACCTGCCCCCCCAGCCAGCTTCTGGGAACCATTGCTCTCATCTCAGGTCCAGGAGGTCAGCTTTGTATTAGCCCCAGAGCAATGAGAGGGGTCTGTACTTGTCCAGGTGAGATCCATCTGGTAGTAAACTCCATCCAACCATGCCAAGGTGAACACTGGACCCAAACACCACACAGGATGAGTTCCATAGATACAGATAAGATTTTTAGTGATCAGAAGATAAAAAACGTTTCGAGCAATGAAAGTCCTCAGGCATCTCACCTTGCACACTAAGGTAGGCTACCTGAGGGCCACAATTCAGCTGTGGGGTCCAGGGCTGCTGACTGGGGATAACAGATAGCAGCCACACAGGAGGAATCTAAGGATCCTTCTGCCCAGCCCCTGCCAGCCCTTGCTCAGGACAGAGTCCAATGCTGATGTACCAGCCTCCTCAGACTCAGCTGCTGGGACCTCTGGCACCACCAGGTGCAAACTGCTCCTGGGCTGGGGATGGGGATGGGGGTGGGGAGGGAGGCCACAGGGATGGGCTCAGGGGCTGAGCTGGTGCCAGGGCTCCTCTCCTGCACCTGTCCAGGGAGGGAAAATGCAACCACTTGAGCATCAACAGTAGCCTTCGGCTCCAGCTCCAGTAGCGACTCTGACTCTGGCTCTGACTCCAGATGCTACACAGACTCTGGTTCTGACTCTGAATGTGAATCTTTTTTTTTTTTCTTACTGATATTACTCTTAATGGATTTTTTTAACTTTTATTTAGAATATAAATTTCCAAGGTACAACTTATGGATTACAATGGCTTCCCCCCCACACTTTCCCTCTCCCCCCGCAAACCCCCCCTTTACCCGCTCCCTCTCCCCTTTCATTCACATCCAGATTCATTTTCAATTCTCTTTGTATACAGGAGATCAGTTTAGTATGTGTTAAGTAAAGATTTTGACCATTTGCCCTCATATAGCAACACGAAGTGAAATATACTATTTGAGTACACGTTAAAGCATTGAATCACATTGTACAGCCCATTAAGGACAGAGATCCTACAAGATATATTTTTTTCAAATTGATTAATTTTTTATGCAATTTCCAGTATAACACTGAGTTTTTTTTTTCATTTTCGATCTTTTTATACAGAAGATCGATTTAGTATGTATTAAGTAAAAATTTCATCAGTTTGCACCCACACAGAAACACAAGGTGTAAAAATACTGTTTCAGTACTAGTTACAGCATTACTTCACATTGGACAACACATTAAGGACAGATCCCACATGGGACATAAGTACACAGTGACTCCTGATGTTGATTTAACAATTTGACACTCTTGTTAATGGTGTCAGGAATCTCCCTAGGCTCTAGTTATGAGTTGCTGAGGCTGTGGAAGCCTTTAGGGTTTGCCGACTTCGATCTTACTGAATCTGAATCTTACTCTGCCTCGGACTCAGACTCCCGCTCAGGCTCATGCTCTCTCTGTCCCTGAGGTGACAGGGGAGAGTAGGTGATAAAGACAGATGCACTCTGGACCTCCCTCATGCCCAGAAAAACACGAGGCTCTGCAGGAAACCACTGCCAGAACCATGCTCTGCCAACAGGGCTGTACCTGCTGCAGTCTCTGCTGCTCCAATGGCAGGGACATCCAGCTGGATCCTCCAGGGCCAGGTAGCTCCAAGGCTCCAGCGTCCAGCAGCAGCCCTAGGCCCACCAGGTACTCTTGGGCCTCTTGGTCCTCGGGAACACACAGGGGCTGCACTATGGTCACCTCCTTGACCTCAGCTCCTCCTTCTAAGGGGTCAAACCACCATTGCTGGTGGGAGATTTCTGCTGTAGGCCTGCCGCAGGGGTCCGGGCTGAGCAGCCAACTCAGAAGCTCCTCCAAGGCTGGGCACAAGCACAAAGATGCATCCAAGTCATATAGGTCACCGAAATAACTCCCTGGTAAAGCAGAAAAAAACATGGGTTGTGCAGCTGCTTAGGTAGGCATGTGGAATTCTGTGTCATAGGGCTCCTTATGAAGTCAGAGTGAGAAATGGACCAATGGCAGTCTGGCAGGGACTTGCATGAATTTCTATTTTACAGGAGTTGGTCCTTATGAAGTCAGAGATGGGAAGGGACCAATCAGCCACAGCTAATCCTTGGGGCTTCCTCTTAATATCAAAGACCCCAAGAGCTTTATACTTAGATTGATGATACAGACTGATGTTTATAATTTGAACATTAAACACGTAGGATGTACCTATGGCTTTTTCATTTCTAGTATAATGAGTGATAACAATCATTGAGTCTTTAAGACACCTGATTGTCTACATGCAGGGAAACATCCCATTTCCTTGAACCTCTGAATGATAGGTCTCAGAATGATGTTACAGCTTCTCTGGCATCAGGATAACCTTGACAAAGTGTTCTGTTACCCATGACACCACCAGGCACATTATTCACATGGGCAGAGCTGAGAGGAAGGGATCTTTCATCATCCTTTTCCACTAAGATCCTCAACAGATTTCTGAGTAGAAACCCTAGGGGATCAGAAGGTAGCTGGGTTGGTACAGTCCAGGTATGGAAGGCCATCTAAGTGTCAGCTGAGAGAGCTGCAGCCTCCAAATTGTCCTTAGAATCAGAGGGAGAAATTGAGGCATTTCCTGATGTCTCAGGGTTCCTGGGCTACTCTAACAAAGTGTCTTGAACTGAGACATTAAAAAGAACTGAAATTCTTTGCTCAGTGTTTGTTCTGGAGGCTGGAAGATGAAAGTCAGAGCTCCAGCAGACTTGATGTCTGGAAGGAACTTACTCTCTGCTGCTGACCTGTCTTCAGAGAGAAATGGTAAGATGGAAAGGCTGGTGGTTTGCTGTGGTTGAATGAAGCTAAGTACATGTGTGGAAAGTGGTGTTGTAGTCCTTCAAAAAGTACCACACCTTAATCCAAAACTCACCAGTAAATTTTAAGGGAAGATCAAGCTTTCCTGGGGTGTCCTCAGATTTTGAAAGCACAGACCTCACCCCATCTAGCCCTTTAGACAGACAGGTTGCCTGTGGCCTACACTGGGATCCAGATTAAACCCTGCTACATCAGCATCCCATGTGGCACTGGGGGAAGCCTGGCTCCACTTCAAACCAGCAACAGAAGATGGCCCATGGAGAGACCTGGATGGAGTTCTTGTCTCCTGGCTTTGGCCTGACTCAGAGGTGGCAATTGTGGCTATTTGGGGGAGTGAACCAGCAGTTGGAAGCTATCTCCTTCTTCTTCCCTCACTCTTGCCACCTTTTCTCTCTGTCTCCTGCCTTCACTCTCTGTAACTGTGACTTTCAAATAAATAAATGTCTTTTTTTAGAAAAGAGAAACTCATTCATCCTGTAAAAGAGAATGGAGCCCTAGTCCTGTGTTCCCCACCTTGAAGTTTGATCATGAAGATTGGAGGGATATGGCCAGTTCTCACCACTAGATCTGATCTGCATAAAAGGGATCTTTGTGGTTGTACAGCAGGACCCCAGACTGGAAGCCGAAGCCATAAAGAATGATCTCTGGAAAGGCTATTTGTCTGGTAGGATCACATTGTGCTGGGTATATGCGTTGGAATAGTGTACTGTAGCCCTTAAGTCTACAAGTATTGCATGCTACTCCCCAATTTAAAAATATTCTTCAATTTCTTTCATCTATGATTTTTAAGCTTTGTTTTAGAGATCTTTTGTTTCCTTGGTTACATTTATTCTTGGGCATTCTTTTTCTTTATTGTAGCTCTTCAGCATGGGATTGCTCTCTAGGTTTCTTTTCTAGATGATCAGTGTATAACGGTGCTACTGGTTTTTTAAATCGACCTTGTTGCAGCTTTGCACAGTGTCTTAGTTCTATCAGGTTTTTGCTTGCACCTTAGGGGTTTTCTAAAATCATGTCATTTGCCAACAGTGATGATTTGACTTCTCCTTTCCAATTTGGAGGTCCTTTATTTTTCTTGCCCAATTTCTCTAGGTAGGCCTTCCAGTATCATGTTCACTAAAATTCCAAAAAATCATTTATATATACTTTATTTTTTTTTAATTTACTTGAGAGATAGAGTTATATTCAGAGAGAGAGAGACAAAGGTCTTTCTTCCATTGTTTCACTCCCCAAATGGCCACTGTGGCCAGCACTGTGCAAATCCAAAGCCAGGAGCCAGGCACTTTCTCCTGGTCTCCCATGCAGGTGCAGGGGCCCAAGCACTTGGGCTGTTCTCCACTGTCCTCTTGGGCCACAGCAGAGAGCTGGACTGGAAGAGGAGCAACTGGGACTAGAACTGGCACTCATATGGGATGCCAGTGCAACAGGCAGACGGCCGGTACCCCTTGTGTATATTTTACTGCCTTTTAGCATTGATCTGTAATTTGCAATGTCCTGAAATATATTTTCATTTCAATGCATATTGTTTATTTTTAACCTGAAAATCTATAAGGAGTTATAGAAATCAAATTATGATAGATAGAAATTAAAAGGAGAAAATTATCGAATATGGGAAGTAGGCTACACAGCCGACTCATAGAATGACAAACACACTTAACAGCAATTTGACCTCAGAATCAGCCCTTCAGACATTTGGATCTGGCTGGAAAGCCCATGAGAGCATTTCAGGCGTGGGAAGCCAAGACACTGTTGCAAAACATGATCACATGAAAGATCTATGAATGAGATCAAAGAAGGAGGTACTTTTTTCTGAAGAGAGGAGAGAACTTCCACTTTATTTATAGCTCTGTCTATGCACTGATGGAGTTTTAGACTCAAAGGGCTTCCATGGCCATGGCAGCTTATGACAAGAGCCTTGGGTGATGACTGATGTCATAAATAAGTGTTTCAATTGTTAAATCAATAATAAAATAATAAAAATAATAAAGAAGTCACCCTCTGCAAGCTGAAGAACGGCCAATGCTGGTGGAGTCACCAGTCCAAGTTCAAAGAACCAGGGGACATCACTGTAGGTTGTGGTCTGTGTGCAAGGCTGAGTTGTAGGGGCAGGACAAGAAGGATGCCATTTGTGTGTCTCTGTTGCATTCATATGGCTGGTGTCCTCCTTCAGGAAGTGCCAAAATATAATGCAGAGTGTCTTACAAACCAACCCCGAGACATCTCATCCTCTGTTGATCACAGTGAACTTCTCAAGTGACCACAGGCAGAGTCTGGAGCAGGGAAGACAGAGTGGCAGCAGTGGGGACCAGGGGCATTTGGACCAGTTCTCCCTGTAACTTGCTTGTGTCTCCAGCATCTGCTCAGAGTGGATGAGGAGTATTCAGCTTAATGAGAGCATGTTGCTGTGCACACCCAGTGGCTTCCTGTGTCAGTTGACACCCAGTTCATGATGGGCCTTTGAAACAGAGCACCAAGTGGACAGTCAACATTTCTATCTAGGGAAACTTGAAAATTTCCTCTTGATCACTGTGTCTTTTCCAAAAATCTCTTAGCTTTCTTCATCATTTTATAAGGAAAAATATATATCTAGTGGATATCATGGATCAAGTGGTCCTCCTAGTATGTGAAAACTTCTGTTTGTGCATGGCTTCTTTGGCATGAATTATTTTTATATATGATAGATGTATTTGTTTATTTGAAAGGCAGAGTTAGAGAGAGAGAGAGAGAGAGAGAGAGAGAGAGAGAGAGGTCTTCCATCTGCTGTTTCATTTTCCAAATAGCTGCAATGGCCAGAGCTGGGTCTGTACAAAGCTAGGATCTAGGAGCTTCATCCAAGTCTCCAATGGGGACACAAGGACCTAGGAATTTGGGGCATCTTCTGAAGCTTTCCCTGGCTATTTGCAGAGAGCTAGATCAGAAGTATAGCAGCTGGGACATTAACGGCACCCATACAGGATGATGCAACTGCAGGCAGTGGCTTTACCCATTACACCACAGTGCCAGCTCCTTAAAATTACTTTTTAAAGGGTAAGAATGGTGATGCTTTAGTTGACAATGGGAATTTGAGATAATATAATAATTGGTAGGCAGTGGAAAGTATTTACTGCCCCCTTTTTTTAGATATAAGTTATAGTGGTGCTTTAGTAACACACAAATATATAAGCAGACTTCTATGGAAAGTACTTTTGGTTAACCTTGCCTATATAAAATATATTTTAAAAGGCTAACAAGTCAGTGAAATATTGATCATTCACAAAGACATGCTGATATGAATGAGGAAATTCCATTTTTCTCAGTACTCAGATTAGTTCTTTCAAAACTTAAACATATATTAGCTGAGGTGAAATCATTAACAACTCACTTAATTGTGTAATTAAATCTGATATTAAACACAAACTATGTTTTATTTAACTTTTCTAAAACTAGGAGACATAAATGTTAAAATTAGCATTTTGGAAAGTATTAAATTTACCTATTTTGGTAGCAAAAATGAGGGAGAGGAGAGGGAATGAGAGAGAGATAAAGAGAAAAATGATCGTCTGCTAGTTGATTCGCTCCTTGAAGACCAGCAACAACTGGGGTAGGGCCAGGCTGAAGCCAAGAGCTGGTTACTGCATCTGAGTCTCCCATGTGGGTGGCAGGGACTCAGGTACTTGAGCCATCACCTGTTGCCTTCTAGGGTGCACATTGACAGGAAGCTGGAGTTGGAAGTAGAGCTAAGAGTCCAGTACAGAATGGTGGCATCTTTTTTTTTAATCTTTTTTTTTAAACTTTCATTTAGTAAATATAAATTTCCAAAGTACAGTTTATGGATTACAATGGCTTCCCTCCCCCATAATTTCCCTCCCACTCGCACCCCTCCCATCTCCCACTCCCTCTCCCCTTGCATTCACATCAGGATTCATTTTCAATTATCTTTATATACAGAAGATTGATTTAGTATATATTAAGTACAGATTTCATCAGTTTGCACCACACAGAAACACAAAGTGTAAAATACTGTTTCAGTATTAGTTATAGCATTATTTCACATTGGACAACACATTAAGGACAGATCCCACATGAGAAGTAAGTACACAGTAACTCCTGTTGTTGACTTAACAATTTGACACTCTTGCTAATGGTGTCAGAAATCTCCCTAGGCTCTAGTCATGAGTTTCCAAGGGTATGGAAGCCTCTTGAGTTTGTGACATCAATCTTATTTAGACAAGATCATAGTTAAATTGGAAGTTCTCTCCTCCCTTCAAAGAAAGATACTTCCTTCTTTACTGGCTCATTCTTTCTACTGGAATCTCACTCGCAGAGACCTTTCATTTAGGTGGGTTTTTTGTTTTTGTTTTTGTTTTGTTTTGTTTTTGTTGCCAGAGTGTCTTGGCTTTCCATGCCTAAAATACTCTCATGGGCTCTTCAGCCAGATCCAAGTGCCTTAAGGGCTGATTCTGAGGCCAGAGTGCTGTTTAGGACATCTGCCTTTCTATGAGTCTACTGTATATCCCACTTCCCATGTTGGATCATTCTCTCCCTTTTTTATTCTATCAATTAATATTCACAGACACTAGTCTTGTTTGTGTGATCCCTTTGACACTTAGACCATCTTGATGGGTTTGTATTGGAATCGCCTGGCACGTTTCTAACGCCAACATTTGGGGCAAGTCCGATCGAGCATGTCCCAAATTGTACATCTCCCCCCTCCCTTATTGCCACTCTTATATTTAACAGGGATCACTTTTCAATTAAAATTTAAACACCTAAGAATACTTGTGTGTTAATTACAGAGTTCAACCAATAGTACTGCAACAAAAAAAAAATACCAAAAGTGATAAAATATTACACTGTATATCAACAGTCAGAACAAGGGCTGATCAAGTTACTATTTCTCATAGTGTCCATTTCACTTCAACAGGTTTCCCCTTCAGTTCTCAAGCAGTTGTCACCGATCAGGGAGAACATATGATATTTGTCCCTTGAGGACTGGCTTAATTTACTCAGCATAATGCTTTCCAGATTCCTCCATCTTGTTGCAAGTGACGAGATTTCAGGAAAGTGAAGAGGCAACCGACAGAATGGGAAAAATTTTGCAAACTATGCAACAGATAAAGGGTTGATAACCAGAATCTACAAAGAAATCAAGAAACTCCACAACATCCAAACAAACAACCCATTTAAGAGATGGGCCAAGCACCTCAATAGACATTTTTCCAAAGAGGAAATCCAAATGGCCAACAGGCACATGCAAAAATGTTCAAGATCGCTAGCAATCAGGGAAATGCAAATCAAAACCATAATGAGGTTTCACCTACCCCGGTTAGAATGGCTCACATTCAAAAATCTACCAACAATAGATGCTGCAGAGGATGTGGGGAAAAACGGACACTAACCCACTGTTGGTAGGAATGCAAATTGGTAAAGCCACTATGGAAGTCAGTCTGGAGATACCTCAGAAACCTGAATATAACCCTACCATTCAACCCAGCCATACCACTCCTTGGAATTTACCCAAAGTAAATTAAATTGGCAAACAAAAAAGCTGTCTGCACATTAACGTTTATTGTTGCTCAATTCACAATAGCTAAGACCTGGAACCAACCCAAATGCCCATCAACAGTAGAGTAGACAAAGAAATTATGGGACATGTACTCTATAGAATTCTATACAGCAGTCAAAAACAATGAAATCCGGTCATTTGCAACAATGGAGGAACCAGGAAAACATAATGCTGAATGAATGGGGGCATCTTAACCTGCATCCTGACGGCTGTACCAAATGACCACCCCAAATGAGAAACTTAAAAAAAAAATGTGTAAACAATAATAGTATTGGAGTAAAGCACGCTCAGTTGGGGGCATTTGTAGCAATGGGAATTAAAAGCTTCCTTACTTGCAATTTTGTTGTTCCCAGATATCATTCCTTACACTTACATATAGCACAGGTGCACTTCTGTGCTTGTGTAAATTATCCCCTGTACCTGAGCTGGGCTATGGTGTCAATATTAAGCAACATTGCAGTTGTCACGGGGTTGTGATCCTATTACCATCCTCGGCAAAGGCAGCACCAGAGAGAGTTGTGCTGTTTTGCTTGTCAGGTGTGGGCTGGGAGCCACTCAGGTAGCATTTGGGATGCAAGTCATAATGAATGGGTCTGTTGCTGTGGGGTATTGGGTAAAGCCTCCAACTGCAATGCCAGCATTCCATATGGGTGCTAGTTCAAGTTCTGGCTACTCCACTTTCAATCCAGCTCCCTGATAATGGTTCTGGAAAAGGCATGGACAGTGGCCCCAGTGCTTAGGCCCCTGTTCCCATGTGGGCAACCTGGAAGAAGCTCCTGGCTCCTGGCTTTGGCCTGGCCCAGCCCTAGCCCTTGCAGTCATTTGGGGAGTGAACCAAAACATTGAAGATCTCAATATTTCTCTCTCTCTCTTTCTCTCTCTCACTATTCCTTTCAAATAAATAAAAATAATCTAGTCTAGTTCTCATTATGCCAAAGTTATTTTAACATTAAAATACCAATAACAGTATTCCAGAGAGACAGAAGAATTAGGGAGAAGTAGGTGTGGTCAGAATGGCAGACAAAAAGAGAAAAGGATAGATGAAAGGGAGAGAGGAAATAGAGAGAGGGGGAGAGAGAATATTTCTTTTTTTAAAGATTTATTCTTAGTTATTTGAAAGACAGAGTTACAGAGAGAGGTAGAAACAGAGAGAGAGGTCTTCTATCTACTGGTTCACTGTCCAATTGCCAGAGCTGAGCTGATCCGAAGCCAGGAGCCAGGAGCTTCTTTCTGGTCTCCCATGGGTGCAGGGGATGAATGACTTGGGCTATCTTCTGATGGCTTCCCAGGCCATAAAAGAGGCTAGATCGGAAGAGGAGCAACTGGATCTCAAACCTGCACCCATATGGGATGCCAGCACTCCAGCAGGGATTTTAATTCAAAATATTTCTTTCCTACTGATAAAAAAAACTGTTTAAAACTGTTTCTTCATGCAATATATTCAGTATTAATGAAAGGAAATTTTTTTGGTTATGTGTTAGGTGTTTGTGCTTATTTTTGCATTTTATTTGTTAAATGTTATGTATTTTTCCCAAAATCAACTTGGGACAAAAGGGCACATTCTAAGTTCTGTCTGTAGTTTAATGGAAAATCTCAGGAGTCAGCAGCCCTGTGAAGTTGTGCATCCATGCTACAGCGGCTCATGCCTTGTAGACAACAGTTGTCCTGTAACTGTCCGAACTTTCCCTTCTCAGATCTTAATACAAGAACACCTTCTACTGTTCTGACCCCCACTAAAGACTCAACCCTGCCACTGGGGAAAAAAAGCCTCTCATCCTATTTCTACTCTCACACATGGGAGAAGAATTAGTTTCAAATTTACCATAACTCAAACCATCAAGGATTATATTTGTCTAAGAAAATGGTTTATACTCCAGACACCACCATGCAGCCAGTGTCAACTCTTGGTCTTAGGTACAATGCACTCCATATGCCTCTCAGTACTTCATAGAAAGACAATTGAATCTTTCACATTTGAGTTGGCTTACACTGGTTGCAAACTGAAGATAGTATAATAACAGAGTTTTAGAAGAATGAATGTTATGTAGCCAGAGGAGCAATAGTTTCCAGGATAAAGATGCAACAAAGATAATCAATGTATTTAGAATAGCTGCTAGCCAATCCATAGCCATGTGACAACTATGTCCACACACACATACATATATATATGTATGTGTGTGTGTGTGTATAATGGACATTGTTAGCATCTGAAAATCTTATTCAAACTGTTTGTTTACAGATAATATCGTTAATTTCATGATGCTAAAGTTGTTAGCATCTGAAAATCTTATTCAAACTGTTTGTTTACAGATAATATCGTTATTTTCATGATGCTAAAGTACATGGATATATGTTCATTATAACTCATAATCTAATTATAAAAATTATAAGAAAACTTTGAAACATTTTAAGATATAATACATGAATATTCACTAATCCCATCAACCAGAGATGGGATTAAATTGTTGTCCTTTTGAATATATATTTGATATCAGATATCTATTTAAATTATGTATAAAAACACATAATGTGAATGTACTTCAATTATTTTATACATAGGCTTGTAATGTACTCTTAACTTTATATGATGACCAACTTTTCATATTCTTCCTTATTTTAGATCTGATTTTTAGGACTTGCAGTTTATTTATAATAATTTACCTTGCTGTGTTTAATCATTTTTACAGGTTGAAACATATTAATATGATAATACTTCAGGGACACAGAGAGTTATTTCTATGTGTCTGATCATTTACATTTAATATATTGATTCATCTGAAATTTGTAGAATTTGATGTGCTGCTAATTCCTCTTGGAGATGCATTTTACATATCATCTCACTAGTAGTGAATGTGATTTATGATTTTCCTAAGCCTCTGCTACTACCAGCTATTGTGGTTCAACTTTGTCATCTTAGTAACTGGTAAGCACTATCCCTTTGACTTGTTATACCACTGCGAGTGAGGCTGCAGTAGTTTTGTGCTGCTCATTGTTTATATTTCTTCACTGAAATAAGGGATTCCTGTCCTTCACCTCCTTTTACAATAGTCACTCTGATTTACTGGCATTGAATACCGTGGGATTCAGTTTGCTTAGACCTACTGAATAATATTTTATTCTTCTCACTTTATAGAGCTGTTCTACACAGAGATTTTGAAAAAATTATTTAGTTACTTCCATGGGAAAGAGAGAAAGAGAGAGAAGCGTTCCCGTCCACTGGTTCACTCTCGAGATTCCTGCAATGACGAACTGGGCCAGACTCTAAACCAGGAGCCAAGAACCCAATCCAGATCTCCCATGTAAGTGGCAGGTATCCAACCACTTCAGGTATCCTATCTGCCTCTCACAGTCTGCATTGGCAGGAAGCTGGAATCAGGAACCAGAGCTGGGAATTAAGGCCACATGATCAGATGCAGGATGTGGGCTTCTTAACTAGTGTCTTTCTGCTGTGGCAAAAGCACATCTGGACATGTATTCTTATTTGACTCTCAATTCATATTCAAGTGAAGTAATGGACCTAGAAAACCTAGGTATGACATTTCTGTGGGCATTGGAGAGATGAGTAGTTTTCAAGTTGCATCCAGATCCATTAACTTCCTTGTAGCTGTCACATGTGAACCTGTAATAGGTGTGAAGAAGGGAAACCACTGCAAAAGAAGTTGGGGTCCCTTGTACTGCATCTTCAACAGCAGCTGTGCATCCCAAAGTCTTTGTCACAGCTGGATTCCACCACAAATTCAAGTGGCAAAAAGAGATTTTTCTTATATCTAAGGCTTGGCAACAACTTTAGAACTTCTCCTGTGTTCATTTTAAATTACTTTCTTCTACCATATTTTATCATGAACCTTTCTAGAACTAAGAAGGGGTTCAGTTATAAATTAGTATATATTTTAGTCAGTAGTGACTAGTATAAGCAGCTTATTTTAGAATAATTTATATAAGTTTGCTGTATAAATCAAGCATATATTATGTAAATAGAAGTTAAATCCCAAATTCTGTGTTGTTTCAGGGGCATTTTATTTTATTGTTAGTATGCCTGATTATTTGGACTTAAGTGAAGATGAGCATACAATTTGTCTGTCTCACTAAATCTCTTCTGTCTGCAGACTGTTCATCATCTGAGAGCCAAAGACTAGGTCCAGTAAAACCTATGATCACAAGAGTCAAATAGCACTGAAAAGTCATTCCAAAGTGCTATAGGCTTGAAGCAGTGTGTCGTCTTCCTCAGGATCAAATAGTCCTTTTGAGATGGGTTAGAAGCAGGATTCACTCAATCTAGCCCTTCCTGACCTGACCTGGATGCATTGCCAGCTCCAGATCCATCAGAAGCAAGCACTGTCCAGACCCTTTCTGCAAAAGCCCCCCTGTGTGTTGGTACATAAGCGCCCATTCAACCTTGTCTGGGTTGCACATTGGCCTCTTATCAATTTCCATTACAAGGAAGTCAAATAACTTGGGATCAGTATAACTTTTGGCCACATGGAGCATCTTGTCAGTCATCTCAAACTCAAGGTTCTATATGCTGAGAGCTTTTGTTTTAATCTTATTTTGAAACAAATAGAAAAATAAAATGAAACATGTACAACCTAAATGTATGGTAATTACATTTAAAATGTTGGGATAATTTAATTTTTCATGAATGCATTATTTACTCCCTCAAAATTTTGGAATTGGAATTTTGTCCTAGCCAATATGTCTCAGAATATTGTCATACTAATTGAGAGAAGGTGGAATGGATCATTAGATAGAAGTAAAAATTCAAAAATTATTTTACACCTTTAGACAAACTATGGCTCTTTTTATACATCACAAGAACAATGGAACTGATGATATTGATTATAATATAAGTTATGTTAAAAATAACATCTGAGGCCGGCACCATGGCTCACTTGGTGAATCCTCCACCTGCAGCACCAGCTTCCCATGTGGGAATTGGGTTCTAATCCGGGTTGCTCCTCTTTGAGTCCAGCTCTTTTCTGTGGTCCCGGAGGGCAGTGAAGGATGGCCCAAGTGCTTGGGCCCCTGCACCCACACGGGAGACCAGGAAGAAGCACCTGGCTCCTGGCTTTGGATCCCTATGGTGAACATTTGGGGAGTGAACCAACAGAAGGAAAACCTTTCTCCCTGCCTCTCTCTGTCTATAACTCTACCTGTCAAGTAAATAAAAATAAATTAAATACAATAATATCTAACATTTATAGAACCACATAATTTTATTCACTAGTAGAATTACATATAAACAATATAATTTAATTATTTATATGAAGCTATAGAAATAAACATCTTTTATTTTAAAAAACTATTTACTTGTTTATTTTAAGGTAAAATAACAGAGAGAGAGAGAAAGGGAATGAGAGACAGGGAGAGGGAGAGGCAGTTGGAGAGAGAGAGAGACAGAGAAAGAATCTTCCTTCATCTCACTCACACTCCATATAGCCAGGGCTGGGCCATGCAGAATTCAGGAACCAGGAAGTTTGTCCAGGTCCACTATGTGGGTAGCAGGAACGCAAAAAATTGGCCCATGATTTGCTACATTAGTAGAATGCTGAACTGGAGGCAGACGTGTGACTCAATCCCAAGCACTCCAATATGCGATTGATATTTCCCAAGTAGCTGTTCAAACAGCCTCACTATACATTCACCCAGCAGACTTATTTTTAGGGATGAGAAAATCTAGATGCAAAGATATTAAGTAACTGCTAGTAACAAACACAAAACACACCTTGAGATATTATCTTCAGATTCCACATTGTGAATCAACCATGAGAGAATTTATGATATTGACAGAAAATAAAATCCAGTATCTGACAAGGCATGGATCTGATTTACACCCAGAGTGACTGGTGCCATATCATGAATGTAGATTTTTGTGCATGGAATCCCCTAGAATTTGAACCTCTGCCCTTGCAAATGAACACATTCATTGTTCTAGATGCAAAGAAAACTAGGAATGGTCTTCTGCTCCTCAGTTAAAAAACACAGAAAAACAAACAAAAACAAAACAAAAAATGAGAAACCAACAAAAACTCAAAAAATGGAAGCTGGGTGAGTTGTAATTGTAGCTGCAGACAGATTTCCTGATGATGCAGCAGCCACCTGGCAGCTAAAATGTGATGATTCAGTGCACTTGTGGACTTACATGTTCTCAAGAGTGCCCTTGCACTGAGTGTTTGATCTGTATCAGACAGTACACTAGAAAAAAAGCAACATAAGAATGCTGGAATAACTCAGGAAATGTGCAGTGCCATGGCAGAAATGTTTAATGCTCTCCACAGGGCTATGTGGTCCAGAATATTTTCCAATTCTCTTTGCAGGTCTACATGGCTTTGTTCTGGTCCCTGAGTTGTGAGCACAGAAATGACACATTTCACCTTGGCATTGAAGAATAGGAGAGTAGGTATGTGACCCTCCACCTCTGTCTTCCCCTGCTGTGCTATCCAGGAGACACACACTGAGATGACAAATTTGCTGGGGCCAACTGCTGCCCTGAGGGCAGGCAGGTTGCATCAAAATCTGCAGGAGTAAGAACTGAAGTTTTGCTAAGCCAGTAAGATGTGGAGTGTAACAATGGTGACAGCATTTTCCAGCGCATCCCTCTGCTTTCTCCTTAGAGACCACTATTGGACCAACTCTTTCAAGCAGCTCAACTCCGATGCCCAGAGGAGTAACTAAGCTGCTTCAAGTAGGATGTTTTGCTGCTCCAGGAAGTTCCTGTGTTTCCTTGAGCTCTTACTCTGGAGGTTTCCAGGTGTGACACCACATGGTGAAGCTTCTCATAATAGGGTCAAGGCAATCAACTTACACTGGGATTCTGGCCCTACATCGTTTGGACAGATATATGTGTAATTTGTATCTATGTGCAAGGGAAGGAATAAAGAGGGAAAAAAGTAAATCACACTCTCTAACACAGCATTGTCCAAGAGAAATATAATTCAAGCCACGTGAGTGATTTTCAATTTTCCACTCACTAAAAAAGTAAAATGAAAGGGATGTGATGAATAGTAACAACATACTTTAATTAGCTCAGTGTTCCAACTGTAACCATTTGCATTGTAATCAATATAAATTTGTTAATTTCCAGTGAATTCTTTAAAGTTGGATGTGTTTTTATCTTAAAGTGAAACTCTATTTGGAATACCCACATTTAAGATAGCACTAAAATCATATGTCTATTGAACAGTGCAACACTAAAGGTAACTGAAACTTACTCAGTGTTTGTTTAGCTTTATTAGAACTGTGATAGGCACATGGCAATATTGTCTAATTTATTAGAATACTATTTTGTGTCAAAAAAAAAAATTGGCACACTCCCAGAATTAGACAGTGTCAGAGCTAAGATCCTAGCCAATTCTCTGTCCTCTGTCTGGGCTACTCTGGTACCATGGGATTTCTCTTTAATTCAAGCCAGAAGAGTGACACCCTCAAATAAAATCATGACACTGGTGATGGAGAGAAGGGTGTATTTAATGAATATTAATGAGCTCTACTTGGGAATACATTTCTTCATGATTGTGTTTGTGTAGGGTGGCTTCCCAGTTCTGACTCAAGCAACGCAGTTGTCCCTAGTGGGAATGAGAGAGACACTGTCACGGCATTTGTTCACCAGAAATTGAAATTTAGCAAATTTTGATCATTGGAATTACCAGTACAGTATGAGGAACTGAACCCAACTTTTGTTTTAACTGTGACTCCTTTATATTTGGCACAAATGCCAGGTGACAACTATTGGATGAGAACTACTTATGTAAAAAAGGCATCTACGTAACGGAATGATGCATGGATGCATGGATTGGTGTGTTTGTAATACTGTTATAGAAAGCAAAACACCCATAGCTAATTCAACAACCTCAAATTTATAGTGCATAATATTTGCACGCTTTAATGGGTTTCTTTATATCTCTTCTATAGATACTCATTCAGCTCTGAGCCACCACACACACAATAGGGAAGAGCTTTGAAGAACTCTGTAATTATAGCTTATCTTTGCATCTGAAAGAATGCCAAGTGATAGCACTTGGGCCTGAGCCATCTACCTGGGCAGAATCCATCAAATTATGCTACTCCACATACTTTGGAAGATCCAATCTTAAACATCCAAAGGATACAAGAGGTGACTAAGAACAGAACTTGTAGGAATTCAAGCATCTCAAGCTATTGACAGGTGCTATTGCCTTACGAATGATAACTATGAACAAAAAAATGAAAGGAAATTATGATGGAAAGTCATAAATGTGTTATTTTTATTTCTTTATATTTATCATTTCTGAAGAATATTCTTTTTTCTTTTTTATGAAGCTTTTATTTAAAGAATATAAATTTCCAAAGTACAGCTTATGTATTACAATGGATTCCACCCCCCATAACTTCCCTCCCACCCACAACCCTTCCCTTTCCCTCTCCCTCTCCCCTTCCTTTCACATCAAGATTCATTTTCCATTCTCTTTATATACAGAAGATCAGTTTAATACATATTACGTAAAGATATCAACAGTTTGCTCTCACATAGGAACACAAAGTGAAAAACACTGTTGCAGTACTGGTTATAGTACTAATTCACAATGTACTGCACATTAAGGACAGAGATCCTGCATGATATTTTTTTAAAAAATTGATTAATTATCTATGCAATTTCCAATCTAACACCAAGTTTTCTAAATCATTTTCAATTATCTTTATATAAAGAAGATTGATTCAGTGTATACTAAGTAAAGATTTCTGAAGAATATTAAAAGTTATTTGTGATCAACAGCATTATGCTGTTTGATTATTGATCAATTTATTCAATTTGACCTGTGTATATATCTTCATGGAAACATTCATCTCACTGTAACCACACACTTAATCTGTTTAATAAATTTTGTTGCCAAAATGCTGCTGCAGAGCAGTACAGATGCCCTAAATGACAGGAAAGGACTGTCCTGTTTCTCCTCACCCCTGAGGCCATGTGAGTTTATTATTTTTTATCCTGAATGATTTCAGGACCGTTTTCACTTTTTCAGTCCCTGCTGCTGTCCTGTGCTCTGGTCATTTACACTCACAGCAATCAGTGGTTAGAAATATGGAATGGGACCAATGGGGTGACCACAGGGGAGGGGTCATTAAAATGAGTGTATTGTGGGAGGATGGGTCTTCTGTTGCCTCTCTCCCTGGTGGAAGAGTCTCCTTTAGTATTTGTATGCTGTGGGGTTCCCAGGGAGCTTTGTTTGGGTCAGACAAGTCCCCATGTGGGTGAAAGTGACTCAGACCATAGAAGCACTTGCACTTTCTGGGTCCCTGGGCTGGAGCTGGAATTCCCTCTCAGCTCAGTTTAGTGCTGGGTTCTACCAGAATTCCCTTGTTTGTTCCCTGAAGTGCTGTAGGGTGAAGCTGGCACAAACATTTGAAAAATTTAACTCAGCCACTGACAGTTTCTGAAAACCTTCCAATACATGTATATGCTCTTATCTCAGCTTTGCAAAAGCCATGCCCTAAAAATAAATACAATTTAGAAAAAAAAATACATTGAACTACAGTGGGTTTCAGGTAAGCAAGCTGTGAGACAAAAAGGCAGGGATCATTCAGACCTTTAGGCTTTAGGTAGTGGGTGCCTGTCCAGGCATCAGCGATGCCTTTATCCAGGGTTCTCACTAGACACGAGCAATTATTTAAAATTTTAATCAAAATATGTATACTGTGTGGTTAAATACAGGAGCATTTCTGATCACCTAATTTTTTAAGATTAATTTATTCTTTATTTGAAAGACTTACACAGAGAGAGGAGAGGCAGAGAGAGAGAATGAGAGAGAGAGAAAGGTCTTCCATCTGATGGTTCACTCCCCAGTTGGCCACAATGGCTGGAGCTGCACCAATCCAAAGCCAGGACCCAGGAGCTTCTTCTGGGTCTCCCAAGCCGGTGCAGGGGCCCACAGGCTAGAGCCATCTTCCACTGCTTTCCCAGGACATATCAGAGAGCTGGATGGGAAGTGGAGCAGCCAGGACTAGAACCGGCACCCATATGAGATCCTGGTGCTTCAGGCCAGGGTGTTAACCCACTGTGCCACAGTGTCAGCCCCTGATCACTTAATTTTTTAACTGAGATGTGTTCCTGAGATCTCTTACAAATAACATATGCATGTAGTTAATGTCTTAACAAATTAGATATTTTTTTCCTGTAGCTTTCAACTGATCTTTCTTTTTGCCTTTTCATTTGCTTAACATTGTTTTCTGGCTTTCCTTTGGCCTAATCTGCTCTTCTATAATCTTTTTTTTAAAGATTTATTTTATTTATTTGAAAGTTTGCAGAGAGAGGTAGAGGCAGAAGGAGAGGTCCTCCTTCTGCTGGCTCACTCCCCAGATGGCCACAATAGTCTGAGTTGTGCAGATCCAAAGCCAGGAGCCAGGAGCCTCTCCCTGGTCTCCCATGTGGGTGTAGAGGCCCAAGGACCTGGGCCATCCCCCAATGCCATTCCGGGTCACAGCAGAGAGCTGAATCTGATGAGGAGCAGCCAGACTAGAACCAGCACCTTTATGGCATGCCAGCGCTTCAGGCCAGGGCTCCAACCCACTGTGCCACAGTGCCGGCCCCCTCCTATAATCTCTGAATTCTCAGGTCAATGGAGACACAGGCTAAGAGTTGTGATTTAGTCATTTTCCTCCTTGTTTTCATCCAGGTCCCTGGACCCTTGCCATGTATAAAATATTCCATAGCGCTTCTCAAAATCTTTAAAACTCTAAGCTTTATAAATTAAGTACTAATATTAAACTTTGAAAAATATTTTTATGAGAGATACTGTATTTGGCCATAACTTCCACTTTGTACGCTATGCAAATGTAGAACTTTCTTTTTTGTGTCTCTACACGCGAAGGCTGACATCAAAGACAGCTGGCATTTCCTTGCTGAGTCTGGCTTCTATAAAATTAGAATGTGCAGGGAAATGTTTGGAGGCACTTACTAACACAACTAACATAGAAGGGCTTTAGCGATTCAAATCATAAACCTAAACTCACAAGGGTAAAGCTAATTTTAGAATGAAACATATGACAAATGCATGAAGTATGAAAAACAAAAACACACACAAAAAACTGACCTAAGTGCTAAGATAAAAACAGGCAGCCTCAATTCTTCAAGTTGGAAAACTTTGAGGACTAAGGTTTTACCTGTAATTCCCATCTTTAGTTTCCACCAATATTTTGCTGTCTAAATTTATTAACTTCACCTAAATTCAACCCATTTTAAAGGATCACATTACTTTTTATGACCTGGGAGTAGTAAATGTAGAATTTCCTTACATTGTGGATAGAAATGGAATGGTCATGAGTTTGAGCCTGTGGAATTTATAATGTATTATTTAGTTATACAAGACATTTTATTATAGAGATAGAGAAGAGGCAATTTTCAACTACAGAATTTTGAAAATATCTAAAAGTATCAATAAAAATAAGAAGAGCTGGGGTGAATTCAAATTAAAATGTAGGAATCCTATGCAATTATTCCCATTTGCATCATGAAGAGGTGACTGTACACTAAGTCTGCATTTAAAACAGGTGGACTGAAGGAAGTGCACTTAGAAGTCTGAGAAATCTGAGGGCAGTCACTCTCCTCCCTATGTTACTGCTGCCCACTAAGAAAAGAACAAAAAATGAATAAAAGAAAAAAGATGAAGTGCATGAATGCTTGTTGAAAGCATTGGAAGTATGGAGGACTGTCTACATGTTGAATGTTCAATGAAATCTTTTACATTTGATTTTACCAGTGATCATTTATATTTCATGCTGGTTTTCTGAAGATTATTGGTTTCTAGTCCTGGCTGGGGTACTGGATTCTGTCCCAGTTGCTCCTCTTCCAGTGCAGCTCTCTGCTGAGCCCAGGAGTGCAGTGGAAGATGGCCCAAGTCCTTGGGTTCTACACCTGCATGGGAGACCAGGAGAGGCACCTGGTTCCTGGCTTTGGATCAGCGTGGTGCACCAGCCACAGTGGCCATTGCAGGGTGAACCAACAGCAAAGGAAAACCTTTCTCTCTGTCTCTCTCTCTCACTGTCCACTCTACCTGTCAAAAAAAAAAAAAGTTTGCGTTATTTTGACACATTCTGTTTTGTCTCATGGCTTTAGGCATAAAGTTATATTTACTATTTCACGCAGTATTGTTTGCTATAAGGCTCTGATTTAAAATGAAGAAAATCACCAATTTCTGAAAGAAACCATAAATCTAAATGCAGGAGGAGCTAGAAGTTAGAAAAAACAAGTATGTTGGATCTTGCTTTAAATTTCAGAGGTAACAATTTATTTCTTATAGTATATGTAGAAATACAGCAAGTTTTATTGTGAAAGCACCAGTCAGCGGTATGTGAAAATAGTAGCATTTTAAAAAATCTGGTAAAGTATGAAACAATCACGGATGGAAGTGCACATTGGTGTTGCTTTGCAGCAATGCTACCGACCTTTCTTCAGTTTAGCTTGCACTGGATTTCTTTCGACTTTTACTTTCCAGGGTCAGGGGTGAGCCGTTAATGCCCCATCACAAATTAGTTGATATCTAAGAAAATTACCAGTGATGTCATTTATTTTTAATGGATTTTATTGACTATAAATGAAACTCTCTTAAGACCAGTTGAGAGCCGCCACTGCAGCTCAATAGGCTAATCTAAGACCAGTTGAAAGGTTAATCCCTGCAAGAAGGTTTCCATCTTCATTATTTAAAGAGAAATAAACAAACAAGGGCTGGTTTTAGACTGCAGTGGCCCTTGCATAGCCTGGGTGCTGGATATCAGTGTTGGTGTGGAAGCGGTGGCAGTTCAGGCAGTTCAGGCTGATGAGAACAATCCTGCAAGATCTAGATACTCTGAGTGGCCCTTCTCACTTTCCGTGGAAGAAACTGGGTGGTGGGCTCCCTCCTCAGGCGTCCTGACTCAAGCCCTGCCCCGGAGTGTCTTAGGGCAAATCCGACTTTCATAGGGGCAAGTGTGATTTTGCCTGGGACAGACAGAAAAAGTGGAATGCAAAAACTGATACCCATGAATTGTTTCAATGTAACTTTTTAAAAATTGGCCTCCTTTAATGCTCCTTAGCTCCTCTCTCATGAATGGGAAATTAGCCATGTAAGAAAGCAAAATTTGTTTTTACATGTTGAAGCTGATATTTAGGCCCCTAGTAAAAGTTTGTGTAATCTGCATACACTCAGCCATCACCAGGATGAAGTCATTGGGGACTTTAGATGAGGGTTTTGGTGGGTGGTACGTTCTGGTAGAATCTTTGACTACAAGGAAGCATCACAACCATTTCTGGCTCAATCTGTTTATGGCACAATTATTGAAATTAAACTTAATTGGCCAGTTTTAGCCTCTGAGTTAATATTGACTAGACATTTAGGTAGATTTAAATTTGATACCTTTCTCCTATATTGCATTTGGTTCTCCATAATTTATGTTAGAATTTATCATATTCCTTAGTGTGATAAGGGCTTCTTGACATAGCAGAAACTGAAGCAACAGTAGAAATATTTCTTATCCTGGTCTATTCTTATCGTGCATGTTAATATTATAACTCTTGCTTTATAGCACAGTTTTAATATTGCAATATTTCTAATACCTAAAATGAAGTTAATTTCCAAACTCTGGAAAGTTGAAATGTGTTAAGTGAAATGCAGATTATGCATTGTGGAGATTATGTTCACTGGTCATAAAGTTTATAAGCATTGTCTAGTTAGTTAGTGGAGAGTAAACACAATGCATACAACCACAGCCAAGTCCGAACGCCTGCATCTAACACCAAACTGTACATGTTTGTGACCATGCTAAATTCTAACAGAATTTGAATCACTAGAAAATATTGAAAGGCAGCCCAAATATTTATAAACCTCACATCTCTATCCTTAGTAATGATGTTAAAAGTACAATATGTAACATTTCCCAGTATGGATTTACATGCATTTCCCCTTCACAAACACACATGAATGCACACTAGTGCAAATCATGGATGCTTAAGGGTTTAGAAGCAAATATTTATGGACTTTAGGCCTCCGTTCTAGTTTATTGACAATTGAAAATAACAAAGTTTAATATATTTTATAAGTGTTAACATTTTTATAACTTTGAACTTGCTATGCTTTCTAGCCTTATTAGCAAGCCAACATCTGCTACGTCTTCAAAGGGACTCCTAAGAATTGAAAGTTTACAATGGTGCTTAAAACAACACAAAGCAGGTGATTCTGAGCAATGTCTATTAATAGTGTCAATTGCTTGGCTTCAATTACATTTGATTGTTCTTCAAGCAGTGTGGGAACAGGGTATAAACCTCCCACTTTCAGTTAAAATAACTAAAAGGTATTAATCAGTGTAATGCCGGGTTTTTTGTGGGAGACATACAATATATTGTAAATATATTCTTTCAAATTAGTATTCCTAAAAGTCAGAACTTAATCCAAAACAGGGCATGATTTGGGGACATGAATTTTACTAGATGTTGCATTATATTAGATTCTTGTAGAATGGCAAATATTTTATTTATAGCCACCAATTCATAAAACATTTGTTGTGGAATAGTGTTGTCTATATGCTTGCCATTACAGAATGACAAGTACCCACTGCACTTAATAAACTGAAAGTTAAACCCAAAGTCACATCTCAAGCAAATTGTACATCATATTGTAATTTTTCCTGGATAGTCTATCACTGTGTTTTATTATTCATTTCTGTTACTGAGTTGTGTTTTTTTAGTATTAGCTTTAGAATAGAAAAAAACATTCTGTTAGATCTCAAAGATTAAGGAGGATGTTGAACAATTTAAAAGTCTCAAAACTATAGAATGCACCATTTTCAGTCTTTTTCTTGGAGTAGTAGATTAATTTTTGGGTAAGAACTCATTGAAATGAAGATGCCTTGTTGTTGAAAGTCATCAATGAATTAGGGGCTGGCGCTGCGGTACAGTGGGTTAACACCCTGGCCTGAAGTGTTGGCATCCCATATGGGCACTGGTTCTACACCCGGCTGTTCCACTTCCCATCCAGCTCTCTTTTATGGCCTGGGAAAGCAGTACAAGATAGCCCAAATCCGTTGGCCCTGCACCTGCGTGGGAGACCTGGAAGAAGCTCCTGGCTCCTGGCTTCAGATCAGCACAGCTCCAGTCGTTGCAGCCAACTGGGGAGTGAACCATCAGATGGAAGACCTCACTTTCTCTCTCTGCCTCTCCTATCTACGTAACTCTGACTTTCAAAAAAAATGAATAAAATCTTTAAAAAAAGAAAGTCATTAATGAATTAAAGGAAGAATGTAAATAAAATAGGAATATGTCTAGTTCTGTGCAAATCTCTATAACATTTGAATAGAAAGATGATTAACTGCAAGATATGACAACATATAAGCTTTCCCTCAGGTTAGGAATTGCTAAATATTTAATATTTAATCATTATTTAATAGTAACTATCAATGGAGGCCATTACGTTGATGTAAGCTGATTTCCACTCTTAAACTGAAAAAGAACCTGTTTTTTCCATTACTCCTCTCCCCTCTGTGCCTGAAAACATTGGCCTTTATCACAATGCTGGAAGTCACAACTTATAATATTTGCTATAAGACCTGATCATTCCAAGAAATTAGTTTTAAATGGTAATAAATAAAACACCAGAAAGGATCAATTCTCTCTCTTATACTAATGGAAATTTGAGAGGCTAATTTCAAAGATAATGGAAGGACTAGTGCTTTTTTCATTTGAAGATGTCAACCTATAGATGAACTAATAGCTGAATCATGTGTAAAGCCCCTATATATAAATCTATTGCAGGTCTTTGGTCTGGTAATGTAGTCTTGGTTGGACAATTTTATTCATTTAGTTGTCTTAAAATGGTAGTGTGAAATACAGAGCAAAGATGTGAGTGCTGTTTAGATTTCCATTTCCAATGAGAAAAATCAATATTATATGACAATATATTTAAGCCTTAGGCTGCATCACTTCAGTAAATGTATTTCTGAAATTTCAGAGCCTATTGTTTTTACAAGCATTGAGGATTCCAAATATCTATTATCAATAAATGCTACTTAGATTGAAAAACTGGAAAACAGATATTACAAAATTATTTAATTAACATTGGTTGAGTTCATAGCTGTATATAAGCCATCTTTCCCAAATATTCTATATTTTTACACACTGATTTTTATAACAATGGAGCATTTTGTGAGGAAGATATATTAGTACATCAAGTGAGATGATCAAGAGTAACATTTCCCACATAGCTCTAATCCTGAAAGAAGGATTGCTATTGATTTACCAACTACATTGCATTTCTAGGCTTATATTTGTGACCAATTCCAGTGGTTAAAAATCAAAAGGAACAAAGATAAAATACAGGCCAAAGACAAATCACAAAACAGAAATTGAGGTAGCTATAACACGTCTCTCCTACAACATAATTCTACAACAAGACCCATTCTTTATCATCACTATTTATTTCTCTATATCATGTATTGTAGCTGTTAACACAGCTTATTGAATAATACGGAAGTTTCTTTTTTTCTTTTGTAAAGGTTGTAAAGATAATGAAGCACTACATTTTTTATATTTGGTTTGGCTGGGACTGTTTCTTTAAATAGCTTTACTTGAACAGAGGCCTCCAATTGAAACAGAAATAGCATAAAGAAAAATGAGTTGCAAAACTCTTCACAAACTCCTACATCATGAAGTGCAAAACGAACTGGGGAAAAACTTATGGATTACTTTATTGCTCTGATGTAGTGAAATGTATTAGGGTAAAAGTCATTCACAGCTCAGCTTTTGTTGATACTATCTGTTTTGCAAGAGAATTAATCTAAATGGGATGCTCTTTACCCAAGTGGTTCTTCCTGTTTTACATACATTATCAGAGTATAGACAAGTTATTTTACCTGTAAGAAAATGGTGATAAGTAATATTTTCTGATAGAAAATAATCAGTAACATTAATATAAATACCATAAAATCGATGAATGTAAATACCAGACATTGTTTTTACATTTTTAAAAAATTATTTGTTTGACAGGTAGAGTTATAGACAATGAGAGAGAGACAGAGAGAAAGGTCTTTCTTCTGTTGATTCACTCCTCAAATGGCCACCGTGGCCGGTGTTGTGCTGATCCGAAGACAGAAGCCAGATGCTTCCTCTCAGTCTCCCACGTGGGTGCAGGTGCCCAAGCACTTGGGCCATCCTCCACTGCCTTCCCAGGCCACAGCAGAGAGCTGGACTAGAAGATGAGCAACAGGGACTAGAACCCGGCACCCATATGGGATGCCGGTGTCGCAGGCAGAGGATTCACCAAGTAAGCCACAACGCTGGCCCCAGCATTGTTTTTATGTTTCAGAATAAATATATCTACTTAAAAATCTTTTGACTGATAAGTGTATAAATCTACAGAAAATAACTTGGTAATTGTCTAAAGTGTGATTGAATGGGTTAATAATTTCTGTCTATACTTAAAATCTTAAATACAATAATAAAGTATCCAACTATTCATAAAACTTTCACTTATAATGTTATGTTTCCCACAGCAATATAATATTTCTGAATTTATACATGGTACTGATTGCAAGCTGAGTACTGTGTTTCAGACTATTTTTTTTTTTACAATTTGTAATATGTTTTTGGGTCTCATATCTGCATATGAACAAAATGATCAAATACAATCTATAGTGTAACTATTCATTTTTGGGGAAAGCATTTGTATAAAATAAGAAGACATTCAAAAGTATACACTTTGCTTTCTCCATATCACATACATTTAGAAGCTACTAAATTGGCTCTTCAACTTACTGGATATTATTGTAGTGTTATTTAAAAAAAAATTATTCAAAAGTAAGGATTCTGAGATGTTTGTGTACATCGATGGCTTCATTTTTTACCTCCTTGTCATTTTTACTTTCATTGCAAAAATACAATAATATGTAGTACCTCAGTGGTACAAATTTCAGGTTTTGATTGCAGCTTTAAATTCACAAGTTGTGGCTCCTCAGAATTTCATAGAATCAGTTAAGTTCCAATGTTCAAATATATTTAAGTATTTTTTGTGTGTGCTTTTATAGGCTATACATACCTTTTCTGATGCTCACATAGCATATAGGGGTTGAAATTCTCAATATAAAGTGTTTATTTTATGGTGTTTGGTTTTTATCATCTTTTGGTGTAAAGTTCAGTGGCAAAGAGAGGATAACAATGAGGATACTGAATTAATTAACATCTGGCACTATAGATAAAATAATTCCTTTATGCACAATCTTAATATTTGCATATATGTACCTGAATAGGTCAATAGAAATCCAAATTAAATTTCTTCATAACAGTAAGTCTGAATGAGAGTAACTATATTAAATGCCGAATATGATGTTAAGTGCTACAATCACAAAATAAAATATTAAGCTTGCATAATATAGAGTTGTGTGGAGAGATCCAGCAGACTGCAAGTGAGGATCAATGACAGTTATAAAAGTCAAGCCTGCCAGGTCTCCTGTAGGTTTTATTTTCTTTTGTTTTTCTCTTTCTCTTGCCATTACTTTCTACAGTCTTCAAGAGACTTGCATTGTCTACAAGAAAACACATCCAGTTATCTTCCTTGAGTGTGGGCATGAGAATGATCCAGGTGAAGTCATCCCTGAGGCTCTGCTGAAACCCAGAGGAGGGTCCAGGCAAGGCTGGCAGAGGCCAGTTGTATTTTGAAGTCTTGTGGTTTTCTTTAAACTTCAGCCTTCAAGCTTTGCCAGAAATGACACCCAAATAAAAGTGTACTTTTGAAAATTGGCAGTTATTTGTGAATGCAGCCGTGCATTCCATATCCGTAGAGACAGCTTTATACACTGGACTGCTCAGCAAACATTTGTATTATTCTTAGCTGCCTGAAAAAACTAGCAAATAAAACTGAGGCATATTCTTATTAATTGAAGAAAAATAACAAAATGATCAGTGATTTATCAAATAGACATGACCGCAAAGTAAAAGTAACACATCACTAGTTTATTTTGATAGCTTAAATATGTGGTCCATGAAAATGGAATTGTGTTTTCAAATGCTTAGTGGAAACCAAATGGATAAAACTTTGATTTTATAAGACACCAGTAATTCAGCAAATAGCATTTGCAATTCAAGGACCATGTGCACAGTGCTTTACCATTAACTGGGTGAATTTAAATTGAGTGACATCTATCCTTATTTCATATTTTTCAACTGTAAAATCAGATCTTAATATGTTTGCTTCCTTTAACAATCAAAATCTCTTTCAACCATATACTATGTTTATATGGGCTTTTTTTTCTTATTTGAAATATAAACGGATCTAGATGCACTAAACTAGATAGCATGTAGGTGTAAACTATTGGGACAGATTGAAATGGCAGGAAAGCCAGAGTCCATGTATCCAAATCTGGGGCCTGCTGATGGCTATATTTCATGGGAATGTCCACCTTTAGTTCAGACAATTAGAGATACCTTTTTCTTCTAGTACTCTTTTTTGTTCCTGGAAATGGAAATTTAACAAATTTATCATTGGGAATCCAGATGTGTGGGAAGATGAAAAGATGTGACAGCACTTCTTTTGCACAGTTAAGCCATTAGTTGTTAAATCATAGAGGACTTTACATGTTTCTCAGTGGTCCTATCAGATGGGGAAACAGGAGCCAAACTCAAGAGAACACAGAAGAGAGTTTGATGATGACAATTGGATGGTGCACAGTGCCCAGGGAAGCAGCAGAAAATGAATTACAGATGAAGATGAGGTGCTCCCAAAAGCTCCCCTAAACTTGAGGTGACACAGAGAGAGCTTCTGCTAGAATCCAATGAGAGTAGCAGGACAGTGCTCTTGGCAGGGTTGGGACTTCAAGTGGAGGTTGGTAGCTGGTGTCAAAGAAGGATACTAACCTGTCTTCTTCATGTCCTCCAATCTCTTTCTTTGCCCTCCGTTGACAAAACACAATCAGAAGCCAGATCCTTGCAGGTTTGCTATATGACTGGGAAATGCATTTCAGAGAAATTCTAAATTATTATAGGTGATAGCTATCAGCAGTTGATTTTGAATAAGTAATTCAATCAAATACTAGATCAAAATCCAGAATACAGAGTTGACTCTTTTGGACTTCTCAGAGTCACAACAATTTGAGCCCTAGCATGAGGAAAATGGAAGGGGCCAGTGGTTACTTTTCTTCTAGATAATGAAAGAACAGGGAAAGAGTGGGGAGAACAGAATGTGAAATGGTCAGTAGCATGCAGAAGTGACTAGAAAGACTCAGACGCATCCACTATTTTATTAATTCCCTGATCTCAGGATATATCTGCTCTGTCATCATTTTCTTAATGAGTTATAGTTTATAATTAGACGAATCCTGAGACTCAGAAGTATCAGCTACTAGAAGAGACTCAGGTACTACTCATTTCCATGAATGCATTTTCTGGATGAGGGAATGTACCCAGAGAAGTGAAGTAATGTCTGTCCATTCCACCAAGGAGTGGCAACTGAACTGCCATATCCTGACTGCAGCCTAGTGCCCTAAAAAGAAAATCTCATAAAATATTTTGAAACCTTCCATTTTTTAAAGATTATTTATTTATTTGACAGTCAGAATTACGCAGAGAGAGGAGAGGCAGAGAGAGAGAGACAGAGAGAGGTCTTCCACCTGATGGTTTACTCCCCAACTGGCTGCCATGGCCGGAGCTATGCCAATACGAAGCCAGGAGCCAGGAGCCTCCTCCAGGTCTCCCCCATGGGTGCAGGGCCCCAAGGACTTGAGTCATCTTCTACTGCTTTCCTAGGCCATAGCAGAGAGCTGGATTGGAAGTTGAGTAGCCAGGACTCAAACCAATACCCATATTGAAACCTTACATTTTTAGCCTTCCCAATAAAAATAAATCTGAGCATCATTTAAAATGTTGGCTACTGCCATTGAGTGAACACAATGGAATTTGACAAAACACTTTATTTGGGTGTCAAATACCATCCTCTGAATCAGATTTTATGATTACCAAAGTCATTTTTGATCCTCATTTTATGAAAGTAAACACTGATTAAATTTCTAAGCTTCAGTTTTCTAACATGTAAGTGATGTAGCTGCTGCTAACAAAGTACTTGAATATTTTTGACACCTTTTGAAAAATATCATAGCCTTTTAATGCTTCATATCTGGTCATATACACATGGGATATGTTAGAGATGTTTTTTCTAAATAGAATCACATTTTGGATAATCATTGATGAATTGAAGAATCTATTTCCAGCCGGTGCCATGGCTCAGTAGGCTATTCCTCTGCCTGTGGCACCAGCACACTGGGTTCTAGTCCCGGTTGGGATGCAAGGTTCTGTCCCGGTTGCCCCTCTTCCAGGCCAGCTCTCTGCTGTGGCCGGGGAGTGCAGTGGAGGATGGCCCAAGTGCTTGGGCCCTGCATCTCATGGGAGACTAGGAGAAGTACCTGGATCCTGCCTTCAGATCAGCATAGTGCACCTGCCACGGTGGCCATTAGAGTGTGAACCAACAGCAAAAGCAAGACTTTTCTCTGTCTCTCTTTCACTGTCCACTCTGCCTGTCAAAAAAAAAAAAGAATCTATTTCCTGTTCTAAAATTTTTAATTTAAGACAATTTTGTGAAGTTGAATTCTACTTATAGTTTTATTTGTCTTTGTGTGCAGATAAAGTAATAAATAAAATAACTCCAATTATACCAAGCAACCCTTCCTTGTCTCTAGTACTTAACTTCTCTCTGCAATCTTAGATAACTGCTGGTTTCTTAAATTGAACAATCCTCTTGTCCAGCAGCTGCTCAAGCACATTTGTGATTGGCCATTTTGTTTGCACTAAGCAGCCATGCTTTCCTTCTTTCTCCCCCTCTCTGGTCCACATCATCTTCCCATCACCTGTGCACACCAGGCCCATCTGTTCCTTCCTCCTCCACGAAATCACTGAACCCCGCAAAGACCCTAACTCTGACCTCTCATGGGTATTCCAGATCCTTGTTTTTTCCAAGACTCTCAAGACAAAATCAAGTATGGAAAATAGGGTTGATTATTCCACATTTTTTGTCTAATCATGGCACTAATCTCAAACACACACATAAAAATGCCTGCTTATATAATTAATTTTCATTTGCTTTTGAAATGTCCTCACATTAATTATCTCTGTTGGTGACTTCTCATCTACACTTACATTCAGTCCTCAGTACCATGGCTTTATTCTACTCAGAATGGACCAAATGCACTCTATTTGACATCATCCTTTATTTTTTTCCTATTGCCGCTTTAGTGTCTCAAATTTAATGCATTCCCCTCCCCACAGAACTCCTAAGTTAATTGTCTTCTGAGCATTTTCTTCTGTTTATTCTTCCCTAGTGGGATTTTATAGGATTTCTTTACTATAACACACAGTCATATGTTGAATTGATCTGGAAAGGAAAGTTGGTGGTAAATCTACTTGTGCAACACAATTAGCATTATTTTCTGTAAGGTAGTTAAGATAATGCACATGGCAATGCATATCAGTCAGTCTTTTTATTTCTTTTTATGAAAAGATTATTTCCCTACTAATTTGAAAGGCAGAGTGACAGAGAGGAAAAAGACAGACAGAAAGGTTTTGCATGTACTGGACCACTTCCCAAATACCCAAAGCAGCCAGGGCTGGGCCAGGCAGAAGCCAGCAACCAGGAACCAGGAATTCCTTTCTAGTCTGCCACATGGGTAGCAGGAGCCCAGGTACTTGGACCATCTGGTGCATTAACAGGAAGCTGGATACAAGCAGAGCAGTTGAGACTCAAACCTGCACTGATACGGGATGCCAATGTCACCAGCAGTGGTTTAACCAGCCTGCTCCTTGATGGGTGTTTTTTTAAATATATATTGTTTTCCATGACTCTGCTATTGATTCCTTTTTTCTGATCTCTTCAGATCTAAAGGAAAGTTAGTTCATATTCTCTGCGCATCAGGACTTCTTCATAAACCAGTGCTTCTCAAACTTTGTGAGCACTGGAGTAATACAGGCAGGCCCTTTCCAAAGATACAGAAGCCCCTTGCATTACAATTAAGTTCATCTAGAGTGGAGCTGTCATTTGTTCAATTTGACAATACATGGAAATCGTAGCATGAAATGGGAGAATGGAGTATGGAATGTGCACACGTCCTGTTCAGTGTTTATCAGCACATGACAAATGCCAGCTCATTTCTGCCATCCTGTCTCTGCTCCCATTTTTTCTAGTAGTTAGATGCAAATACCAAGTGTTTCATCATTTCTTCAGGACACTGCCAGCCTACAAAAAGTCCCCAGGTGATTCCTACACACCATCAGAGTCGAGAATTCCAAGACAAGAAGAGTCTTATTTCTCAATGAGAAGTCCTAAGACACAAGCACTTGTCCTCCGGATGGCATTCTTTTCAACATGACTGTCCAAGAAAGCATTCCAGATTTACCAGAAGGCAGGCTTTTCTCTGTTGTTATCAGCAATAATTGTAGCATTCCCTTTTATAAAAATATTTAATTTTATTTATTTGAAAGGCAGAGGAACAAAGAGATAGACACAGGCAGAATGCGATCTCTTATTTATTGATTCATTCTGCAAATGGCTGCCACAGCTGTTTGTGTCAGGCAAAGCCAGGAGCCCTGGTACTCCATCCAGGTCTCCTGTGTGGGTGTCCCTGACTTGGTTTTTCATTTGTTACCTGCTGCCTCCCTACCCTGCCCTAGTCCTAGCCTTAGCTTTACCCATAAACCTAAACCTAGCCCTAGCCTCTAACCCAAGCCCTAACCTGAACCCTAACCATATCCCCTATCCCTACCCCTACCCCTAACCCTAACCATAAACATAGCCCTAGACCAGACCTAGCCCTAGCTCTAGACCTAATCCTAGCATTCCTCCTAACACTAAAACTAACCCTAACATCAATCTTAACACTTGCCCTAGACCTAGCCCTAAACATAATATTAACACTAAACATAGCAGTAAGCCCTAACCTGAGCCCTAGCCCTACACCTAGCCCTTGTCCTATCCCTAACACTAAACCTAATGCTAGCCCTAGCCCTAGCCCAGTCGCCCAAGTTGGGCTGCAGGTGTCAGGCCAAGTGGGAGCAGGCACAGGGGCTGTGTCTCCCACATGGAGCTGTGGGTCCCAGGTTGAATGTGTGTGGGCATGGGAGCTGTGTGTCCTGCAACAGGCTGTGGGTGGCAGGCCATGTGACACTCTCACCAGTCCATGCAATCCAGTACAGAGTATGCATTTAATGTAGTTTTATGTTTTTTTATCATTTACTTCAACTTAAAAAAAGTAGATATTTAGCAACATACAACATTGCTAAAAGTTACTTAACTTTCTGCCACACTTATTAAGATCATGTATCATCAGAAATGTGGAACTACACAGGGATAAAACCAGAAATACGAGAAAGTAACACTCCTGGCCTACTCCTTCTCCTCAAGTCTCTCATCAGAGGCATGAGGGGCACTGGACCAGGAGCTCAGCTCACCTGTCGTAAGCAAAGGCTGTACCATGCCCTAGCAGCCACCTCTCCCCCACTTGCACGTGGCCCTCCCAGCACTCCAGAGGCCAGGCCCCACTCCCCACCCTGCCCTCCGGGGCCTGGGTCCCATTCCCCTCCCCACACTCCAGGGCCAAGCCTCTCTCTCCTCAGGCACAGGTCTTCTCACACTCTAGGGCCTGAGCCCCACTTCCCTCAGCATCCTCCAGGGCCAGGCCCTGCTCCCCTCAGGCTTGGCCCTTTCCACCCTCCAGGGCCAGGCTGGTGCTCCTTTAGCCACCCCCCAGAGCCCTTCCCGACTCCCCTCAGGCACGGCCCTCCCTGCCCTCCAAGGCCGGGCACCACTCCCCTCCTTGCCCTCCAGGACCTGGGCCCCACTCTGCTCACCACCTCCAGGGCCAGGCCCTGTTCTCCTCAGGCACAGGACTTGCTGCCCACCTGTTCCCCTCCTTGCCCTCCAGGGCAAGGCCCTGCTGCCCTCAGGTGCAGCTCCCACCAGACTCCTGAGTGGTCATGTGCTCCCCTCCTTGTCCTCCAGAGCCCAGACCCAATCCCATAGGGTGCAGCCCTTGCCACCCACCAGGCCAAGTTCCTCCTCCCCTCTTTGCCCTCCGGGACCAGGCCCTGCTCCCCTCAGGCGTGACCCACACCACCCTCCAGGGCCTAGCCCCAGCTCCCATCCTCACCCTCCAGGGCCTGGCCTCCACTCCTCTCCTCGCTCTCCAGTAATGAGCCCCACTCCCCTCGCCTTCCTCCAGGGCCTGGTCCCACTCTCCTGAGGTGCTGGCATTGCTGCCCTCCAGGGCCTGGCCTTTCCTCCCCTTCTCGCCCTCCATGGCCATCCTCACCATGCTCCCCTCCTCGCCATCCAGTGCCACTGCCACCCCCCTACTCTCCTTGCCATCCAGAGCCAGCCACTGCTCCACTCACAGCCCTCCAGGGCTGGGCCCTCCTCCCCTCCTCTCCTTCCAGGGCCACCTCACTTCCTCCATGCCTTCCAGGGCCAGCCCTGTTCCCCTGCTTGTCCTCCAGAGCCCAGCCCTGCTCCCCCTCTTAACCCTGCAAGGCCAGGCCCCGCTCCCCTTCTTGCCCTCCTAGGCCAGGAGCCTCCTGCTCCCCCTTAGGCTCAGCCCTGGCCACACTGCAGGGCCAGGCCCTACTCCCCTCTTTGACCTCCAGGGCTTAGGCCCCCGCTCTGCTCACCACCCTCCAGGGCCAGGCCCTGCTCCCCTCAGGCGTGGGCCTTACTGCCCTCCATGGCCTGTCCTGCACCTTTCCTTGCCCTCCAGGGCTGAGCCCCACTTTCCCCCTTCCCCTCCAGGGCTGCCCAACACCCTGTTCCCCTCCTGGCCCTCCAGTGTTGCCCACACCCCTCACCTCCCTCCCCTCCTTGACCTCCAGTGCCATTTCCTGCTCTCCACAGGCCCGGGCCTTGCTGCCCTCCATGGCCAGCCCTGTTCCCCTTCTTTCCCTCCAGGGCCAGGCTCCTGCTCCCCTCAGGCTTTGCCCTTGCCATCTTCCAGGGCCGGTCCACTGCTCCCCTCCTCGCCCTCCAGGGCCAGGCCTTGCTCTCCTCCTTGCCCTCCAGTGCCGGGCACTGCTCCACTCACAGCCCTCTTTGCCTTCCATGGCCGCCCCCCCACCAGGCTCCTCTACTTGCCCTCCAGGGCCTGGCCCAACTCCTCTCATGTGAGGCCCTCACTGCCCTCCAGTGCAAGGCCAGCTCCCCTCCTTGCCCTCCAGGCCCCGGCTCTGCTCCACATACAGCCCTCTAGGGCCGGGCCCTCCTCTGGTCCTTGACCTCCAGGGCTGCCCCACTCCCCTCCTTGCCCTCCACGGCTGGCCCTGCTCCTGTGCTCGCCCTCCAGGGCAGGCCACCTCCCTTCCTTGCCCTCCAGGGCTGGGCCCCACTCCCATTCTTGTCCTCCAGGGCCAGACCCAGGTCTCCTGAGGCACGGGCCTCGCTGCCTTAGGAGTCAGCCTTTGACACCTCCAGGGCCTGGCCCTGCTCTGCTCCTCACCCTCCAGGGCTGGACCCTGCTCCCCTCAAGCATGCCCTTGCCACCCTCCAGGGCTGAGCCCCACTCCCCTCCTCACCACCCAGGGCTGGGCCCTGCTACACTCACAGCCCTCCAGAGCAGACCCTGCTCCCCTGCTCACCCTCCAGTGTCCGGCCTTGCTCCCCTCCTAGCCCTCCATGGCTGGGCCCTGCTCCCCTCCTTGCCCTCCAGGGCTGGGCCCTGCTCCACTCCTCACCCTCCAGGGCTGGCCCCTGCTCCTCTCAGGCATGGTCCTTGCCATCCTCCAGGGTTGGGCCCTGCCCTGCTCCCCTCCTTGCCTTCCAGGGCTGGGCCCAGCTCCCCTAGTCGCCTTCCAAAGCTGGACCCCGCTCCCATAGGACTCAGCCCTTGCCACCATCCAGGGCTGAGCCCCTCCCCTCCTTGCCCTCCAGGGTCTGTCCTGCTCCCCTCCTAGCCCTCCAGGGCCTGGCCATGCTCCTCTCAGGCACTGCTCTTGCCATCTTCCAGGGCAAGGTCATGCTCTCCCCTTTGATCTACTTGGCCTCTCCCCCCTGCCCTGCCAGGCCCCTCTAACTCACCCTCCAGGGCCGGGCCCAGTCCCAGCTCCCCTCCAGCATGGCCATCACTGCTCTCCAGTGCAAGGCCAGCTCTCTTCCTTGCCCTCCAGAGGCTGGCCCTCCTCCCCCTCTCTACCCCCTCCAGGGCTGCCCTGCTCCCCTTCTTGCCCTCCAGGGCCCAGCCCCATTCCCCTAGGGCATAGCCCTTGCCAAACTCCAGGGCCTGGCCCCTGCTCCCCTCCTAGCCCTCCAGGGTCAGGCCCAGCTTCCATCCTTGACCTCCAAGGCCGCCCCCCACCAACTCCCCTTCTGCCCTCCAGGGCAGGCCCTGATCCCACTGCTGTCCTCCAGAGCTGGACCTCACTCCCCTCCTCGTCCTCCAGGTGAGCCTTGCTCCCCTCCTTGCCCTCCAGGGCTGGCCCTGCTCCCCTCCTTGCACTCCAAAGCTGGCCCACTCCCCTAGGGCTCAGCACTTGCCACCATCCAGGGCCTGGCCCCTGCCCCCCAACTTGCCCTCCAGGGCCTTACCCCCACTCCTCTCCCTGCCCTCCATGGCCTGAGCTCTGCTCTCCCAAAGTGCTGGCCTCACTGCCCTCCCCCCAACTCATTCCTCTCCTTGCCCTCCAAGGCCATGCCCCAGCTCCCCTCAGACATGGCCCTTGACACCCTCCAGGTCCGGACCCTGCTCCCCTCCTTGGCCTCCATGGCTAGCCACACCCCCAGGCTCCCCTACTCACCCTCCAGGGCCAGGCAAAGCTCCCCTCAGATATGGCCCATGCCATCCTCCAGAGCTGAGTCCCACTCCCGTCCTTGCCCTCCAGGGCCGGCCCTGCTCCTCTCCTCACCCTCCAGGGCCAGGAACTGCTCTCCTCAAACACAGGTCTTGCTGCCCTCCAGTGCCAGCCCCTGCTCCCCTCCTTGCCCCCAAGCCCAGCCCCACTCCCCTAGGGTGCAGCCCTTGCCACCCTCCAAGGCTAAGCCCCACTCGCCACCTCGCCCTCCAGGGCAGGCCCTGCTCCGCTCCTCACACTCTAGGGCCAGGCCATGCTCTACTCAGGCATAGCACTCACAACCATCTAGGCCAGGCCCCCATGCCCCTCCTCACCCTCCAGTGCCTGGCACCGCTCTCCTTGGGTGCAGACCTTGCCAACCTCCAGAGCTGGGCCCAGCTCCCCTCCTCACCCTCTAGAGCCTGCCCCTGCTCCCCTAGGAATCAGCCCTTGCCACCCTCCAGGGCCTGGCCCCCACTCCTCTCCTTGCCCTCTAGGGCTGAGCCCCGCTATCCTGAGGTGTGGACCTCACTGCCCTCCAAAGCTGGCCCACACTCCCCTAGGGCTCTGCCTTTGCCACCCTCCAGGGCCTAGACCCTCTCCCTTTCTCACCCTCTAGGGTCTGGCCCCCAATCCTCTCTTTGCCCTCCATGTCATTAGCCCCACTCCCCTCACCTTCACTGAGGGCCCAGACCCATGCTAGCCTCACTGCCCTCCAGTGCCTGGCCCTCCTCCCTCGCCCTCCAGTTCTCTCCTCCGCCCCCCCCCCCTGACTGTTCTCTTTGTCCTCCAGGGGCCAGCCCCACTCCCCTCAGGCATGGTACTTGCCATCCTCCAGGGCTGGGCCCTGCTCCCCTCCTTGCCCTCCAGGGTCAGCCCTGCTCCTCTCCTCCCACTCCAGGGCTGGGACCCTTGCTCCCCTCTTTGCCCTCCAGAGCCCAGCCCACTCCCCTGGGCACAGCCCTTGCCACCCTCCATGGCTGGTCCCCACTTCCCCCATCACCCTCCAGGGCCAGGCCCCACTCCCCTCACCATCCTCCAGGTCTGGGTCCAGCTCCCCTACTCTCCCCTACAGGGCTGTTCCCTGCTCCCCTTGCTGCCCTCCAGGGCAAGACCAGCTCTCCTTCTTGCTCTCCAGCACTGCTCACTTGGGCATGGCACTTCGCAACCTCTAGGTCTGGGGCCAGCACCCCTTCTTGCCTTCAAGAGCCCAGCCCTGCTCCCCTCCTCACCCTCCATGGCTGGGCCCTGCTCCCCTCACCCTCCTCCAGGGCCGGGTCCTGCTCTCCTGAGGTGCAGGCCTTGCTTCCCTCCAGGGCCAGGCCCAGCTCCTCTCCTCACCCTCTAGGGCCAGGCCCAGCTCCGCTTGCTGTCCTCCAGGGCTGGGCCCTGTTCCCCTCCTCATCCTCCAGGCTCAGGCCCACTGCCCTTCTCGCCCTCCAGAGCCTGCCCCTGCTCCCCTTGGGTGTGGCCCTAGCCATCGTCCAGGACTGGGCCCCACTCCCCTCCTTGTCCTCTAGGGCTGTGCCTGCCTCCCCTCTTTGCCCTCCGGGGCATGGCGCTACACCCCTCAGGTGCGAGCCTCCTCTCCCTCCCAGGCCTGAGCCCAGTGGTTGTAGCCACATCTAGAGCAGTGGAAGACCTGCACTGCACCTGCCCATGGGAGAGCACAGAGCCCCATGCCTCATAGCGGCTGAGGCTGCAGGTGGAGCTGTGATCTCCCTGCCTCTGGGAACCTGAGGACGAAAACCATCCTGCATGCCTCGTTGCTGACAAGTGGTTGAGGAAAGCAGGGGAAGAAGACGTCTCGCTGAGTTCTCTACCAGTGGTGGGGGCGCTGCTGCCCAGCACTGGGCTGTGCCCTCTGTGAGGGCCCTCACCCACTGGTCATGGCCTGGAAGCCAAATCCAGAAACTCAGGGTGGCCGCCTGGATCCTGGCTGGTGCAGCCTCTATGTTCCCCTGCTCTTCAGTTGTGAGGCGGCTGGGCTGGATGGCCATGTGCATGGCAGGTGGAGATGGAGAGACTAGGGTACCAGGTGCTGGAGGGGTTCCCAGTGTAGGCCAAGGTTATAAGTTCAGGGCCAATGCACCCAGAGTGCCCCAAAGCCTTACTAACAAAGGATGAGTGGAGTCCTCAGGGCTGTCCAGGGAGGAGGGTGCAAGGTCCAGGGTGAGATCCAGGAACAAGGGGGACAGAGGGGATGCGCGAGGACATTGCACCCAGGAAACCAGATCCCAGGGCTTCCTTAGCCTCCAGGTTGCTGCAAGAACCCTGCCAGGTGGTGCTGGCAAAGGTGGCAGTGGAAACCATGAGCCATGGAAAGGAGTGCATGGGTGGTCAGGAGCTGGTGCAGGAAGAGGTTAGGGAGCTGTGAGGTGGGTGCCCCGGGTGTAGTGTTTCTGGGCCCAGGGATGGGACAGAAGGGTTTGCTCACCAGGCCCAGCCCTGGGCTTTTGGGCCATGGACGAAGTGGAAGTGCAACTAGCAGGTCACAGGGTATGTTTCCCACGCTCTGGGCATGGTCCTGCCACTTCACTGACCTGGACCCCTGGACTCTGCACCTGCCCTAACCCCAGGGCCTGTGGTTGGCCCTGCATTCCCTCGGAGCAAGAGCGTCTCCATGGGTGGTGGTGAGCCACCAGGCAATCAGGTGCATAAAAAACCTCAGAATCATTGTGGCTGTGCTTTCCACGAAATGAAGAAAGGGAACAAGTGGCAAAGCCTTACAAAAAAGTACTCCAGACATGGACGAGCCTCCTGCGGTGTTTTCAGGGGATGTCCAAGTCCCTTGAGAGGTGTGGCTGTTGGAAAGAGCCCCGTCCCACCCGTGTCTCCTTGCTGGCTGGGGCTGAGTTGGAGGCAGGACAGGTCAGAGGGCTCAGGGGTTGGGGAAGCAGTGCAGGGCCTGGGCTGAGATCTGGGCATGATGGGCTCTGCTGTGGCTGACAGGAGAGCTGGATGCTCTCCAAGGTTTGAAAACGCCGCACCTCTGCAAAAAGGGGACAGCAGTAAGAAATGTGTGGACTCGAATCCCAGGGAGATAAGACACCCTCCAGCCATGCCCCTACCCATGTGTTCCCCAGGAAGATTGGGGACCCAGGCTATACGAGAAGCTGATTTGGCTGGGAGGTGCCCACGTAGCTTTGTGGACGATGATGCCTGGGTAGTGTCTAGCTTAGGCCTGCTTATCTGCCTAGTGTGCTCTCACCCAGTGTGCGGGCCTGCGGCAGGGTGTGTGTGTAGGGATGTGCCCTGCTGCATCTTCCCACAGGCCACTGCCTGGGCAGGCCTAGGAAGTGCCTCCAGGAGTTTAGAAGAGCTCAGGTACTGCAGTGGTCTGATGGCATTGGCCTCTACTCCTCCCCACCCTGCCTCCAAACGTGAACAACCACACTCACTCTCCCACTCCTAATCACCCGCCCCACCCCGCATAGGCCCTGGGCCAGCCCCAGCTGTTTGCAGTGCTGAAGATACCCATATGGAACACACAGTCTCCCTGGCAGACAGGCCAGCCCTGGGGACTGTGCTTGGCTTTCTGCTCCGGCTCGCCTAGACAAGGGCCTGGCCCTGTGCTCCGTACTCTCAGGAAGCTGATGCTCTTTCAGTTGGTCTGTGGAGAGGGAAAGCGGGCTTTAGGAAAGGAATGGATTACTGTGCAGTAGTTTGTGTTGTATTGTTAGTTTACACTGCCCTGTGTGTTCTCCTTCAGTTCTACACAAGGCGGAGTGTAGCTGTGTGACAGCTCCAAGCAACTGGGGGATGAACCAGTGGATGGAAGACCTCTCTCCCTCTCTCTCTCTCTCTCTCTCTCTCTCTCTCTCTCTCTCTCTCTCTCCCTCTGATTCTCTGTAACTCTGCCTTTCAAATAAATATATTTTTTAAAAAAAGACCTAAGACAAACACTTAAAAAAAGTAAAATCCATGAGGCAATGTTATGACATGGCAGGTTAGTCCACCATTGCCATCCATGCAAGCACCCCAAATGGGCTCAAGTTCAAATCCCTAATGCTCTATCCTGATCCAGCTCCTTGCTCATGTGCTTGTGAAAGCAGTGGAAAGTGGCCCAAGTACTTGGAGGTCCCATCTTCTCACTTCAGCCTGGCCCAGCCCCAGCCATTGATGCCATCTGGGGAGTGAACTAGTAAATGGAAGATCTCTCTCTGTATCTCCTCTCCCTCAAAGAAAAAAAAACCTGTCTTCTGAGACTCTCAGTGGCTCCCCTGGCTCTAGGTTAAAACCCAAAACCTCTCCCTCTGAGTAAGGCCTGGAGCTCTTGACTACCCCAAGGCTGCCTGGCACCTGTTTCGCTCTGCTGACTTGTTTCCCTCTACTCCCAGAGGCATGTGCTGCTCCCCAGATGCAGGCCCTTGCTCTCCCCCACCTCTGCTCATCTCTGGTCCTCTATCATTAAGTCCCCTGGAGCTCCTGTCATAGTCTGCCATGTGCATTTAAGAAGGGGTGGGAACAAGAGATGCTGTGCCCATGTCTGGTGGTAAGAGCTTGGCTTTAGTTCTAACCATCTTGTGTTAGAGCCCTGACCCTTCCACTCCTTGGGCAGGCACCATGGAGCAAGGACCCCCTGTCCCATTCTGAGCTTCCCTTTCCTCACTTAGCAAATGGGCTGCCTCCATACCCTTCAGGATGCAAAGAATGGAAGGGCTACAAAGTACCTGATGCAGCTCCCAGCGAGTTCAGTTACTCAGCAGCCTCTTTGATCCTGTTTGTTTTTTCCTAAGATGGGAAAATAGATGTGCCCATTTGGGTGGCATCAGAATCACCAAGAGCAGAGAGCTGGGAAATCTGGGTGCCTGGCAGAGGTGAGAATGGATGACGCTTGCTGGTCCCACTCCACCCTGCCCCTGGTTGGGGCAATGAGGCACAGCTCTCCATCCTGAAGGTGCCTGAGTGGCTGCCTGTCCTGCACAGCTGGTTCTATGACACAGATGTATCATCTCACCACATCTGCAGGTCAGAGCCTGCATGCTGTAGGCTCAAGGTCTCTCTGAGGTTACATGGGCCATCTGGGATGCTGTGGTCTCAGTTCCTTGTTGCTGTAGGGCTGCATCCCCTTCTTCTGCCTGGCCTGGTGGTTTTCTTGGATGCTTGTGTGGAGTGAGCTGATGCATGGTCAGGTTTTCGGTCAGGTCCAAGGGGAATGTCTGGTCCTCTCAGGCCCTGGCTGACTTGCTCAGTGCCACCCACATCATCTCCCTTTACACTGACACGGTCACTGATTCAGGGCCCTCCACCACAGCTGCAGTCTGTCCCATGATGGGGGACCACAGGAGAACACTACCATGGGGTAAGATACAGGATCAGGTTGCACCCGTGGGGCATGGGCAGGCGTCCTGGGGGGAGGAGGCTGCACAGTGAGAGCTAGAAGGAGGGCAGGACAGACTGCCCAAGGAACAGCAGCAAAGAGCCCCTAGCAGGCAGGCAGGCAGTGCAGCCAGAGAGCAGGGTGCCTGGATGGAGATGTCTCCCAGGGCGCAAGACAGCTCAGCCCCTCTCAGGCTGTCACCAGGAAGATCCAAAGCTGTGTTATGCAGTCAGGGAGCCACAATGTGAGACAGCAAGTCTCAGGGGGCAGAGAAAAAAGTCTGGAGTGGAGTGACAGTGGTGACAGATCCACAGGGCCCAGGGCCTGGCCAGGAGTCTCCCTGATGTTTGGCAGGCCTGCACCAGGCATGGAGACAGCCCCAGACATCAGTATCCCAGTGCCTGTGGGCCAGGCCTGGTACTACACCTGTGTGCTTCCTTTAATTGAGTAGAATCCACAAAACATGAGATTTTAGAGCAGACAGCTCAGCTACATTAAGAATATTCCCATGGCTGAACAGCCCTCACCTTGCTGTCTCAAGCCAGGGTGCTGACCTGCCTTCCTTGTCCTGTGTACTACTCAGCCCACTGTCTGCTCCCCCTCATCCCAATGAGCTGTACAAGATGGGGAGGGGCACACGGCAGCTGGGCCTGGGAGTCAGGGCTCTCATCTGCCCACAGGACAGCATGGAGGACATTCACAACCCTCTGTGCTGCTCAAGTTGTCCGGCACACTCAAGCACCACTGGAATGGAGATGCTGCCTTTCAGTTTATTGTGCCTTTTTTTTCTTAATAATACTGCAAACCTCCACAAAATAAGATAAAATACAGTCAAAGAAATGTCTACTTATTTTCAGCTTGTTGAAAGGTAGAGAGAGACACACACACAGAGAAGTCTCCCATTAACTGGCACACTTCCCAGATGCCCACAACCACCAACACAGGACCAGGAAGAAGCCAGGAGCCAGAAGCTCCATCTGCATCTTCCATGTGGGTATCAGAGGCCCAGGGACTCAGGTCACCATCTGCCTCCTCTCAGCATATTCGACACCTCAGCTACATTAAGAGGGGAGCTGGATCAGAAGCAGAGTAGCCAGGTCTTCATCCAGCACTCTGATAAGAAATGGGGGTGCCCCAAGGTGAGGCTCCAATTTACTTCGTATGCTGACCAAAAATGCAAAACTATTAGGTGCACTGGTGAAATAAGCTTCCACTTTTCATTTTTGCTATGGGTAATTTTTTTTTAAAAGATTTATTTTGTTTTTTTGAAAGAGTTAGAGAGAGGCAGAGCCAAGAGAGAGAGGTCTTCCCACTGGTTAAGTCCCAAATGTCTGCAATGGCCAAAGCTGAGCCAATCCAAAGCTGAGATTATTCCAGGTTTCCTACATGGGTTCTGGGGCTGCAGGACTTGTGTCATCCTCTGCTACTTGTCCCAGACACATTAGCAGGGAACTGGATTGGAAGTGGAGCAGTCAGGACTTGCACTGGCACCCATATATGATGCAGGCACTGCAGGCTGGGGCTTTAAGCTTCTGTGCTACAGCACCAGCCCCATCTATGGATAATGTTAACCACACAAGCTGCAACTGATATATTCTAAATATAAATTGCATACAAATACACAATCCTTAACTTGCGCAGCCTCAATTCTATTTATATAAAAATTCATGTCCCCTTTGAAAACGTTTTTCCCATTACAGAGATGAAAACTCACTTCATTTTTATTTTATATAAGAGCAGTTCAAGAGGCCACTTGACCATCTGAGGAGTGAAACAACAAGTGGAATGTATCTTTGTCTCTCCCTCTTTCTGTAACTGTGACTTTCAAAAAAAATCCTTTTTTAAAGAATTAGAAATTCTAGAGACACAGAGAAGCCTCAGAGGGCAGATCTCCTGTGCAGTGTTCTCAGCACAACAAAAGGAAATGGAAGAATCACAGAGAGCAGGGCCAGCGCAGCCATGTTCTTGTCAGCCCTTCAGGGAGAACCCTACGGGAGGAAGCCGGGCATCACTAACAGGATGCACACCTGGCACTTACCCCCTGCCCCTTCTACATGCCCAGCCCTGCCTCCTCAGCCAGCTCCCTCCATGGCCTAGCTCCTCCAGGTGCACCCTGTACTTTGTTTAACATTGACACCTGTCCTTCCTTAAGTAACGCAGCAGGTGGACAAAGGCCAAAAACTGGGTTCTGTTCCTCCAGTCTTTCTCTCCACAAACCCTGCACAATCAGGTAATTCCTGCGTCTCCACATGCAGGCCACAGATGCCAAATGGCCCACAGGACAACAGCGAGAGACTCCAGAGGCAGCAGCCCTGAGTGTCCACACTTGAGACACAGCTCCTGATCCCCTGCTGGGGGCTTGTTCTCTACAGGAACTGAGCCTGGTGACCCAGGGCCCACAAGTTAGTAGGTGGTGGCCCCCAAATCTCCTGCTATGGGTTGGAGGCAGGGGCCACAGTGGAGGCTGGGGAGTGACCATCCTGGTGAGACAGGAAAGATTCTGAGGTCTTAAGGGGGAAGATTCTGAGCCCAGGCCCAGAAGTGAAGCCCTGATCCCCACTCACACACCTGACCAGCGACCATATGTACTTATAGCCATCTGACACCTGCTCAGGCTCCCAACATGCTGGCTGCATCCTCTTCAGCCCAGCTCCCAAGGCCACCACTGTCTGGCCTTGTGTTCCTACTCAGCCTGACTGCTTCCCCCACAAGTGCTCCCACCCTTCAATGGAGACCCCTCCTCTTCCTCTCCCCAACACCATGCGTTCTGTCCCCAGAGGCCCTGATACCTTCTTCTGCCTCACTCACCCATTCAGGCAAAACATTCACAGCAAACACCAGCCCAGCCCTTAGGACAGGCTGGACCTGAGCCAAGCACTGAACACGGGAACTCCTGTACGACCCACAGTGGCCCTTTGGGGGCACCTTCTGAGACTCCTCACTTTAACATTTAGAAAACTGATGCAGAGAGAGGAAGTGGCTTCTTTGAGGCCCTGCAGCCAGAAGGGACAGAACAGAGATTCAAACCCTGTCAATGAAGTGCTTTTGTCTGCAAGTTTGGCCTCAATACGAATTAGACAACCACAGTCACTGGCCAGAATTTGGCAACTTTGATCCAAACATCCCTACGGTGGCAAGTGCTGTGGCTCACTTGGCTAATCCTCTGCCTGTGATGCCGGCACTCCAGGTTCTAGTCCCGGTTGGGGTACCAGTTCTGTCCTGGTTGCTCCTCTTCCAGTCCAGTTCTCTACTGTGGCCTGGGAAGGCAGTGGAGGATGGCCCAAGTGCTTGGGCCCTGCACCTGCATGGGAGACCAGAAAGAAGCACCTGGCTCCTGGCTTTGGATCAGTGCAGCGCGCCAGCCATAGTGGCAGTTTTGGGGCTGAACCAATGGAAGGAAGACCTTTCTCTCTGTCTCTCTCTCATGGTCTAACTCTGCCTGTCCAAAAAAAAAAAAATCCCTACAGACTATACAAATTCCTCAAACAAAATAGCAAGTGCTTTGAGGTTCACTACTTGCAAGAATTCTTCACAACCAACAGTCTTTGTATAATGTCCTTCTCTGTTCCCCCCTTTCCCTCCCAAGCCTACCTCAAACTCTAGAGCTGATGCCTCACCCTTTGCTCCAGCTGTTTTCAATCCAGCTAATGAATGCCTCCTTACTGACCCCCACCCTCTGCTTTGCCCAAACCATTCAATTACCCATAACAACCCAGTCCCAGCCTTGACCTCCCAGCCCCTCTTGGAAACTCCTTCAAAAACTCTAACACTTCCAACAATTAGAGTTCCCACAGGATCCCCATTGGGTCAGGCACACTCATTCATCTCCTCCCTCTCCTCTCATGCTTCCCCATACCAACCACATGGATTGAGTCCTTCCCCATACACCTGCATCCCTGGAACCCACCCCCCAACTCAATCTCAGAGCACAGAGAAATATATGTTCCACGTAATGGAGGTGGCAGGCCCAGAGAGTCCCACCGAGTTCATGTCCCCTTCTCTTCCCTCCCACCAAAGAAGCATTTTATTTAATGAGTACAAATTTCATGAGTACAACTTAAGGAATATAGTAATTCTTCCCACTATATCCACCTTCTGACCCTACCTCCTCCTCCCTCTCCCATTCCCATTCCCCAATAAGAAAAAAAAATAAAACAAACAAAAAAAACTGTTCCTCAACAGTCGAGACAAGTGCTGTTCAAGACATTGCTTCTCAAAGTGTCAATTTCATTTCCACTGATTTCCTTTTAGGTGCTTATTAGTTATCACAGATCAGAGAGAATATACAGTATTTGTTCCTTTGGGTCATGTCCCCTTCTCATTGTCTGATATGAGACAGCCTGATGAAAAATTAGGCTCTTTTTCAGAAAGCCCATCTAAATACAAAATGGAGTTCCTTCACCTCACCCAAGCGTACCTTTAACCCGGTGAGATGTCTATTATACGCTAACCTCCAGACTCCCTGCTGATGAAAATGAGCACATCTGGCACTCAGCCTGGACTCACATGGACTACCTGCATGAACAAGACCCCTCATGGTATCAGGTGGCAGACACCACTCTCCTGGGCACAGAGCCAATCTGGATCTATCAGCCTGGGGATTCAGGTACTCAGAGACTTCATCATATGTTAATCTGTCTCCTAGAAGGTATATACAAGAATGCTCATACCTATGTCAACTATGACAGCAAAATTACTCAAGGCTCTGATGAAAACTGGCCCTCTTTATCTTGCCTTACTGAGGCAGTATAAAAATTTATGAATTTAGATGTAACTACCCCTACCGGGTCTCTGTATCATCAAGTCCAGTTCATCAGCCAATCTGCCTCTGATACCAGACTCATTTTTGACAGTTTCAGGTAAAAAACAAATACAGTATAATCCTAGAGGTCTGCAACATCACAAAACCAGGTTCCTCCCCAGTTATTATCTAGTTCCATGCTTGTAAGGCTGCAAACAAAGGACAAATACAATGCAGGGAAGTAAGCTGGGAATGGTCTTATCCTAGGAATACAAACACATATGTTTCCAAGAAGGCAATTTAGCCAAGAAGTGGGGCTTCTCCACCCAAGACTCTCCCCCTCCTCCCCAGTACTATTGCACTTCATGGATATGCAAGGATGAATCTTACTCTTTAATGTTCCCCTAGGCTGAGGTCAAGATTTAAAACCAAAAACAGAGGTTCCTGTTTCATCTCCTCACAGCCCTGGGGAATGCAACTCAGTAACATACACCATTACCAATCTCATAGAACCTAAGTGGGTTCAAGGACAGAGGGTCAGTATTCATATTAATGGCAAAAGATCCTGGGGCATAATTCACATAATAAAAATCCTTGTAGAAAACCACAACCCCTGCAGGCAAATCAGGACTTTGTTCAAATCCAATCTATGACCAAACAGGATAAGCCCAAGCAAACTTCTTCATTCTTTTACCCCCGACTCCCTGCTGTACAACTAGCAAGTTCTACCTACACCATCCTCCAATCCTCGGGATCATTCTCAGGTCTATCTCTGAATAAACCAGCTCTAGCTACTGAGTTTGTAGTTTCCAGTCTGTCTTCCCTTTGTCTTGTGCACATAGTCTAAAACCAGCCATCAGGGAAATAAGCAAACTAGAAAATGCCAGCATTCAGTCCACAGTCATAGAAACCATTAAATGGATTCCCTGGCATAGGAACATTCCATGTGTTTGAGTTCAGTTTCTCCTTCATCCACTGATCCACTCCCCACATACCTGCAATGGCCCCAGGTGGAAGTCAAGAACCAGCAACTCACCCCAGATCTCCCCCAGGTGGCAGTAACCCAATTGTTTGAGCCTTAACCTCCCAGGATCTGTATTAGTGGGAAGGTGACAGGCACGAAACCCAGGTGCTCTGATACTCTGATGTCCCAACCATGAAACACAATGCTCACACCCCAACTTTTATTCTCAAATAACAGAACACTCACCTGGATGGATGGTAAAAATGTCCTGCCAACAACACCTCAGCTAGCAAATGACCAGGCCAAGACTTCAACTCAGATAGGACTGAAACCAGAAGTTGTAACCAGGAACCTACAGGAGGGGTACACCCTCTTGTTTGAACAGGACTTGGAGAACCTAAGAACCAGTTCATACCTACCAGATGACAAAGAGAAAGATGTCTGGTGCTAGCAACCCAAAATTTGGGGATTCTCCACCAAGTCCACCATGACCTCAGCCATAAGACCAAACTGGCCACTCTTAGAAACAAAAGCTTGTGTAGACAGGGCCCTGTTTGCAACCATTCTCCACCTTTTACGAGCTGTTCACAGCCCTGACACCAGAGGAAAAGGATGCTTCCCACTCCCCCTCTTCCCATGGCTTATAAAAGGAAAGTGAACCCCTAAAGTGAAAGCAGCGCAATGTCAGGACTGAGGAAAGATCAGCAAGGGGGCTCCAGAGTCAAGTACACTTGCTGTGGTACACTGTCCCCTAAACTCCAGGGGACTTGGAAAAGGAACCAAGGGTTCATTTTTATATTTACAAAACCAAACTGAGGAGGCCATCCCTTAGTAACGTAATGGAAGGTGGAGGGCTCAACCTAAGATGCTGAGGGAAGAGGTAGCTGTGGTTGGGGGGCACCCAGGGACTCAACCAAGCCCACCATCAACACCATGTCCTCCCCGGGCAGTCAGGAGCCACCAAGAGAATGAAATGGCCTGACTGCAGATCGGGGCGGTCAGCTCACCCTGTCAGTGCTCATCACTGACTTCACAGTCTCCCTTGTCTACAGGTAAATACACTTCATTGTGTCTCTTCATTTAAATCAGGCCCAGCACTCAATGTCAAGTCTACCATTGCTTTAAGAAAAACAAAGAGCCAACTTCAGTTCCCTCCCCTCATCCCCACCCTCCCAGGGAGAAGCCCCAGAGCAAGTGGGCCTCAGAGGTGCTAATTCAGCCCCTTTCCAAGCACAGCCCATTGCCCAAAGAGGAGGGGAATGGAGCCTTCCAACCTGGCCCCACCATCCCAGGTCTGCCATGGGGGGGGCCAGGTGCCCCGCAGGTGCAGGACTCTTTCTGTTCTCACGCAGAGCACATCCATCCCCCATCCTTGGTTTTACCCTCTGTAAAATGGAAGTTCTGATGGAGACCACACATTAGCCTCCTTGCCGTTCTGAACATCTAAGCCCATTTTGCTTGCATGTCCCCGTGTCTCCAGGAATAGCAGCTCTTCCCTTAAAGAAGACACATGGCTGTGCCTTGTACCCACCCCTTGGTGACCCCTTGTGGCTGGGAAAGTGCTGTAGTCAGAACTGAGTGGCTGCCTGTGGCATCCCACTGTCACCAGCCCTGCTGTGTTCTGTGGATTTTCCCTGAGGCTGCTTCCCTCAACCCCACAGCCCCGATAAAACCCTGCCTGCTGCTCCCCATTTCCAATGTCCACGTCAGCTTCCAGAAATTCCCAACACCCACCCAATCCCGCCTGCTGCTGAGAGGGCCAAGAGCCTTTCTGGAATCCAGGCTTGAGCCCCTGCCCCAGCCTCCCCCAGGGGATCATTCTAGACCCAGCCCCCTCCTGAGCCAGCCAGCCTCGCAGTGGGTTCTCCCTGCACACCTGGCCATGGAAAAGACAGTGCCTCAGATTAGCACCTGAGAACCCCACCTCTCCCAGCCTGCAGGGGTCCACACCTGCCCACAGAGAGGAAGGCCCTTCGATGCCCAGAAGGAATGGGCAGCCAACTGGGCCTCACAGCAGCTTTCTGGGAAGAGCCCAGCAGGTCGGCCAGCACTTACCGGTGGTCCAGGGGCAGTGCAGGCCAGGGACAGGTGCCAGGCATGGACACTGCAGACTCAAAGGTTCTATGGTGGCTTCAATGTCTGGGATGCCATCAGAAGCTCCAATGCCTGGGAGCGCAGGAGAGCACAACCCTGCGCTCCCCATGCACTTAACATAAAGGTCCTGTGCCCAGCGCCCGCCGCCAGCTTCCGACCATGGGAGGGCATCCTACTTCTGCCGCTTGCACAGCCTGCTTGCCCCTGAGCATCAGGTGAACCACGTGGGTAGTGGCAAATCCCTGAGCCCAGAGCCCTCGTCTTCCTTCCCCCAAGCTGGGTTGTGGTGCCAGCGGCCCCATTTACCACAGTGCTGAGTGAAGAGCCAAAGTGACTCCATTTAAAAATGATAAAAAAAAGGGGGGGGGGCCTCTGTTTCCCATAGCAAACCTGAGTCCTTGTAAAAGCAGGCATTCAGGCATTCTGGAGATATCAAAGCTTACCAGGAACAGCTAGCTCAGTAAAAAGTAGAGGTTGCTCAACAGAGTAACTCCCTGTGCCCAAAGCTCCAGTGCTATAAGCCCCTACTGATGTAACTCTTTTTTGCCTGCTGATGTAGCCCTTTTTTCCTTTAAAAATTCTCCCAAATGAAGACCAGGGCCTCATTCCTTCCTCTGCTGTGCTGGCTGGTTGGATGGGGTCCCTGTCACGGCTTGTACTCCTGAATAAACCTGGCTTTTGCATTTCAGTGTGATCAGGTGGCTGATAGCTTCTTGGGGATCTACTTGTTTGGGCACAACACTGCCGGCAAAGTCATGCAAGCAGCAGCCACGGGACTGGGCCCTGGAAGCCACCTAGAGCCTAAACACCAGCCCCACAGCTGTGGGCGCTGTGGGGCAAGGGGTGCGAGGAGTGCCCCAGCTGGGGGGCCTGCATGTGGGCTGCAAATGCTGACTTTTCCGCTGGAAACTTCTAATAACAGATTAATAGAATAGGAAAGCTTTGGAGACTGCCAAGGAATCCTGAATGAGGAAAATGTTTCCAAAATGGTGTCTTGGGGGAGGGAAGGACACCATTGGCCCTGCAGCCTCCTCTCTCCATTTTCCCAGTGTCCCTGGCTGCTGTGGACCATTCAGGCCTCTCCGGGGCCGCTGGGAAGGCTGCACATCTGGGTATCCTTAGCAACAGGCCACTGGCTTCAGGCATCCCCACACAACCTAGTGACAAAGTAGACCATGGGAGGGAGGAGTTCCCCAAAGAAACTGCCTCCATCATCCACCTGGGCTTCTGAAGCAGGGGAAAGGGCATGACCAAGGCCAGCCATAGACCGCAGGGCCCCTCCTGCTTCTGCCCTGGCGACATCCTCATACTTTCTGTGTTCAGAAAATGGCGCTGTCTCCTCCCCTGGTGGAGAACCGGATAGCGTTATGAGGAAAGCCGAGGTCAGGTCGACAAGATAGGACTCAAACTGGGCTCTTGCTGCTGCTTGGGTGGTGGTTTGTGATGGCCCAGACACTCTGAGTTCAGTGTAATAATTAAGCTCTCTGGGTACATCCGGAAAACAAGCTCCATGTGGTTTACATTCCCTGCCCCTGTTCAGTTCCCCCCTCGCCACTTCTCCCAAATCCTACACATTTGGCTACAAGACACCCCCTGAGATGTTTCACTCCCATCTGCAGGGGCAAGGCAGGAAGTCGTGCTTCTGTAACTACTTCTTGCTGAACCTGGACATGGCCCACATTGGTGGAGTGAGACTCTCAAGATCCACGAAGGAGTTGAGAAACCCGGTGTAGCCCCTAGAGGCTGTGGGCAACAGGGCAGGCGTTTAGAAGTATCCTTACCTGACATTCAATGTGGGCCCTTTAGAGCAGCAGTTTGAGGTCTGACATGGGCTCTCCAAGGAGCCACCCAGGGGTTCAGGTGAGACAAGAAACTTTTCTGCTCTCAGGTGTGGTGGCTGCAAGGAGTCCCATGTGGTAGTTTAGGAGAACAATCAGTGGTACCAGGGCCAAGTGTGGTCCTGCCCAGAAGGGGTTAAACTGCTCCTGAAGAGAGTGCAGTGTATAATCAAGGGGGTGGGCTTCCTACCTGTATAGGTGAGAGTAGGTCATATTTACACATCAGATGAGAGCAGCCACTACCTGCCCTAATTGTGTTCTCTTGCTCTCATTTTCCACTTTTGGCAGGTCAAAGGGCCAGCCCAATTGGGAAAGAGCCTTCCACAGACAAATCAAATGGGCTGAATCCTAATTCCTTTTTGTGGTTGCTGTAATGCAGGTTAAGGCACTTGGTAAAGACCTTTAAGCAGTTTTCATGAATTTCCTAACAAAGGTTAACCGAATTTATATTTAGGGTCTGATTGGATTGTTCCAGACAACTGGGGTCTCCAGGCAGCAAGTCATATGTACCTTACACCTGAAACCTGAGGGACTCCAGCCATCTTTGAAACCAAAAACTACCCATTACCACTTTGTTCTATTATAAGCAGACCAAATCTCCAATTTCCCTCTACAGACTTTTTAAACCTTGTCTATTTATTTGAGAAAGAGATCACAAATCTGCTGATTCACTCCTGAAATGCCCACTACTGGGGCTGGGCACTCAGTTGAGATCTGACACATGGGTGGCAGGGACCCAACTAGTTGAGCCATTGTGTGCTGTCACAAGAAGCTAGAATCAAAGTAGAGATAAGACTGGAATCTAAGCATCGCCACATGGGATGTGTGTATCCCCCACAGTGTCCGAACTCCTGCTTCAAATCCTAGCAATAGAAAGCTTTTAATGACTTAGACATCCACTGCTGCTTCATCCTGACTTAAAGACACAGAAGCATCTGATTTCCTAGCCAGTCTCTTTCCAAGAGTGGGATGGGGAGCTCAGGAAATGAGTGAGTCAGAACTTTAAAACCAGACCACAGGGCAGAGGTTCCACCCATTGCGGTGTCTCTTGTCACTGAAACTCTTTTAATAGCTCATTTTGTGACTCTAGTGTCCCTCTTATATCTCTCCAGCTTGTCCTCTTCTATCTCTAGGGTAGCCAAGGGCTCCACAGGGGATTTGGATTTTATCCAGAGGCCATCTGCTGAGCCAGTAATCCATCAGTCTTCTTCTGTTGAGGGGAGCTGAGCCCTTCCCATCTGGGGACACCTTGGCCACTCCTCACCAGTGTCCTTCCTGCTTGCTGTAGGCACATGGGTGAGGCTCTAACTTATCTGCTTATGTATGGATGAGTGCTTTGTGGTTTCAGGGTCACCCACCTGTGTCAGTGTCCCTCATCCTCTTGGGTTCCCTGGAATAGACTGGAGAGCAATGAGCAAGCCAGCAGCCTTCCTCCACATCTTTCTGTTCCCATGCTAATGTTCTCCATGTTATGACTCACAAAACACAGAAAGCAGTGTCCACCAATAAAGAGGATTGGCCTCAGGACTGATAGTGTTTAGGTTGTCTGGACACTCGGAGATAGGAAGCAGCTGTTACAACCACCTGACTTTCCTGGGTATCAGGGTCCCAGGAAGCCTGCTATCTCACACAACCTCTTAGTCTCTTTGGGATGTAGAGTCCACTGTAGAGTAATGGGAGTCAGGTGAGGGATGGTTTAAGTCCAGATTCCAGCTTGAAAAAGATACCCCCCCAGGCAGGTGCACAAAACTGGTGAAACATGAAAGCCTCTAGGGACTGGGGGAGCAAGAAGAATAAAATCCCAGACTTACATCAGGTGGTGGGAAGGTGAACTCAACATCAGAGTCATCCGTTTTGAACCAAGAGATTCCCTCTCAATTTCTACCTATAAAAGGCAGGGGTCTCTAACCCTGAATAAAGTGGCCCCGTGCTGTGAAGCAGGGAAGGTCAGACCCAGCAACACAGAGACTAGGCTAGGGGGTTTCTCAGACCTCTCCTTTGCACTCCTCTGTCTTCCAGAGGAGAACCTGACACCAGCATTCTGACATCCTGGGAAAGGCTGTCCCTTTCTCCTCCACAATTCTGATCTGATGCTGAACTTCCAGTCCTGATGATCATGTTTAGGATACTTAAGACACTTATCAGAGCTGCCTAAATGACTCATCCCTGATTCCCGTGAGATGCTGAACAAACAGGAGTGCAGGTGACCATACACCTCTCAGCTCTCTGCATCAGTAGCTCAGCATGGCCAGGTCCTAAGCCACACCTGAGTGGCACAAGGTGGGGTAAGTGTCCCCAAGAGTAAGTGCTCCTCAATGTGCTGCTACCACCATTGCTCAGATCTTGGTGATGAACATCTTGGCCCAGGATGCAGCAAGTGTTACCTACAAGCTGCCTGGCACTCTTTAATCTGACACTTCCACTTGCTTAACTCCAAGTTCCCAGAAACCCCACCCCCAGGCTAGGAACCATCCCATGTAGGTCACCACCGTCATTGCTGGAGTGTTGGCTATAGCTCAGCCTCAAGCAGAAGGAGCATAAAGAAGAGCATTACAAACTTGTGAGGAGTAAGAGAGAAATGGGGGAGGTAAAATCATCTCCCTAGGGCCTGCATTATGGAACAGCAGGTTAAGTCACCACCTGCAACTCCGGCATCCCATATCTCAGTATAGGTTTGAGCCCTGGTTGCCCCACTTCCAACTGAGCTCCCTGCTCATACAACTGGGAAAGCAGTGGAAAATTATCCCCATGCTGGGGTCCTGCTACCCTTGGGAGAGATCCAGATGGAGTTCTGCCTAGCTCACTTTGGAATGACAGCCTTTTATGAGGGGGTGGGGTGAACCAGCAGATGTAACACAATGCTCTGTGTGTGTCTCTCTCTCTCCCTCTCTCTCTTTCACTCTTTCAAATAAACTTAGAGAGAGAGAGAGAGAGAGAGAGAGAGAGAGAGAGAGAGAGCAGAAAGGACAACCATGGCCATGAGAATCAGATTTCCTGTTCCACTACAGCCAGACCTATGGGAGTGGCTAAGATGTGGCAGGAGAGGCCAGGGAAGCCCCTCCTTTTCCTAGAACTCTAAGCATGCCCCATTCCTTGTCCAGCCCTCCTTGGGATCTTCTACATCTAGGGTGTTTGCATCATAAAGGTGATGCCAGGCCTAGGGGTTCCTTGGCACTACAGAACTGATGTCATCTCTTGCAAGCAGATGCTAGAATGATCCCCAGAGACAAGAAGAGAGACTAAGAATGTCCAGACAGGGACAATGATCTGTGCAGGGTCAAACTTGTACAAGGACGAGAGAGCAGGTCTGAGCCCAGGTGTGGCACTGTCTGCCCCCAGGCCAGCTCTGTGGCAGGTGTTGCCTGTGTTGGTGCAACAGTGGACAGTGGGCACATGGCATGGGGTAGTGGACTAGGTAGTGCCCACTGAGAATCTGGGGATATTTTGTGTGAGGAGGGGGCTCAGCTTAGGAGCCACAGGAAGTGACATCACTATGTTGGTGATGACCTAGAGAACTGGCTGCCCCGGCAACCACCCCCACATTCCAGAGTTGAGTCTGAGCCAGCTCACTTGGATAGAGTCTCATAGGAATATGTTCCTCTGTTGTATCCCGCGACGCCGAAGCCCAGGCCCCAAGAAACACCTCTGTGGGTGCCTTGCCCAGTGGAAGGGACGCTGGGCCAGCCCTCACCCCTGACGCACCTGGTGCTTCAAAGAGAAAAAGGCCAGGGTAAGTCTGGTAGCCAGGAAAGGTCTCTGCCAGCCAGAACACCACTGGGACCCCACTGGGAGCCCACAGCTCCTCTTCACCCTTGGAGGAAGGAGGCTGGAGTTCAGAGGTGGGGGCAGCCTCAGGCCCAGAGCTGCTGGCTGTGGAGGGATCTCTGGGACTGCCTCTTTCCTGCCATTCTCTGCTCTTGTCTCCAAGTCCAGGACAGGTCAGCTTCGCCCCTGGCACAGCACAGCGGGCTGGGGATCACTAGCATCCTGGACATGTGTCAGCTGCCTAAAAGCGATGACCTGTGTGTGGAGGGGCAGTGGTCAAACATGCCCACTGCTATGAAGCTACCATCACGGGCATTCCCCAGCACGCACAAACCACCTGAGATTCCCCCTCAGTCATTTACTGTTAGTAACAGCCCAGATAGAGCCTAGGGGGTCCGTAAATGCCCATCTCCCAGCGGGGGAAGTGGGGCCTGACGATGGCTCTGCCTGTATTAGAAGTGAAGCAGGGCCAGGGACAGGGCTGGCACCTGACCTCATGACTGGGATGGAGCAGATCACTGACCTTCAAGCAACACCCCCGCTGGAGCAGTGCTGGCCCTCCAAGGAGGAGCACTGGCACAGGATGTGCGGGGGACAGCCGTATCACCCCCGGGCGCCGAGCAGGGTGCACCAGACACAGCACTGGCTCCAGCTTCAGCCGCAGCTCCTGAAGTCCCATCTGCTTCAGCCCCAGTGCCCCACCTGTCCTTCCCCACCCCCGTGATCCTGTATTTCTCTTTACTCCTCCCCATTGTGTTCCTTTTCTCCACCTTATTGTCCCTATACTATAACAAAATTTAATTCCTTACTCAGTGTGTTACATACAATTCCCACTGTGCAAACTCCTCAGGCCATGCCCTCCCCTCCCGACTCTCACTGCACAATGGCCCCAATGAGAAGGACCTGGATCCTCTGGAGATGACACTGACACCTCCCCAGGGACAGAGCCAGGGTTGCCTTTTTGAGAAAAAGAGCACCAAATGCTGGGAAGGCCAAGGTTCCATATGGGTATCTTCAACGCTGCAACCAGCTGGGGCTCGCACAGGGCCCATGCGGGGCGGAGCGGGTGAGTGGGAGTGGGTAAGTGTGCATGTTCACCTTTGAGGGGGTGGGAAGGAGTGGAGGCGAATGCCATAGGCCCGCCTCAGAACCTGACCTCTCCTAAACTTGCTGCGGGAATGCCTAGGCCTGTCCAGGGAGTGGCCTGTGGGAAGGTGCAGCAGGGCACATCCCTGCACACACACCCTGCCGCAGGCCTGCACACTGGTTGAGAGCACACTAGGCAGATAAGCAGGCCTAAGCTAGACACTACCCAGGCATCATCGTCCACAAAGCTACGTGGGCACCTCCCAGCCAAATCAGCTTCTCGTATAGCCTGGGTCCCCAATCTTCCTGGGGAACACATGGGTAGGGGCATGGCTGGAGGGTGTCTTATCTCCCTGGGATTCGAGTCCACACATTTCTTACTGCTGTCCCCTTTTTGCAGAGGTGCGGCGTTTTCAAACCTTGGAGAGCATCCAGCTCTCCTGTCAGCCACAGCGGAGCCCGTCATGCCCAGATCTCAGCCCAGGCCCTGCACTGCTTCCCCAACCCCTGAGCCCTCTGACCTGTCCTGCCTCCAACTCAGCCCCTGCCAGCATGGAGACACAGGTGGGACAGGGCTCTTTCCAACTGCTGCACCTCTCAAGGGACTTGGACATTCCCTGAAAACACCGCAGGAGGCTCGTCCGTGTCTGGTAGACTTTTTTGTAAGGCTTTGCCACTTCTTCCCTTTCTTCATTTCATGGAAAGCACAGCTCTGAGGTTTTTTATGCACCTGATTGCCTGGTGGCTCACCACCACCCATGGAGACGCTCTTGCTCCGAGGGAATGCAGGGCCAACCACAGGCCCAGGGGTTAGGGCAGGTGCAGAGTCCAGGGGTCCAGGTCAGTGAAGTGGCAGGACCATGCCCAGAGCGTGGGAAACATACCCCGTGACCTGCTAGCTGCACTTCCACTTCATCCATAGCCCAAAAGCCCAGGGCTGGCCTTGGTGAGCAAACCCTTCTGTCTCATCCCTGGGCCCAGAAACACTACACCCGGGGCACCCACCTCACAGCTCCCTAACCTCTTCCTGCACCAGCTCCCGACCGCCCATGCAAACTCCTTTCCCTGGCTCATGGTTTCCACTGCCACCTTTTCCAGCACCACCTGGCAGGGTTCTTGCAGCAACTCGGAGGCTAAGGAAGCCCTGGGATCTGGTTGCCCAGGCACACTGTCTTCCCGCGTCCCCTCTGTTCCCCTTGTTCCTGGATCTCACCTCGGACCTTGCAACCTCCTCCCTGGCAGCCCTGAGCACTCCACTCACCCTTTGCTAGTAAGCCTTTGGGGCACTCTGGGTGCACTGGCCCTGAACTTATAACCTTGGCCCACACTGGGAACCCCTCCAGCACCTGGTACCCTAGTCTCTCAATCTCCACCTGCCATGCACATGGCCACCCAGCCCAGCCGCCTCACAACTGAAGAGCAGGGGAACATAGAGGCTGCACCAGCCAGGATCCATGCGGCCACCCAGAGTTTCTGGATTTGGCTTCCAGGCCATGACCAGCGGGTGAGGGTCCTCACAGAGGGCACAGCCCAGTGCTGGGCAGCAGCACCCCAACCCTGGTAGAGAAGTCAGCAAGGCGGCTTCTTCCCCTGCTTTCCTCAACCACTTGTCAGACAGTGGTCGTCCTCAGGTTCCCAGAGGCAGGGAGATCACAGCTCCACCTGCAGCCTCAGCCCCCATGAGGCACAGGGTTCTGTGCTCCCCCATGGGCAGGTGCAGTGCAGGTCTTCCACTGCTCTAGATGTGGCCACATCCACTGGGCTCAGGCCTGGGAGGGAGAGGAGGCTCGCACCTGAGGGGAGTAGGGCCATGCCCCGGAGGGCAAGGAGGGAAGGCAGGCACAGCCCTGGAGGACAAGGAGGGGAGTTGGGCCCAGCCCTGGACGATGGCTAGGGCCACACCCAAGGGGAGCAGGGGCAGGCTCTGGAGGGCGAGAAGGGCAGTGGGCCTGAGCCTGGAGGATGAGGAGGGGAACAGGGCCCAGCCCTGGAGGACAGCAAGCGGAGCTGGGCCTGGCCCTAGAGGGTGAGGAGAGGAGCTGGGCCTGGCCCTGGAGGGAAGCAAGGCCTGCACCTCAGGAGAGCAGGACCCAGCCCTGGAGGATGGCGAGGGGAGTGGGGCCTGGCCCTGGAGGGTGACGGGGGAAGTGGAGACCAGCCATGGAGGGTGGCAAGGGCTGTGCCCTAGGGGAGTGGGCTGGGCTCTGGAAGGCAAAGAGGGGAGCAGGGTCCCGGCATTGTCAGGGCGAGGAAGGGAGGAAGGCCAGGCACTGGAGGGCAGTGAGGCTAGCATGGGTCTGGGCCCTCAATGAAGGTGAGGGGAGTGGGGCTAAGGACATGGAGGGCAAAGAGAGGAGTGGGGGCCAGACCCTAGAGGGTGAGGAGGGGAGTGGGTCTAGGCCCTGGAGGGTGGCAAAGGCTGAGCCCTAGGGGAGTGGGGTCCAGCTTTGGAGGGCAAGGAGGGCAGTGAGGCCTGCACCTCAGGAGAGCGGGGCTCAGCCCTGGAGGGCAAGGAGGGGAGTGGGGGCCAGGCCCTGGAGGGTGGCAAGGGCTGATCCCTAGGGGAGGGGGCTGGGCCCTGGAGGGCAAGAAGGGGAACAGGGCAGCCCTGGAGGGGTTGGGGAGGAGGAGGAGGGCCAGGCACTGGAGGGCAAGGAAGAGAGCTGGCCTTGCCCTGGAGAGCAGCGAGGGCCACGCTGGAGGGGAGCTGGGCCTGGGCCCGGCCCTGGAGGGCAAGTAGAGAGGCCTGGTAGGGCAGGGGGGAGAGGCCAAGTAGATCAACGGGGAGAGCATGGCCTTGCCTTGGAAGATGGCAAGAGTAGTGCCTAGGTGGAGAATGGCCAGGCCCTGGAGGGCAAGGAGGGGAGGGGCTCAGCCCAGGATGGTGGCAAGGGCTGAGCCCTATGGGAACGGGGTCCAGCTTTGGAAGGTGACTAGGGGAGCTGGGCCCAGCCCTGGAGGGCAAGGAGGGGAGCATGACAGGGCCCAACCGTGGAGGACAGCAAGGACCATGCCTGAGAGGAGCAGGGCCAGCCATGGAGGGCAAGGAGGGGAGTGGCGCAGCCCTGGAGGTCAAGGACCAGAGGAGGGCCCGGCCCTAGAGGGCTGTATGTGGAGCAGAGCCGGGGCCTGGAGGGCAAGGAGGGGAGCTGGCCTTGCACTAGAGGGTGGTGAGGGCCTCACATGAGAGGAGCTGGGCCAGGCCCTGGAGGGCAAGTAGAGGAGCCTGGTGGGGGGGCGGCCATGGAAGGCAGAGGGGGAAGAGAGGGCTAGGCCCTGGAGGGCTGTGAGTGGAGCAGTGCCCGGCACTGGAGGGCAAGGAGGGGAGCAAGGCCTGGCCCTGGAGGGCGAGGAGGGGAGCAGTGGACCGGCCCTGGAAGATGGCAAGGGCTATGCCTGAGGGGAGCGGGAGCCTGGCCCTGGAAGGCAAGAAGGGGAACAGGGCTGGCCATGGAGGGCAGCAAGGCCCGGGCCTGTGGAGAGCAGGACCTGGCACTGGAGGTCGAGGAGGGGGGAGGGAGGTGAGGGTGTGGGCAGCACTGGAGGGCCAGGAGGGGAACAGGGTGTTGGGCAGCCCTGGAGGGGAAGGGGGAAAGTGGGGCTCAGCCCTGGAGGGCAAGGAAAGGTGCAGGACAGGCCATGGAGGGCAGTAAGGCCCACGCCTGAGGGGAGCAGGGCCTGGCCCTGGAGGGTAGTGAGCAGAGCGGGGGCCTAAGCCCTGGAGGTCAAAGAGGGGAGTAGGGCCTGGCCCTGCAGTGTGGCCAGGGCTGAGCCTAAGGGGGAGCAGGAGGCTCCTGGCCTAGGAGGGCAAGAAGAGGAGCGGGGCCTGGCCTTGGAGGGTTAAGAGGGGGAGCAGGGCTGGGCTCTGGAGGACAAGCAGGGGAACAGGGCTGGCCCTGGAAGGCATGGAGGAAGTGAGGTGGCCCTGGAAGGTGAGGAGGGGAGGAGGGCCCAGCCCTGGAGGGCTGTGAGTGGAGCAGTGGCTGGCTCTGGAGGGCAAGGAGGGGAACTGGCCTTGCCCTGGAGTCCAGAGAGGGCTGCCCCTTAGGGGAGCTGGGCCTGGCCCTGGAAGGGGATTAGGGTCACCTCGGTGGGGGTGGCACTGGAGGTCAAAGAGGGGAGCAGGGCCTTGCCCTGGAGGGTGGCGAGGGCCCCACTGGAGGAGAGCAGGACTGGGCCCTGGAGAGCAAGGATAGGAGCAGGGCTCAGCCCTGGAGGGCAAGGAGGGGAGCAGGCTCTGGAGTGTGAGGAGGGCTGAGCTTGAGGGGAGTGGGGACAGGCTCTGTAGTGTGGCCAGGGCTCTTCCCGGGGGAGCGGGTGGGCTCTGGAGGGCAAGGAGGGGAGCAGGGCTCAGCACTGGAGGGTGAGGAGGGGAATGGTGCCCAGGTCCTGGATGATGGCAAGGGCTGTGCCCTAGGGGAGTGGGGCTGGGCTCTGGAGGGCAAAGAGGGGACCAGGGCATGGCACTGGGGGAGCGGGCCTGGCCCTGGAGGGCAGTGAGGGCTGTGCCTGAGGGAACCTGAGTCTGGTCCTGGAGGGCAAGTAGGGGAGCCTGGGTGGGTTGACCATGAAGGGCAGGGAGGTGACTGGGGCCTGGCCCTGGAGGGTGGCAAGGGCTATGGCTGAGGAGAGCTGGGACCTGCCCTGGAAGCCAAGGAGGGGAGCCTGGGTGAGGGGCTGGCCCTGGAGGTCATAGCAGGAGCAGGGCCTTGCCCTGGAGGGTGGCAAGTACTACGCTTGAGGGGAGCAGGGCTCGGCCCTGGAGGGAGAGGAGGGGAACAGGGAGCAGGACCTGGAGGGTGGCAAGGGCAATGCCTGAGGGGAGCAGTGGCCAAGCTCTGGATGGCAAGGAGAGTAGGGGGGTGGCAGCGGCACTGGATGGCGAGGAGGGGAGCATGGTGAGGATGGCCATGGAGGGCGAGAAGGGGAGGAAAGGCCAGGCCCTGGAGGGCAGCAATGCCAGCACCTCAGGAGAGTGGGACCAGGCCCTGGAGGAAGGCGAGGGGAGTGGGGCTCATTACTGGAGAGCGAGGAGAGGAGTGGAGGCCAGGCCCTGGAGGGTGAGGATGGGAGCTGGGGCTAGGCCCTGGAGGGTGGTGTGGGTCACGCCTGAGGGGAGCAGGGCCTGGTCCCGGAGGGCAAAGAGGGGAGGAGGAACTTGGCCTGGTGGGTGGCAAGGGCTGCACCCTATGGGATTGGGTCTGGGCTCTGGAGGACAAGGAGGGGAGCACATGACCACTCAGGAGTCTGGTGGGAGCTGCACCTGAGGGCAGCAGGGCCTTGCCCTGGAGGGCAAGGAGGGGAGCAGGTGGGCAGCAAGTCCTGTGCCTGAGGAGAACAGGGCCTGGCCCTGGAGGTGGTGAGCAGAGTGGGGCCCAGGTCCTGGAGGGCAAGGAGGGGAGTGGTGCCCGGCCTTGGAGGGCAGGGAGGGCCATGCCTGAGGGGAGTCGGGAAGGGCTCTGGGGGGTGGCTAAAGGAGCACCAGCCTGGCCCTGGAGGGTGGAAAGGGCCAAGCCTGAGGGGAGCAGGGCCTGGCCCTGGAGGATGCTGAGGGAAGTGGGGCTCAGGCCCTAGAGTGTGAGAAGACCTGTGCCTGAGGAGAGAGAGGCTTGGCCCTGGAGTGTGGGGAGGGGAATGGGACCCAGGCCCCGGAGGGCAGGGTGGGGAGTGGGGCCTGGCCTCTGGAGTGCTGGGAGGGCCACGTGCAAGTGGGAGAGAGGTGGCTGCTAGGGCATGGTACAGCCTTTGCTTACGACAGGTGAGCTGAGCTCCTGGTCCAGTGCCCCTCATGCCTCTGATGAGAGACTTGAGGAGAAGGAGTAGGCCAGGAGTGTTACTTTCTCGTATTTCTGGTTTTATCCCTGTGTAGTTCCACATTTCTGATGATACATGATCTTAATAAGTGTGGCAGAAAGTTAAGTAACTTTTGGCAATGTTGTATGTTACTAAATATCTACCTTGTTTTTTAAGTTGAAGTAAATGATAAAAAAAACATAAAACTACATTAAATGCATACTCTGTACTGGATTGCATGGACTGGTGAGAGTGTCACATGGCCTGCCACCCACAGCCTGATGCAAGACACACAGCTCCCATGCCCACACACATTCAACCTGGGACCCACAGCCCCATGTGGGAGACACAGCCCCTGTGCCTGCTCCCACTTGGCCTGATACCTGCAGCCCCACTTGGGTGACTGGGCTAGGGCTAGGGCTAGCATTAGGTTTAGTGTTAGGGGGAGGGCAAGGGCTAAGTGTAGGGATAGGGCTCAGGTTAGGGTTTACAGCTATGTTTAGTGTTAATATTATGTTTAGGGCTAGGTCTAGGGCAAGTGTTATGATTGATGTTAGGGTTAGGGTTAGTGTTAGGAGCAATGCTAGGGTTAAGCTAGAGCTAGGGCTAGGGCTAGGTTTAGGTTTAGGGTCTGGTCTAGGGCTAGGTTTATGGTCAGGGTTAGGGGTAGGGGTAGGGATAGGGGATATGGTTAGGGTTCAGGTTAGGGCTTGGGTTAGAGGCTAGGGCTAGGTTTAGGTTTATGGGTAAAGCTAAGGCTAGGACTAGGGCAGGGTAGGGAGGCAGCAGGTAACAAATGAAAAACTACGTCAGGGACACCCACACAGGAGACCTGGATGGAGTTCCAGGGCTCCTGGCTTTGCCTGACACAAACACAGCTGTGGCAGCCATTTGCAGAATGAATCAATAAATAAGAGATCGCATTCTGCCTGTGTCTATCTCTCTGTTCCTCTGCCTTTCAAATAAATAAAATTAAATATTTTTATAAAAGGGAATGCTACAATTATTGCTGATAACCACAGAGAAAAGCCTGCCTTCTAGTAAATCTGGAATGCTTTCTTGGGCAGTCATGTTAAAAAAGAATGACATCCAGAGGACAAGTGCTTGTGTCTTAGGACTTCTCATTGAGAAATAAGACTCTTCTTGTCTTGGAATTCTCGACTCTGATGGTGTGTAGGAATCACCTGGGGACTTTTTGTAGGCTGGCAGTGTCCTGATGAAAAGATGAAACACTTGGTATTTGCATTAAACTACTGGAAAAAATGGGAGCAGAGACAGGATGGCAGAAATGTCATGTGCTGATAAACACTGAACAGGACGTGTGCACATTCCATACTCCATTCTCCCATTTCATGCTACGATTTCCATGTATTGTCAAATTGAACAAATGACAGCTCCACTCTAGATGAACTTAATTGTAATGCAAGGGGCTTCTGTATCTTTGGAAAGGGCCTGCCTGTATTACTCCAGTGCTCACAAAGTTTGAGAAGCACTGGTTTATGAAGAAGTCCTGATGCGCAGAGAATATGAACTAACTTTCCTTTAGATCTGAAGAGATCAGAAAAAAGGAATCAATAGCAGAGTCATGGAAAACAATATATATTTAAAAAAACACCCATCAAGGAGCAGGCTGGTTAAACCACTGCTGGTGACATTGGCATCCCGTATCAGTGCAGGTTTGAGTCTCAACTGCTCTGCTTGTATCCAGCTTCCTGTTAATGCACCAGATGGTCCAAGTACCTGGGCTCCTGCTACCCATGTGGCAGACTAGAAAGGAATTCCTGGTTCCTGGTTGCTGGCTTCTGCCTGGCCCAGCCCTGGCTGCTTTGGGTATTTGGGAAGTGGTCCAGTACATGCAAAACCTTTCTGTCTGTCTTTTTCCTCTCTGTCACTCTGCCTTTCAAATTAGTAGGGAAATAATCTTTTCATAAAAAGAAATAAAAAGACTGACTGATATGCATTGCCATGTGCATTATCTTAACTACCTTACAGAAAATAATGCTAATTGTGTTGCACAAGTAGATTTACCACCAACTTTCCTTTCCAGATCAATTCAACATATGACTGTGTGTTATAGTAAAGAAATCCTATAAAATCCCACTAGGGAAGAATAAAAACAGATGAAAATGCTCAGAAGACAATTAACTTAGGAGTTCTGTGGGGAGGGGAATGCATTAAATTTGAGACACTAAAGCGGCAATAGGAAAAAAAATAAAGCATGATGTCAAATCGAGTGCATTTGGTCCATTTGAGTAGAATATAGCCATGGTATTGAGGATCGAATGTAAGTGTAGATGAGAAGTCACCAACAGAGATAATTAATGTGAGGACATTTCAAAAGCAAATGAAAATTAATTATATAAGCAGGCATTTTTATGTGTATGTTTGAGATTAGTGCCATGGTTAGACAAAAAATGTGGAATAATCAACCCTATTTTCCATACTTGATTTTGTCTTGAGAGTCTTGGAAAAAACAAGGATCTGGAATACCCATGAGAGGTCAGAGTTAGGGTCTTTGCAGGGTTCAGTGATTTCGTGGAGGAGGAAGGAACGGATGGGCCTGGTGTGCACAGGTGATGGGAAGATGATGTGGACCAGAGAGGGGGAGAAAGAAGGAAAGCATGTCTGCTTAGTGCAAACAAAATGGCCAATCACAAATGTGCTTGAGCAGCTGCTGGACAAGAGGATTGTTCAATTTAAGAAACCAGCAGTTATCTAAGATTGCAGAGAGAAGTTAAGTACTAGAGACAAGGAAGGGTTGCTTGGTATAATTGGAGTTATTTTATTTATTACTTTATCTGCACACAAAGACAAATAAAACTATAGATAGAATTCAATTTCACAAAATTGCCTTAAATTAAAAATTTTAGAACAGGAAATAGATTCTTTTTTTTTTGACAGGCAGAGTGGACAGTGAGAGAGAGACAGAGAAAAGTCTTGCTTTTGCTGTTGGTTCACACTCTAATGGCCACCGTGGCAGGTGCACTATGCTGATCTGAAGGCAGGATCCAGGTGCTTCTCCTAGTCTCCCATGAGATGCAGGGCCCAAGCACTTGGGCCATCCTCCACTGCACTCCCCAGCCACAGCAGAGAGCTGGCCTGGAAGAGGGGCAACCGGGACAGAACCTTGCATCCCAACCGGGACTAGAACCCAGTGTGCTGGTGCCACAGGCAGAGGAATAGCCTACTGAGCCATGGCACCGGCTGGAAATAGATTCTTCAATTCATCAATGATTATCCAAAATGTGATTCTATTTAGAAAAAACATCTCTAACATATCCCATGTGTATATGACCAGATATGAAGCATTAAAAGGCTATGATATTTTTCAAAAGGTGTCAAAAATATTCAAGTACTTTGTTAGCAGCAGCTACATCACTTACATGTTAGAAAACTGAAGCTTAGAAATTTAATCAGTGTTTACTTTCATAAAATGAGGATCAAAAATGACTTTGGTAATCATAAAATCTGATTCAGAGGATGGTATTTGACACCCAAATAAAGTGTTTTGTCAAATTCCATTGTGTTCACTCAATGGCAGTAGCCAACATTTTAAATGATGCTCAGATTTATTTTTATTGGGAAGGCTAAAAATGTAAGGTTTCAATATGGGTATTGGTTTGAGTCCTGGCTACTCAACTTCCAATCCAGCTCTCTGCTATGGCCTAGGAAAGCAGTAGAAGATGACTCAAGTCCTTGGGGCCCTGCACCCATGGGGGAGACCTGGAGGAGGTTCCTGGCTCCTGGCTTCGTATTGGCATAGCTCCGGCCATGGCAGCCAGTTGGGGAGTAAACCATCAGGTGGAAGACCACTCTCTGTCTCTCTCTCTCTGCCTCTCCTCTCTCTGCGTAATTCTGACTGTCAAATAAATAAATAATCTTTAAAAAATGGAAGGTTTCAAAATATTTTATGAGATTTTCTTTTTAAGGGCACTAGGCTGCAGTCAGGATATGGCAGTTCAGTTGCCACTCCTTGGTGGAATGGACAGACATTACTTCACTTCTCTGGGTACATTGCCTCATCCAGAAAATGCATTCATGGAAATGAGTAGTACCTGAGTCTCTTCTAGCAGCTGATACTTCTGAGTCTCAGGATTCGTCTAATTATAAACTATAACTCATTAAGAAAATGATGACAGAGCAGATATATCCTGAGATCAGGGAATTAATAAAATAGTGGATGCGTCTGAGTCTTTCTAGTCACTTCTGCATGCTACTGACCATTTCACATTCTGTTCTCCCCACTCTTTCCCTGTTCTTTCATTATCTAGAAGAAAAGTAACCACTGGCCCCTTCCATTTTCCTCATGCTAGGGCTCAAATTGTTGTGACTCTGAGAAGTCCAAAAGAGTCAACTCTGTATTCTGGATTTTGATCTAGTATTTGATTGAATTACTTATTCAAAATCAACTGCTGATAGCTATCACCTATAATAATTTAGAATTTCTCTGAAATGCATTTCCCAGTCATATAGCAAACCTGCAAGGATCTGGCTTCTGATTGTGTTTTGTCAACGGAGGGCAAAGAAAGAGATTGGAGGACATGAAGAAGACAGGTTAGTATCCTTCTTTGACACCAGCTACCAACCTCCACTTGAAGTCCCAACCCTGCCAAGAGCACTGTCCTGCTACTCTCATTGGATTCTAGCAGAAGCTCTCTCTGTGTCACCTCAAGTTTAGGGGAGCTTTTGGGAGCACCTCATCTTCATCTGTAATTCATTTTCTGCTGCTTCCCTGGGCACTGTGCACCATCCAATTGTCATCATCAAACTCTCTTCTGTGTTCTCTTGAGTTTGGCACCTGTTTCCCCATCTGATAGGACCACTGAGAAACATGTAAAGTCCTCTATGATTTAACAACTAATGGCTTAACTGTGCAAAAGAAGTGCTGTCACATCTTTTCCTCTTCCCACACATCTGGATTCCCAATGATAAATTTGTTAAATTTCCATTTCCAGGAACAAAAAAGAGTACTAGAAGAAAAAGGTATCTCTAATTGTCTGAACTAAAGGTGGACATTCCCATGAAATATAGCCATCAGCAGGCCCCAGATTTGGATACATGGACTCTGGCTTTCCTGCCATTTCAATCTGTCCCAATAGTTTACACCTACATGCTATCTAGTTTAGTGCATCTAGATCCGTTTATATTTCAAATAAGAAAAAAAAGCCCATATAAACATAGTATATGGTTGAAAGAGATTTTGATTGTTAAAGGAAGCAAACATATTAAGATCTGATTTTACAGTTGAAAAATATGAAATAAGGATAGATGTCACTCGATTTAAATTCACCCAGTTAATGGTAAAGCACTGTGCACATGGTCCTTGAATTGCAAATGCTATTTGCTGAATTACTGGTGTCTTACAAAATCAAAGTTTTATACATTTGGTTTCCACTAAGCATTTGAAAACACAATTCCATTTTCATGGACCACATATTTAAGCTATCAAAATAAACTAGTGATGTGTTACTTTTACTTTGCGGTCATGTCTATTTGATAAATCACTGATCATTTTGTTATTTTTCTTCAATTAATAAGAATATGCCTCAGTTTTATTTGCTAGTTTTTCAGGCAGCTAAGAATAATACAAATGTTTGCTGAGCAGTCCAGTGTATAAAGCTGTCTCTACGGATATGGAATGCACGGCTGCATTCACAAATAACTGCCAATTTTCAAAAGTACACTTTTATTTGGGTGTCATTTCTGGCAAAGCTTGAAGGCTGAAGTTTAAAGAAAACCACAAGACTTCAAAATACAACTGGCTTCCACCAGCCTTGCCTGGACCCTCCTCTGGGTTTCAGCAGAGCCTCAGGGATGACTTCACCTGGATCATTCTCATGCCCACACTCAAGGAAGATAACTGGATATGTTTTCTTGTAGACAATGCAAGTCTCTTGAAGACTGTAGAAAGTAATGGCAAGAGAAAGAGAAAAACAAAAGAAAATAAAACCTACAGGAGACCTGGCAGGCTTGACTTTTATAACTGTCATTGATCCTCACTTGCAGCCTGCTGGATCTCTCCACACAACTCTATATTATGCAAGCTTAATATTTTATTTTGTGATTGTAGCACTTAACATCATATTCGGCATTTAATATAGTTACTCTCATTCAGACTTACTGTTATGAAGAAATTTAATTTGGATTTCTATTGACCTATTCAGGTACATATATGCAAATATTAAGATTGTGCATAAAGGAATTATTTTATCTATAGTGCCAGATGTTAATTAATTCAGTATCCTCATTGTTATCCTCTCTTTGCCACTGAACTTTACACCAAAAGATGATAAAAACCAAACACCATAAAATAAACACTTTATATTGAGAATTTCAACCCCTATATGCTATGTGAGCATCAGAAAAGGTATGTATAGCCTATAAAAGCACACACAAAAAATACTTAAATATATTTGAACATTGGAACTTAACTGATTCTATGAAATTCTGAGGAGCCACAACTTGTGAATTTAAAGCTGCAATCAAAACCTGAAATTTGTACCACTGAGGTACTACATATTATTGTATTTTTGCAATGAAAGTAAAAATGACAAGGAGGTAAAAAATGAAGCCATCGATGTACACAAACATCTCAGAATCCTTACTTTTGAATAATTTTTTTTTAAATAACACTACAATAATATCCAGTAAGTTGAAGAGCCAATTTAGTAGCTTCTAAATGTATGTGATATGGAGAAAGCAAAGTGTATACTTTTGAATGTCTTCTTATTTTATACAAATGCTTTCCCCAAAAATGAATAGTTACACTATAGATTGTATTTGATCATTTTGTTCATATGCAGATATGAGACCCAAAAACATATTACAAATTGTAAAAAAAAAAATAGTCTGAAACACAGTACTCAGCTTGCAATCAGTACCATGTATAAATTCAGAAATATTATATTGCTGTGGGAAACATAACATTATAAGTGAAAGTTTTATGAATAGTTGGATACTTTATTATTGTATTTAAGATTTTAAGTATAGACAGAAATTATTAACCCATTCAATCACACTTTAGACAATTACCAAGTTATTTTCTGTAGATTTATACACTTATCAGTCAAAAGATTTTTAAGTAGATATATTTATTCTGAAACATAAAAACAATGCTGGGGCCAGCGTTGTGGCTTACTTGGTGAATCCTCTGCCTGCGACACCGGCATCCCATATGGGTGCCGGGTTCTAGTCCCTGTTGCTCATCTTCTAGTCCAGCTCTCTGCTGTGGCCTGGGAAGGCAGTGGAGGATGGCCCAAGTGCTTGGGCACCTGCACCCACGTGGGAGACTGAGAGGAAGCATCTGGCTTCTGTCTTCGGATCAGCACAACACCGGCCACGGTGGCCATTTGAGGAGTGAATCAACAGAAGAAAGACCTTTCTCTCTGTCTCTCTCTCATTGTCTATAACTCTACCTGTCAAACAAATAATTTTTTAAAAATGTAAAAACAATGTCTGGTATTTACATTCATCGATTTTATGGTATTTATATTAATGTTACTGATTATTTTCTATCAGAAAATATTACTTATCACCATTTTCTTACAGGTAAAATAACTTGTCTATACTCTGATAATGTATGTAAAACAGGAAGAACCACTTGGGTAAAGAGCATCCCATTTAGATTAATTCTCTTGCAAAACAGATAGTATCAACAAAAGCTGAGCTGTGAATGACTTTTACCCTAATACATTTCACTACATCAGAGCAATAAAGTAATCCATAAGTTTTTCCCCAGTTCGTTTTGCACTTCATGATGTAGGAGTTTGTGAAGAGTTTTGCAACTCATTTTTCTTTATGCTATTTCTGTTTCAATTGGAGGCCTCTGTTCAAGTAAAGCTATTTAAAGAAACAGTCCCAGCCAAACCAAATATAAAAAATGTAGTGCTTCATTATCTTTACAACCTTTACAAAAGAAAAAAAGAAACTTCCGTATTATTCAATAAGCTGTGTTAACAGCTACAATACATGATATAGAGAAATAAATAGTGATGATAAAGAATGGGTCTTGTTGTAGAATTATGTTGTAGGAGAGACGTGTTATAGCTACCTCAATTTCTGTTTTGTGATTTGTCTTTGGCCTGTATTTTATCTTTGTTCCTTTTGATTTTTAACCACTGGAATTGGTCACAAATATAAGCCTAGAAATGCAATGTAGTTGGTAAATCAATAGCAATCCTTCTTTCAGGATTAGAGCTATGTGGGAAATGTTACTCTTGATCATCTCACTTGATGTACTAATATATCTTCCTCACAAAATGCTCCATTGTTATAAAAATCAGTGTGTAAAAATATAGAATATTTGGGAAAGATGGCTTATATACAGCTATGAACTCAACCAATGTTAATTAAATAATTTTGTAATATCTGTTTTCCAGTTTTTCAATCTAAGTAGCATTTATTGATAATAGATATTTGGAATCCTCAATGCTTGTAAAAACAATAGGCTCTGAAATTTCAGAAATACATTTACTGAAGTGATGCAGCCTAAGGCTTAAATATATTGTCATATAATATTGATTTTTCTCATTGGAAATGGAAATCTAAACAGCACTCACATCTTTGCTCTGTATTTCACACTACCATTTTAAGACAACTAAATGAATAAAATTGTCCAACCAAGACTACATTACCAGACCAAAGACCTGCAATAGATTTATATATAGGGGCTTTACACATGATTCAGCTATTAGTTCATCTATAGGTTGACATCTTCAAATGAAAAAAGCACTAGTCCTTCCATTATCTTTGAAATTAGCCTCTCAAATTTCCATTAGTATAAGAGAGAGAATTGATCCTTTCTGGTGTTTTATTTATTACCATTTAAAACTAATTTCTTGGAATGATCAGGTCTTATAGCAAATATTATAAGTTGTGACTTCCAGCATTGTGATAAAGGCCAATGTTTTCAGGCACAGAGGGGAGAGGAGTAATGGAAAAAACAGGTTCTTTTTCAGTTTAAGAGTGGAAATCAGCTTACATCAACATAATGGCCTCCATTGATAGTTACTATTAAATAATGATTAAATATTAAATATTTAGCAATTCCTAACCTGAGGGAAAGCTTATATGTTGTCATATCTTGCAGTTAATCATCTTTCTATTCAAATGTTATAGAGATTTGCACAGAACTAGACATATTCCTATTTTATTTACATTCTTCCTTTAATTCATTAATGACTTTCTTTTTTTAAAGATTTTATTCATTTTTTTTGAAAGTCAGAGTTACGTAGATAGGAGAGGCAGAGAGAGAAAGTGAGGTCTTCCATCTGATGGTTCACTCCCCAGTTGGCTGCAACGACTGGAGCTGTGCTGATCTGAAGCCAGGAGCCAGGAGCTTCTTCCAGGTCTCCCACGCAGGTGCAGGGCCAACGGATTTGGGCTATCTTGTACTGCTTTCCCAGGCCATAAAAGAGAGCTGGATGGGAAGTGGAGCAGCCGGGTCTAGAACCAGTGCCCATATGGGATGCCAACACTTCAGGCCAGGGTGTTAACCCACTGTACCACAGCGCCAGCCCCTAATTCATTGATGACTTTCAACAACAAGGCATCTTCATTTCAATGAGTTCTTACCCAAAAATTAATCTACTACTCCAAGAAAAAGACTGAAAATGGTGCATTCTATAGTTTTGAGACTTTTAAATTGTTCAACATCCTCCTTAATCTTTGAGATCTAACAGAATGTTTTTTTCTATTCTAAAGCTAATACTAAAAAAACACAACTCAGTAACAGAAATGAATAATAAAACACAGTGATAGACTATCCAGGAAAAATTACAATATGATGTACAATTTGCTTGAGATGTGACTTTGGGTTTAACTTTCAGTTTATTAAGTGCAGTGGGTACTTGTCATTCTGTAATGGCAAGCATATAGACAACACTATTCCACAACAAATGTTTTATGAATTGGTGGCTATAAATAAAATATTTGCCATTCTACAAGAATCTAATATAATGCAACATCTAGTAAAATTCATGTCCCCAAATCATGCCCTGTTTTGGATTAAGTTCTGACTTTTAGGAATACTAATTTGAAAGAATATATTTACAATATATTGTATGTCTCCCACAAAAAACCCGGCATTACATTGATTAATACCTTTTAGTTATTTTAACTGAAAGTGGGAGGTTTATACCCTGTTCCCACACTGCTTGAAGAACAATCAAATGTAATTGAAGCCAAGCAATTGACACTATTAATAGACATTGCTCAGAATCACCTGCTTTGTGTTGTTTTAAGCACCATTGTAAACTTTCAATTCTTAGGAGTCCCTTTGAAGACGTAGCAGATGTTGGCTTGCTAATAAGGCTAGAAAGCATAGCAAGTTCAAAGTTATAAAAATGTTAACACTTATAAAATATATTAAACTTTGTTATTTTCAATTGTCAATAAACTAGAACGGAGGCCTAAAGTCCATAAATATTTGCTTCTAAACCCTTAAGCATCCATGATTTGCACTAGTGTGCATTCATGTGTGTTTGTGAAGGGGAAATGCATGTAAATCCATACTGGGAAATGTTACATATTGTACTTTTAACATCATTACTAAGGATAGAGATGTGAGGTTTATAAATATTTGGGCTGCCTTTCAATATTTTCTAGTGATTCAAATTCTGTTAGAATTTAGCATGGTCACAAACATGTACAGTTTGGTGTTAGATGCAGGCGTTCGGACTTGGCTGTGGTTGTATGCATTGTGTTTACTCTCCACTAACTAACTAGACAATGCTTATAAACTTTATGACCAGTGAACATAATCTCCACAATGCATAATCTGCATTTCACTTAACACATTTCAACTTTCCAGAGTTTGGAAATTAACTTCATTTTAGGTATTAGAAATATTGCAATATTAAAACTGTGCTATAAAGCAAGAGTTATAATATTAACATGCACGATAAGAATAGACCAGGATAAGAAATATTTCTACTGTTGCTTCAGTTTCTGCTATGTCAAGAAGCCCTTATCACACTAAGGAATATGATAAATTCTAACATAAATTATGGAGAACCAAATGCAATATAGGAGAAAGGTATCAAATTTAAATCTACCTAAATGTCTAGTCAATATTAACTCAGAGGCTAAAACTGGCCAATTAAGTTTAATTTCAATAATTGTGCCATAAACAGATTGAGCCAGAAATGGTTGTGATGCTTCCTTGTAGTCAAAGATTCTACCAGAACGTACCACCCACCAAAACCCTCATCTAAAGTCCCCAATGACTTCATCCTGGTGATGGCTGAGTGTATGCAGATTACACAAACTTTTACTAGGGGCCTAAATATCAGCTTCAACATGTAAAAACAAATTTTGCTTTCTTACATGGCTAATTTCCCATTCATGAGAGAGGAGCTAAGGAGCATTAAAGGAGGCCGATTTTTAAAAAGTTACATTGAAACAATTCATGGGTATCAGTTTTTGCATTCCACTTTTTCTGTCTGTCCCAGGCAAAATCACACTTGCCCCTATGAAAGTCGGATTTTCCCTAAGACACTCCGGGGCAGGGTTTGAGTCAGGACGCCTGAGGAGGGAGCCCACCACCCAGTTTCTTCCATGGAAAGTGAGAAGGGCCACTCAGAGTATCTAGGTCTTGCAGGATTTTTCTCATCAGCCTGAACTGCCTGAACTGCCACCGCTTCCACACCAACACTGATATCCAGCACCCAGGCTATGCAAGGGCCACTGCAGTCTAAAACCGGCCCTTGTTTGTTTATTTGTCTTTAAATAATGAAGATGGAAAGCTTCTTGCAGAGATTAACCTTTCAACTGGTCTTGGATTAGCCTATTGAGCTGCAGTGGCGGCTCTCAACTGGTCTTAAGAGAGTTTCATTTGTAGTTAGTAAAATCCATTAAAAATTAGTGCCATCACTGGTAATTTTCTTAGATATCAACTAATTTGTGATGGGGCATTAATGGCTCACCCCTGACCCTGGAAAGTAAAAGTCGAAAGAAATCCAGCGCAAGCTAAACTGAAGAAAGGTCGGTAGCATTGCTTCAAAGCAACACCAATGTGTACTTCCATCCGTGATTGTTTCATACTTTACCAGATTGTTTAAAATGCTACTATTTTCACATACCGCGGACTGGTGCTTTCACAATAAAACTTGCTGTATTTCTACATATACTATAAGAAATAAATATGTTACCTCTGAAATTTAAAGCAAGATCAAACATACTTGTTTTTTCTAACTTATAGCTCCTCCTGCATTTAGATTTATGGTTTCTTTCAGAAATTGGTGATTTTCTTCATTTTAATTAAGAGCCTTATAGCAAACAATACTGCATGAAATAGTAAATATAACTTTATGCCTAAAGCCATGAGACAAAACAGAATGTGTCAAAATAATGCAAACTTTTTTTTTTTGACAGGTAGAGTAGACAGTGAGAGAGAGAGACAGAGAGAAAGGTTTTCTTTTGCTGTTGGTTCACCCTGCAATGGCCACTGTGGCTGGTGCACCACGCTGATCCAAAGCCAGGAACCAGGTGCCTCTCCTGGTCTCCCATGCAGGTGTAGAACCCAAGGACTTGGGCCATCTTCCACTGCACTCCTGGGCTCAGCAGAGAGCTTCACTGGAAGAGGAGCAACTGGGACAGAATCCAGCGCTCCAACCAGGACTAGAAACCAATAATCTTCAGAAAACCAGCATGAAATATAAATGATCACTGGTAAAATCAAATGTAAAAGATTTAATTGAAAATTCAACACCTAGACAGTCCTCCATACTTCCAATGCTTTCAACAAGCATTCATGCACTTCATCTTTTTTCTTTTGTTCATTTTTTGTTCTTTTCTTAGTGGGCAGCAGTAACATAGGGAGGAGAGTGACTGCCCTCAGATTTCTCAGACTTCTAAGTGCACTTCCTTCAGTCCACCTGTTTTAAATGCAGACTTAGTGTACAGTCACCTCTTCATAATGCAAATGGGAATAATTGCATAGGATTCCTACATCTTAATTTGAATTCACCCCAGCTCTTCTTATTTTTATTGATACTTTTAGATATTTTCAAAATTCTGTAGTTGAAAATTGCCTCTTCTCTATCTCTATAATAAAATGTCTTGTATAGCTAAATAATACATTATAAATTCCACAGGCTCAAACTCATGACCATTCCATTTCTATCCACAATGTAAGGAAATTCTACATTTACTACTCCCAGGTCATAAAAAGTAATTTGATCCTTTAAAATGGGTTGAATTTAGGTGAAGTTAATAAATTTAGACAGCAAAAAATTGGTGGAAACTAAAGATGGGAATTACAGGTAAAACCTTAGTCCTCAAAGTTTTCCAACTTGAAGAATTGAGGCTGCCTGTTTTTATCTTAGCACTTAGGTCAGTTTTTTGTGTGTGTTTTTGTTTTTCATACTTCATGCATTTGTCACATGTTTCATTCTAAAATTAGCTTTACCCTTGTGAGTTTAGGTTTGTGATTTGAATCGCTAAAGCCCTTCTATGTTAGTTGTGTTAGTAAGTGCCTCCAAACATTTCCCTGCACATTCTAATTTTATAAAAGCCAGACTCAGCAAGGAAATGCCAGCTGTCTTTGATGTCAGCCTTCGCGTTTAGAGACACAAAAGAGAAAGTTCTACATTTGCATAGCATACAAAGTGGAAGTTATGGCCAAATACAGTATCTCTCATAAAAATATTTTTCAAAGTTTAATATTAGTACCTAATTTATAAAGCTTAGAGTTTTAAAGATTTTGAGAAGTGCTATGGAATATTTTATACATGGCAAGGGTCCAGGGACCTGGATGAAAACAAGGAGGAAAATGACTAAATCACAACTCTTAGCCTGTGTCTCCATTGACCTGAGAATTCAGAGATTATAGGAGGGGGCCGGCACTGTGGCACAGTGGGTTGGAGCCCTGGCCTGAAGTGCTGGCATGCCATAAAGGTGCTGGTTCTAGTCTGGCTGCTCCTCTTCAGATTCAGCTCTCTGCTGTGACTCGGAATGGCATTGGGGGATGGCCCAGGTCCTTGGGCCTCTGCACCCACATGGGAGACCAGGGAGAGGCTCCTGGCTCCTGGCTTTGGATCTGTACAACTCAGACTATTGCGGCCATCTGGGGAGTGAACCAGCAGGAGGACCTCTCCTTCTGCCTCTACCTCTCTCTGCAAACTTTCAAATAAATAAAATAAATCTTTAAAAAAAAGATTATAGGAGAGCAGATTAGGCCAAAGGAAAGCCAGAAAACAATGTTAAGCAAATGAAAAGGCAAAAAGAAAGATTAGTTGAAAGCTACAGGAAAAAAATATCTAATTTGTTAAGACATTAACTACATGCATATGTTATTACTAAGAGATCTCAGGAACACATCTCAGTTAAAAATTTAAGTGATCAGGGGCTGACACTGTGGCACAGTGGGTTAACACCCTGGCCTGAAGCACCAGGATCTCATATGGGTGCCAGTTCTCGTCCTGGCTGCTCCACTTCCCATCCAGCTCTCTGATATGTTCTGGGAAAGCAGTGGAAGATGGCTCTAGCCTGTGGGCCCCTGCACCGGCTTGGGAGACCCAGAAGAAGCTCCTGGGTCCTGGCTTTGGATTGGTGCAGCTCCAGCCATTGTGGCCAACTGGGGAGTGAACCATCAGATGGAAGACCTTTCTCTCTCTCTCTCATTCTCTCTCTTTGCCTTTCCTCTCTCTGTGTAAGTCTTTCAAATAAAGAATAAATTAATCTTAAAAAATTAGGTGATCAGAAATGCTCCTGTATTTAACCACACAGTATACATATTTTGATTAAAATTTTAAATAATTGCTCATGTCTAGTGAGAACCCTGGATAAAGGCATCGCTGATGCCTGGACAGGCACCCACTACCTAAAGCCTAAAGGTCTGAATGATCCCTGCCTTTTTGTCTCACAGCTTGCTTACCTGAAACCCACTGTAGTTCAATGTATTTTTTTCTAAATTGTATTTATTTTTAGGGCATGGCTTTTGCAAAGCTGAGATAAGAGCATATACATGTATTGGAAGGTTTTCAGAAACTGTCAGTGGCTGAGTTAAATTTTTCAAATGTTTGTGCCAGCTTCACCCTACAGCACTTCAGGGAACAAACAAGGGAATTCTGGTAGAACCCAGCACTAAACTGAGCTGAGAGGGAATTCCAGCTCCAGCCCAGGGACCCAGAAAGTGCAAGTGCTTCTATGGTCTGAGTCACTTTCACCCACATGGGGACTTGTCTGACCCAAACAAAGCTCCCTGGGAACCCCACAGCATACAAATACTAAAGGAGACTCTTCCACCAGGGAGAGAGGCAACAGAAGACCCATCCTCCCACAATACACTCATTTTAATGACCCCTCCCCTGTGGTCACCCCATTGGTCCCATTCCATATTTCTAACCACTGATTGCTGTGAGTGTAAATGACCAGAGCACAGGACAGCAGCAGGGACTGAAAAAGTAAAAACGGTCCTGTAATCATTCAGGATAAAAAATAATAAACTCACATGGCCTCAGGGGTGAGGAGAAACAGGACAGTCCTTTCCTGTCATTTAGGGCATCTGTACTGCTCTGCAGCAGCATTTTGGCAACAAAATTTATTAAACAGATTAAGTGTGTGGTTACAGTGAGATGAATGTTTCCATGAAGATATATACACAGGTCGAATTGAATAAATTGATCAATAATCAAACAGCATAATGCTGTTGATCACAAATAACTTTTAATATTCTTCAGAAATCTTTACTTAGTATATACTGAATCAATCTTCTTTATATAAAGATAATTGAAAATGATTTTAAAAACTTGGTGTTAAATTGGAAATTGCATAGATAATTAATCAATTTTTTAAAAAAAATATCATGTAGGATCTCTGTCCTTAATGTGCAGTACATTGTGAATTAATACTATAACCAGTACTGCAACAGTGTTTTTCACTTTGTGTTCCTATGTGAGAGCAAACTGTTGAAATCTTTACGTAATATGTACTAAACTGATCTTCTGTATATAAAGAGAATGGAAAATGAATCTTGATGTGAAAGGAAGGGGAGAGGGAGAGGGAAAGGGAAGGGTTGTGGGTGGGAGGGAAGTTATGGGGGGTGGAATCCATTGTAATACATAAGCTGTACTTTGGAAATTTATATTCTTTAAATAAAAGCTTCATAAAAAAAGAAAAAAGAATATTCTTCAGAAATGGTAAATATAAAGAAATAAAAATAACACATTTATGACTTTCCATCATAATTTCCTTTCATTTTTTTGTTCATAGTTATCATTCGTAAGGCAATAGCACCTGTCAATAGCTTGAGATGCTTGAATTCCTACAAGTTCTGTTCTTAGTCACCTCTTGTATCCTTTGGATGTTTAAGATTGGATCTTCCAAAGTATGTGGAGTAGCATAATTTGATGGATTCTGCTCAGGTAGATGGCTCAGGCCCAAGTGCTATTACTTGGCATTCTTTCAGATGCAAAGATAAGCTATAATTACAGAGTTCTTCAAAGCTCTTCCCTATTGTGTGTGTGGTGGCTCAAAGCTGAATGAGAATCTATAGAAGAGATATAAAGAAACCCATTAAAGCTTGCAAATATTATGCACTGTAAATTTGAGGTTGTTGAATTAGCTATGGGTGTTCTGCTTTCTATAACAGTATTACAAACACACCAATCCATGCATCCATGCATCATTCCGTTACGTAGATGCCTTTTTTACATAAGTAGTTCTCATCCAATAGTTGTCACCTGGCATTTGTGCCAAATATAAAGGAGTCACAGTTAAAACAAAAGTTGGGTTCAGTTCCTCATACTGTACTGGTAATTCCAATTATCAAAATTTGCTAAATTTCAATTTCTGGTGAACAAATGCCGTGACAGTGTCTCTCTCATTCCCACTAGGGACAACTGCGTTGCTTGAGTCAGAAGTGGGAAGCCACCCTACACAAACACAATCATGAAGAAATGTATTCCCAAGTAGAGCTCATTAATATTCATTAACTACAGCCTTCTCTCCATCACCAGTGTCATGATTTTATTTGAGGGTGTCACTCTTCTGGCTTGAATTAAAGAGAAATCCCATGGTACCAGAGTAGCCCAGACAGAGGGCAGAGAATTGGCTAGGATCTTAGCTCTGACACTGTCTAATTCTGGGAGTGTGCCAATTTTATTTTTTAACACAAAATAGTATTCTAATAAATTAGACAATATTGCCATGTGCCTATCACAGTTCTAATAAAGCTAAACAAACACTGAGTAAGTTTCAGTTACCTTTAGTGTTGCACTGTTCAATAGACATATGATTTTAGTGCTATCTTAAATGTGGGTATTCCAAATAGAGTTTCACTTTAAGATAAAAACACATCCAATTTTAAAGAATTCACTGGAAATTAACAAATTTATATTGATTCCAATGCAAATGGTTACAGTTGGAACACTGAGCTAAATAAAGTGTGTTGTTACTATTCATCACATCCCTTTCATTTTACTTCTTTAGTGAGTGGAAAATTGAAAATCACTCACGTGGCTTGAATTATATTTCTCTTGGACAATGCTGTGTTAGAGAGTGTGATTTACTTTTTTCCCTCTTTATTCCTTCCCTTGCACATAGATACAAATTACACATATATCTGTCAAAACGATGTAGGGCCAGAATCCCAGTGTAAGTTGATTCCCTTGACCCTATTATGAGAAGCTTCACCATGTGGTGCCACACCTGGAAACCTCCAGAATAAGAGCTCAAGGAAACACAGGAACTTCCTGGAGCAGCAAAACATCCTACTTGAAGCAGCTTAGTTACTCCTCTGGGCATCGGAGTTGAGCTGCTTGAAAGAGTTGGTCCAATAGTGGTCTCTAAGGAGAAAGCAGAGGGATGCGCTGGAAAATGCTGTCACCATTGTTACACTCCACATCTTACTGGCTTAGCAAAACTTCAGTTCTTACTCCTGCAGATTTTGATGCAACCTGGCTGCCCTCAGGGTAGCAGTTGGCCCCAGCAAATTCGTCATCTCAGTGTGTGTCTCCTGGATAGCACAGCAGGGGAAGACAGAGGTGGAGGGTCACATACCTACTCTCCTATTCTTCAATGCCAAGGTGAAATGTGTCATTTCTGTGCTCACAACTCAGGGACCAGAACAAAGCCATGTAGACCTGCAAAGAGAATTGGAAAATATTCTGGACCACATAGCCCTGTGAAGAGCATTAAACATTTCTGCCATGGAACTGCACATTTCCTGAGTTATTCCAGCATTCTTATGTTGCTTTTTTCTAGTGTACTGTCTGACACAGACCAAACACTCAGTGCAAGGGCACTCTGCAGAACATGTAAGTCCACAAGGTGCACCAAATCATCACATTTTAGCTGCCAGGTGGCTGCGGCATCATCAGGAAATCTGTCTGCAGCTACAATTACAACTCACCCAGCTTCCATTTTTTGAGTTTTTTTGTTGGTTTCTCATTTTTTGTTTTGTTTTTGTTTGTTTTTCTGTGTTTTTTAACTGCGGAGCAGAAGACCATTCCTAGTTTTCTTTGCATCTAGAACAATGAATGTGTTCATTTGCAAGGGCAGAGGTTCAAATTCTAGGGGATTCCATGCACAAAAATCTGCATTCATGATATGGCACCAGTCACTCTGGGTGTAAATCAGATTCATGCTTTGTCAGATACTGGATTTTATTTTCTGTCAATATCATAAATTCTCTCATGGTTGATTCACAATGTGGAATCTGAAGATAATATCTCAAGGTGTGTTTTGTGTTTGTCACTAGCACTTACTTAATATCTTTGCATCTAGATTTTCTCATCCCTAAAAATAAATCAGCTGGGGTGAATGTATAGTGAGGCTGTTTGAACAGCTACTTGGGATTGGGATTGAGTCACACGTCTGCCTCCAGTTCAGCATTCTACTAATGTAGCAAATCATGGACCAATTTTTTGCATTCCTGCTACCCCCATAGTGGACCTGGACAAAGTTCCCGGTTCCTGAATTCTGCATGGCCCAGCCCTGGCTATATGGAGTGTGAGGAGATGAAGGAAGATTCTTTCTCTGTCTCTCTCTCTCTCTCTCTCTCTCTCTCTCTCTCTCCAACTGCCTCTCCCTCTCCCTGTTTCTCATTCCCTTTCTCTCTCTCTCTGTTATTTTACCTTAAAATAAATAAGTAAATAGTTTTTTAAAATAAAAGATGTTTATTTCTATAGCTTCATATAAATAATTTAATTATATTGTTTATATGTAATTCTACTAGTGGATAAAATTATGTGGTTCTATAAATGTTAGATATTATTGTATTTAATTTATTTTTATTTACTTGACAGGTAGAGTTATAGACAGAGGCAGAGAGAAAGGTTTTCCTTCAGTTGGTTCACTCCCCAAATGTTCACCATAGGGATCCAAAGCCAGGAGCCAGGTGCTTCTTCCTGGTCTCCCGTGTGGGTGCAGGGGCCCAAGCACTTGGGCCATCCTCCACTTCCCTCCGGGGCCACAGAAAAGAGCTGGACTCGAAGAGGAGCAACCCGGATTAGAACCCAATTCCCACATGGGAAGCTGGTGCTGCAGGTGGAGGATTCACCAAGTGAGCCATGGTGCCGGCCTCAGATGTTATTTTTAACATAACTTATATTATAATCAATATCATCAGTTCCATTGTTCTTATTCTGTATAAAAAGAGCCATAGTTTGTCTAAAGGTGTAAAATAATTTTTGAATTTTTACTTCTATCTAATGATCCATTCCACCTTCTCTCAATTAGTATGACAATACTCTGAGACATATTGGCTAGGACAAAATTCCAATTCCAAAATTTTGAGGGAGTAAATAATGCATTCATGAAAAATTAAATTATCCCAACATTTTAAATGTAATTACCATACATTTAGGTTGTACATGTTTCATTTTTTTTATATTTGTTTCAAAATAAGATTAAAACAAAAGCTCTCAGCATATAGAACCTTGGGTTTGAGATGACTGACAAGATGCTCCATGTGGCCAAAAGTTATACTGATCCCAAGTTATTTGACTTCCTTGTAATGGAAATTGATAAGAGGCCAATGTGCAACCCAGACAAGGTTGAATGGGGGCTTATGTACCAACACACAGGGGGGCTTTTGCAGAAAGGTTCTGGACAGTGCTTGCTTCTGATGGGTCTGGAGCTGGCAATGCATCCAGGTCAGGTCAGGAAGGGCTAGATTGAGTGACTCCTGCTTCTAACCCATCTCAAAAGGACTATTTGATCCTGAGGAAGACGACACACTGCTTCAAGCCTATAGCACATTGGAATGACTTTTCAGTGCTATTTGACTCTTGTGATCATAGGTTTTACTGGACCTAGCCTTTGGCTCTCAGATGATGAACAGTCTGCAGACAGAAGAGATTTAGTGAGACAGACAAATTGTATGCTCATCTTCACTTAAGTCCAAATAATCAGGCATACTAACAATAAAATAAAATGCCCCTGAAACAACACAGAATTTGGGATTTAACTTCTATTTACATAATATATGCTTGATTTATACAGCAAACTTATATAAATTATTCTAAAATAAGCTGCTTATACTAGTCACTACTGACTAAAATATATACTAATTTATAACTGAACCCCTTCTTAGTTCTAGAAAGGTTCATGATAAAATATGGTAGAAGAAAGTAATTTAAAATGAACACAGGAGAAGTTCTAAAGTTGTTACCAAGCCTTAGATATAAGAAAAATCTCTTTTTGCCACTTGCATTTGTGGTGGAATCCAGCTGTGACAAAGACTTTGAGATGCACAGCTGCCGTTGAAGATGCAGTACAAGGGACCCCAACTTCTTTTGCAGTGGTTTCCCTTCTTCACACCTATTACAGGTTCACATGTGACAGCTACAAGGAAGTTAATGGATCTGGATACAACTTGAAAACTACTCATCTCTCCAATGCCCACAGAAATGTCATACCTAGGTTTTCTAGGTCCATTACTTCACTTGAATATGAATTGAGAGTCAAATAAGAATACATGTCCAGATGGACTTTTGCCATCTGGACATGTAAGACACTAGTTAAGAAGCCCACATCCTGCATCTCATCATGTGGCCTTAATTCCCAGCTCTGGTTCCTGATTCCAGCTTCCTGCCAATGCAGACTGTGAGAGGCAGATAGGATACCTGAAGTGTTTGGATACCTGCCACTTACATGGGAGATCTGGATTGGGTTCTTGGCTCCTGGTTTAGAGTCTGGCCCAGTTCGTCATTGCAGGAATCTCGAGAGTGACCCAGTGGATGGGAACGCTTCTCTCTCTTTCTCTCTTTCCCATGGAAGTAACTAAATAATTTTTTCAAAATCTCTGTGTAGAACAGCTCTATAAAGTCAGAAGAATAAAATATTATTCAGTAGGTCTAAGCAAACTGAATCCCACAGTATTCAATGCCAGTAAATCAGAGTGACTATTGGAAAAGGAGGTGAAGGACAGGAATCCCTTGTTTCAGTGAAGAAATATTAACAATGAGCAGCAGAAAACTACTGCAGCCTCACTCGCAGTGGTATAACAAGTCAAAGGGATAGTGCTTACCAGTTACTAAGCTGGCAAAGTTGAACCACAGCAGGTGGTAGTAGCAGAGGCTTAGGAAAATCATAAATCACATTCACTACTAGTGAGATGATATGTAAAATGCATCTTGAAGGGGAATTAGCAGCACATCAAATTCTACAAATTTCAGATGAATCAATATATTAAATGTAAATGATCAGACACATAGAAATAATTCTCTGTGTCTCTGAAGTATTATCATATTAATATGTTTCAACCTGTAAAAATGATTAAACACAGCAAGGTAAATTATTATAAATAAACTGCAAGTCCTAAAAATCAGATCTAAAATAAGGAAGAATATGAAAAGTTGGTCATCATATAAAGTTGAGAGTACATTACAAGCCTATGTATAAAATAATTGAAGTACATTCACATTATGTGTTTTTATATATAATTTAAATAGATATCTGATATCAAATATATACTCAAAAGGACAACAATTTAATCCCATCTCTGGTTGATGGGATTAGTGAATATTCATGTATTACATCCTAAAATGTTTCAAAATTTTCTTATAATTTTTATAATTAGATTATGAGTTATAATGAACATATATTCATGTACTTTAGCATCATGAAAATAACGATGTTATCTGTAAACAAACAGTTTGAATAATGTTTTCAGATGCTAACAATGTCCATTATACACACACACACACACACACACACATACATATATATATATACACACATACATATATATGTATGTGTGTGTATAATGGACATTGTTATATATATATGTATATATATGTATATATTTATGTATATATATATGTATGTGTGTGTGGACATAGTTGTCACATGGCTATGGATTGGCTAGCAGCTATTCTAAATACATTGATTATCTTTGTTGCATCTTTATCCTGGAAACTATTGCTCCTCTGGCTACATAACATTCATTCTTCTAAAACTCTGTTATTATACTATCTTCAGTTTGCAACCAGTGTAAGCCAACTCAAATGTGAAAGATTCAATTGTCTTTCTATGAAGTACTGAGAGGCATATGGAGTGCATTGTACCTAAGACCAAGAGTTGACACTGGCTGCATGGTGGTGTCTGGAGTATAATCCAAGGCATTATCTTAGACAAATATAATCCTTGATGGTTTGAGTTATGGTAAATTTGAAACTAATTCTTCTCCCATGTGTGAGAATAGAAATAGGATGAGAGGCTTTTTTTCCCCATGGCAGGGTTGAGTCTTTAGTGGTGGTCAGAACAGTTGAAGGTGTTCTTGTATTAAGATCTGAAAAGGGAAAGTTCAGACAGTTACAGGACAACTGTTGTTGACAAGGCATGAGCCGCTGTAGCATGGATGCATAACTTCACAGGGCTGCTGACTCCTGAGATTTTCCATAAAACTTCAGACAGAACTTAGAATGTGCCCTTTTGTCCCAAGTTGATTTTGGGAAAAATACATAATATTTAACAAATAAAATGCAAAAATAAGCACAAACACCTAACACATAACCAAAAAAATTTCCTTTCATTAATACTGAATATATTGCATGAAGAAACAGTTTTAAACAGTTTTTTTTTTATCAGTAGGAAATAAATATTTTGAGTTAAAATCCCTGCTGGAGTTCTGGCATCCCATATGGGTGCAGGTTTGAGTTCCAGTTGCTCCTCTTCCGATATAGCCTCTTTTATAGCCTGGGAAGCCATCAGAAGATAGCCAAAGTCATTCATCCCCTGCACCCATGGGAGACCAGAAAGAAGCTCCTGGCTCCTGGCTTCAGATCAGCTCAGCTCTGGCAATTGGACAGTGAACCAGTAGATAGAAGACCTCTCTCTCTGTTTCTACCTCTCTCTGTAACTCTGTCTTTCAAATAACTAAGAATAAATCTTTAAAAAAAGAAATATTCTCTCTCCCCCTCTCTCTCTTTCCTCTCTCCCTTTCATCTATCCTTTTCTCTTTTTATCTGCCATTCTGACCACACCTACTTCTCCCTAATTCTTCTGTCTCTCTGGCGTACTATTATTGGTATTTTAATGTTAAAATAACTTTGGCATAATGAGAACTAGACTAGATTATTTTTATTTATTTGAAAGGAATAGTGAGAGAGAGAAAGAGAGAGAGAGAAATATTGAGATCTTCAATGTTTTGGTTCACTCCCCAAATGACTGCAAGGGCTAGGGCTGGGCCAGGCCAAAGCCAGGAGCCAGGAGCTTCTTCCAGGTTGCCCACATGGGAACAGGGGCCTAAGCACTGGGGCCACTGTCCATGCCTTTTCCAGAACCATTATCAGGGAGCTGGATTGGAAGTGGAGTAGCCAGAACTTGAACTAGCACCCATATGGAATGCTGGCATTGCAGTTGGAGGCTTTACCCAATACCCCACAGCAACAGACCCATTCATTATGACTTGCATCCCAAATTCTACCTGAGTGGCTCCCAGCCCACACCTGACAAGCAAAACAGCACAACTCTTCCTCTGGTGCTGCCTTTGCTGAGGATGGTAATAGGATCACAACCCCGTGACAACTGCAATGTTGCTTAATATTGACACCATAGCCCAGCTCAGGTACAGGGGATAATTTACACAAGCACAGAAGTGCACTTGTGCTATATGTAAGTGTAAGGAATGATATCTGGGAACAACCAAATTGCAAGTAAGGAAGCTTTTAATTCCCATTGCTACAAATGCCCCCAACTGAGCGTGTTTTACTCCATTGCTATTATTGTTTACACATTTTTTTTAAGTTTCTCATTTGGGGTGGTCATTTGGTACAGCCATGAGGATGCAGGTTAAGATGCCCCCATTCACTCAGCATTATGTTTTCCTGGTTCCTCCATTGTTGCAAATGACCGGATTTCATTGTTTTTGACTGCTGTATAGAATTCTATAGAGTACATGTCCCATAATTTCTTAATCTACTCTACTGTTGATGGGCATTTGGGTTGGTTCCAGGTCTTAGCTATTGTGAATTGAGCAACAATAAACATTAATGTGCAGACAGCTTTTTTGTTTGCCAATTTAATTTACTTTTGGGTAAATTCCAAGGAGTGGTATGGCCTGGTTGTATGGTAGGGTTATATTCAGGTTTCTGAGGTATCTCCAGACTGACTTCCATAGTGGCTTTACCAATTTGCATTCCTACCAACAGTGGGTTAGTGTCCGTTTTTCCCCACATCCTCTGCAGCATCTATTGTTGGTAGATTTTTGAATGTGAGCCATTCTAACCGGGGTAGGTGAAACCTCATTATGGTTTTGATTTGCATTTCCCTGATTGCTAGTGATCTTGAACATTTTTGCATGTGCCTGTTGGCCATTTGGATTTCCTCTTTGGAAAAATGTCTATTGAGGTGCTTGGCCCATCTCTTAAATGGGTTGTTTGTTTGGATGTTGTGGAGTTTCTTGATTTCTTTGTAGATTCTGGTTATCAACCCTTTATCTGTTGCATAGTTTGCAAAATTTTTCCCATTCTGTCGGTTGCCTCTTCACTTTCCTGAAATCTCGTCACTTGCAACAAGATGGAGGAATCTGGAAAGCATTATGCTGAGTAAATTAAGCCAGTCCTCAAGGGACAAATATCATATGTTCTCCCTGATCGGTGACAACTACTTGAGAACTGAAGGGGAAACCTGTTGAAGTGAAATGGACACAATGAGAAATAGTAAATCGATCAGCCCTTGTTCTGACTGTTGATATACAGTGTAATATTTTATCACCTTTTGTATTTTTTTTGTTGTAGTACTATTGGTTGAACTCTGTAATTAACACACAATTATTCTTAGGTGTTGAAATTTTAACTGAAAAGTGATCCCTGTTAAATATGAGTGGCAATAAGGGAGGGGGGAAATGTACAATTTGGGACATGCTCAATCGGACTTGCCCCAAATTTTGGAGTTAGAAACGTGCCAGGCGATTCCAATACAAACCCATCAAGATGGTCTAAGTGTCAAAGGGATCACACAAACAAGACTAGTGTCTGTGAATATTAATTGATAGAATAAAAAAGGGAGAGAATGATCCAACATGGGAAGTGGGATATACAGTAGACTCATAGAAAGGCAGATGTCCTAAACAGCACTCTGGCCTCAGAATCAGCCCGTAAGGCACTTGGATCTTGCTGAAGAGCCCATGAGAGTATTTTAGGCATGGAAAGCCAAGACACTCCTGCAACAAAACAAAACAAAACAAAAACAAAAACAAAAAAAAACCACCTAAATGAAAGGTCTCTTTGAGTGAGATTCCAGTAGAAAGAATGAGCCAGTAAAGAAGGAAGTATCTTTCTTTGAAGGGAGGAGAGAACTTCCACTTTAACTATGATCTTGTCTAAATAAGATTGATGTCGCAAACTCAAGAGGCTTCCATACCCTTGGAAACTCATGACTAGAGCCTAGGGAGATTTCTGACGCAATAAACAAGAATGTCAAATTGTTAAGTCAACAACAGGAGTTACTGTGTACTTACTTCTCATGTGGGATCTGTCCTTAATGTGTTGTCCAATGTGAAATAATGCTATAACTAATACTGAAACAGTATTTTACACTTTTTGTTTCTGTGTGGTGCAAACTGATGAAATCTGTACTTAATATATACTAAATCAATCTTCTGTATATAAAGATAATTGAAAATGAATCCTGATGTGAATGCAAGGGGAGAGGGAGCGGGAGATGGGAGGGGTGTGAGTGGGAGGGAAATTATGGGGGGGGGAGCCATTGTAATCCATAAACTGTACTTTGGAAATTTATATTTACTAAATGAAAGTTTAAAAAAAAGATTTAAAAAAAAGATGCCACCATTCCGTACTGGACTCTTAGCTCTACTTCCAACTCCAGCTTCCTGTCAATGTGCACCCTAGAAGGCAACAGGTGATGGCTCAAGTACCTGAGTCCCTGCCTCCCACATGGGAAACTCAGATGCATTAACCAGCTCTTGGCTTCAGCCTGGCCCTACCCCAGTTGTTGCTGGTCTTCAAGGAGTGAATCAACTAGCAGATGATCATTTTTCTCTTTATCTCTCTCTCATTCCCTCTCCTCTCCCTCTTTTTTGCTACCAAAATAGGTAAATTTAATACTTTCCAAAATGCTAATTTTAACATTTATGTCTCCTAGTTTTAGAAAAGTTAAATAAAACATAGTTTGTGTTTAATATCAGATTTAATTACACAATTAAGTGAGTTGTTAATGATTTCACCTCAGCTAATATGTTTAAGTTTTGAAAGAACTAATCTGAGTACTGAGAAAAATGGAATTTACTCATTTATATCAGCATGTCTTTTTGAATGATCAATATTTCACTGACTTGTTAGCCTTTTAAAATATATTTTATATAGGCAAGGTTAACCAAAAGTACTTTCCATAGAAGTCTGCTTATATATTTGTGTGTTACTAAAGCACCACTATAACTTATATCTAAGAAAAGGGGGCAGTAAATACTTTCCACTGCCTACCAATTATTATATTATCTCAAATTCCCATTGTCAACTAAAGCATCACCATTCTTACCCTTTAAAAAGTAATTTTAAGGAGCTGGCACTGTGGTGTAATGGGTAAAGCCACTGCCTGCAGTTGCATCATCCTGTATGGGTGCCGGTTAATGTCCCAGCTGCTATACTTCTGATCTAGCTCTCTGAAAATAGCCAGGGAAAGCTTCAGAAGATGCCCCAAGTTCCTGGGTCCTTGTGTCCCCATTGGAGACTTGGATGAAGCTCCTAGATCCTAGCTTTGTACAGACCCAGCTCTGGCCATTGCAGCTATTTGGGAAATGAAACAGCAGATGGAAGACCTTTCTCTCTCTCTCTCTCTAACTCTGCCTTTCAAATAAACAAATACATCTATTATATATAAAAATAATTCATGCCAAAGAAGCCATGCACAAACAGAAGTTTTCACATACTAGGAGGACCACTTGATCCATGATATCCACTAGACATATATTTTTCCTTATAAAATGATGAAGAAAGCAAAAAGGTTTTTGGAAAAGACACAGTGATCAAGAGGAAATTTTCAAGTTTCCATAGATAGAAATGTTGGCTGTCCACTTGGTGCTCTGTTTCAAAGGCCCATCATGAACTGTGTGTCAACTGACACAGCAAGCCACTGGGTGTGCACAGCAACATGCTCTCATTAAGCTGAATACTCCTCATCCATTCTGAGCAGATGCTGGAGACACAAGCAAGTTACAGGGAGAACTGGTCCAAATGCCCCTGGTCCCCACTGCTGCCACTCTGTCTTCCCTGCTCCAGACTCTGCCTGTGGTCACTTGAGAAGTTCACTGTGATCAACAGAGGATGAGATGTCTCAGGGTTGGTTTGTAGGACACGCTGCATTGTATTTGGGCACTTCTTGAAGGAGGACACAAGCCATATGAATGCAACAGAGACACACAAATGGCATCCTTCTTGTCCTGCCCCTACAACTCAGCCTTGCACACAGACCACAACCTACAGTGATGTCCCCCTGGTTCTTTGAACTTGGACTGGTGACTCCACCAGCATTGGCCATTCTTCAGCTTGCAGAGGATGACTTCTTTATTATTTTTATTATTTTATTATTGATTTAACAATTGAAACACTTATTTATGACATCAGTCATCACCCAAGGCTCTTGTCATGAGCTGCCATGGCCATGGAAGCCCTTTGAGTTTAAAACTCCATCAGTGCATAGACAGAGCTATAAATAAAGTGGAAGTTCTCTCCTCTCTTCAGAAAAAAGTACCTCCTTCTTTGATCTCACTCATAGATCTTTCATGTGATCATGTTTTGCAACAGTGTCTTGGCTTCCCACGCCTGAAATGCTCTCATGGGCTTTCCAGCCAGATCCAAATGTCTGAAGGGCTGATTCTGAGGTCAAATTGCTGTTAAGTGTGTTTGTCATTCTATGAGTCGGCTGTGTAGCCTACTTCCCATGTTCGATATTTTTCTCCTTTTAATTTCTATCTATCATAATTTGATTTCTATAACTCCTTATAGATTTTCAGGTTAAAAATAAACAATATGCATTGAAATGAAAATATATTTCAGGACATTGCAAATTACAGATCAATGCTAAAAGGCAGTAAAATATACACAAGGGGTGCTGGCCGTCTGCCTGTTGCACTGGCATCCCATATGAGTGCCAGTTCTAGTCCCAGTTGCTCCTCTTCCAGTCCAGCTCTCTGCTGTGGCCCAAGAGGGCAGTGGAGAACAGCCCAAGTGCTTGGGCCCCTGCACCTGCATGGGAGACCAGGAGAAAGTGCCTGGCTCCTGGCTTTGGATTTGCACAGTGCTGGCCACAGTGGCCATTTGGGAAGTGAAACAATGGAAGAAAGACCTTTGTCTCTCTCTCTCTGAATATAACTCTATCTGTCAAGTAAATTAAAAAAAAATAAAGTATATATAAATGATTTTTTGGAATTTTAGTGAACATGATACTGGAAGGCCTACCTAGAGAAATTGGGCAAGAAAAATAAAGGACCTCCAAATTGGAAAGGAGAAGTCAAATCATCACTGTTGGCAAATGACATGATTTTAGAAAACCCCTAAGGTGCAAGCAAAAACCTGATAGAACTAAGACATTGTGCAAAGCTGCAACAAGGTCGATTTAAAAAACCAGTAGCACCGTTATACACTGATCATCTAGAAAAGAAACCTAGAGAGCAATCCCATGCCGAAGAGCTACAATAAAGAAAAAGAATGCCCAAGATAAATGTAACCAAGGAAACAAAAGATCTCTAAAACAAAGCTTAAAAATCATAGATGAAAGAAATTGAAGAATATTTTTAAATTGGGGAGTAGCATGCAATACTTGTAGACTTAAGGGCTACAGTACACTATTCCAACGCATATACCCAGCACAATGTGATCCTACCAGACAAATAGCCTTTCCAGAGATCTTTCTTTATGGCTTTGGCTTCCAGTCTGGGGTCCTGCTGTACAACCACAAAGATCCCTTTTATGCAGATCAGATCTAGTGGTGAGAACTGTCCATATCCCTCCAAACTTCATGATCAAACTTCAAGGTCCATGCTACAGTATACAGAGGTGGGGAACACAGGACTAGGGCTCCATTCTCTTTTACAGGATGAATGAGTTTCTCTTCTCTAAAACAAGACATTTATTTATTTGAAAGTCACAGTTACAGAGAGTGAAGGCAGGAGACAGAGAGAAAAGGTGGCAAGAGTGAGGGAAGAAGGAGATAGCTTCCAACTGCTGGTTCACTCCCCCAAATAGCCACAATTGCCACCTCTGAGTCAGGCCAAAGCCAGGAGACAAGAACTCCATCCAGGTCTCTCCATGGGCCATCTTCTGTTGCTGGTTTGGAAGTGGAGCCAGGCTTCCCCCAGTGCCACATGGGATGCTGATGTAGCAGGGTTTAATCTGGATGCCAGTGTAGGCCACAGGCTACCTCTCTAAAAGGCTAGATGGGGTGAGGTCTGTGCTTTCAAAATCTGAGGACACCCCAGGAAAGCTTGATCTTCCCTTAAAATTTACTGGTGAGTTTTGGATTAAGGTGTGGTACTTTTTGAAGGACTACAACACCACTTTCCACACATGTACTTAGCTTCATTCAACCACAGCAAACCACCAGCCTTTCCATCTTACCATTTCTCTCTGAAGACAGGTCAGCAGCAGAGAGTGAGTTCCTTCCAGACATCAAGTCTGCTGGAGCTCTGACTTTCATCTTCCAGCCTCCAGAACAAACACTGAGGAAAGAATTTCAGTTCTTTTTTAATGTCTCAGCTCAAGACACTTTGTTAGAGTAGCCCAGGAACCCCGAGACATCAGGAAATGCCTCAATTTCTCCCTCTGATTCTAAGGACAATTTGGAGGCTGCAGCTCTCTCAGCTGACACTTAGATGGCCTTCCATACCTGGACTGTACCAACCCAGCTACCTTCTGATCCCCTAGGGTTTCTACTCAGAAATCTGTTGAGGATCTTAGTGGAAAAGGATGATGAAAGATCCCTTCCTCTCAGCTCTGCCCATGTGAATAATGTGCCTGGTGGTGTCATGGGTAACAGAACACTTTGTCAAGGTTATCCTGATGCCAGAGAAGCTGTAACATCATTCTGAGACCTATCATTCAGAGGTTCAAGGAAATGGGAAGTTTCCCTGCATGTAGACAATCAGGTGTCTTAAAGACTCAACGATTGTTATCACTCATTATACTAGAAATGAAAAGGCCATAGGTACATCCTACGTGTTTAATGTTCAAATTATAAACATCAGTCTGTATCACCAATCTAAGTAAAAAGCTCTTGGGGTCTTTGATATTAAGAGGAAGCCCCAAGGATTAGCTGTGGCTGATTGGTCCCTTCCCATCTCTGACTTCATAAGGACAAACTCCCGTAAAACAGAAATTCATGCAAGTCCCTCCCAGACTGCCATTGGTCCATTTCTCACTCTGACTTCATAAGGAGCCCTATGACAACAGAATTCCACATGCCTACCTAAGCGGCTGCACAACCCATGTTTTTTTCTGCTTTACCAGGGAGTTATTTCGGTGACCTATACGACTTGGATGCATCTTTGTGCTGTGCCCAGCCTTGGAGGAGCTTCTGAGTTGGCTGCTCAGCCCAGACCCCTGCGGCAGGCCTACAGCAGAAATCTCCCACCAGCAATGGTGGTTTGACCCCTTAGAAGGAGGAGCTGAGGTCAAGGAGGTGACCGTAGTGCAGCCCCTGTGTGTTCCCGAGGACCAAGAGGTCCAAGAGTACCTGGTGGGCCTAGGTCTGCTGCTGGACGCTGGAGCCTTGGAGCCATCTGGCCCTGGAGGATCCAGCTGGATGTCCCTGCCATTGGAGCAGCAGAGCCTGTAGCAGGTACAGCCCTGTTGGCAGAGCATGGTTCTGGCAGTGGCCTTCCTGCAGAGCCTCATGTTTTTCTGGGCATGAGGGAGGTCCAGAGTGCATCTGTCTTTATCACCTACTCTCCCCTGTCACCTCAGGGACAGAGAGAGCATGAGCCTGAGCGGGAGTCTGAGTCAGAGGCAGAGTAAGATTCAGATTCAGTAAGATCGAAGTCGGCAAACCCTAAAGGCTTCCATAGCCTCAGCAACTCATAACTAGAGCCTAGGGAGATTCCTGACACCATTAACAAGAGTGTCAAATTGTTAAATCAACATCAGGAGTCACTGTGTACTTATGTCCCATGTGGGATCTGTCCTTAATGTGTTGTCCAATGTGAAGTAATGCTGTAACTAGTACTGAAACAGTATTTTTACACCTTGTGTTTCTGTGTGGGTGCAAACTGATGAAATCTTCACTTAATACATACTAAATCGATCTTCTGTATAAAAAGATAATTGTAAATAAAAAAAACTCAGTGTTATACTGGAAATTGCATAAAAATTAATCAATTTGAAAAAAATATATCATGTAGGATCTCTGTCCTTAATGGGCTGTACAATGTGATTCAATGCTTTAACGTGTACTCAAATAGTATATTTCACTTCGTGTTGCTATATGAGGGCAAATGGTCAAAATCTTTACTTAACACATACTAAACTGATCTCCTGTATACAAAGAGAATTGCAAATGAATCTGGATGTGAATGAAAGGGGAGAGGGAGCGGGAAGGGGGGGTTTGCTGGGGGAGAGGGAAAGTGTGGGAGGAAGCCATTGTAATCCATAAATTGTACCTTGGAAATTTATATTCTAAATAAAAGTTTAAAAAAATTCCATTAAGAGTAATATCAGTAAGAAAAAAAAAAGATTCAGAGTCAGAGTCAGAACCAGAGTCCGTGTAGCATCTGGAGTCAGAGCCAGAGTCAGAGTCGCTACTGGAGCTGGAGCCGAAGGCTACTGTTGATGCCCAAGTGGTTGCATTTTCCTTCCCTGGACAGGTGCAGGAGAGGAGCCCTGGCACCAGCCCAGCCCCTGAGCCCATCCCTGTGGCCTCCCTCCCCACCCCCATCCCCATCCCCAGCCCAGGAGCAGTTTGCACCTGGTGGTGCCAGAGGTCCCAGCAGCTGAGTCTGAGGCTGGTACATCAGCATTGGACTCTGTCCTGAGCAAGGGCTGGCAGGGGCTGGGCAGAAGTATCCTCAGATTCCTCCTGTGTGGCTGCTATCTGTTAGCCCCAGTCAGCAGCCCTGGCCCCCACAGCTGAATTGTGGCCCTCAGGTAGCCTACCTTAGTGTGCAAGCTGAGATGCCTGAGGACTTTCATTGCTTGAGACTTTTTTTTATCTTCTCATCAATAAAAATCTTATCTGTATCCATGGAACTCATCCTGTGTGGTGTTTGGGTCCAGTGTTCACCTTGGCATGGTTGGATGGAGTTGACTACCAGATGGATCTCACCTGGACAAGTACAGACCCCTCTCGTTGCTCTGGGGCTAACACAAAGCTGACCTCCTGGACCTGAGATGAGAGCAATGGTTCCCAGAAGCTGGCTGGGGGGGGCAGGTTGATGGGGGCTAGTTGTGGTTGGGTGACTGGGAGTGAGGTTTGGGGCAAGGTGGGAGTGTCGAGTGTCTGGGGTGTGGGAGTTTAAGGGGTTAGAGGTGAGCATGGTGAGGCTTGTGAGGGGGAGGCAGTAGATGGTGGGAGGGAGAGGCTCAAACCTGCTCGGTTGCTCCTGCACAGGAAGGAGGGTCCATGGATCTGTGACACAGCAGGGAGGTCCTTCCATTAGTGATGTGCACTGAGGCAGAGCTGAGAGGGTCCATACCCAAAGTCCACCTGCATTGCCAATGGAGAAAAAAATCCCACCCCTGAAGGCCAAAGTTCATCACATCACAGTGTATAGGATTGGCCAGGTGTGGACTCAGGCAGCTGCAGGTGGGAGCTGGGCAGGAATTCCAACTGTGTCCTGGGTTTAGCAAAGAACATGGCAGGCCCTGTACTGGGATTTTCTCTGCAAATGTTAGGACAATGGGGCACCTGGACACACCCTGGCCTTCAAAAAGTACCTTTGAAACATGAGGGAGCTGAAAGCTGGGGGCTGCCTGTAGAGAGGGCCCCTCGGGTTCCACCCAGGGAAGCTCTCCACACCCATTTACATGTCTTAACTCCATGTTTCTGGGGGATTTCAGATTGCTCTTAGTTCATGATCATTTCTTTAAATATGAAGGTAACATGGATGCTCCACCAAGATGGATCGCAGCCTTTTTGGTGTTCTGCCTCTTTCCAGGACAGAATCAGGTCTGTGAGTGCTTCAGCTTGAGCAGTGGTCAGGCTATTCTTGCAGGAGCTCTGGGAAGTTACAGTAGAAAATGACTTCAGAGACATCTCAAGGTCACCTCCAAGAGTGATAAATGGTTCATGGTGATCATGATAAGGCTGTGAGCCATGTGCAGGGCAGACACACAGATTTTCTATGTGAGCTCCCAGCACACATGTGATCTGGCTACTGATGTCAGAGGTGCAATGGGAACACAGGTCCTGCAAGCATGCATGCACCTGGCCTAGGTCCACAACACCATGACAACTTCCCCAAGAAGTGGCGGCAGTTGAGTGAAACAGAGGTGGCCTACATTGGGCCTGCAGTGGGCTTGATTCTCCTGATCTTGCTTCTCATTCCATAACTGGTCATGTCCAGTATCATAGCCCCTTCCCCAAGACATGTTCTCCTCAATCTGTGGCCTTGAACAAATCTGTGAGTCTTTGCCACTTACCACTCAGGTTCCCTGGACCCTGGGTGCCAGAAGGGAGATTGATACTTAAACGGCAGCCCTTAGGGGCTAGTGGGCAGGTCCTTTTGCTAAGTCAGGTTTCAAGGCCCAGTCACCTGTATTTCCATGAGAGGCAGTGAATGTGTGGTTGGGGAAGTGCCTCTGGGACTTTCTCTGGGCACGTCTTTCCTTTGCATTGACCTACAGCTGTCATTGGCCAGGTATAGACCTGGGTCCCCTCATTCAGGTGAGATTGTCCTTCACCTGGGGGCAGGGCTGAGGAAGCAAGCAGGCAGGGGATGAGGTGGTAGGCTTGTTGCCCCCATCTGCTCCCTGGTGTGGATTTTCTTTATGCCCAGCAGCCCAAAGTGTGGACTCCCAGCATTGCTGTCCTTAAAACCCATACCAGGCACTCTCCCCTTCAGCACAGGACTCAGTTCCTCTCCTCACATTGGAGACCTTCACTCACCTGCCCCCCTGCCCATCTTTCCCTCTGCACACAGTAGATGGCTTTGTTAGACACAGATCTTGGGCCACCTCTGGGCCTTTGCATGTGCTCTTTCCTCCCTGAGAAGTGAGCAGGCCCCGAGTCACAAAACCAGTATCTCGAACTGAATCTGGGTCTCCCATATGGGGTGTCAGGGACCCAAGGACTTGGGCACTCACTTGCTCCCTTTCCAGAATGCATGGGAGTAGGAATGTGAAATCAAATTCTGTGCCAGATGGGGACACAGACTCCTAGCAGGGTGTGTGTGCATCCCTATTTGAGTCTTTACCCTTGCCCCAGACACCTGCACCTCTTGGGTTTTATTTAAACTCTAATGAACTCTATCTGAATGCTGCTATAGACCAGTGCATTTGTTTTTTAATCTTTAAACATGCACTGCATGGCTCTTCTCTCTCCCTCTCTCTTGCTCTCTCTGTGCTACTGGCTCTCCTCTCCTCTCCCCCTCTCATCTCTCTACTTTCTGCTCACTCTCTTCTCTTCTCACTAGAATTCGCACTTTATCTTAGAACCAGGACTGGTCCTAGATCCAGGCCTGGTCCAAAGTTTACTCTCTCTGTCTTAACAGTTTGGGAATGATTGTCTCCATGCTTTCACTCTCCAGCCCTTGTCCCCCAACTGTCCTTTTGTCCCTCTCTCATTGCAGTTTTACCATAAGAATGGCAAGGGAGTAGTAATCCCATGCTTTTGGGCTCCCTGTTTACTGTGAAACAAATTAGGTATAACACCCTTCTGATGGCTCTTTTGTTTTATTATGAGCAAGCCAGACAGGAAAATCACGTCTTCTGTCCTCCACTTCTTGTTTTTGGTGCATCAACCTCTGGCCCACCGTTACCTTTGGGAACTAACCTGATGCAGTCCCAAGTGGCTGACTATGATGTCATGGGTCTAAGGTGTTCCTAAAAAAAGGCAAATAACTAGACACTGAGTTTGAAGGAATTTCTCTTTGAATCACCACCTTTAAAAATATTGCTTTGTGAGTTACTGAACTTATTTTGGCAATTTAATTTAACAGGTTTCTGGGTAATCAGCAATGAGTAATTAGTACTTGTTTTAGATGAATGCAATTTTAATTTTAATCAAATTCAGATAAATATAATAACAGCATCCTAAGTCATTTAGGTGTAACTGCTAATTTAAATAGGGTAAAGGTAAATGAAATAAATGCATCTAAATGTAAACTTTGGTATACTCAGCATGTTATATTCTACAAAAAAACAATTTGGGTTAGTTTATACACTGTCTATGAAAATAGTTCAACATTGCTTAGAGTAACATAGGCGGAAATTTGCTGTTACCTTAATCTGGAGATTTTTAACAGGTTATTTCAAAATGTACATCAAGAACATTGGCAGATGGAAAACATCACAAGTACACAATGCCCACTCTCATCATTGCTATTCAATATAGTACTGGAAGTTTTAGCCATAGCCATTAGTCAAGAAAAATAAATCAAAGGGATACAAACTGGGAAGGAAGAAATCAAACTATTCCTATTTGCCGACAATATGACTTCTCTTTTAAAAGATTCAAAAATCTGCTCTAAGATATTATTGGAATTTATAGAAGATTTTGGTAATGTAGCAAGATACAAAATCAGGGGTCAGCACTGTTGTGCAGTGGGTTAATGACCTGGGATGAAGTGCCAACATCCCAAAATCTGAATGAACCTAAAATCTGAACCAAAAAACTTGTTCAGTGAAAACAAGGATTTAGAAGCTATAAGTTGTTTGTATAATGTTTGTCATAAAGATCTAACAATTTCTGCTAGCTTAAAAAAAGTCAACTATATTCAACTGAAGACGTAGAGGAAACCAAGGAGGCTTTCAGAACCAAGGTGGATACAGTGGTGGAGGAGATGACCACCAAGGAGTTCTCCAACTCAGTGAAGGTAATGAATAAATCCAAACCTGCTGGGTTAACAATAGCCAGCATAACAAGAACTCAGAAAATGAGGTCGTTACAACTTGGAAATGGTCAATATCATGGCAGTCGCAGCTACCACCCAGGCATAGCCCTACTCAGACACCCTCAGGGGCAGCAGCAGCAGCAAGAACAGCAGCATCCCTGGCTGTAGTGCCAATAGCAGCTATCCTGCCACCAGCAGCCACAGCTTTCCAAAACCATTACAGCCAGGCATCCTACAATCTATATGAATTTCACGTTATGCAATGCGGGTTGAATTATGGCTTTCTGAGTAATTACACCCATAAAATTTCTCCTCATGTGAATTCTTATGTTTGAAGAGGTATGATTTACAGCAAAAGGGTTTTCTAAACTTGTTATATTCATAAGGTTCTCCCTTTTGTGACTGTGAGGGAAACTGCATGTGAATTCTCTGATGTCTTAGGCACTACAATTGATAGCAAAACACTTTCCCACAATCATTACATTCATGAGGTTTCCCCCTTTGTGGTGGAATGAGAAGATGGCCACTGGCAAGCCAGTGTCATTTACTCAGGAATGCTTTGAAACCCACCTGGCAATGGAGCCAGCCTGGCAACAGGCTGTGATTGATTGGGGCATAGAGCGCCCCTTGACAGGATTGACTGGTGTTGGCTATATAAACTGTTGTACTAACTGAAATAAATGAGTCTGGGGGCTGCTTGCCTCAATCCTGCTTTCACCCGATGCCCGGGGTCTGTGTGGTGACCCCACACCTCTTGCCCCCATCATGCTCCTCCTCTGAGAAATGAATCCACTGCAACATTGTTGAGAAACGAACTTTAACACCCCATGTATGAATTCTGTGATGAAGAATTCTGACTTAGAGTCAACGGATTTTGCATAGTCATTACATACAGAAGAATACTCCCCTATCTGAATATTCAGATGTATTATGAGGCTTGATTTCTGGCCAAAGGCTTTTTCACAATCATCTCATTCATAAGGTTTCTCCTCTGGGGGAATTCTCCAATGCATTATGAGTCATGATATCTAGCCAAAGGCTTTCCCACAGGAATCACATTTATAAGGTTTATCCCCTGTGTGAATTCTCTAATGCATTCTAAGTTTTGATTTCTGGCCAAGGCTTTTCAGTCATTACATTCATAAGGTTTCTCTCCTGTGTAAATTCTCTGACATATGATGTGTTGTGACTTAGTAGCAAAGGCTTTTCCACTTTCATTACATTTATGAGAGTTGTCCCCTGAATCAATTCTCTGATGTTTGATTAGCTTCGATTTTTAGGAAAGGCTTTTCCACAGTCATGACATTCTCCTCTGTGTGAATTCAGTAATGTTTGATGAGGTCCGACTTAGCTGCAAAGCCTTTTGCACAGTCATGACATTCATAAGGTTTCTCCCCTGTGTGAATTCAGTGATGTTTGATGAGGTCCGACTTAGCTGCAAAGGCTTTTCCACAGTCATGACATTTGTAAGGTTTCACCCCTGTGTGAATTCTCTGATGTTTGATGACGTCTGACTTACTAGCAAAGGCTTTTCCACAGTCATGACATTCATAAGGTTTCTCCCCTGTGTGAATTCTCTGATGTCTGATGACTTGTGACGTACTAGCAAAGGCTTTTCCATAGTCATGACATTCATAGGGTTTCTCCCCTGTGTGAATTCTATGATGTTTGATGACTTCTGACTTACTAGCAAAGGCTTTTCCACAGTCTTGACATTCATAAGGTTTCTCCCCTGTGTGAATTCTCTGATGTCTGATGACTTGTGACTTACTAGCAAAGGCTTTTCCACAGTCATTACATTCATAGGGTTTCTCCCCTGTGTGAATTCTCTGATGCAACATGAGGTTTCTCTTCTTGCCAAAGGCTATTCCACAGTCATTACATTCATTGTTTCTCTGCTGTGTGAATTCTTTGATGTCTGATGACTTGTGACTTCCTAGCAAAGGCTTTTCCACAGTCATTACATTCAAAATGTTTCTCCCTTATGTGAGTTCTCTGATGTTCGATGAGGTGTGACTTACTAGCAAACGCTTTTCCATAGTCATGACATTCATAGGGTTTCTCCCCTGTGTGAATTCTCTGATGTTTGATGACTTCTGACTTACTAGCAAAGGCTTTTCCACAGTCTTGACATTTGTAAGGTTTCTCCCCTGTGTGAATTCTCTGATGTCTGATGACTTGTGACTTACTAGCAAAGGCTTTTCCATAGTCATTACATTCATAGGGTTTCTCCCCTGTGTGAATTCTCTGATGCAACATGAGGTTTCTCTTCTTGCCAAAGGCTATTCCACAGTCATTACATTCATTGTTTCTCTGCTGTGTGAATTCTTTGATGTCTGATGACTTGTGACTTCCTAGCAAAGGCTTTTCCACAGTCATTACATTCAAAATGTTTCTCCCTTATGTGAGTTCTCTGATGTTCGATGAGGTGTGACTTATTAGCAAACGCTTTTCCACAGTCAGGACATGCATAAGGTTTCTCCCTTGTGTGAATTCTCTGATGTCTGATGACTTGTGACTTACTAGCAAAGGCTTTTCTACAGTCATGACATTCAAAACGTTTCCCCCCTGTGTGAATCCTCTGATGTCTGATGACTTCTGACGTACTAGCAAAGGCTTTTCCACAGTCATGACATTCATAAGGTTTCTCCCCTCTGTGAATTCTCTGATGTCTGATGACGTGTGACTTACTAGCAAAGGCTTTTCCACAGTCATGACATTTGTAAGGTTTCTCCCCTGTGTGAATTCTCTGATGTTTGATGACTTCTGACTTATTAGCAAAGGCTTTTCCACAGTCATGACATTCATAGGGTTTCTCCCCTGTGTGAATTCTCTGATGTCTGATGACTTCTGACTTATTAGCAAAGGCTTTTCCACAGTCATGACATTCATAGGGTTTCTCCCCTGTGTGAATTCTGATGTTTGATGACTTCTGACTTACTAGCAAAGGCTTTTCCACAGTCATGACATTCATAGGGTTTCTCCCCTGTGTGAATTCTGATGTTTGATGACTTCTGACTTACTAGCAAAGGCTTTTCCACAGTCATGACATTCATAAGGTTTCTCCCCTGTGTGAATTCTCTGATGTTTGATTACGTGTGACTTCTGGACAAAGGCTTTTCCACAGTCATGACATTCATAAGGTTTCTCCCCTGTGTGAATTCTCTGATGTCTGATGACTTGTGACTTACTAGCAAAGGCTTTTCCACCGTCATTACAATTCATAGGGTTTCTCCCCTGTGTGAATTCTCTGATGCATCCTGAGGTTTCTCTTCTTGCCAAAGGCTTTTCCACAGTCATTACATTCAAAATGCTTCTCCCCTGTGTGATTTCTCAGATGTCTGATGATTTCTGACTTATTAGCAAAGGCTTTTCCACAGTCATGACATTCATAGTGTTTCTCCCCTGTGTGAATTCTCTGATGTCTGATGACTTCTGACTTATTAGCAAAGGCTTTTCCACAGTCATGACATTCATAGGGTTTCTCCCCTGTGTGAATTCTGATGTTTGATGACTTCTGACTTACTAGCAAAGGCTTTTCCACAGTCATGACATTTGTAAGGTTTCTCCCCTGTGTGAATTCTCTGATGTCTGATGACGTGTGACTTCCTAGCAAAGGCTTTTCCACAGTCATTACATTCATAGGGTTTCTCCCCTGTGTGAATTCTCTGATGCATCATGAGGTGTATCTTTTTGCCAAAGGCTTTTCCACAGTCATTACATTCATAGGGTTTCTCCCCTGTGTGAATTCTCTGATGTCTGATGACTTCTGACTTACTAGCAAAGGCTTTTCCACAGTCATGACATTCATAGGGTTTCTCCCCTGTGTGAATTCTCTGATGTCTGATGACGTGTGACTTACTAGCAAAGGCTTTTCCACAGTCATTACATTCATAAGGTTTCTCCCCTGTGTGAATTCTCTGATGCATCATGAGGTTTCTCTTCTTGCCAAAGGCTTTTCCACAGTCATTACATTCATACGGTTTCTCCCCTGTGTGAATTCCTTGATGTCTGATGACTTGTGACTTACTAGCAAAGGCTTTTCCACAGTCATTACATTCATAGGGTTTCTCCCCTGTGTGAATTCTCTGATGTCTGATGACGTGTGACTTACTAGCAAAGGCTTTTCCACAGTCATTACATTCATAAGGTTTCTCCCCTGTGTGAATTCTCTGATGTTTGATGACGTCTGACTTATTAGCAAAGGCTTTTCCACAGTCATGACATTCATAGGGTTTCTCCCCTGTGTGAATTCTCTGATGTCTGATGACTTCTGACTTACTAGCAAAGGCTTTTCCACATTCATGACATTCATAAGGTTTCTCCCCTGTGTGAATTCGCTGATGTTTGATGACTTCTGACTTACTAGCAAAGGCTTTTCCACAGTCATGACATTTGTAAGGTTTCTCCCCTGTGTGAATTCTCTGATGTCTGATGACTTGTGACTTACTAGCAAAGGCTTTTCCACAGTCATGACATTCATAGGGTTTCTCCCCTGTGTGAATTCTCTGATGCATCCTGAGGTTTCTCTTCTTGCCAAAGGCTTTTCCACAGTCATTACATTCAAAATGCTTCTCCCCTGTGTGAATTCTCTGATGTCTGATGACTTCTGACTTACTAGCAAAGGCTTTTCCACAGTCATGACATTCATAAGGTTTATCCCCTGTGTGAATTCTTTGATGTCTGATGACGTGTGACTTACTAGAAAAGGCTTTTCCACAGTCATGACATTTGTAAGGTTTCTCCCCTGTGTGAATTCTCTGATGTCTGATGACTTGTGACTTCAAGCCAAAGGCTTTTCCACAGTCATCACATTCATAGGGTTTCTCCCCTGTGTGAATTCTCTGATGCATCATGAGGTTTCTCTTCTTGCCAAAGGCTTTTCCACACTCATTGCATTCATACGGTTTCTCCGCTGTGTGAATTCCTTGATGTCTGATGACTTGTGACTTACTAGCAAAGGCTTTTCCACAGTCATGACATTTGTAAGGTTTCTCCCCTGTGTGAATTCCTTGATGTCTGATGACTTCTGACTTACTAGCAAAGGCTTTTCCACAGTCATGACATTCATAGGGTTTCTCCCCTGTGTGAATTCTCTGATGTCTGATGACGTGTGACTTACTAGCAAAGGCTTTTCCACAGTCATTACATTCATAAGGTTTCTCCCCTGTGTGAATTCTCTGATGCATCATGAGGTTTCTCTTCTTGCCAAAGGCTTTTCCACAGTCATCACATTTATGAGGTTTAACCTCTGTGAGAATTTTCTGATGTATGTTGAGGTATGATTTACGGAAAGTTGTTTTTTCATGCTCACTATTTCTCTTTTCGATAATCAGTTTTGGAATATGCCTTGAACTTAAATTAAGTGCTTTTCTTAATTGAGCTCTCTTGGGAGTTGATGTCTTATTATTTTTCATTACATTCTGATTCAGATGTTTGTCCTGACTTTCCTGGTTGATCCTAGGCAGGTCACCCCTTTTCATGCAAACTGTAAGAATAACATATAATAACGTCACTGAATCACATATAACTGTTTCTTCTAGCATATTAATGTAAAGGAAATGAAGTTATTTGTTATCCAAGTGGCGTAACACTTTTACAATATCAGTTCAAGATTCTAATTTATGACAATTATATTGTTTTTACTCCCTAATACATGGATATTTTAATTTGTTCCAATACATAAACCAAAGTTCAACATAATCTTGTTTACTAACTGAATTTTTTTTCTAGTATGGCAGAATGGGTTTTGTGGCAACATGTGTTAAGTCACTGCTTGGGATGCCTGCATCCAAAAACAGTGCAAGTTTCAATCCTGGCTACTCTGCTTCCAATACATCTGCTTATGTAAACTGGAAGGCAGCAAATGATGGTTCATGTACTTGATCCTCTGTAATACGTCAGAGAGAACGTGACCTTGAGACTCAGAATCTCATGACTGTCTTAATGAGTCTAGAATCACTTATTTTCATGCTTAGCTCCACGATTTTCATGCTTAATTCCATGATTTATGACATCACAGCATAGAGGCTTACTCCTGACCATAATGTGCCCTTTACTTACTTATTTATTCACTTGAGAATCAGAGACAGAATGAGACACAAAAAGAAAATGAAATGGGGGTTGTCAGCCTCTGGCTCACTTCTCAAATGTTTCCAACAACCTATCATTTTCTTATTTATCTGAGTCACAGAGAGAGAAAAAAATTAAAAGAAGGGACAAAGAAAGAGAAAGCATTTACTGGTTCAGTCCTGAGGCTAAAGTAGCAAGTTTACTGCCCAGGAAAACATGATTAGAACTCAATCTGAGTGATGAGTAACAAATTTCTAGAAGTTACCCAGCTAATGAGCACCAAAGGAATTAATAACTTGATGAAGGAAAAGTTATGAAAGTGTATAGAAGGACAAATTAGCATTTGTGGAATGTATCTAAACTAGAAAAGTGCATCAGAAGAGGATTGGAAGGGTTTTGTTTTGTCTTTTGGAAATCAAAGACATCTTCACCCAAGAACAAAAGAGTTGGAGAAAGACTGGTACCCCTAGATATTCTGTGTCTGAGTGTCTGGTGCACAAAACCAGCTGTCATCAGGAGTAAGACTTGGTAATAATTCACGGAAAGAGCACCAGTCAAAACCTGTTGCACTCTTTCTGCCTTGGCCCCCCTGCCCATTATGTGCAAACTGACCTGGAAGGCTCTGATTTAGACATTCTTCCATCATCCATGGCTCTGCACCTTGCTCCAACTTGAAGATCAATTCAGGTTTGCTAATGCATTGTCCTATTAATGGAAACAATGTAAGACTGTGAAATCTATCTTGGCGTAACTACAAAAGTACAGCTTGTTCTAGGAGCTATGCAGCAGATGTTCCAACACAAATCCTTTCCTCGAAGGCAGGTATTCAGATTATTCATGTACTTAAATTCTATACCTGCCCATTATTAAATTTTATGAAGTGTTCACTTATCTGTCAAATAGCAAGAAAATATTGCCTTTCAGCTTGTGATGGATGTCACTCACCCAAGGAGACCAAACTGCTGTAAGTCTCTAGCATCACATCCTTGTACAGAATTTTCTGAGCTTTGTTCATATTCTGCCATTCTTCCCAGGTAAAGTACACAGCTAGGTCTTCAAATGTTATCATCACCTGTGATAGAACACTTTTGGTCAACATATCCATTCTGTCACATAACAACACTGACAGTTGTGTATTTTCTGCATGGGAATGAAGGAGGAATTAAGGATATGATTTCTTTTTTCTTTTTCTTTTTAAAGTCAGAGTTATACAGAGAGAGAAGAAGAGGCGGGATGGGGGAGCGTTCTTCTATCTGTTGGTCCACCCCTCAGATGACTGCAATGGTCAGAGCTGCACCAATACAAACCCAGAAGCAAGAAGTTTCTTCTGAGTCTCCCACAAGGGTGCAGGAGCCCAAGCACTTGGGCCATCTTCTGCTTTCCCAGGCCATAGCAAAGAGCTAGATCAGAAGTGGAACCACTGTGTCTCATACCAACACCCATTTGGGATGCCAGCACTGCAGATGGTAGCTTTACACTCTATGCCACAGCACTGGCCCCAAGGATCTGCTTTCTGTTTAGACTTATTGAGCACGGGGCAGCCACATAAAAGTATTCAACAGGGAGTCAAACTATGTTCTAATGGCTGTAAAAAATACCCAAACTTCAAGGAAACAGGAGTTTCAGGTCACAAATGGCCAGAATCTGTCAAGGGGGATTGCAGGGTAGGCTGAAAGAGGACAATAAATGAGCAATGTTAAGGAGAAGAATGTAGAAGTGTTCAGCGGGAAAGACTAGAAACCTTATGTGAAGCTATGAGGGGAATGAACAATGCTGACAACCCATACATCTACCAGATTGTGTATTAGTTGCTCCACTTCTGAGCCAGCTCCCTGCTACTGCTCCTGGGAAAGCAGCAAAAGATGGCACAAGTGTGCACCTCTGCCACCCACATGGCAGACCCAGATGCAACTCTTAGATTCAGCCTGACCTATCTCTGGCCATAGTAGCCATTTTGGGGAGAGAATCAATGGATGGAAGAACTCATAACTATTTATTTCAAATACATAAATAAATATTCTTTAAAAGTTAGTTATTTGAATGGCAGATTTCAAGAGAGAGAGAGAGAAATAGGGATCATTCATGTGTTTGTTCACAGCCCATATAGCTGCCATGTGGAGCTGGGCCAATCTGAGGCCTACAGCCAGGGGTTTCTTCTGGATCTCCTACATGGTGCATAAGCTAAAGGACTTGGGACCTATTTTCCCAGACACATTACCATGGAGTCGGATTGGAAATGATGCAGCTGGGACATGAACCACTACCCATATGGGATGCTGCCACCACAGGTGGAGGCTTTAACTGCAGCACCACAGCACTGGCCCCAATAAATCTTTTTAAAAGTCTAGATAAATCAGAAAAATGAAAAAGGTATAAACCACACTTGTATATATGTATATATTTCTAAAAAGTGCATAATTTGATGCATTTGGAAATCTGAAATTTATTTTCAAATGGTATAATTAAAAAAGATACCAAAGATACTGATTCTTATTCTCGACAGCATGAGATATACATAAAATTTCTCCGGTTCTACATGCACTTATTCACAAAGTTTCAAAGGTGTGATCAGTAGTGTACACAATAGTCTTACCCTAGGATCCTACTAAATTTAAACAGGGTACTCAATATAAATTTTTCATAACTTCTAAAATGTGCATCAGAAGAAAAATAGTTTATTTGGTATATCTCATTTTAACTATAGTATTGCCTAATTTTCAATAGTCAAGTGTAGTAAAACAATCTGACAGTGGAAGAGATAGTCTAAGAGAGTCATAAACTATACTTCCTAAGTCAGACCTTGTCTAGAGAAAATAGGAATCCATAGATTTCCAAAATAAATTACCTAAGATGGCCTGATAAATGGAAACTCAATGTCTTCAGGTATTAAATTTTATTACATTAAAAATCCACCCAAAATGGATGTAAATCTATGACTGGATACCATCAAATAAATCAGATAACATTGGGGAAACCCTGCAAAACATTGGCATGGGAAACACTTCTACTCAGCAAACTGAAGAGGCAACCAACAGAATGAGAAATATTATTTGCAAACTATGAAACTGATAAAGGATTAATTACCAGAATATATAAAGAAATCAAGAAACTTAACAACAACAAAGCAAACAACCCACTTAAGAAATGAGGTAAGGACTTAAGCAGGCATCTTTCTCTTTTGAAAAAAATTTTTATTTTATTTTATTATTTTATTTGAAAGAGTTACAGAGAGGCAGAGAGAGAGAGAGAGAGAGAGAGAGAGAGAAAGGGAGGGAGGATTACCATCCACTGGTTCATTCCCCAGATGGCCAAAACAGCCAGAGCTTTGCAGATCCAAATCCAGAAGCCAGGAGATTCTTCCAGGTCTCCCACATGGGTGCAGGGACACACGGACTTGGGCCATCTTCTACTAATTTTCCAGGCCATAGCTGAGAGCTGGATTGGAAGTGTAGCAATCGGGACTCAAATTGGTACTCATATGGGATGCAAGCACTGCAGGCAGCAGCCTTACCCACTCTGCCACAGTGTCAGCACCCAAATTGGCATTTTTCAAAAGAGGAAATGCAAATGGCCAAGAGAGACATGAAAAAATGCTCAGAATCATTAGCTGCCAGGGAAATGCAAATAAAAACCACAAGGAAGTTTCATCTTATCTCCATTACAATGGCTTTCATACAGAAATCAACAAACAAATGCTGACAAGGATGTAGGAAAAAAGGTACCCTAATTCACTGTGGGTGGGAATGTAAACTGGTAAAGCCAATATGGATGACAGTTTGGAGATTCCTCAGAAATCTGAATATAGACCAATCATATGACAGAAGCATTCTATTTCTGGGAATTTACTCAAAGGAAATGAAATGAGCATATATAAAAGAGTTATCTGTATTCCCATGTTTATTGAAGCTAGCTGCATTAACAATAAGTAAGACATGGAAGCAACCCAAGTTCCATTCAACTTAAGACTGGATAAAGAAGTTATGGAATATTGACACCATGGAGTACTACACAGTTAAAAAACAAAAACAAAACAAAACAAAACAAAAACTTAGTAAATTGCAGGAAATGGAGGAAGCTGGAAACCATACTGAGTGAAATAAGTCAGTCCCAAAAGGTCCAATACTATATGCTTTGCCTGACCTGTGATAACAAATAGAGCACCAAAACTGTAATCTATAGAAGACAAAGTGACACTTTGAGAAGTAGTGACTTTCAACAGCCCTTTTCTCAACTACTTAGGAACAATTTTTTCCATAATATATTTTGAGCTCTTATATTATGTGTATGAAGTTAATTTAAAAATAGATATTAGTGGCTGGTGCCATGGCTCAATAGGCTAATCCTCCACCTGTGGTGCCAGCACCCCAGGTTCTAGTCCCAGTCAGGGCACCAGATTCTGTCCCGGTCACTCCTCTTTCAGTCCAGCTCTCTGGGGTGGCCGGGGAGTGCAGTGGAGGATGGCCCAGGTCCTTGGGCCCTGCACCTGCAAGGGAGACCAGGAGAAGCACCTGGCTTCCAATCTAAAGTTACTAAAAATGTGATGTTTCTGTAGATATGCTTATTGTGAATATGACATGTAATGGAAGATGGGATCTATGTGGTATCTTACCAAACAAAGAGCTCCCATAATTCAGATAGGACAAGACCCTACCTCTCAGCCATATTCACCCAGAACATATTACTGGCAACAGATAACTGGAGAGAGAGCAAATGAGGATGGATTGCCCCCAAATGGGCACCAGACAGGAGAGGGGTCCTGGTGTTTCCATTTCACTGTGTCAGGATATGGGAGAAGTAAGCAGACCTGTGTTCAGAGAGCACCAAGTCTCTTATTCTTATTGAATCTTACATTTTCTGTGGTATTTCTTTGCTTCTTATACATCTTTGGGACTTTGCTAGCTTCTCGTTTAGATTTTAAGTGAGTCTCATAAATTTTACTAACAAGTGTCCCTATTGTTACTAACTGGCACGCCTACATTCTATGAATCATTCCATTTTAATACTTACATGCTTAGCTAATTATTAATTATGTTTGTAATTACAGAATACTAATGGCAAATTAGCTGAATTAGCTAATGACAATCAAATGTCAGTCTTAAAACTGATTCATGTTATTATTTAGTCATTTTGGAGACTATGAAGATGTTGACTACAATGTATCATTAAAATGTAATTTTTAAAAATCTTGTAATAGGCAACTGCATGTTCACTAAACTGGTAAAATCCAATGCATGTGTCAAAAAACATGCATAGTGATAAATTTAGAAAAGCTGTTAAGTAGTATGAGTGGCTGCCAAAGAGCTGAAAAACCCACAATGACTATGTCATGAATTTAGAATATAAAGTTGAGAAAATCAAAAGTATTTGTTAAAATTTCTGCTACAATGAACTAGATTTATGATTTTCAGAATGTATCTTTCCTATGTGTACTGTAGTACTGTGCAAATTTTTCATGCCAGAAATTATAACATGTGAAAGGTTTTCTCTTTTGCTTTTTAAAGATTTATTTATTAATTGGAGAGGCAGAGTTACAGACACAGAGATGAAAGAAGAGGCAGAGAACAGAGGTCTTCTACCCACTGATTCACTCCCCAAATGGCCACAACAGCTGGAGGTGGGCTGATCTGAAGCCAGGAGCTAGGAGGTTCCTCTGGGTCTCCCACATGGATGCAGGAGCCCAGGCACTTGGGCCATATTCCACTTCTTTCCCAGACCATTAGCAAAGAGCTGGATCAGAAGTGCAATGGCAGGGACATGAACTGGCGTCCATATGTGACCCCAGTGCTACAGGTGGAGGCTTAACTTAGGTCACAGCATTGGCCTAGGAAAAGGTTTTAGGAAGACATCCTTCAAGTAGACTAGTGTGTAACAATATAAGATAGATTTAGGTTTTATGTCCCACACATCATTATTTATTCTTTAACAATTATAAACACTACATATATATATATAATCTATATTATCTATGTAATATGCATATATTATACAACTGTAAATTTTGTTGTCATTCCTTCTAACTTGCTTTTTAATGTCTGCCAATAAGATAATCTTATAGGTTATTGTATTGATGCTACCTATATACAGCCATCAGGCATTTCCTCTGTAGTATGTGTTAGTGTGTACAAGTATTTTTGTCTTTGTATATGTACATGCAAGTACAATTTTTGATGAGATAGTATTGAAAGTAATACTATGAGAAATCCTAACACCCACTTCAAATTCTTTGTCCCCTCCAGAGATGGCTGTCTATGAAGCAAAACATAGGGCCCTTTTATGGTCATGAACTGAAATGTGCCTCCTTTAAACTCATACCTTGAAGTGCTAACAACTAATGCAACATCATACACAATATCATATGTGTGAAGCCCATCGGGAGCATGGCATATGGAAAAACCAAGCCTCTTATGATTTTGATCTTACATTTGCAACCTCCACAGAACTGAGAAGTAATTTTCCATGACTTAAAACATATCCTGTGGTAATTATTAGTAAATAAATGCATCCTCATTGCTTCCACCATGTCCTGCGGTCACATAGGTCTAATTATCAGAGAAACGAAGAAACTAAAACATAGAAACTACAAACTACAACTTCAAATGGCCAAAACTTCTAGAAAACCTAGAAAGAAATCAGATAAGCAACTATTATCCTTCTCAAAGACCCAGAAAAAAACAAGAATGAGGCAAATCCAAGGGCAGTAGAGAAAAGTGAATAATAATTATCACAGCAGAAGTAAACAAGGAAGAATCTTAAGCATATTAAAACTGATGAAAATGAAGAGCCGATTCTTCGAAAAGAAAAAATAATTCTCTAGCTAGACTAACAAAAATAGGAAATGATTCAAATGAATGAAATCAGAGAAAAGTATCTATTCAAACAGGAAAATACAAATTCAAATTTACATTTCTGGTTATAGATAACATAGGTCTATTATGAGAATGGAGAACTGGAACTGATAAATGATTTCAGTACAATTGGCAATACTATATAAAAACCAAATCAGTAGGACTTTTGTACATAACAGTGAACTCATTGGGAAAAATTATAAGAATATATTTACAGTTGTGACAAGAACATAAAAAATCTTACAATAAATTCAACTAAGCATTTGAAAGCCTCCTACAGCAAAATCACAAAGCAATGATGAAAGAAATTAAACATGTAACAATTGGAAAGATGTTTCACAGTCCAAAACTAAAAAAACTTGTATCATTGAACTTTTCATACTGCCCAATATAATATAAACATTTGATGCAATTATCATCAAAGCATCAGTGAAATCCTTCATAGAGGGCTTAGCGCTTTGGCACAATGTGTTAAGCTGCCACTTACAATGCCAGTATCCCATATCAGAACAAGTGTTCAAGTCCTGACAGCTATACTTTTGATCCAACACCCTGTTAATGTGCTTGGAAAAGCAGCAAAAGATGACCCAACTTCCTGGGCCCCTGCCAGCAATGTGAGAAACCTAGGTGAAGCTCCAGATGCTGGATTTGACCTGACTCAACCCCAGCAATGGTTGCTATTTGGGAAGTGTACTAGCAGATTCAAGAACTTTTTTACTATATCTCTCTGTCACTCTGCCTTTGAAATAAATCTTCTTAAAAAGAAAATAAATTCTTCAAATTTTCCTTCCTAAAAGCAAACTAAAAATTCATTTGAAACAAGAAAACCCTCAAATAGTCCAAGCAATCTTTAAAAACATAATAAATTTGAAGGAATTACAATATCTGATTTCAAGACATGAAAGCATTGGCATAAAAACAGACACATAGGCTAGTGACACAGCTCACTAGGATAATCCTCCGCCTGTGGGACCCGCACCCCAGGTGTTAGTCCCAGTTGGGGTGCTGGATTCTGTCCCAGTTGTTCCTCTTCCAGTCCAGCTCTCTGCTGTGGCCTGGGAATGCAGTGGAGGATGGTCCAAGTGCTTGGGCCCTGCACTTGCATAGGAGACCAGGAAGAAGCACCTGGCACCTGGCTTTGGATCAGCGCAGCACAGTGGCCATGATGGCCATCTGGGGCATGAACCAATGGAAGGAAGACCTTTATCTCTGTCTCTCTCTCTCTCACTAACTCTGGCTGCCAAAAAATAAAAGACACATAGTTCAGTGTAACAGAATAGACAGTGCAGAAATAAACCCACATTTCCAAAGGCAACTCATCTTTAACAAAGGAACCAAAATGCTTGGAAAAAGAAGAATTTCTTTAGCAAGCAGTAAAGAAAGTGACTAACCATATACTGAAGGCTGAAAATATACCCCCACACCTCTTACATTATAGAAAAGTCAACTCATGGTGAGTTAAAAATCTAAAGATAATACCATGAGATTCCAAGATGGCAAAATAGGTAGGGAGCTTAGTGCGCTAGCCTAAGGGAAGAAAGTTTAAGAAAAGTATAAAGAGTGCAATCTCAGGGAGGAGTTAAGAAGAAAACTGCAACAGCTTGTATCCACAAGCCCAGCAACTAGCTGAGAGGAGGCATCTGAGTCTGGCTGGTAGGACTGACAGGGGATTGCACAGTCATGTAAGACTGTGAGGTGCCCCAAGACTCCAAGGACATCACTGGCTCTGGGGCTTAGGCTGACTGGGCACTGAACCCGCTCCCCCCCCAAAAAAAGAAAGAAAGATGGATAGAAAGAAAGAGAAAGAGAGACAGAGGCAGAGAGTCAGAGACAGAGAGAGAGAGAGAGAAAGAAAGGAAGGGAGAGAGAGATTAAAAAACAGGATGGAGGTTTATGGGATAATAATAAATGACCAAAAATATGGGTCTTAGGAGTTCCTGAATGTGTGGAATGACAAAATGGATGGCATTTTAGTCAAATAATGGTCATCATTGTGAACAAATGTCCAGGCAGAAACTCTCCCAGTAAAATTGTAAGGGAAATCCAAAGGAAACAATGGAAATATTTATGAAAAATTCCAGGGCCAAGTCATCACTTATCAATAGTACCCTTGAATATAAGTGGTCTCTACTCTCCAAAAGAGGCAGACAGACCAAATGGATTAAAAAACAAGACCCAAATATTTGCTGCCTACAAGAAACACATCTCACCAAAAAAGCCACAGTCAGTAAGTGAAAGGATGGAAAAGGTATACATGCTTATGGAAACCAAAAATGACTAAGTGTAATCACCCTAATTTCAGACAAAATAGACTTTATCACAAAAACCATTAGAAGGGGAAAACAAGGGCACTAAGATTAAGGGGTCAATTCAAGAGGAAGATGTAACTATAATAAATACACATACACCCAATTACAGGACACCTGACAATTTGAGAGATGTTAACGGATCTAAAGGGAGACATTATAAAAATAATGCATGAAGGCAGCATGGTGATTCTGCAGGTTAAGCTGTTGCTTGCAATGCCAGCATCCCATAACAGAAAGCCTGATATCAGTTCTGGCTCCTCTTCTGTTCCAGCTTCCTGGTCATCCAGCTTCCTGATAATGCACCTGAGAAGGCAGTGGAAGATGGCCCAAGTGCTTGGATCCCCACAAGCTATGTTGGAGACCCAGATAGGGTTTCTTATCCCTGGCTTCATCCTGGGTTGCCCTAGATATCACAACCATTTGGGGGAATAAAGCAGTAATTGGAGATTTCTCTCTCCCTGTCTCTACCTTAAAAAATATATGTTTAGCAATAATGCACACACTAGCTATTAAATACTGCAGAAGAGCCTAAAATAAAAACATTACCCCTTCTTTCTATACTAGGTATATTTCCCAGAACACATTTCTCTTTTTTTTTCTTTAAGATTTATTTACCTGAAAGTCAGAGTTACACAGACAGATAAGGAGAGGCAGAGAGAGAAAGAGAGAGAGTGAAGTCTTCCATTTGCTGGTTTATTCCAATTGAATGCAATGACCAGAGCTGCACCAATCTGAAGTCAGGAGACAAGAGCCTCTTCTGGGTCTCCCATGTGGGTGCAGGGCCCAAGGATTTGAGCCATTCCCCCACTGCTTCCCCAGGCCACAGCAGAGAGCTGGATTGGAAGAGGAGCAGCTGGGACTAGAACTGGTGCCCTTTTGGGATGCCGGCTCTTCAGACCAGGGCTTTAACATGCTGCACCAAAGCGCCAGCCCCCCAGAATACATTTCTCTTAAAAGTCTCCTATATTATTTTCTGAGACATCTATATGCATGTAAAGAAGGGTACTTTATAGTATCACTAAAAAGTCTGTTTTGCTGTAATAAATTTTGGAAGGTTTTAAAAACATTTATGTACTATGTGTTATAAAAAAGAATGAATTTCAATATTCACACCAAAATAATGTCATCTCTTAGCTCCATGTTCCATGAACCTTGTGAAGTGCATTCATAATAGACATATTCAGGGAGCAGGTATTGTGGCAAAACACTGTCTTTGATGCTGGCATTCCTTATGGGCACTGGTTTGCGTCTGGCTGTTCCACTTCTGATAGAACTCCCTGCTAATGTGCCTGTTAAAGCAGTGAAAGATGGCTGAAACCTTGGTTACTGACCCATGTGGAAGACCCAGTTAAAGTTCCCAGCTCCTGGCTTTGGCCTGTCCAAGTCCCAACAATTGCATTCATCTGGGGAGTGAACTAGCAGGCAGAAATCTCTTCTAGCCTGTCTCTCTGCCTTATGAATGAAATGAAAATAAGTAAATAATATTTTTTGACAGGCAGAGTTAGACAGTGAAGGAGAGAGAGACAGAGAGAAATCTTCCTTTTCCGTTGGTTCATTCCCCACCAAATGGCATTACGGCCAGCACACTGCACCAATCTGAAGCCAAGAGCCAGGTGCTTCCTCCTGGTCTCTCATGTGGGTGCAGTGCCCAAGCACTTGGGCCATTCTCCACTGCCTTCCTGGGCCACAGCAGAGAGCTGGACTGGCAGGGGAGCAACCCCAACCGGGATAGAACCCGGGGTGCTGGCACCACAGGTGGAGGATAAGCCAAGTGAGCCACAGCACTGGCCAGTAAATAAAATTTAAAATGAGATATATACCCATATGTCTTTTTTTCTTTAGAAGGGGGCATTTTTTCTGTACCTTGCATTACATAAGCAATCTGTCTTTAAATCATTTTAATCATTTTTCAGAACAAGTACATATTTAACATTTGATTGTATGGGTTTATTAATTCCCTATCAATATACATTTAGGTTGTTTCTGTTTTATTCCCATCATGAACAGTATTACAAACAACTTACATTCTTTATGTATTTGACCAAATATATGTAAGATAAGTTTCTACAGTTGAATCATACTAAGGGACATTTGCATTTCAAGTATTTTGTAGAGAGATCTCCCAAATTATCCTCCAAAGAGACTCTACTGCATTACATTCTTACCAATATGAATGCAAGAGGCTGTTTCCCCACACCTGCAACAAGTCTGTGTGATCACAGTCAGAAATCCTTCAGATGCTTCCAATTTCCCATTTCTTCTGATCTCTATCTTCAAATGTCCCTTCCTGCTTTTTAGCTCTCTGATCACGCTTGGCTTTCTTACCAAACTTCTCTCTGAATGTGGCCCTGCACTTATTTCCTCTATATTTACCCTCTATGCTGCCTTGTTTCACACCTCCAACCTCAGTTTTCTTGCTCACAAACTTCCTGAATAGCCTCCCTGAAGCTCAGCACAAGTAAACACAAAAGAGGTACTCTTTCCCTGGTCTCCCAACCTGCCAGCCTCCTGAACCAACAGAGAATGTTAATCAGAGAGCATGGAAATAATTCATCTGGGTCACATGATAACAAGAAATGAATTCCTACTGGTGTAGCCATGGGGAAAGGTCATCTAGAAGAATTCTGTATTGTCTTTTGTTAAAATGGAATCTGGAGCTGACACTGTGGCTTAGCAAGTAAAGCTGCCACCTGCAGTGCTAGATTCCATATGGGTGCCTACTCCACTTCTAATCTAGTCCTGGCTAATGAGCCTCAGAAAGAAGCAGAGGAAGGCCTAGGTGCTCAGGCCCCTCTTTCCATATGGGAGACCTGGATACAATCCTAGCTCCTGGCATCAGTTTAGGCCTGCCTGATCATTGTGGTCATTTGGGGCAGTGAATGACCAGAGGAAAGATCTCTTTCTGCCTCTGCCTCTGCCTCTCCTTTTCTGTAACTCTGGCTTTCAAATAAACAAATAAACTCTTAAAAAAGAAAAAGAAATCACAAGTAAATTAAAAATCAATGCAGGGACCAGTGCCATGGCTCACTAGGCTAATTCTCTGCCTACAACGCCAGCATCCCAGGTTCTAGTCCTGGTTGGGGTACCAGTTCTCTCATGGTTGCTCCTCTTCCAGTCTAGATCTCTGCTGTGGCATGGGAAGGCAGTGGAGGATGGCCCAAGTGCTTGGGCCCTGCACCTATGTGAGAGACCAGGGGAGGCACCTGGCTCCTGGCTTTAGATCAGCACAGCGGGCCGACCATAGTGGCCATTTGGGGGATGAACCAATGGAAGGAAGACCTTTCTCTCTGTCTCTCTCTCTCTCTCTAACTCTGCCTGTCCAAAACAAAACAAAACAAAAAAATCAATGCAGGGGCCAGTTCTGTGACATAGAAGGTAAAGCTGCCACCTGCAGTGCCAGCAACCCCTGTGGGCACTGTTTGGAGTCCCAGCTGCTCCACTTCTGATCCAGCTCTCTGTTATGGCCTGGGAAAACTGTGAAAGATGGCCCAAGTGGTTGGGCCCCTGCACCCATGTGGGAGACCTAAAAGAAGCTCCAGGTTCCTAGCTTCAGATCAGCACAGCTCTGGCCATTGCAACCAACTGGGGAGTGAATCATCAGATGGAAGACATCTCTTTCTCTCTGCCTCTCCTCCTCTCTCTGTGTAACTCTTTCAAATAAATAAATAAATCTTTTTTTAAAAAATGAATCTTTTATTTTCTATATTGCATACTAGATAGTATTCCTGTATTTGAGGCAATAATTCATCATTATTATTCATTATTCCTTCTGTGGAACTGGGAGTAATCAAAAATAAGGAGGAAAGAAAGGAAAAATCTAAACATCTAAAGTACTAGATTGAAAGTAGGAACAAATGGACAGGAAGGCTAGAGGTGAGATTGTAAACATTAGGTGAAGAACAAAAGCCAACTTCTTAAATCCTTAAAAACAGAAAGGAAGAAGGGGGAAATAGGTAAGGAAGTATGGTTATGTTCTTAGAATTGTATCCATGAAAAATATGGAATCTGTTCTCTTTATATTAATAAAAATAAAACTATTTAAAAATTAAAAGTTTTTTTTTCTCTTTTACTGTGTCACTACTGCCTCATCCCAGTACTCTAAAAACAGAATCCCAAGGCAGGCATCAGTTGCAGGTTGGGGCACAGTGGAAGGGCCAGTGACAGCCCCAGTTCTCTAACAGCAACCTCTGCATCCCAACTTCAGATCCAGCCAAGGTCTACTAACTACCCACAATCAGCTTCATAAAATAAACCTGTATTGGGAAACACTTGGAGAAAAATCTTGCCAATGTAGCATCTTAGGAATTAGCATGCTGCTAAAGAAAGTGAGATCATGGCTATGCTTTGTATAAAGAACACAAGAATAAAAAGTTGGGAGGCATTTTTGTGGTTTATGAGCACTAGCACTGAACTACAGATGATGGATGGGGATGGATCCCAGAATGGGAGCTCAAGTAACCAGCCCAGACAGAAGTGGTCAACCAGCCTTTAAGTTGAGATTTATGAGAATGTGCAAACTGTAAAATGAGGTCTACATACAGTAACAGTAATTTTTCCCCCTTAGGACACAAGGAATAACATTTTTTGCCCAAGTTTTATGCATTTATTTTTTCATTTCATTTGATAGGCAGGGAGAGAAGGAGAGGGAGAAGGAGAGAGATTTTCATTGCTGGCACATCCCAAATGCTCACAACAGCCAGGAATGCACCAGCCTGAAGTCAGGACTCTGGAACTCCATCCAGGCCTGGGTGAGTTCAGCTGATCCTGAAGACACAGTCCTCAGTGATACCTACTTTTATATAGACACATCTCAGTATAAAATAACACCCCTTCTTGAATGGTTTTGAGATCTCATCACAGATGAGACTAAAACATTGTTCCAAAGGCTGATGTGAATCAAGAATCAGCCTGGTCACTAGGGAGACCAAGGAAAGAGGCCCAAGCAAAGCCACTTGGGACCTGTGCAGAGTCCATCTCTGGGGTGAGCATGAAGACAACACCAGTCACGGGCAGTTCTGGGCCCCCTTGACCCTGGAGTCGGTACACAAACTAGCCAACTCACATTTAGGCTGAGGGAACAGACCAGGAGCCTGGCCAAAGATTGTCTCACCCATTCAGGAATCTGGACACAGGAGTGGCCTAAAAAGAACCATCACAAAGAGAGGCACAAAATTGGAGTTAGCCAGAGTGCTAATGGGGGTAATAAAGGCACAGAGATTCTAGCCCAAGATAGCAGACAACACCAACCTTCTCTTATGTTGTAAAGTTCCCTTCCTTTATTTTAAAGGCCTTGGGTAACATATCTGTTAACACTTTGTAAAACATATATGGACTACTCATAACTGGACTATAAATATTATCATTATTTCTCTGAGCAATGACCATCAGGAACTACCTCAAAAAGGGACAATCAAAGGGGATTATTTCAGTCCCATTCATAGAGAGTTATGCATCCCCAAGGAACCTCTTTTTACAAGCAACTTCTCTTATACACTTGCTGTATTTCTCTCTCTCTACACACACACACACACACACACACAAAATGAAAACTGAAATAAAGAACTCCAGGCTATCAGTCCCCTAGTTTAAGCCAATGGCACATGTGCATTATTCCAGATCTGTGCCCCCTTTGACTGTGCTCACAAGTGGACTATTTGCATAGGAATGTGGAGTGTGAGTCAAGAGTAACTGATGCAGTGAAAGTGGTCAGTGTTTCCATTAAAACTGATTTCAATGACCTCAGATGCAATCATAAAACTTCTGCTCCTAGCAAAGGACACACGCACAGCCATATTCAGCCCTTTCCCTACAAAACTCTGTTGCATGCTGTTTATTTAGGATTGTCTTTTCACATTTAATTACACTAGTTCTCTACTGCTTATAGAAATAGCAATGTAAGAATACTGAAAAGTGAGTCAACTATATCAAACTATTTTAGAAATTAACTCTAAATTTTAAAAAAATTTAAAACCCTAAAGGACAGCAGTTTAATTTTGGCAATCTGCACAAATGACCTATGTCTTGTTTGTGCTTTTGAATACTTCCCAATCTCCCTTCTGGCCTTCCCCTCACCTCCTTTCTGCATCACTGCCCCACATGCCCCTGAAGCCTGAGACTTTGGAGCAGTCTTGTAGACTGCCATTCAATCATGTGAGAAATGTTCCTTATTTCAAACTGGCTCAGAAAGACAGGGCTGAACGCCATCTAATGGCAATACACAGGCCTTCTAATCTCCCTTAAATATGTTGCCAGCACATGTGGGGCCAGCACTGTGCAATCTTAGGGAAAGCCACTGCCTGTGACACTGGATTCCACATGGGCTGTGGTTCATGTCCTAGCTACCCCACTCCTAATCCAGCTCCCTAGTTGTGAGCCTGGAAAAGCACCACAGAATAGCCCAAGTACTTGTGTCCCTGCTCCTTCAAGGGAAACTTGAATGTCTCTCCGGCCCTGACTGTTCTGGTCACTGAAGAACTGAACCAGTGGATGGAAGATCTCTCTTTCTGAGTGTGTGTGTGTGTGTATGGAGGAGGGTGTCTTTCTCGCTCTTCAATTATGTCAATCAAATAAATAAACTTCTTCTAAAAATAAAACTTTTAAAAAGAGGTCCACACTGTGCCACAACCAGTTAAAACCATGGCCTGCATCTCCAGCAGCCCATATCGGCACTTGCTCACTTCCTGATGGCTCAGCTTCCCACCCAGTTCCCTGAAATTGGCCTGGAAAAACAACAGAGGATGGCTCAAGTCCTTGGGGCTCTCCATCCACATCCCAGAACCGTTTCCTGACGCCTGGCTCCTGGCCTCATTTTAGCCCAGATCAGGCTATTGTGGTCATTTGGGGAGTGAACCAGCAGAAGGAAGATGTCTCTCTTAGAATAAAAAAGTAAATTAAAAGGAAACTGATACAAAAAACTCTAACATTCTGCCTTTAGTTTAAAAAAATAATTTAAAACATTTAAAAAAATTAAAAAAAAAACATAAAGACTCTGACTCAAGTTAACATACGATGGAGCCAAGAAAGCTACTCCTAACTTGGTCTAGTGCCTCCTCCATCTTTTCCTACAGAAAAACCATTTCTCTTGCTGTCCAAGCACTCAAAACCAAAAGAACCAATGCTACTCAGTACAACTCTGTTTAAGGCTGCTCCAGCACTGAAGGAAAGAAAAGGAGCAGGGGCACAAATCCAGGGTGATTTCAAGGTCACAGTCTCCTCCTCTCTTTGAACCTTGGCTGCTAGTGAGAGATGGTCACAAAGGCGATTTCAGTACTGCACAAACACCTTCAATCACAGACACTTCCATAGGCTCCCTGTGTGTACACCAGAAGGAGAACACAGAGCACTCCACAAGGGTGAAACACATTAAACAAAATTTCCCCATCCTGCTGATCACAATCTCAAGAAAACAACAGTCACAACTCCATTTCACTTTGAGAAATAGACCACATCAACTTTTCTCCACCAAGAGAAAGGCTCCATCTCCATGCAGGATGGCACCACCACACAGTGCAAACCAGGCAAATGGCAGAGCTATGGCTTTGATGCTCTGAAGGGAATGAATAGTATGTATGAATTGTGACTTGACTCAAAAGCTTAACCTTGCTCTAGGAGTGATACAGGTTTGGGCTAAAAAGATAAAATAGAGACCAGCTGACACTGTTTGGTGAGAAGAATGGAATATTGGTCTCCAGTAGATACTTTGTAGCATATTATCTTTGAGAGGATTATACTTTCTATTTATATTTAAAGAAAAAGTTTGAATAAGTTCCACCCTAACACATGGCAGCTTTAGACACTGTACACATTACAGCTAATCTTGATCACTTATCCCCCATTCAACAAATGACAACCAAATGAAAATAGAATAGTCCAACACAATGCTGACACCTGTTCAACAGGCATCTCCCAGATCTTGACACACAAGCCAACAGCAGGGGAATTGTGGGACTGATATTTTTCCATGGAGAGTTATGCCACTACCACCTCAAATGCTGGCAGCCCATAAAAGTGCCAGTTTAAGATTACTTGTTTATTTATTTTAAAAATGGAGTTAGTTATACAGAGAGAAGGAGAGACAAAGAAGGAACAGATTTGCGGTATAACAGATAAAGTCATCACCTAAAATGCTGGCATCCCATATAGCCACCAGTTCATGTCCTACCTGCTCTACTTCTGATCCAGCTCTCTGTTAATGGCCTTGGAATAGAAGCAGAAGATGGTTCAAGTACTTGGGCCCCTGCCATCCATGTGGAATACACGGATGAAACTCCTGGATCCTGGTGTGGCCCTGACTAGGGCCTGGCCCAGCACTGGCAATTGCAACCATCTGGGGAGTGAATCAGATGATGGAAGATCTTCCTTTCTCTTTCTCTCTGTAACTCTGACTTTCAAATAAATAAATACATCCTGAAAGAGAGAGAGAGAGAGAGAGAGAAATCTTCAATCTGTTAGTTTCGTACCTAGCTGGCCACGTTAGCCAGGGCTGAGTCAGGTGGAAGTCAGGAGCCAAGTGCCTCATCCAGGTCTCCTGGGCCATAGCAGAGAGCTGGCCTGGAAGAGGGGCAAAGGGGACACAATCCAGTACCCTGACCGGGACTAGAACCTGCTGTGCCGGCAGCACTAGGCAGAGGATTAGCCTGTTGAGCCACAGTGCCAGCCCATTCATTCACTCTTAACCATATTTTAAGTTGCCTTGGATTTGCCATTAACATTTTGTAGGGGTGGGAATGTTTTTTCTGCCAAGGCCATTTGGGGATTTACAACATCATTCATGGACTATACAAAATTACTGAATTAAAAATTAGCATGCTGTACATTGATTATCCAATCCCACATGCAGTTGCCTTGGCAGGTCCAGAACAAATGGTCCACAGGCTGGGTGTTCCCCATCCCTGATTTAGAGTAAAATATTAACTAAGGTTCTGACTTCCTACTCTTCACTTACTGGCCCAGTCAGAGCTGATGTGCAATAAAGGCCCCTGGAACCAACTGCAGTTAGAAGAAACTTCTTTCCACTTCCCCTGTAACTTTAGGTTGTGCATTTTCATAGCCACTGATTCCACCCAAAATGTCTATTGATGGGCTGGTACTGTAGGGCAATGTGTTAAGCTACCTCCCGCAATGCCAACATCTCATATGAGCACCAGTTCAAGTCTCAGCTGCTACACTTGCAATAGAGTTCCCTACTAATATGCCTGGGAAAGGCAGCAGGAGATAGCCCAAAACATGGGTCCCTGCCACCCACATGGAGTCCCAAACAGTGTTTGAGGCTCTATCTAGGAGTCACTTTCTAGTTTTACTTCTTAGATGGCTGCAGTATTCTAAATGAGTTTCCTAAATTAGTAATCTGGTGACAACACCATTCTAATAGAACACTTGAATCACTCAAAATTATTTATGTGAAAACTTCATTACACTAAAAGTCAGTCAGCAATAGTTTTCAAGGACACATCTTCTACTCCATTATGTGGGCAACTCTGTGGGGGGAAAGGGACACTTTTGTTTTTCCTCTTCTTACCCTCCTCACGTTAGTGACTTCCATGGATATTTCCAGAGTACACATTCAATATGAAACTGTGGAACTAGTATCTTCCCATGTCAAAAGTGTCATGGGCTTAAACACAGAACCTAAAATAAGACAAGGTCCTCTTAATTAAAACCGTGTGGACTGTAAGCTAATCAGCGTGGTGGGGCACTGGATGACTGTAAAGAACGCGGCAGAGTGTTATTCTTTTGCATGTATGCTTTTATAGTTCTCCACTTTATGCAAATCCAGATTAAACTAACTCCACGTTATTGACACACACAGATCTGCATTAACTTCAGTTCACTTCTGATTTTGCAAAGGAATCAGTGGCAGATAACAGCTGACATCCTTGCTAACAAGAGAACAAAGAAAGCCTGAAGACAGAAATCATAAAGCAGCCAAATAAATTATCAACCATGATTCCATGACCTCAAACTCCAGACTGAAAAAAGTCTGTTAACTTGACAAAGATGGATCAATCCGCAAAGCTACTGCACACCCTTCACGCTGCTCCCATCGGGGAAAAGCCAAACACATAGGACCACAGCTGCCAGACCCATTCGCCAGGGACCCCACAGGGCCAACAAGAAGCAGGATGGGGTCCCTGGAGCAGATCCTAGCCTGATCCTCCTTCCCCAGCCCCCTGCTGCCTCAGGCTCCAGGCTTTAGGCTTCCAAGCCGCCCAGCCAGAAGCACCCCGGGGACACAGCCAGAGGCTCAGCCTGAAGGCATTCAGTGACCCACCCAAAGTGGGAACTGAGCTTATTTAAATGTAGAGAATGGAATCTCTGCCTTCCTTCACGGTCCTCTTGCTGGCCCTGCTTGTGCAATTCCCCCCACCAGCGCCTTCTCTTGTAATCACTAAATAAAGCACATTCAGGAAAACTGGAGCAAAGCAGCCCGCCAGACTGGCTGGGCGCTGGGGGCTGGGAAGCGGCAGTGGGTCTCAGCCCAGGCCTTGCCAGGCAAAGCTGCCAGGATCGCTAAGAAACAAGGGGCCCCGTCTAGGTGCCGCCAGCCACCTCACACCAAACTCCTTCCCCGCAAACACATCCCTCCATACTTGCTGTGCAAAGTCCCGGGAGCAGGTCTCCTTTCTTCAGGGCACACGTGGAGTGAGGCGGAGTGTGGGGGCAGGAAAAGTCCCCTGCACGTGGGACCCACAGGCGGCAGACGGAAGCAAAGACGCAGCGAGTGGCAGGCGGGGGTTTTGTGCGCTCAAATGGCCGGGTTGGTTAGTGCAGGCAAAGGACGCAGTGAACGCCGGAGAACCAGCAGCGCGACCTCTTAGGACTGACGCTGGTCCCTGAATGAACTTCCGCAGTCCCAAACTTGGAGCATGCGCATTCGGAGCACGTAGTACGTCAGCTCACCGGGCACTCTGGGAAATGGAGTCCAGGCCAGAGCATTCCCAAAGAGACCAGATGGGCCTCCCCAAGGACTTCTGTCTGCAGCAGATGGAGACAGACAGGAGAACAGGGCATTTGCTTTTGTTTACATCCCTCCTTCCCTTCCTTCCCACCTCAAAAATCTCAAAGATGAGTTGGCGCTCCGTCTTTCCTGAACCAAAATCTAAAACAGTGACACCTACTGCTGCTAACTGGTGCCTAAATCCTTGCTCTTTCAGAAACTCTGTCTCCTTACAGAAAAATCTTATTGCTGCTTTGTTCCTGGAAATGACTCTTAAACAATAAATGACTGAATACAGTTTACCTTTTAGCAGAGGTGTAGAGGGTGTAACATCCAGATTTGAGAAAATAATTTCAATTTGTGTTTTATTGATGCTTATAGTTCCTTGCAAATCATTTCACACCATTCTTAAGTCACCAAATACAGAAACAAACAGGGGAATTGGATACAGAACTAACATTACGGAGTACCTTCTGGGATTCCAGTTAAGGGACTAAATTCCTTACATTGTATTATTTATACCTTAGATTAATCCTGGAGACAGTATTATCAGGAGTTCACAAAGAGGAAACTGAGGTGGAAAAAGCTTAGTATTTGCCCATGGCAATATCATTAAAATCTATGTTAACAGAAGTCACTGTGCACTTACACCCCATGTAGGACCTCTGTCCTCAGTGAGTTGTACTATGAGAATTAACTGCAAAACTTGTTCTCAAACAGTATTTTTTATATTGCCGGCGGGTATGTGGCAAACTGTTGAAATCTTTACTTAGTATAGAGTTGGTCTTCTAAATATAAAGTTAATGAAAAATGAATCTTAAAGAAGAATGGGATGAGGGAGTAGGAGGTGGGATAGGAGTTTGATCATAAAAGGACCGTAATAATAACTACACAGGATTGAAGTGCCTAACCAGAACTATCTAGGGCCAATCAGATTAAATGTTCAGCCCGGCTATGTAAGGCATTCCATTCATTTATTTATTAATCATTTATTGAACAATCTTTTGTGTGATGTGTGGAAAGAACTAGTAGGCATTTGATTTCCCTGCTGTGGCCCAGGAAGGCAGTGGAGGATGGTCCAAGTCCTAGTGCCCCTCACCTGCATGGGAGACCAGGAAGAAGTACCTGGCTCCTGGCTTCGGATCAATGCAGTGCCAGCCATAGCAGACATTTGGGGAGCGAACCAACAGGAGGAAGACCTTTATCTCTGTCTCTCTCTCTGTCTCTCTGTAACTCTACCTGTCAAATAAAAATCTCAAAAAAATTATAAATAAATCTGATAGGCAACATAGTGCTAAATACACACACACACACACACACACAGAGAAGATGTAAAACTAGTAAAATCTAGGTAATGTTGGTGAATTGTATCAATATGAATTTCCTGGTGATGCTATTATACTGAAATAATTCAAGTTACTGTTGAGGGAAGTTAGGTAAAGCATTTATAGAATACCTCTACATTATTTCTTTAAATACTGCACGTGAATTTACACTTGACTCAAAATAGTTTTTGTAGTGAAGTGCTAAGCAGAAGCAAGTTTATTGGAAAAATATTTGTAAAAATAAAACAAAATCAATTATCATTGCAAATGTAACCAAGTATTCAATAAAGGCTTTAATAATTGGTCTAAGAAATTCTGAATGAAAGCCTATTAAGACACCCTGAAATTCTTGTTTTAAAGATTTTATTTATTTATTTATTTGACAGAGAGAGAGAGAGAGAGACAGAGACAGAGACAAAGGTCTTCCTTCCATTGCTTCACTCCCCAAATGGTTGATGGCTGGAGCTGCACCAATCCAAAGTCAGGAGCCAGAAGGTTCCTCCAAGTCTCCCATGTGGGTGCAGGGGCCCAAGCACTTGGACCATCCTCTACTGCCCTCCCAGGTGACAGCTGAGAGCTAGACTGGAAAAGGAGCAACTGGGACTAGAACTGGTGCCCATATGGAATGCTGGCACCCTAGGCGGAGGATTAACCTAGTGTGCCATGGCGCCAGCCTCCATCCTGAAATTCTTATCAAAGGAAATCAGATAGTGAATATGGTACTGCATGTCACTAGGGGTTCTTGGCTAAATTATGGATGCAGAAAGTCTTCTGTAAATTTCCTGAATAAATCCTTCATAGTGAGTTCTAGGTACTCACATCATGAATTAACAGAACATTGTCTTGAACGCTAACCATGTAAAATCGTGCTCCAAAGAATAATTCTGACAGAAAAACTCTGTGCTCAATAAAACTCGATTGCATTCAAGAGCCAGTCCAAACAAAGTTGCATATTCTGTCAGAGATGGATATCAGGCAATTTGTGTGTCATATGCATCAAAGTTTGTGATTAAACAATTGTATAACAAATGTGGAATCTCTTCAGCTTAATGCAGAATTATAAGATAAATGATCAAGTCAACATATTACTGTGTGTTATAGTAAAAAAATCCTACAAAATCCCACCAGGGAAGAATAAAAACAGATGAAGATGCTCAGAGGACAATTAACTTAGGACCCAATGTAAGTGTAGATGAGAAGGAGAAGTTACCAACAGAGATCATTAATCTGAAGACATTTGGAAAGCAAAGTAACATTAATTATGTAAAGCAGGGTTTTTATGTGTGTGTTTGGCATTAGAGTCATGATTAGATCAAACAATGTGGAATAATCAACCCTATTTTCCATACTTGATTTTGTTTTGAGAGTCTTGAAAAAACAAGGATCTGGAATACCCATGAGAGGTCAGAGTTAGGGTCTTTGTGGGGTTCAGTGATTTATTGGAGGAGGAACAGATGGGCCTGGTGTGCACAGGTGATGGGAAGATGATGTGGACCAGAGAAGGGAGAAAGAAGGAAAGCATGACTGCTTAGTGCAAACAAAATGGCCAATCACAAATGTGCTTGAGCAGCTGCTGGATAAGATGACTGTTCAATTTAAGAAACCAGCAGTTGTCTATGAATGCAGAGAGAAGTTAACTACTAGAGACAAGGAAGGGTTGCTTGGTATAATTGGAGTTATTTTATTTATTACTTTATCTGCACACAAAGACAAATAAAACTATAGATAGAATTCAAATTCACAAAATTACCTTAAATTAAAAATTTTAGAACAGGAAATAGATTCTTCAATTCATCAATGATTAACCAAAATATGATTTTATTTATAAAAATATCTAATTTATAATAGGTCCCATGTGTATATGACCAGATATGAAGCATTAAAAGGCTATGATATTTTTCAAAAGGTGTCAAAAATATTTAGGTACTTTGTTAGCAGCAGCTACATCACTGACATGTTAGAAAACTGAAGCTTAGAAATTTAATCAGTGTTTACTTTCATAAAATGAGGATCAAAAATGACTTTGGTAATCTCACTAGTCCAAGTGATCAATTTCAGCTCACAATTGATCACACTGATAGGTCTAAGAGTCAAAGGGATCACACAAACAAGACTAGTGTCTGCTAATACTAACTGATAAAATCAAAAAGGGAGAGAATGATCCAACATGGGAAGCGAGATACACAGCAGACTCATAGAATGGCAGATGTCCTAAATAGCACTCTGGCCTCAGAATCAGCCCTTAAGGCATTCAGATCTGGCTCAAGAGCCCATGAGAATATTCTAGGCATGGAAAGCCAAGACACTCTGGAAAAAAAAGAAGACCTAAATGAAAGACCTCAGCGAGTGAGATCCCAGTGGAACGAATGGGGCCATCAAAGAAGGAGGTACCTTTCTCTGAAGGGAGGAGAGAACCTCCACTTTGACTATGACCCTGTCGGAATAAGATTGAAGTCAGCGAACCCTAAAGGCTTCCATAGCCTTGGCAACTCATGACTAGAGCCTAGGGAGATTACTGATGCCATAAACAAGAGTGTCAAATTGTTAAATCAACTTCAGGAGTCACTGTGTACTTACGTCTCATGTGGGATCTGTCCTTAATGTGTTGTCCAATGTGAAGTAATGCTATAACTAGCACTGAAACAGTATTTTACACTTTGTGTTTCTGTGTGGTGTAAACTGATGAAATCTTTACTTAGTATATACTGAATCAATCTTCTGTATATAGATAATTAAAAATGAAAAAAAAATCTTGGTGTTAAATTGGAAATTGCCTAAAAAATTAATCAATTTTTAAAAAAAATATAGCATGTAGGATCTCTGTCCTTAATGTGCTATACATTGTGAATTAATACTATAACTAGTACTCCAACAGTATTTTTCACTTTGTGTTGCTATGTGAGGGCAAACTGTTGAAATCTTTACTTAATATATAGTAAACTGATCTTCTGTATATAAAGAGAATTGAAAATGAATCTTGATGTGAAGCAAGGGGAGAGGGAGTGGGAAAGGGGAGGGTTGCGGGTTGGGGGGAAGTTATGGGGGGGGAAGCCATTGTAATCTATAAGCTGTATTTTGGAAATTTATATTCTTTAAATAAAAGCGTTATAAAAAATAAAAAAAAACAAAAAACAAAAAAAAAAGAAAACTGAAACTAAGAAATTTAATCAGTGTTTACTTTCATAAAATGAGGATCAAAAATGACTTTGGTAATCATAAAATCTGATTCAGAGGATGGTACTTTGCAACCAAGTAAAGTGTATTGTCAAATTCCATTATGTTCACTCAATGGCAGTAGCCAACATTTTAAATGATGCTGAGATTTATTTTTATTGGGAAGGCTAAAAACTTAAGGTTACAATATGGGTACCAGTTTCATTCCTGGCTGCTTCACTTCTGATCCAGCTCTCTGCTATGGCCTAGGAAAGCAGTAGAAGATGGCTCAAGTCCTTGGGGCCCTGCACCCATGGGGGAGACCTGGAGGTTCCTGGCTTCTGGCTTCAGATTGACACTGCTCCAGCCATTACAGCCAGTTGGGGAGTAGACCTCTCTCTCTCTCTCTCTGCTTCTCCTCTCTCTGTGTAACTCTGACTGTCAAATAAATCAATAAGTCTTTTAAAAAATGCAAGCTTTCAAAATATTTTATGAGATTTTCCTTTTAAGGGCACTAGGATGCAGTCAGGATACGGCAGTTCAGTTGCCACTCCTTGGTGGAATGGACAGACATTACTTCACTTCTCTGGGTACATTGCCTCATCCAGAAAATTCATTCATGGAAATGAGTAGTACATGAGTCTCTTCTAGTAGCTGATACTTCTGAGTCTCAGGATTCGTCTAATTATAAGCTATAACTCATTAAGAAAATGATGACAGAGCAGATATATCCTGAGAGCAGGGAGTTAATAAAATAGTGGATGCGGCTGAGTGTTCCTAGTCACTTCTGCATGCTACTTACCATTTCACATTCTGCTCTCCCCACTCCTTCCCTGTTCTTTCATTACATAGAAGAAAAGTAACCACTGGCCCTTTCCACTTTCCTCATGCTAGGGCTCAAATTGTTGTGACTCTGAGAAGTCCAAAAGAGTCAACTCTGTATTCTGGATTTTGATCTAGTATTTGATTGAATTACTTATTCAAAATCAACTGCTGATAACCATCACCTATAATAATTTAGAATTTCTCTGAAATATATTTCCCAGTACTCCGCATTGTATGGTGAATGTCTAGGAAGTGAACAGAGTCAGTTTCCCAGGACTGTTCCCCAGGGAGTTTTATTGTTCTCTGAGGCCTCAACCTGAGCAATGTTTCTTGAGAATTGGTTGAATATACATTGTCTTTGTAAAAAGTCACTTTCCCCAAATTGAAACATGTTTTTATTCATATATTCAGGGATATAATACATTTTTATTCTTTACCTGTATCACATGGTTGCCATTCATGAAAGTTTCCAAATACAACTTCTAAAAATACCAATGACCTCCAGGATGTATATTTTCTCTGCAGTACACTTCATATCATAAGCAGGAAATGTCATGCCTGCCTTCCTGGTTAACAGCTAAAACAAACACATGAAATGTCATTGTCATCTTTGAGGCTTTAAGTTCTGTTCTTCTTGACTGATTGTCTCTCTGTACATTCCTTTTTTTATTAGATAGAATTTTGTTCTTTATTTTATTTTACATATGCTCTTCCAGCAAAACAGATTTTGATGGAGAAGTGGTAAGAGATACTTTGAGGAGGAGCCTAGGGAATCCCTTAAGCAAAAGAGGCTGAGAAGTGTATGGGCAGAGAAGGCAACTCGAAGCTGGTATATAACTTGGCTAGAATTCACTCTATGTTTCAGGAAAATATCATGCAAAGTATTACATTTACAACCAGCTTAAATAATCAGTACAGGTTTCTTCAAATCCTTAGCAATACTTAGGCAAGCAATATCTTACAGAAGTTTTTGTAGTAAAATATGAAGAGAGACCACAAGACATAGAGTATTTTCAGACAGTGCAACTCACATGATCATTGCACTTCCACTGATCCATGGTAAAGATAGTCCCTGACCTCCCTGACTCACAGGTCATTCTAAGTGCTTTAAGAATATTAACTCCATGTAGTTCTTGGGAAACTAAGGTGAGGACAAGTTCAATTGCTGACCATGAGGTGATGGCTGGTGTGAGATGGGGCAAGGGTCTGACCCTCATGGCTGGGTTCTCCCAGAACTACCGTCCACAGTCCTCCTATGGTCAGCTTCTATGTATTTCATACAGCAAACCTGCAAGGATCTGGCTTCCGATTGTGTTTTGTCAACGGAGGGCAAAGAAAGAGATTGGAGGACATGAAGAAGACAGGTTAGTATCCTTCTTTGACACCAGCTACCAACCTCCACCTGAAGTCCCAACCCTGCCAAGAGCACTGTCCTGCTACTCTAATTGGATTCTAGCAAAAGCTCTCTGTGTGTCACCTCAAGTTTAGGGGAGCTTTTGGGAGCACCTCATCTTCATCTGTAATTCATTTTCTGCTGCTTCCCTGGGCACTGTGCACCATCCAATTGTCATCATCAAAATCTTCTGTGTTCTCTTGAGTTTGGCACCTGTTTCCCCCTCTGATAGGACCACTGAGAAACATGAAAATTTCTCTATGATTTAACAGCTAATGGCTTAACTGTGCAAAAGAAGTGTTGTCACATCTTTTCATCTTCCCACACATCTGGATTCCCAATAATAAATTTGCTAAAACTTTCTCCTCCAGGAACAAAGAAAGAGTACTAGAAGAAAAAGGTATCTCTAAATGCCTGAATTGAAGGTGGACATTCCCAAGGAAATATAGCCATCAGCAGGCCCCAGATTTGGATACATGGACTCTGGCTTTCCTGCCATTTCAATCTGCCCCAACAGTTTATATCTACATGCTGTCTAGTTTAATGCATCCAGATCTGTTTATATTTCAAATAAGAAAAAAAGCCCATGTAAACATAATATATGACTGGAAGAGATTTTTATTGTCAAAGGAAGTAAACATCCTGAGATCATTTTACAGTGAAAAATATCAAATAAGGATAAATTTCACTGGATTTAAATTCACCTGGTTCATGGTAAAGCACTGCAAACATGGTCCTTAAATTGCAAAAGCTGTTTGCCAAATTACTGGTGTCTTACAAAATCAAAGCAAAGTTTTATCCATTTGGTTTCCACTAAGTGTTTTATGGCACAATTCTATTTTCATGGACCTCATGTTTTCACTACCAAAATAAACCAGTGATGTGTGAATTTTACTTTGTGGTCATATCTACTTGATAAGTCACTGATCATTCTGTTATTTTTCTTCAATTAATAAGAATGTGCCTCAGTTTTATTTGCTGGCTTTTCAGGAAGCTAAGAATAATGCAAATATTTGCCAAGCAGTCCAGTGTAAAAAGCTGCCTCTACAGATATGGAATACACCGCTGCATTCACAAATAACCACCAATTTTCAAAAGTACACTTTTATTTGGGTGTCATTCCTGGCAAAGCTTGAAGGCTATATTTTCAAAGAAGAAAACTACAAGGCTTAAAATGCAACTTACCTCCAGCAGCCTTGGCTGGACCCTCCTCTGGGTATCAGCAGAGCCTTAGGGATGATTTCACCTGGCCCATTCTCATGCGCACACTCAAGGAAGATAACTGGATATGTTTTCTTGGAGAGAATGGAAGTCTCTTGAAGACTATAGAAAATAATGGCAAGAGGAAGGGAAAAACAAAAATAAAACCTACAGGGGACCTGGCAGGCTTGACTTTTATAACTGTCATTGATCATCATTTGCAGCCTTCTGTATCTCACCACACAGCTGTATATTATGCAAGCTTAATATTTTATGTTGTGATTGTAGCACTTAACATCATATTTCAGCTTTTAAAAAAGATTCTCTAATTTAGACTTAATTATTTTTTAATAAAGCTTTAATTTAAAGAATATAAATTTCCAAAGTACAGCTTATGGATTACAATGGCTTCCCCCCCATAACTTGCCTTCCACTTGCAACCCTCCCCTTTCCTGCTCCTTCTCCCCTTCCATTCACATCAAGATTCATTTTCAATTCTCTTTATATACAGAAGATCAGTTTAGTACATATTAAGTAAAGATTTCAACAGTTTGCCCTCACATAGGGACACAAAGTGAAAATACTGTTGGAGTACTAGTTAGAGTATTAAGTCACAATGTACAGCACATTAAGGACAGAGATCTTACATGATTTTTTTTTAAAAAATGATTATATATGCAATTTCCAATTTAACACCAAGATTTTTAAATCATTTTCAGTTATCTTTATATACAGAAGATCGATTCAGTATATACTATGTAAAGATTTCATCAGTTTGCATCCTCACAGAAACACAAAGTGTAAAAATATGGTTTCAGTACTAGTTATAGCATTACTTCACATTGGATAACACATTAAGGACAGATCCCACATGAGAAGTAAGTACACAGTGACTCCTGATGTTGATTTAACAATTTGACACTCTTGTTTATGGCGTCAGTAATCTCCCTAGGTTCTAGTCATGAGTTGCCGAGGCTATGGAAGCCTTTAGGGTTTGCTGACTTCGATCTTATTCTGACAGGGTCATAGTCAAAGTGGAAGTTCTCTCCTCCCTTCAGAGAAATATACCTCCTTCTTTGATGGTTCTGTTCTTTCCACTGGGATCTCACTCGCAGAGATCTTTCATTTAGGTCTTCTTATTTTTTCAGAGTGTCTTGGCTTTCCATGCCTAAAATATTCTCATGAGCTCTTGAGCCAGATCTGAATGCCTTAAGGGGCTGATTCTGAGGCCAGAGTGCTATTTAGGACATCTGCCATTATATGAGCCTGCTGTGTATCTCGCTTCCCATGTTGGATCATTCTCTCCCTTTTTGATTCTATCAGTTAGTATTAGCAAACACTAGTCTTGTTTGTGTGATCCCTTTGACTCTAGGACCTATCAGTGTGACCAATTGTGAACTGAAATTGATCACTTGGACTAGTGAGATGGCCTTGGTACATGCCACCTTGATGGGATTGTATTGGAATCCCCTGGCACATTTCTAACTCCATCATTTGGGGCAAGTCCGATTCAGCATGTCCCAAATTGTACATCTCCTCCCTCTCTTATCCCCACTTTTATATTTCACAGGGATCACTTTTCAGTTACAATTTAAACACATAGGAATAATTGTGTGTTAATTACAGAGTTCAACCACTAGTACTAGAATAAAAAAATACTAACATGGATAAAGTATTACATTGTACAACACCAGTCAGCACAAGAGCTGATCAAGTCACTGTTTCTCATAGTGTCCATTTCACTTCAACAGGTTTCCTCTTTGGTGCTCTGTTAGTTGTCGCCGATCAGGGAAAACATATGATATTTGTCCCTTTGGGACTGGCTTAATTCACTCAGAATGATGTTTTTCAGATTCCTCCATCTTGTTGCAAATGACTGGATTTCATTGTTTTTGACTGCTGTATAGAATTCTATAGAGTACATGTCCCATAATTTCTTTATCCACTCTACTTTTGATGGGCATTTGGGTTGGTTCCAGGTCTTAACTATTGTGAATTGAGCTGCAATAAACATTAATGTGCGGATGACTTTTTTGTTTGCCAAATTAATTTCCTTTGGGTAAATTCCAAGGAGTGGGATGGCTGGGTTGAATGGTAGGATTATATTCAGGTTTCTGAGGAATCTCCAAACTGACTTCCATAGTGGCTTCACCAGTTTGCATTCCCACCAACAGTGGATTAGTGTCCCTTTCTCCCCACATCCTCTCCAGCATCTATTGTTGGTGGATTTCTGAATGTGAGCCATTCTCACCGGGGTGAGGTGAAACCTCATTGTGGTTTTGATTTGCATTTCCCTGATTGCTAGTGATCTTGAACATTTTTTCATGTGTCTGTTGTCCATTTGGATTTCTTCTTTTGAAAAATGTCTATTGAGGTCCTTGGCCCATCTCTTAAGTGGGTTGTTTGTTTTGATGTTGTGGAGTTTCTTGATCTCTTTGTAGATTCTGGTTATCAACCCTTTATCTGTTGCATAGTTTGCAAATATTTTTTCCCATTCTGTCGGTTTCATATTCACTTTCCTGATTGTTTCTTTGGCAGTACAGAAACTTCTCAATTTGATGCAATTCCAATAGTTAATTTTGGCTTTGAGTGCCTGTGCTTTGGGGTATTTTCCAAGAAGTCTTTGCCAGTACCTATATCTTGCAGGGTTTCACCAATGCTCTGTAATAATTTGATGATTTCAGGTCATAGATTTAAGTCTTTAATCCATGTTGAGTGAATTTTTGTGTAAGGTGAAAGGTAGGGATCTTGCTTCATGATTCTGCACGTGGAAATCCAGTATTCCCAGCACCATTCATTGAATAGATTGTCCTTACTCCAGGGGTTGGTTTTGGATCCTTGATCAAATATAAGTTGGCTGTAGATGTTTGGATTGGTTTCTGGTGTTTCTATTCTGTTCCATTGGTCTATCCATCTGTTTCTGTACCAGCACCATGCTGTTTTGATAACTACTGCCCTGTAGTATGTCCTGAAATCTGGTATTGTGATGCCTCCGGCTTTGTTTTTGTTGTACAAGATTGCTTTAGCTATTCGAGGTCTCCTGTTTCTCCATATGAATTTCAGCATCATTTTTTCCAGATCTGAGAAGAATGCCTTTGGTATTTTGATTGGTATTGCATTGAATGTATAAATTGCTTTTGGAAGAACGGACATTTTGATGATATTGATTCTTCCAATCCATGAGCATGGAGGATTTCTCCATTTTTTGGTATCCTCTTCTAGTTCTTTGTTTAAGGTTTTGTAATTTTCATCGTAGAGATCTTTAACGTCCTTGGTTAAGTTTATTCCAAGGTATTTGATCGTTTTTGTGGCTATTGTGAATGGGATTGATCTTAGCAGTTCTTCCTCAGCTGTGGCATTGCCTGTGTATACAAAGGCTGTTGATTTTTGTGCATTGATTTTATATCCTGCTACCCAGTCTATGGTTGAGCACGCGCTAGGCATAATGAGGCAGAAAAGGGCAGAGCAGAGCCCAGTCTGGCCCTTGCTGAGAGAGGTTTCTCAGACTTCCTCAGGTGCCTGTGCCGTGGGCACAGGGCTTGCCGGCCAAGGTGTGTGCTGGCGGGCACCGGGCTCTAGTGCAGGGCCCGTGAGTGGGGTTACGCAGCGCAGCCCTCCAGTGGGCAGCGTTCGGGCTCGAATGGACCGGGATGGGTGCGGTGAGCCAGCGGAAAGAGCGCAGAAGCCTGCACACAGGCATCTTGACCTGAGCCGCCCCCGGAGCCCTGCCTCAGCGTCCTGCCCCTGACCCCCACTGCGATCCCGGCCCCACTCCTTGTCCCAGCCACCAGTCCATCTAGAGCAAGCCGTCCTGGGCTGGGAAGATTCCGAAGAGATTCTGATCCTGTCACATGTTATGTGGGGGGTTGCACGCGTGCTCCCAGCCTCGCCCTCTCCTCCCCCAGGAGCCAACCCGGGTCCCCCGATTTTCCTCCAGAACCCCACTGCCTCTCTCCGGCTCCCACACAAACCAGCTCCTTCCACATGCCCCTCCCCACTGTGCTATGGTGCCACTTACTGGGAAACCGAACCCTCTGATGCGTGCCACCTGCACTTGGGCAACACGGTTTGCATCCTGCCAACAGCAGAGCCTAAAATTTTGGGGTCCGTGAGCGCCTTTCTGCCCATCCCTGTGCTTCTTTGGAGGGGAGACACAGCGCCTCAGCTTGGCGAGAGCCCTGGCATCCATGGGAAAGATGGAATTTGTTTCTGTGGCCTGGAGGGGTGGTGCGGGGGTGGGGCTTGATGGAGAATTGGGAGCCCTGTGGGTACTGCTGTCTTGAACGGAAATGGAGCCCTATTTGGAGGGAAATTAGTTTTGCAGACTTCGTTTAAAAATGTAAGAAAAGAAAAAAAATAAGCTAAAACTTTTGTTGAGTGGCAGCTCAACCTTCCAGTCTGGGTCTGAGCTGGAAGCGTCACCATGCCCTGGACGGTGAGGTTATCTGCGCCTGCGTTTCAGGCGTCTCCTGTGGTTCCAGACTCCCAGGGGGGGTCTTCTGCGGGTTGCACATTTCTGGGGGTGTTCACGCTCGCAGGGCAGCGTTCAAGACTCAGCTTAAGGATATTCCTTCCTGAGAGTCCCGCATGAGGCGGCCGCCGCGGCGCTCGGAGCCCGCGTCTGGGGATGCCGAGGAGCGGCGAAGCGGGCTGAGGAAAGGGCAGCCGCAGGCCCCGGCGCCGCTGTGCGGTGCAGCGCGGGAGCCTGAGAGGAAGGGGCCACGGGGCGGGCGGCTGGCAACCCAGAGTCCCAGGCCGGACGGAATCTCTCCTTCCGGACTCGGCAGGCCCTGGGCACGAGGCCCAGCAAGAAGCCGCCAAAACTCCTGGGCATAGTGCGCCGGACCACCGCCCAGGGGTGCGGGAAGCGAGCAGACGACGGGAGCGCACGCCTGCCCAGGAGAGCCCCAGCTCACGGGCCTGAGCCGCCCGAGTGCGCCTGGGAAAGTGGAGCAGGATACACGCTGGGGGCAGCAGCATGCCAGCCCTGAACCTCCCACGCGGAATCCCCGGAAACGGACGCTGGGGATTGCAGCAGGGCAACGCCTGAGCCTCCCACGCAGAAGCACAGGACCTGGACGCTGGGGAGACCAGCAGGGCCACCCCTGAGCCTCCCATGCAGAATCACGGGAAAGGGATGCTGAAGCGGGGTGGGTGGAGAGCCCCACTGGACAGCCCTGCCCCTCCAGCCCAGAATCACAGCACAGCTGCAGACGAAGATCTGAGCTGAGCCCAGAGCTGCCCCCAAGGAGCCCGGGAAATGACCCACTAACAGGAAGCAAAGAATGCTTGTCAGAGAAAAGTGGTTGAACCCAGACTTCCCTCAATTCAAAAACCCGGGATATGGTCCAAATTCTCTGATGTGAAAAAATCAAGAAAGCTGATCACTTTGCTACAGCTAGACTTTAGGATGAATTCGATGTTGAAACTGACATAAGGCTTTTAAAGTGACTTATAACTATTCTCAATGAAGTAAGAAAATATGTGTTGAGCAGATGAAAATATCAGGAGACAACTAGACCATCTCAGGAGAGAGGAAGGAAAACATGTTAAAAGCCAAATGGAAATTCTGGAACTTAAAATTATGATTTCAGAAGAAAGACATCTCACGGGATGTGTTCAGTAGCTGAAAGGAAATCAGAGAAAAAAGCAAGTGAACTAGAAGGCAGAGAAACAGGAAACCCTTTATGAGCCAGAGCGCTTTCAGTCACGGGCATTCTCAGTGTCTCCTGCATGGTCATCATTATTCTCAGAAGCTGCTGGGTTCTGCTGGGTTATTTTAGATACAAATTAAGGTCCATTGTCACTCTGGAGTGACCATGGGAGTCCAACGCATGGCACGATGTCTTTCAACAAGGCTTTAAGCACCTCGTGTGCTTTCTCTGTTCGGGTCAAAAAGGCCTCTATCCATCCTGTAAAAGTAACAATAAAGACTAGAAGGTACCTATAATTGCTTGTTGGGGGCATATTGGTAAATAAAATCAACCTGCCAATCTACACCTGTTTATGTTCCCCTCCTCTGCACAGGAGTCAACAGGGAAGGTGGCCTTACATGTTGAGGGTTATTCTGTAAACACAGAGGCCATGAGCGAGTCATTTCCTTTATGGTCATATTTGGTCCCTTTCCCCCAAAAGCTTGGGAGACCAGTTGTACTAAGGAATCTCTTCCCAAGTGGGTAGAGTTGTGTAATTTTCCATTAAGTGGCCATTGGTAGCATAATTCTGTGATTTAGCATGCACTATCCATTTACATTTTTAGTATAACCTCGCTGTTGGGCCCATTCATTCTCAGGCTCCGTATAGTGAGATTCCTTAGCTGCTTCCACAGATTGACGTATAAGGGCCATTTCCAAACTTTCCTGTATAGCTGCTCTATCTGCTAATGCATTTCCCTGGTTAACATAACTATCTCCCTTCTGATGTCCCTTGCAGTGGATGATGACCACTTCTAAAGGCTCCAGTACTGCCTGAAATAGAGCCAATCTCTTTTCCATATATAACAGGGGTCAGTAAGCCCCTCTCTTTCCAGATTGCTGCGTGTGCATGTAACATAAGGAAAGCATATCTGGAATCTATCTACCTATCTATCTAATAAACTTGCTGACCTTTTCCCAGTTGTAAAGCCCTAGTCAATGCAATAAGCTCCGCCTTCTGGCTAAAGTACTGTGTGGTAGTGCTTGGGCTTCCATCATCTGCCTTTCTAACTCCTTCCTTCAAGTAGCTGCTGCCATCAGTGAACCATTCAGCATCTGGATTTTCCAGAGGCTCATCTCGTAGGTTAGGCCTACATCTGCCTACTTCATTCCCCCCTCAGAGACTTCATCCCTTTAATCCTAAGGGGAGTTGATGGCCGTTGAATCATCTCTTCTGTAACTGCTTCCTGCTCATGAGGGCTGTAGTGCAGGCCCTGCCTATCCAGTGTCTGTAAGTCTCTGTCTATCCTGTCTAACAAATTTGCTTTGTGGGTTGGAGCAGTCTTGATCATTGCCAAGGTCTGTGTCCCTGTGTAGTCAGTTACTCCCAGAAGTCGAATTTTAAAGTTTCTGATTGGCTTATAGGAACAGTCAGGAATGTCTTTTGCATTCACCTGTGAAGACTTAAGAGGTAGAAGTTTAGTCCTAATTTTACAGATGTAGTCATGTTTACTAGCACCTGGTCAGGTCCCTTTTATCTAAGCTGAAACTGATCTGAAGAGGATCTTCTTATGAATGGCTTGTTTAGGAATTTCTAATGTTGGAGTTTTTGTCAAAAACTCCTCAATTCCTTGGAACACCTTTGCAGCTCCTCTGTCCAGCACAGTGTCTGTTTCAGAGGCTTTTAAGCAAACACAAGGCTTTAGAATCCAGATACTGGAATCCATAACTCTTGTAGCTACCCTTTTCCGTATGGAGTCTGCGTCAGGGCCTCTTTAAAGCTATATACAAAAGTTTGGAATCCAAATCCTGGAATTCAAGTTCCATAGAATCCTGTCACCAGTAATTCCCAAAATCGGAGCTTTTATTTAGAACCTCCTTAGTTCTCTGGAACAACTTTTGTAGCTACCCTTTTCAGCACGGAGACTGCAACAGGGCGTCTTTAAAGCTATACACAAAAGCCTGGAATCCAAATCTTGGAATCCAAAGTCCATAGAACTTTGCCATTCTCAGAAATCTCCTTGGCTGCCTTTAAATATCTGACCCTATGTTAAAACATCAAATATCTAAAAACACAGGCAATGGAATCTGACACTTAGACATAGCTAGACTTACGATGTATACTATCACACAATCTATCTATACTATCACACAATAGAGCAAAGCAAACCTTTGGGATTAAGTCTTTCCATTATATTTACTACTGTAGCTCTTTTGAGAAGACATTCTACATGGGAAGTTAGTACACAGTGACTCCTGTTGTTAATTTAACAATTAACACTCTTACATGTGACTCCAGTAATCACCCAAGGCTCTTGACATGAGCTGCCTAGGCCATGGAAGCCTTCTGAGTTCCACAAACTCCCTCAGTATTCAAACAAGGCCATACACAAATGAAAGTTTTCTCCTCCCTCCGGAGAAAAGTCCACCCTTCAATGGCCACTCTTTTCCACTGGGATCTCACCCAGGGAGGTTCTCCACGTAGAGACCTTCTGCACAAGTATCCTGGCTTTCCATGCCTGAAATGCTCTTCTGGGCTTTCCAGCCAGACCAGAATGCCTTTAGGGCTGATCTTGACATCACTGAGTGCTACTCAAAGCCATCGCCACTCTATGAGTCCGCTGTATAGACTGCTTCCCATGTTGGAGCATTTATTTCTTTGGCTTTATTACACTTAATCCTATTGACATTATCACTCTAACACTTAATCCCACCTATATGATCACTTTAAAACTTAGGATGTTAACATTACGGTCTAGCCCCAAAGGGATTTGCAATCCCATAGCAATTTTTAACTGTACCCTTAGAAGTAACTTCGTAAGAATGCGTGCAGAGCTATATCACTTTACAGTCTCTCTGTAGGACCTGAGAAAATAAAAACAGACACAGCTCTTTGAGAGCTTAGTTATTTTTAAGTATTTTACATGGACATACTGTGTTAGCTACAATTCCTTAATCAGATACAGCTGAAGGGTATCCCAATTATTAAGTGTGGATCTTCTAGGGAGTCTCCAAAAGAGCAGATATAGAACTGCCCATACTTAAATTACTTTGGAACCTGGGGACAAGAGGTGAACATGGCTAAGCCTTGGCCTACTTATATTTCTGATCATTTACCTTAACCTGTAATCCAGCATTTTAGTGCTACTATGGCTGTTATGGGGTTTAGTATATATACAGCACACCAAGGAGATAAAAAACACTCAGTCTGAGAAAATGTCATTTCAGACTGTTATAATCCTGCCTCAGAAACTAAAATAAAAAAAGGTAAAATAAAAAAAGTCCTGAAGTCAAAATTACACCACCTAATCATGCTAATACTGCCTCAGAGCAAAAATAACAAATGAAGGAGGAGAACCGTCTGAGGACGAAAATAACAAACGTCTAGCCATGCTAATACTGCCTCAGAGCGAAAATAACAAACAAGGAGATAACCGTCTGAGGTCGAAAATAACAAATGCCTAGCCATGCTAATACCGCCTCAGAACGAAAATAACAAACAAGGAGATAACCGTTTGAGGACGAAAATAATAAACGCCTAGCCATGCTAATACCACCTCAGAATGAAAATAACAAGGAAAAGAGAACTGTCTGAGGTCGAAAATAACAAACCAGCTATGTATGCTAATTTTGCTTCAGGAACGAAAATAACAAAAATGTTAATAACGTGACTTAATGCTGCTATATAATAAACATGATATATAACATATACATACATGTTATGTGTATGTTATATATAACACCTATATATAGTATGTACATACACAGATACACCCTACACATGTGCTATATAAATCATGATTTGAAATGCATAGCTCTATTAACCAGGCATGCAGCATTTATATATATACATACACCCCATACACATGCTATATATATAAACTATGTATATATATGCAAAAAAAAACAATATAAATCATTATATGACCTAGAATATATAGTGATGTTAACTACCTATATTAACTATATATGTAGCATATATCTATACACATACAAACTCATACATAGGCTATACATATACTATATATACAATACAATGTAAATTATACTAATATTTTTTATAACGCTTTTATTTAAAGAATATAAATTTCCAAAATACAGCTTATAGATTACAATGGCTTCCCCCCCCATAACTTCCCCCCAACCCGCAACCCTCCCCTTTCCCACTCCCTCTCCCCTTGCTTCACATCAAGATTCATTTTCAATTCTCTTTATATACAGAAGATCAGTTTACTATATATTAAGTAAAGATTTCAACAGTTTGCCCTCACATAGCAACACAAAGTGAAAAATACTGTTGGAGTACTAGTTATAGTATTAATTCACAATGTATAGCACATTAAGGACAGAGATCCTACATGATATATTTTTTTAAAAAATTGATTAATTTTCTAGGCAATTTCCAATTTAACACCAAGTTTTTTTTTCATTTTTAATTATCTATATACAGAAGATTGATTCAGTATATACTAAGTAAAGATTTCATCAGTTTGCACCCACACAGAAACACAAAGTGTAAAATACTGTTTCAGTGCTAGTTATTGCATTACTTCACATTGGACAACACATTAAGAACAGATCCCACATGAGACGTAAGTACACAGTGACTCCTGAAGTTGATTTAACAATTGGACACTCTTGTTTATGGCCTCAGTAATCTCCCTAGGCTCTAGTCATGAGTTGCCAAGGCTATGGAAGCCTTTAGGGTTCGCTGACTTCAATCTTATTCCGACAGGGTCACAGTCAAAGTGGAGGTTCTCTCCTCCCTTCAGAGAAAGGTACCTCCTTCTTTGATGGCCCCATTGACCAGGTATGTAGCATGTGTATATATATAATATATATATATATTATTTGAACTATGTATCATTATTAACCAGGGATGTAGCATGTGTAAATGCATACACACTACACATGATATATATACTATGTATATATACATAATATAATATAAATCATAATATTGTCTAGAACACCTAGCTATATTAACTATATTAGCTATGTATGTATATACACAAATACCCCACCTATGCTATATGTATTATATATGATAGCTATTACAATTTAAATCATAATATGATCTAAAATATGTATCTCCATCCACCAAGCATGGTACTATGTGTATATACCTATACCCACTACACCTATGCTGTATATATGCTGTATATATACACAATAGAAATCATAATGATTTAAAATACATACATATATTAACCAAGCATTGCAGCATGTGTACACACATATACACATCACACCTATGCTTTATATCCCTATTAACCAGGCATGTAGCATATATACACACCACACATGCCATACATATATTGTATATATACATATACACACTACACTTATGCTGCATACACACATACCATATACCTTAATAGTATGTGTATATACATACACACTACACATGTATATGCACAATACAACATAAATCAAAATATAATCTAGAACACGTCTATATTAACTAGCTATATTAACTATATTAACTATGTATGTAGCATGTATACACAAATACCTACCCCTCACATATTATATATATATATAATAGCTATCACAATATAAATCATAATGTGATCTGAAATATATATATATATATATCCACTAGGCATTATAGCACGCGTATATACATATACATGTGACACCTATGTTGTGTATATATATATACTACATATATACATAACACATTATAAATCATAATACAATCTAGAATACATATCTACTAATCAGGCATGTAGGTGTACATACACATGCACAACACCTATGCTGTATATACATACTGTATATATACAATATAAATCATAAAGATTTAAAAAAATATATATATTAACCAAGCATTGTAGCATGTGTATATACATATACACCACACCTATGCTTTACTGTATACACACATACCATATACCATACAATAAATCATAATAGTATGTGTATATACATACACACTACACATGTATATGCACAATACAACATAAATCAAAATATAATCTAGAATACATGTCTATATTAACTAGCTATAGTAACTATATTAACTATGTATGTAGCATGTATACACAAATACCTACCCCTCACATATGATATATATAATAGCTATCACAATATAAATCATAATGTGATCTGAAATATATATATATATCCACCAGGCATTATAGCATGCATATATACATATACATGCGACACCTATGTCGTGTATATATATACTACATATATACATAACACATTATAAATCATAATACAACCTAGAATACATATCTATTAATCAGGCATGTAGGTGTATATACACATGCACAACACCTATGCTGTATATATATATATATCATATATGTACTATATATACAATATAAATCATCTGAAATATATATCTCTATTAACCAGACATGTAGCATATATATATATACACACTGCCCCTATGCTGTACATATAATATATATATACTATACATATACATATAAAATACACTATAAATCATGTAATAAAAATGACTTAAAATATGCAGCTCTATTGACCAGGCCTGTAGCACACATATATCACACCTATACTATGTATATATATCATATATATACAACACAATATAAATCATAATGATTTGCATTAACCAGGCATGTCACACATACACATATATATCTATGCCACAGATATATATATAAAATACAATATAAACCATATAATAAAGACTTAAAATATACAACTCTATTAACCAGTCATGCTGCCACGCACACACACACACGCATATTTTTTATATATATATATATATATATATATATCCTATACTTATGCATAAAATGGATTAAAAGATGTGGCTCTATAAACCAAGCATACCACACACACACACACACACACACACATATATAATACACTATAAATCCTATACTAAAATGGCTTAAAAGATACGGCTCTATTACCCAGGTATATAGCACATGATGGGCCATGGGGGCCGCCATCTTGGGGCGGAGTCTGTTGCCCTTCTTCCTGTGAGGGCAGAAGTTCCTATAGTAGGCCGCCATCTTGGGGCGGAGTCTGTTGCCCTTCTTCCTGTGAGGGCAGAAGTTCCTATAGTGGGCCGCCATCTTGGGGCGGAACTCCCAAACTCTGCCAGGAAGTAGTGCATCAGCCATGTTTAAAACTCCTCCCTGATGCTCACACGTTCCTAAGCAACCAAAATCAATTCACCAACTTGAAATTAACATTTGAACCACACGTTTCCAAGCAACCAAATCAATTCATCAACTTGAAATTAGCATTTGAAAGCTTATTTGCTACTGCCTGGGATTGAGAAGTTTCAAACATTTTAGCCACTGATACTAGTTAAGACTTAGCCCTAGAAGGCAGGTAAATTGTTTTTGAAACACACTAATATCTCTTTGCGCTAGCAACATCACCCAAGAGAAAAAAATTCCTTAAAGTCAAAACTACCAAAGAAACTCTATTAGAGTCTTCCCTTCTTGAAACTACCAGCAAAACGTGACTAGGTTGCACGTCTGCGAGCCGCTGCTGGCCAAACCGGCCTTATGGAGCTCGGCAGGGGTCGTGCGCACCCCTAGGGTGCGGCGGGTCGCATGCCGCCTGCGGGCAGGCTCGACCCCACAGACCGCAGCCTGAGCCCGTGCTTGCTCTGAGCGAGCTGCAGCAGGCTGCGCACGCTCCCGAGCTGTGGCGCGTCGCCGCCTGTGGGCAGGCTTGGCCACAGAGAACCCAGCCTGAGCTCGTGCCTGCTCCGAACCAGCTGCAGCAGGCTGCGCGCGCTCCCATGAGCTGCTGCAGGCAGCCTCTGCTTCTGGGACGCTACCGCCATGTTGAGTGCGGCCCCGGGAACCCTGCACGAGCCGCACAGGTTCCCGCTGAGCAGCTGCAGGTCACTGCATTTGGAGCCCAGGTGCAGGAAAGCCACGCTGGTCGGCCATGTTCTAAAGGGCTGGCGTGAATCACGCTTGCCCTTGCTGGGCTGGCAAGGCCCCACTGGGGACTCAGCGCGAACCGCCCTTGAGACCCCAGCACGGGAAAGTTGCACACGGCGCCTGGATCTGGTGCTGAGCCTGGGGCAACCTCGGGCCACAGACCTGGCCTTTGACCATCTGCCCCACGACCAACACCAGGGCCAGAGAAAAAGACGCACCACTCCCGCAGCAAAGTTCGTGAAAGCAACACACCAGGGCAGGTGCTTCTGAGCCGTGCGGGAAAGCACCAACCAAGAAGGAAAAGAGAGAGGGTGTAGGCAGAGAGATGGAGTCAGAAGCCATAGTGAGTTCACCACCACCATGCTGTCTAGTTTTAAAATTTAATCCTTTTTTTAAAAATTATAAATCCCTTAAAAATTTCATATTTTATATCTCTTCGTGGTTGCCATATGAAATCGGAAAAGACCCCCTAAAATTTACTCTAAAATGTGGCCCCTTAGAGTTCCCTAGAACATGGCTGATGCACTACTTCCTGACAGAGTTTGGGAGTTCCGCCCCAAGATGGCGGCCTCCTATAGGAACTTCTGCCCTCATGGGTGTCACATGCGCTACTGGAATTTGGGGTGCCTTACGATTTCACCACGGGCTTATTACTAAATCCCCAATATCAATAAGCCCGAGAGGGTTCTTGCCTAATATTTAGAGAAGAATTCTAAATACCAGCACAGATAAATGAGGCAGCATGGTACGTTTTAAGCTTTTATTTAGTAAGAAAGGTGCATAAGAGAGTGAGAGCTTTATTTAGGAGAGAGAAGTGATGGGGGTTCATACCTAGCACCAGGAACCAGCCACGCGGATGAGCATCTAGGCCAGGAAGCCTAGAGCACATGGCCCAAAGGCCATGCACCCTAAAGGCGCAAGGCTACAGCAAGCCCTGTCCTGGCAAGAGGCCAGGGAAGAAGCGCAGGGCCAGAAAAAGCAGCAGAGCACACTGTGCTCTAGACTTTTAACCCACTCCAAAGGGGAGTGGTTAATTAACCTGATTGGTGGGCACCCCGGTGTGGCCAGGTAGGGGAATGAGGCCACACAGGGGTGTGGCAAAGGCATCAGGTAGGGGCATGAGGTCACACAGGGGCGTGGTCTTCCAGTTCACAAATCTGACCAATTTTAACCTGTATGCCCGCCTACTTCAAAGGGACATCTATAAGAACAGATGGGCACCTCTCCAGACAGAACCTGAGAGAGAGTGCACAGTTGCTTGGACTGGGGGAAGAGTGAGGTTACATGTTTGAGTGGAGAATACACCTGACCAGGCCAGGCTGGCAGCTCAACAGAGAGGCAGAGTGCTGAATGTGCAGTCCAGTTGAGGCCCTGCAGGGATTTTCAGGGAGATGGATCTTTGTATTCACACACCTCCTCCTGAAACAAAAGACTTTATGGATATAAATAGAAAACTCCTGGCCGGCACTAGCCTAATCCTCTGCCTTCAGTGCCAGCACACTGGATTCTAGTCCTTGTCAGGGTGCCGGATTCTGTCCCAGTTGCCTCTCTTCCAGGCCAGCTCTCTGCTATGGCCAGGGAGTGCAGTGGAGGATGGCCCAAGTGCTTGGGCCCTGCACCCCATGGGAGACCAGGAGAAGCACCTGGCTCCTGCCATCGGATCAGCGCGGTGCACTGGTGGCAGCACACCAGCCGTGGTGGCCATTGGAAGGTGAACCAACAGTAAAGGAGGACCTTTCTCTCTGTCTCTCTCACACTGTCCACTCTGCCTGTCAAAAAAATAAAAATAAAAATAAAAAAACCCCTATCTGAGTTTTCTCCCTGAAGTTATCAGACAGGGGGAAGTCTGGTGCCGCCCCCATTAGAGGAAGGGCAGGGAGGGTTTTTGAAGTGCAGATACTGGGCTGCACCTAGAAAGTTATCAAGCAGAAGGGGCGGGGAACCCTACCTGGCAGGTTATCAGGTAGGAGGGGGCAGGGCAGGATGCGAACACTGGGCTGCCCCTGAAACATTATTGGGATGACTTTGAGATGCATATGCTGGACATAGATGTCTTCTCTTTAGGCCTTTGCCACACACACATAAGCTCATATCTGACTTCCTACCTAACATTACTGCAGCCTAGAATTTAATATGACTTCCTTATTTTTCTTTGAGTTTCTGAAACTGTATGAATTATTCCATACCATGCTTTACACTTTACACCTTTAAGAATACTTAGAATGGGCCAGCACTGTGACTCACTTGGTTAGTCCTCTGCCTGCAGTGCCAGCATCCCATATGTGTGCTGGGTTCTGGTCCTGGTTGCTCCTCTTCCAGTCCAGCTCTCTGCTGTGGCCTGGGAGGGAAGTGGAGGATGGCCCAAGTACTTGGGCCCCTGCACCCAAAGGGGAGACCAGGAAGAAGCACCTGGCTCCTGGCTTCGGATTGGCAGAGTTCTGGATTTAGTGGTCATTTGGGGGGTGAACAAATGGAGGGAAGACATTTCTCACTTTCTCTCTCCCTAACTAACTCTATCTATGATATATATATATATATATATATATATATATATATATATATATATATAAAGAATATTTGGAATAAAAACAGATATATTACTTTTTATTTTCCAAGCCATGAAGAATTTTAAAAAATGTAATAATGACAGCTAAAAAATACCCTAGCATTTCCAAGAATAGATAATTTGATGTTTGCATATATAAAATTTGATGCTGAAAGATGCCATTTTTATCTAATTATTTCAAGAAGAATAATACAAAATGTGTTATAAAATTTCTATATAACAGTATGTGTGGTATAATAGTTATTCTACATTTACCATATACTTGATTTTTCTGGAAAAAAATGCTTTATGCAGAAATTTCATATCCAGGATCACATTAAAAAGATGTTGATCATATGAAAATGTTAGTCAGATCTAGTAGGGCACGCAATAAAAATTATTTCACAGACGTACTGAGCTCTTTAAACTTAATAATGTGTGACTCCTTCATTCCCTCTGCTGAAATGAAATGAAACTCAACAGTAAAGACAGAGATTATTTTAAAAAGCAAATTAGGACTATCTCATTCAAAGGATAGTAGAACTTATATCAACAATCTAAAAAGTTGCCATTAAAATTTTATTGTAATATTCATGATGATTCTTTCAAAAGTTGCCATGGACATTTGTAACATGTAGCATGATGGGAATTAAAATGTTGAAGATTAAATAAAATGAAATTCCACTTTACATTTTGCCTGATAGATACACTTGCCTTGGTAGCATACAGCCAGAATATTTGAATTTAGCTATGGATCATTAAGTTGAAGCTGGAATTTGTTTCACAAATATTATCCAGTATATTATAAACATTATTTCTGCTATATGTTTCAAGGAGTAACAGATATGTTCTTTAATTGGCACATCTGAAATAAAGAATTTTGAAAATATATTCAAATATGCTAAATGCTTGGGGATAATTTATGTGGTATATAATGTATTCCATTTCAAGAAACTGAGGAATTAATGCTATAACTAGTACTCAAACAGTATTTCCCACTTTATGTTTCTATGTGGGTGCAAACTGTTGAAATCTTTACTTAACAGAAACTAAATCGATCTTCTGCATACAAAGAGAATTGAAAATGAATCTTGATGTGAATGAAAGAGGAGAGGGAGTGGGTAAAGGGGGAGGGTTACGGGTGGGAGGGAAGTTATGGGGGGGAGAATCATTGTAACCCATAAGATGTACCTTGGAAATTTATATTCTAAATAAAAGTTAAAAAAAAAAAAAGAAAATGAGAGGAACTGAGAAAAGGAGTAGGAGGAGATTGTTTATCTTCTTAGAACTGTACCTATGAAACACATGAAATTTATTCTCTTTATATTAATAAAAATTTTAATTTAAAAAATAAAAAAAGAAACTGAAGAATTGCTGTTCTTAGGGAATTACACATTATAAAGTTTAAGGAACAATTTTGCTATGGCTTATGCTTACTATTTAGTGACTGTTTCATACTTTAGCAGATTTTCTAAATGCTTTTGTCATGTAACACTAACTGATGCTTTCACAATAAAACTTGCTGCATTTCTACACATACTATAAGAAATAAATATGTTACCCCTGAAATTTAAAACAACATCCAACATACTTGGTTTTTCTAACTTCTCAGTCTTCCTGCATTTAGATTTATGGTTTCTTTCAGAAATCGGTGCTTTTCTTCAGTTCAGTTCAGTGCCTTATAGTAAACTGTCCTGTCCCGCAGGACGTCAACTGGGGCCAAGTACCTAGAATGGGGAATGAAAGGGTCAGGAGACACATAGATGGCAGCAAGACATGTCCTGATCAAGCTGCAAATTTTATTTTTCAACCACACACTTATATATCATAAAGGCAGGGTGTCGGGCTAGGGAAGGAGGGGTGTTTAGGAGGGCAGGACATTGGGCGGGGAAAAAGGGGGAGCTTATCTTGTAGCTGCAATGCTAGTGCAAGTAGGGGAATGGTTACAAGGTCTTAAGGCACAAGGTCACACAAGGTTGCGTTATCAGTACTCTCTGGTCTGGGCTGTTTTAGTCCTGCCTCAGTAGTTTTCCACTAAGAGGCCACATGCTGTGTGGTCCCCGACATATCCCCCTTTCTTATCAATTAAACAGAAATGGCTACCAGTTAGGCCAGGTGTGATGAACGAGCAGTGCCTGTCTTAGGAATCGACCCGGAGCACCAGCACCTCTTACCCATCATTGGATATCCTTGCCGGTCCCCAAGGACTTCTGTCTTAGGTGGGTGAGGTTCCGGGAAGGTGCCCGTCATTGGCTTACTGCTCATCTTATTGGTAGGCCTGGGGCCCTTCCTGGGCTCCTGACTGGGGCAGCGGTAGGCCAAAGGGGGGAATCAGTTGTTGGAAGGACCGTGACCTCACCAGCCAGACCTCATCGGTCAGAGAGAGAGATAACATTCTCCAGGGGATCTTCCATGGCCAGACTTTGGTAATGTATTTGAATTGGTCTGGCTGCTAAATTATCTACTTGCTGTCTGATAAAAGTCATCAGCTTACTGAAAAGAAAAGGACCTACAGATAGTATAACAAGCAAACCAGCAATGGGGCCTAAAAGCGGTAGCAAATAGGGAAGCAGTCCATTCCATCCCGTCCAAAAGTGATTTTCAGCCATGGCACATCGGCAACGCTCCAGATTTTCTTGAAGTGTCTTGATTTTATCACGAACAATGCTGGACTTGTTAGCATAAAAACAGCATTTTTCCTGTAAAGCCAAGCAAATACCTCCCTGTTCAGTGGTAAGCAAGTCTAAGCCTTTACGATTTTGTAGAACCACTTCCGCTAGGGAATCAATTTGATTTGAAGATCCTGGATGGTGGTAGATAGGCTTTGCACATCATTAATAAGTGGTTGGTACAATTTTCTATATTTTTGGACCGCAATCCCTAGTCCTGTGCATCCTGTAACCACAGCTGTGGAAATTCCCAATGCGGCCAATAAAGGAATAAACTGAACAGCTCGCCTTTGCGTTCCTGCAATATAACAGGTTTTTTCAGTACAGAAAGAGCCATGATAAGGTGTGAGATAACATCCTTAGCAGCTTCTCCTATATGGGGGGAGGCAAAGATAAAGCCACTGTAGGTGTCTATAGAGACATGATGATACTTTAGTTTGCCAAATTTTGGGAAGTGTGTGACACCCATTTGCCACACTTGATTAGGGAGAAGACCATTTGGATTGACTCCCAAATGTGGTACAGGTTGGCTTGTAACGCATGAGTGGCATCCTTTGACTATTTTACAAGCCTGTTCTCGTGACATTTTACAAAATAAATGGAGAGATTGATCATTTAAGTGATGTAACCTATGCAAGTTTTGAGCTTTCTGCACTGTGCCCACAGTTGTGGGGAAGGTAAGCCTTGGAAAGCATCTACCTGGGCATTACCTTCTGAGTTTTGAGCTTTCTGCACTGTGCCCACAGCTGTGGGGAAGGTAAGCCTTGTAGCAGCATCTGCCTGGGCATTACCTTCTGAGAGTGATCCTGGTAGACTTGTGTGTGCCCTAATATGTCCCAAATAGAAGGGCTGTTGTCTTTCTCGTATTAGATTTTGGATTTGTATAAACAAGGGCAGAGCATTGGAAGTTGTTTTAAGAAAAGGAGAAGTTTCAAGCAACGGAACGGAGTGAGCTGCATATGCACTATCAGTATAAATATTTACAGCTTGACTGGAAAACTGTGTAAAGACTTGAAGTATGGCATACAGCTCAACCAACTGGGCCGACTGATAAGATGTTTTAAAAACATGGGAATGCTTGTCTGCCACAAAGGCAGCCATCCTGCTGGACGACCCATCTGTAACAATAGATGTGGCTGGAAAAAGTCCATCAGAATCTATAGGAGGACAGCTAAGCACAGAACCAACAATGCTTTAGTTTTATGAGCAGCAAATCTGATATATAAAACTGTGGATGACAAAAGACTTTAAGTTGCCACGTTTAAAATTATAAACTCATTATAAACTCAACAAGAGGCACTTGCTTACTTTCACATAGCATTTTTGAAAGCACCTGTAGGATTTTACAGAACATTTAACCCTTTAGGCCTCTGTGGCTTTCTCATTAAGATCCAAGATTTCTTTCATAACCTTCTGTGACTTTCACACACCCTCTTCAACTTACTTGAAACATTCCATCATTTTCATTCCAGTCTAGAGTAAACTAGCCATCAGGATAAAGTCAATCTTACAAACCTTCTCCTTTCTTTATTTAAAATAACTCTTTCCTTTTAACCTTCCTTACCAAATGCACATTTCTATAACATTTTTAACACAAATTTAACATGTTGAGTATACAAGAGTTTACAATAAATTATCAGTTACACCTAAATGACTTAAGATGCTGATATGATATATCTCTACTTGAATTCAATTAAAATTAAAATTGCATTCATCTAAAACAAGTACTAATTACTCATTGTTATTTCATTGAGTACTGATTACCAGGAAACCTGTTAAAATACCCTTGAGCTGACTTGGGGGTTATTGGACTGGCCTATACCTCGCAAATGGTGAGAGATGCAGTCAGAGGCCAATGGGCCAGCCAATGATCTTGAGATATGACTGTAGCATCTGCCCCTATATCCAAAATGCCCTTGAAATTCTTTCCTTCAATAGTAAGGGTTAACACAGGCCTATTTTTGTAATTGGCTGGACCCAATAAGCATCCAAGGAGCCCAAAGGGGTAATGCCTCGGGGCCTGGAAGAATTTCAGGATGTAGTTCCAGTAATTAAAGGTAGAAGAACCAGTTGTGCTAGACGGGTGCCCTGTGGAATGACAGCTACTCCATTAATAGCGGCTGCTAGGATTTTTATCTCCCCGGTAAAGTCACCGTCAATAATACCGGGAAAAACTTGAGGGTGGCTGATGCTCAGCCAAGAATGAAAGCACGCTGGCGCCGTGGCTCAACAGGCTAATCCTCCGCCTTGCGGCACCGGCACACCGGGTTCTAGTCCCAGTCGGGGCGCCGGATTCTGTTCCGGTTGCCCCTCTTCCAGGCCAGCCCTCTGCTGTGGCCCGGGAGTG